>CM016493.1:11298804-12523122 GCA_002890555.2 Lagenaria siceraria
CAAGCTGAGGCACTACATGTAGGCTTTCACGGTTCACCTAGTTACGAAAGCTGTTCCCATTAAGTATGTTCTATATAGGCCGATCATCTCCAAACGCCTGGCCAAATAAACAATTCTGCTCCAGCAATACGATATTGTGTATGTGCCACAAAAGGCGATTAAAGCACAAGCATTAGCTGACTTTTTAGTAAATTACTCAATTCCATCAGATTGGAAGTTATGCAAAGACTTTCCCGACGAGGAAGTTTTATTGGTTGAAATTACAGAGCCTTGGACCATGTACTTCAATGGCGCAGCGTGAAGGAATGGAGCGGGGGCAAGCATCGTCCTCGTCTCACCTGAAAGACATATGCTGCCTTATAGCTTTACCCTTGGTGAATTATGCTCAAACAATGTCGCTGAATATCAGGCTCTAATAATTGGCCTACAGATGGCGTTAGAAATGGAAATATCGTACATAGAAGTTTATGGCGATTTGAAGTTGATAATCAGTCAAATCTTACTCCAATATGATATGAAGCATGAAGATTTAAAATCGTACTTCACCTATGTCACACAGTTGTTGGAAAAGTTCGACAGCATGATGTTGGAGCATGAACCAAGGTTAGAAAACAAGAAGGCAAATGCTTTGGCAAACCTGGCTACTACATTAACAATGCAAGACGATGAAACTTTAAACATTTCGCTTTGCTAAAGGTGGGTTATACTGGCGATTGAGACTGAATGCGAAGAAATGAACCTGACATCACTCTAATTGATTGACGAAGAAGACTGACGCCAACCCATCATATATTGTCTTGAGCATGGTAAACTTCCAACAGATCTCCGTTGTAAAACTGAGGTGCGAAGGAGAGTAGCTCACTTCATTTACTACAAGGGGACCTTATATCGCTGTTCTCTAGAAGGACTCTTTCTTTGTTGCCTTGGAAAAGAAGAGTCAACAAAAGCGCTAGAGAAGGCACATTCAGGCGTCTGTGGTGCACACCAATCTGGACCGAAGCTTCAATTCCAATTGAAGAGGATGAGATACTATTGGCCCAAAATGATCCAGGATTCGATAGAGTATGCGAAGAGGTGTGAAGCTTGTTAATACCATGCAAACTTCATACATCAACCGCCAGAACCCTGCAACCAACTGTGGCTTCATGGCTTTTGAAGCTTGGGGGCTTGATCTTGTTGGTCCTATAACACCCAAGTCGTCAGCAGGACATTTTTACATCCTTGCAGCGACAGATTACTTTTCAAGGTGGGCTGAGACCATTACGCTGGGAAAAGCTAAGAAAGAAAATGTGGCAGACTTTATCCGAACTCACATCATCTACCGATACGAAATTTCTCACCGAATTGTGACAGATAATGGAAGACAATTTTCAAACAATCTGATAGATAAATTGTGTGAAAAGTTTAAATTCAAGCAATACAAGTCGTCCATGTATAACGCTGCTGCAACTTACTGAAAAAAATTGTCTCTAAGTCAAAGAGAAATTGGCAAGAAAAGATTGGTGAAACGTTAGGGGCTTACCGAACTACTCATCGCACTCCTACAAGAGTTACACCATATTCTCTTGTTTATGGAGTGGAGGCAGTTCTCCCATTGGAAAGAGAAATTCCATCACTGAGGATGGCAGTTCAAGAGGGGTAACTATAGAAGACAATGCCAAATTACTTCTTCATGAGTTAGAGGCACTTCACGAAAAACGGCTAGAAGCTCAACAGGCGTTGGAATGTTACCAAGCACGAATGTCCAAAGCCTTTATAAGCACGTGAAGCCCTAGTCATTTCAGATTGGTGATTTAGTGCTTGCGGTAAGAAGACTAACCATAACGACAAGACATACAGGAAATAAGTTTACTCTTACGTGGGATGGACCCTATATCGTCAAAGAAGTCTACACAAATGGAGCATACAAGATTGTCGATCAGGATGGATTAAGGATTGGACCCATCAATAGCAAATTTCTTAAGAAATTTTATGCTTGATAAATATGTAAACAGCTCTTTATTGCAAGAGCCTAAATTGCACGGTACTCCTGGCCTGCATGAGCTTAAAAGGTGAATGACAAAAAAAAAAACTAGTTGAACTACGTTCTGACCTGATCCCTATACATTGTAAAGGTTATGTAGGTAGCTTGAAGGAAACTTTAAGTTTAGTCCAGTTAAAAAAAGGGGTACGTAGGATGCCATGCAGAGGACGTCAGAGCAAATGTCACCTCCGGCTGTTCCATCATCGTTCAAAACCCTAGAATGAGAACATAACGAAGAAGGGTGCGTTCTTTTGATCGTTCCCAAACCAAAGAAGAATCAGAAACTCATTCAACCGTGCATGGGTCGCGTGGATCTCAAGTTTGCTCAAAGGAATGATGGAAAGAAGTTCGAAAGATAGGAGCTCATTGGAGACGCACATTGGCCGAGGAAGAAGAAGAGGAGGCTCAGTCAGAGATTTTGGAGCCATCCAGTTTAGGTATGAGTTCTCAAACTTCTCGGTTGTCTATTAAATTTGATGAAGAAGGTGCTGGTAATCTGTTGACTAGCGAAGTGTGAAAGGGGGTGCTGAAACAAGTGGCACATATTGCAAATGAATGGAGACAACAATTTTGGGAGAACAAGAGGTACGAAGAAGTGAGAGGGCTTTGGAGAAGGCCTTAGTAGAGGATCAAGAACAAAGACTAAGAGATAAAAAAGCAAAAAAAAGAAAGTTAGAGGAAGAAGAAAGAAGAGTCGAAGCTGAAAGAGAAAGTAAAATAAAACACGGAGCTGGAGGTAATCGATGCTTTGAAGAAGGACAGAAAAGCACATGGCACTACAGTAGCCCTGCCACAACAGAAGGCAAAGGCTGAGGTGGCTGAGCTGCAACATGAGTCTAATGCAGCTACATAAGTGTTTGATGATTTCTTCACTTCTGAACTTGAGGGCCCAATTGGAGAAATGGGGCCAATAGAAGAAGAAGATGTTTGAGAAGATGCTGAGGAGGTTACAACCACAAAAGATGCTGAACAAGTGACTTCTAAGAGAGTCACAAGGTCTGGCAACAAAAGGAAGGCAGAGGCAGGGGATTCAACAGTGCACAGACAAAAAAAAAAGTTCGCTGCGAGGGTTATCCTCTCATCCTCAAGTGATGAGGATGATGAGGAGGAAAAAAATGGCATGGCTAAAGAGAAGGGAGATTTTTTAAGAAAACGGGTTCTTAAGGAAGGAAAAGGAGTTATCACGCTACATCACACAAACTATCGCTTACTACAAGTGAGAGGCGTTGTGCGAATAGCCGCCAGCCACGATTATAACTCTAGTTGGAGAGTTCTACCTGGGGATGAAGGCCAAGAAGGGTCTCTCCAAAGTTCGTTGGGTGGAAGTAGACTTTTCTGCAAGTGCCATTAATGCTATATATGGGGTGCATGATGATCACGAGGAGGAAAGCTTTATGAGAATGTACAACGTTTCAGAAGCGCGGGTGCAAAGTGCACTAAATAAGATTGGAGTACCCGAGGTTGAGTGGGTAATGTTCTCCTCTGGATGTCGTATCTTAGGCTAGGAGACATCAAGGAACACTTGGCTGCCTGACTTTACTTTCTCAAGTATCGCATCATGCCCATCACTCACGACAACACCATTTCTATAGAGCGAGCAATGTTGTTATACAACATCAAGATGTGCCTTTCCATCAATTTGGGAGGGATTATTAACCAAGAAATGGTTGAATGTGGCTCAAGAATTAGGGGTGGTTGTTCTTTCCTTCCCTCATTGGTGAACTATATGCTCGGGCTGGAGTTGAAGTGGATGAGACAGAGGAGTATTGTAGACTCAAGCTTGCCATTGACATGGGCCTCATTCGAAGACTGCAAGGAATATGGTAGCCCGCAAAGGCAAGTCCATCAAATCTCCATCCACGACCTCTCCTACAGTAGTAAAGACAACTCCATTTAGGAGTTCTGTGCAAAAGCCTATCGTAATCCTTCCACATTCTCCAACAAAATCAGGCTTTCAAACTCCTCCTCCTCCTACTCAGCAAGCTGCCACATCAGTACCTTCTCATGCATCTACTTCATCCTCTATCCCTAATCCCACTGCTGCCACTACAGCAGGTGATGTGCCTGCAGCCCTTCTCAGCAGCTATTTGGTGCCAGTTTGCCCTCAGTTCATGCCACAACTGCTGTTGGTTACATGACGGAGCAATTAGAACAATTCATGCAGCAGTCCCGAGATTATTGAAAATATGCCAAAGAGAGGGACGTGGCATTCCGTCAATTCTTTAGCTCTGCTCGCCCTGGCTACTACCCCGACCTTGCTGTCTTTCCTAACCACATCATTCATGATCCTTTGGACAAAGAACAATACCCATAAGTTTATGAGGATGCTCCATCTCAGTAGGGGAGTATCATGTTCCTTCTTTTGTTCTTTACTTTTTTAAAAAAATTATCTTAGAGCCTCCTTTTACTGCTTAGTTTTCATTTAGTACAACTTAGTTAGGTTGCTTTTAGTTAGTTCTATTTTATTCTACTGGATTATAATTTTGGTTGGATGGATATATTTGATATAGTTTCATGCTTGCTCTTTGGTTTGTTGTGCGGAATTGCTCTTGATGATGATACTTAGGGCATATCTCTTTTTGAATATCTTGCTGTCAACTCCAATAGAATGCAAAACCAAGAGTTTTATTTTTGTCTAGTTGTGCAAAACCTCTCTAGGCTAGTCTCCCGCATGTCCACTAGTATAGTTCGCTAGGAGAACTTAGCCTTGCATGTTGCATCCAATCCAAAAAGTCACCATCTTGTTTTTGCCCCTTTTTATAGTTTCCTTCTTTCAAGCAATGAGGACATTGCAGATTCTAAGTTCGGGGGGAAAATATATGTTTTTGCAGTAGTAAATATCACTTGCTCTAGATTTCTATATGTTGTATGTATGTCTTGTGCTAGGCCAAAAAGAAAAAAATTGCAAATCAGAAAAAAAAAGAAAATATATATATATATATATATATATATATATATATATATAATATATATATATATAGCTAGGATGACACTCCTCCTTTCCAAATTAACCAAAGTAGCTAGGAGCGAGCATGACACTCATGCTTTCTTTTGTAGCAAAACGGTTGGCAAGGGAAGTGAGTGAAGCCTAAAGTGTGAGCCTTGCTTGTAGTCAGATGACTCGCATGACACCCATGTGGGCAAGCTGGAATGAATGTAAGGATGACATGATGGGTTTATCCTAGGCAAGAAAAAGAAAAAAAAAGAAGTGAAAAAGTAATATGAATAAAGACCTAGCAAAGCAATAAGTTTGGTGGTATAGAAATTTTGTACTTTATGTGAGCCTAGGAATTGGCAAGGTTGTGGCATTTTTGGATCTCACTAGGCTCGATGTTTAGTAACTAGATTAGTTGGGCATGTTAGGTAGAGAGTTGAAAGAGGTTGAGCCTTTAACAATATGAAACTCTTATGCATATTCTAAGGAAGTTTGATTAGAGACCCCTTCTGAAAGTTATATTCTCTGCATTTATCAAACTGAACATGCTTGTTTTGGAACTGTGGTGAATTTTTTTTATGTTGTTTTCTTGAGGACAAGAAAAGACTTAAGTTTGGGGGTGTGATTCATGCTATGAAATTAAGCTTTTATTTGGGCATTTTTAATGTGAAAAATAAGCTCTTGCATGCATTTTATCCTAACTTTGGTCTTATATGTTTAAATAAGCTTAATGAGGGTTAATTATGCATAAACGATGATTTTTGCTAATTTGGTGCTAATCTGGTACGTTTTTGGCAAGTTTCTAGTTGTTTTTCATGTGATACGCCCGCAGCAGTAGGTGATGTACTAGCATTGTCGAACCCTAATTTTCAAGAATTCGAACCAGTGAAGATCGGTTGTGATTTTCACCATTCTAACAGTTGGAGACCTCTGATTCTGCTTGGTAAACCCTCAAAACACGAATCTCGACCCTCCTCAACAGATTTAGGGCCTTTAAAAGGCGAAGAAGCTCTCTATTTCGAAAGACAACTCTCCATTGTTGAGACCATCACTCTCTTCATCATTTTTTTGTCATCTTCCAGCACCTTGGGTTTCGTCTCAAAGTTTCAAGTCAGTAGCCTTAAGAACAAAAGTTCCTCTAAGGCGTAGCGACTCTAGGATTTTTCTTCTCACAGAAGTGTGTGTCGAGGCATGATTATTCCTTGAAAGAGGAGGAATCATCCTAGGGAAAGGTTTGTTACTTGAGGATTTGCCTAAGTTCCCTTGAGTTGTTTTATTTTTCAACACTATTCTCTTTGTTAATTTTTCATTTTAATTTCTATCGATCAAACTCCTTATTATAGATGTGGCTTATGATTTAATAAAGATGATTATTTTATCAAAAATCATGAGCTAAATATTTTTAGGGGTTTGGCAATGTGAAAGCCTTAGGACTGTTATAGCTTAGGTTATGTGACACTTCACACCACTTTGTGTAAATACATTCTCTTTGTTGATTTTAAAAGATAAAATCGGTAATTTAAACTGGCCATTTGAGTTAACGATCTAGCGGAGCTCTAATGCTGAGAAGGTTAGGGTGTAAGCGGATGTCACAAAGGGATATGGGACTAAGAGCCTAGATATAGAATGGTCACGTCACCTTAGAAATAAGGGACACCATAGGATAAAGAAATTAAACTTGAATTAATTTAAGATCCAGCTAACCATAGAAACATTAGGCATTAGCTGCTTAGAACTCCTAAAGGAACTTGACACAAGATTGAATAGGTGTAGTTTTCTGTTCATGTGTAATTCATTGTTCGGTATGATGCAGTTACGTCACCTAAGGCACAACACCCGAATGGTTGTAGCATTGTTTGCCCCTAATTGATTACCATTGTTTATTGCTTTTATGTTTTCTTTCACCTACAAAATTCTAACTTTTTATCTGGTTACCTTGGTTTCATTGATCCATAGTCATATTAATTAACTCATCTAGTCATGTGAGATTCGGCACTTGGAATACTCCAAGTTTATTACTTCATCGATCGTGTATACTTGCACGTCGACCTCATCCATTCCATATTTCCATCATTCATTCTATTTTATTCATCATCGCGTTAGTTCTAAACTGTAGAAACTCTTGGGAAGAGATTCTATGATGAATGTAACTTGACTCTTTTCGTCTATGATAGCGCCATTTACTTTCGCCATATTGAAATGGACCATCATATTCAAAACAAGTTCTCTCACAAAGGATCCTTATTTCATTCTGCAGTTGTAAACGTACTTCAAAGCATCATGCATGAGAGATGAGGACGGTTGTCCAATCATCTCATGCAACGAGTCCATGATTTCCCTTGGCAGTAACCATGTTCTCATATTTTTTGGGCAGTATATTAGATATACCGACCAATATGTACGTTCGGGCCTTCTCATTTGCCCTAGACCATCTGTCATAGGCTTCTTGAACATTTCAGTTAGCTGTTGAGCCGAGAACTGAAGGACATTCCTTTGTTAAAACGAACCAAACATCTTTTATAACTAGTATTATTGTATTGATGTTCAATTTCCATGTAGCATAATTATCGCCAATAAGTTTATCGGAGGCTAATAATTGAATTATTACGCTTGTCATTGCTGGAATATAAACAGATTCTATTAGTGAATTGATTAACTCTTTTAAAGCCAATCAATTTTAGCAAATTTTTAATAATCTACCCGTCATTATTAAATTTAGAACGATACTTTTGTGAGTCAGAATAACTGCTACCGAGAGGCAATCAATTATTCCTTCACTAAACCAAACTATTTGATTAAATACTAATACCAGAATAACTCTTATTCCTATAGTATTTAATTATTGTTTATTTGGTCAAGAATTTACTAAGACTTAGTAAATATCATAAGTGTAGATCGGAATCAAACATGCTCTCGAAGGAAAGACAAATATTTAAAAACGGACCTAAGAAACCCTATCTATTTTTGGAGTTCACGGTGTTCCGAATCCCATGTTACAAACCCTCCAACTGGATAAGCGCCTATTATTATGCTAAGCAGGTGCAACATAGGAATCTCACGTTGTGACCTAATGGAAGAGACCATAAGACGTGTTGACACGCACCCTTCACCCACTTCTATGAACCACTTCCCCTATTCAACTTCTTATTGAATCATGCAAACAGTTTCCGAATGGAGCAGTCACGGTAAAAGAGACACGATGCCCTGCATGAATCTCACGGTGTAAACTCTTAGGGACGTAAGAACTAAAAACGATATATCGTATATACCATTACTCTTCCACTGAAGTGTTCTTATTATGTTTAGGTATACTTTTACTTAGGTATATTTCTGCTAATAAAACACAACCTAAGTCTAGGTGAATAATCCAAGCATAACGTTTATACTAGATTTATAACCTACGAAGTCTAAGTGATTAAATCATTTTAACTCACCTTACACAACTCTCGCATGCTCATAAAACCGAGTTAACTTAACTCAGACACCAACTCGATCCCCAGGTAGAAGGTGTTTCGTAAACCATCATTTTAAGTACCTCCAGCCTTAGACAGGATCTTGTCGAGAAAGTCTCGTAAACTAAGTTTTACAAGAAATCGATCAAATTTAACTATTAAACTAGATAGATTCAAGTTGCATCGGTTTTTCCTAAGTGAGCATACAATTTATCTTTGTTATAGATTTTAAATGTCTAATTGATTTTATCACGATTATAAAAAATGGTATTCAAATATATAACATACATTCGCATACATACCATAAATTAATATAGCAATTATACTAACTCTTATGATATTCTAAACATGCATACTATATATTTTAATATTTATAACATACTTGCAATGCATGATTCATGTTTATCCTATGGTGTGGTTTAAATCTATATGATATACAGTATGCATAAAAAGATTTAACTTTAATTAAACATACATTTGCATAAATAATTAAATAACACTAAAATGGGTTGGTTTTTGGCATCTAAAGCACACAAATGCTAAATTATTACAATAATAATGAAGAAAAATGGCTTGAATCGCCCCTGAACGCTTCGAACCAGCCTCCAAAGTGTCAAACCAAGCTGAACCGGATGGATTGGAGTGAAAAAGGTGGAAACGGACAGAACCGGTTCGGCTGAACCGAATTATCTTCTTCACGCGTGCATTTCTAGAAAAATAAGAACAGTGTCGCGACGCTACACATCAAAGCCCAACAACAAGGGCTTAATTACAACAAATTTCAACAATTGAAAGAGTAATTTGATGCCAAAAGCCATAAAACTCCATTTTAGCAACACCAATCATTCATCTCATGAATTGAACCCCACGCAAAGCAAATTGAGTGCAATTAACATGCTCTGATACCACATGAAGGATATATGAACATGCAACGGAAGCTAATTAGGATACATTACACTCTAACATGCTCAATTTCAAGGATAAACTTTCATGCAAAAAGGGAAAAACAAAGAGTTAGAAATTACAATTTTTGTAGATTAAATTCTCCTTGATTTCTCCACGAAAAAGAACACCACTTGTTTGTAGACTACCACGAGAGTCTTCTCTACTATTTTTTGTCCTTATATTGGATGGTGGGATCCAATATTGTGGTGAATTTGTGAGGAAATGAAAGTTGAAGAACAGATGGACCTCAAGAAAGATTTTGGCAAAATTAACTATTAATTTTCCAAAATTCTTAACCCAAATTTAGCCAAGATTATCCTTATTTATTAAGAATTAACATGCAACTCAATTGCATATTAATTTGACAACAAATTAATCAAATTGAGTGGCTAAATGGAGTAACAACTAAGCTACTAGCTTAGTTAGTGGGAAAATCCAACTTGAATCCAATTCTAAATTGAATTTAAAATTAATTTAAATTGATTTAATATTAATCTTATTTTAATTTCAAAAAACCAATAAATAATAATTTAAATTAATAATTAAATAAAAATATTAAATATATTTTACTATCAAATAATAAAATAATATTATTTTTTCCACTAATCCCGATTTTTCTAAAAGATCGAAATGAATCCCTATTCATATAATTAATATTTAGATTATATTTAAATATTATATTTAACTCTCTTTGTCTATTTAATTCATAATTAAACGTTAATATGTTAGACATATCGCATATACTTGACATTCATTCCTTAAGCCGAGTTTGAATAGTTCCAACTCATTCACCACACTATCTAAGGTTTTATCCGTTTGTGAGCTAGTAGAGGGACCTAATGAACCTATAGATCATAAGCTCCAATGATCCGAGATTAATCGGCCAAACTCTTTAACCTAGTTAACTAACATTCGTTAACTAATGGGACACTCCATTAAAGCCCGTAGCTGCACTCTCCTCGCTGTAGATATATTTCTGTTCACTTGATATAACCATAATAAGTAAGTTGATCCTTCATAGGTTGTCTGTAATCACGGCTAGGTCAAAATTACTGTTTTACCCCTGTGAATACATCTTGTTCCTTAAGTTCCACTAATCCTTTAATGAACAATTGGTTTGTGATCCTAGCACTAAACTGAGTCCCTCTCGAGCCAATGAGAGGGTGGGGCCCTTGTTCAAGACCTGGAGTCAGTACTTAAGGGAACAACCTATCTACTAACCCTAAGTCGGGTAGGAGTGAATTCTGTGAATTCTATCTTGCAGGACTATGTCCTTAGCTATCTACTCGGTCTTACCCCTGAAATTGGAGGTTTATTGAGTCAGCGTACTCGGCCCACTCTCACCCATGTAGATCTAAGGATAATCTTGAATAAATAGGAGTTCATAGTTATCTCGAATTTAAGATCGAATTACCTAGGTTATCTAGTTGAAATAGTCAATGTTTAACAGTAAACGGCGTTATAAAGTAATAGTGACTATTTCGTGGTCCGGTCTTATGCAAACTCATTGCATAGAATGCCCCCACTCACATTTCTCCACATGAATGATTTAGGATCACATCATTTGTATCAAATACAAAGTGGGTCGCATTCAATAGTGTCCCTAAGATAAGGTACCCAACCTTATCCCTATATTATATATCGTTTTGGTTATTTAATCGAACTTGATCCACTTTTATGTCACTACATATAGTTCAAGTATTCATACTATAGTCATCGGTTCTTAGTTTATTGGATTTAGAGTTATATTAACAACAATTAACTTTATTCAATAACAATTTTATTGAATAACCTCGATAACAACTTTATTGATAAATAGAATGCACGTTAATGTTTAAAAACTACGAGTTTTAGGACATAAAACCCAACAAACTCCTATGAGTGCAAAACTAAGCTTTCAGCCTAAGAAAAACAACACCAAACGCTCAAACAACCAGTTGGATGCATAGACTGTCTAGTTGGACGCACAGACTGACCAGTTGGATGCATAGCTTGTCGACGAATCGCGTTGGTGACAACTCTCAACGTATAGCTTGTCGACGAACCACGCTAGTGACAACTCTCAACGCATAGCTTATCGACGAACTGTGCTGGTGACAACTCTCAACGCATAGCTTGTCGACGAATGATGTTGGCAACAATGGCCTCCACCTTTTCACCTAAAAAACGTAGGTCCTTACTCTCACACCTCCCTCTCTAATTTCCTTGAGAGATTCACGAAATGAATGGGTAAAATGGGCTCCTCCTCTTGGTATTTATAGGTTTTTCCAAGCCATCCTTGTCATCCCAATCTGATCTCAAAGCATGACACCTTGACAACAAGTGGCCTCAACATGCATGAGCTAACTCACTTCTTCATGAATGCTACCAACTCACTTCCTCATGCATGCTGTCAACTCAACTCATCATGCATGATGCCAAATCAACTCATCATGGATGCTACCAACTCAACTCCCTAAGGTGTTCACCTCAGAGTTGGCCATCTCCACCTTTGATATTTGGTCAAAATCTCACCTCGAATACACAACGCGTCTAACTTCTCTTCACCATGCGTCCAACCCTTCTTTTGTCCCCTTACATGCGTCCAACTCTAGCTACAAGAGTGTGAGTTGAATTCTTTATATTTGAAGGAATTGAATTCTCAGCGGAAGCGATTTATCGCGTTGTGATTTTAATTACTCAATTATGGATTTTAAAGAAACAGAGAAAATAGAAAAGAACAGGATAAACAACATGCTTTTTTAGAATGAAAAGAAAAAACAAAGGGAACAAAAAAGAACTTACCCTTTGATGAAAATCTTCCTTCAATTAGTAATTTCCTTTGAGAACATGAACGAATCACCAAAGGGAACAAAAGGGATAACACCACTAAAGAACACTCACTATTCTCAAGGTTATCAAAATCAATAGAGAGTGGTCTCCATTTGTCTATTTAAAGGGAGCAAGAAGAAGTTATCTTCTTCATTGAAGAGGAATTATGGAAAGAGGTAGTGGGGAGGGATTTTGGAAAAAAAACCTCCACTTCATGTTGATAATAACTCCCAAATGGGAGTTATTATTTTCTTTAATTTAATTTAAATAAATTAATAATATAAATTAAATTAAATTTATATATATTAAATCTCATTTAATATATAATAATTAATTACTACTTAACCAATTTCTCTCACATGACCTATAGTTTAATATGAATCATTTCACATTATTTAACCTATAGTTTATATGAATCTCATAATAATATTAATATTTGAATCTTATTCAAAATTTCTCTCATGTATATTATAAAGTTTAATACATTTCATATAAAAATTAACTTTATATATAATGTATCAATATACATTATTAATTGTATCTCATACAATTAAACAATTAATTCCCTTAACTTAATTTCAGTTTGAAGCTTCAATGGTACGAGATTAATTAATTAAGCTCTTTAATTAAATTAATCAACATTCATTAACTGTCGGTCATTCCATTAAAGACCCACAGCTGCACTCTTCTTACTGTAGATATATTTCTATGTCACGGATATAATCAATCATAGTGAGTTGACCCTTCACAAATTGCTCGTAACAACAGCTGGGTCAAATTACCATTTTACCCCTGTGTTACCTCTAACTCCTTAAGTACCACTGATCCCTTTAATGAACAATTTAGTCATAGTCCAACTATGAGCTAGACCCCTCTCTGGCCAGTGAGAGGGTGAGTTGCCTCATTGTTCAAGACCCGATATCAGCTCTTAAGGGAGCAATTCATAAGACGTGAATTCCTTCTTGTACTTTGAAAGCTGCTAGACTTGGCTCTGCGTAACATTCAGAACCTTCAACAGTTTCGCATTGTTGAAGAAGGAGCAGAGGCATTGGAGATTTGAATTCTTTGATCGAGGAGATGAAAATGAAGGATTCCGATTAAGTAATTTTGCTTTCAAATTGGTGTAACCAAATGTCAATCGAATCAATCCTTGTTGCGTCGTGGTAGATCCACTGTCTTGAAAGCAAAATTCGGTGCGACCTTAGTGCTAAATCACAATTGTCAGTTGCTCCCCAAGGTTTAACAACTTCCAATCTCAGACATCCACTCGTCAAAGAAAGGAATGAAATCAAAGGAAACTTGCTCAGAGAAAATTAAAGAGATGAAAATAGGGAGAAGAACAAATTCTTTTTTACTACAACCCAAAAACTTTTGTCCTCAATTTATAGGAAAGCATTTTAGATCTAAAATTAATTTTAGATCTATAACGGTCAAGCATATTAAAACACTAGAATTGTAACCATCAAACGGTTACAATATTTGTAACCATTCAAACAATTTTTTCCTTCAATTGTAACATTAAAACGGTCACAAACTTAAAGGTAGAAATCATTACAATGACAAGTCATTACTAACAAAGTCGAGTCATTATAGATGATATGTTTAATATATGTCTTAGATATAACTCTTTCATCTTCAAAATACATATATTTAACATATGTCTTAGATATAACTCTTTCATCTTCAAAACATAATTGTGATATTAGAAACACGATTCATAAAGCTAACAACAAAAAACATACTTATGTATTTCCTAAACAGAAATGGTAGAGATACAGAAATTCTGATAATGTCCGGTAACAAATAGATGAACAAAGCCAACCGATCGATCTGGAAATGTAATTATGAACACCAAAACTTGAAGAAATTGAATAACTAAAGCAAAAATAATGATGGAAATTCAAATTCTTGACTCAACCCTCCGCCGAACACAAAAGAAAAGATGAGGTTCTATACACCATTGGACACATGGATTAAACGTAACTACCCTATCATGTTCCTTAATTCTACGAATATATATCATATTATTTAATAAATGGCAATCTAAATTTAATGATGGTATATAGTGTAATTAATGTTTATTCGAAAAATAAAATCTCTAAATAATTAATATTAAATTCAGTTTTGAATTCTTTAATATTTTAATTATAAACTAATACAAAAATTAAATATGTAAGAGAAAGTACCAAAAGGTTAAAATTGTTCTAAAATTATGTAGAAATGTAATTATGAAATATAATTATAATTTAGAAAATTTGTAAAATATTGCTTGTAAATAAATAACATTTTTACATAAAAAAATCATCTTTGAACCATATATTTCATAAATGTCTTTAAATTTAAATTTTTTCAAAGAAGTCTTTTAGTGTTAATTTTAGACAATTTTACCCTTTTTCCCTTTATTTATATTTGTTTTTTTATATATATTTTTTTATTTACGAAGATCGGAGAAGTTTGGCCAAAAAAATTGAGACAAAAACCCACCAACGACCAACGTCTAAGCGAGGGTAGCTAGTTGTCGACGACTGAGCGAATGGAGCAAGGGCAACACAATTAGGAATCGGATGGTGGAAGGAACAAAGTTTTTTGGCAAAGAGAAAATATTTGAAAAAGGGTTTGAATACATTTATTTTGCCCACGCATAGGGATCTGAAATGTCTTGTATGTATGTATGTGTATATATATATATACGTGGAGAGGGCTAAAATGTAAATAAATAGTCACTGACATTACTAAAAAATATCAAATCTAATAGATCTTTTTGGTAGAAAAGAAAAATAAGAATTTTAAATCATTTATGTAATATAGGCCTATTTTTAAGACATTTTAGGTATAAAACGAAAAGTAAAGTAGGTCAATTCTCAATCTTCCTCCGTTATATCTGCCATTAAGTTAGACCAAATTATTTCGCGAGCAGCCCCAATTTTAAAGGTTAGCCCATTTTATAAACCAGAAAGCCTTTTTGGCCCATTTCTTAGAATAATCTACGTAACAAAATTTTATGAAAGTATGGAATCATATATAAATATAACATTATTTTTCTCTTCTTCACAAAAGCTGGCATATGTATGTTAAAGGGAATTTTACAAACACCGCTCCCCATCGTGTGATCCGTCACTGCCCAATGAATTTAAATATATATATTATTTATATTATAATTTTACTTAGTCCATAAGTAACTAAAAAAAAAAAAGGGGAGAAAACCCTTTAAAAGGTTTGAAAAATAACTGTTGATACATTCAGATTTATAATAGAAAAATAATTTATAACTATAAGAGAATTCTTTAAGAAAATATTACAAGAGTATTCCTTTCATTCTCTACCCAATTTTGAAATGCAAAAACTAAAAATGATAATATTCAAACTTTTAATTTGATATTTGTTGGTTTGAGTTAATTTTATTTTAATTCTCATAATTTTAAATTTGTTTAACTGCATGCTTCCAATTTAGAATCTATTGTTCAAAAAGCTTTATTTTATTATATTTTACTTTATTTTTCAGAAAGTAGCTGTGTTTTATGGTCTAGTAAAAGCTTACCGATTATCTTTACCCTTAATTTTAAGATTTATGGGATAATTTTTTCTTTTGGTTACAAAGCATTTTCGTTCCGTCTTTCAATTCAGTTTATAATATTTTACATATCTATATAAAAAAAGTTTACATATAGAAAAAATGTCAAAACTATTTATAGAAAAGAACGTGATAGACTTCTATCAGCATCTATTAGTGATAGACTTCATAAAAAAAGTTTACATATAGAAAAAATGTCAAAACTATTTATAGAAAAGAACGTGATAGACTTCTATCAGCATCTATTAGTGATAGACTTCTATCATTTCATACACTGATAGACTAGACTCTGATAGACTTCTATCAACATCTATCACAACTATTTAAAAATTTTACTATTTTATGTAAATAGTTTCCCTTATTTTTCTATTTTTAAAATTTTTCCTATCCATATTTTACATTTGGTATCAATTTAGTTTTTAAATTTGGAATAGATTTTAAATTTTTAATAATTTTGTAATTATTGATTTTACCTAACTCTATTACGTAACTATTTAAATTTATTAAATAAGACTAACTTATTACATATTAAAAATTAATACTGAGAGTGTGTTTGGTTTAACTTTTTAAGTGCTTAATTTTAAAAATAAGTCATTTAAAAAAAAATTTGAGATGTTTTGCAACCATTCAAAATAACTCTTGACACACTTTTAAATGTATTTTAAACAGTTTTTATCAAAAGAGTTTAAATAGTAACAATTTTTAGAAACGTACTTTTTTCTCTAGTCAATTCAAACGAGCTCTGAATTATTAGAGTTGTACATTGACTAAACCGTTATCAACTAAATTTTTAGGAATAAATTGTTGGTTTTATCCTAGTTAGACCAAAAGTACCTTTTAAAGCTACTTTTAAAATTCAACCAAATTGTAATGACTATATAAACAATTGTGAAATTTGTAAAGGACTAAATTGAATGTTATAAAATTGGGAGGACTAAATTGATAGATTTTAATTTATTTGATTTAGACTTTTATGTCCATGTTTGGTATGCTGACAAAGCAGCCCAAAGCCAGCAAGCAAAAAATTCAGATTCTTCTAGAAAGGTCCCAAAAACTCCCAATGCCAGCTGTATTATATCCATTTCCATCTGTTCACCAGGCAGCTCTTGCTTGCCCAAATAAAAACCCTAACCCTTCTTTTATTTATATTCTCAAACCAGAAACCTCAAGCCTCACAGACTTCTTTTTACCTTTATTTTTTTCCCTTTTTTTTTCTTTTTAATTATTTTTATGTATTTTCAACCATATATAATTTTAATCTCCTTTTTAATACCTATAATTGTTTAGGTAGAATTTGTGAGGCAATTTATGCTTTTATCTTGTCTAATGATATTATAATTTAAAGTAGTAGTAAATTTAAAGTTCTTTGAAACAAAATTTCATTTATTTGAGATTTACAATTGGAGGTGGATTTAGAAATTTTTATTGTTTTCTAATTCACTAAAAATAATTTATAAGTCAGTAGCTCTAAAAATTCATAAATTTATTGACTTTCGTACATTATAATTTCTCTATTTAGATTTCAAATTAAATTTATAATAACATTGTAACGACAATAAATCAAGAGGAAATTGACAACATAACGATAATATCATAACTTAAACAACCTAACAAGCAAAGTTTAAGATGTTTACTTAAGATCCTAAAATTATTTTAAAAATTAATAAAATAAATAAAAATTACAAAACTTACCTCACAAACTAGGAGAAGAAGTTGAAGAAGAAATTTTAAAAACAAAAACAAAAATAAAAATGATTTGAAACATTAAAACTAAATGAATATCAATAAAATAACAAACTTAAAAAAAAAAAAAAAAAAAAAAAAAAAAACTTACCTCATAAACTAGGAGAAGAAATTGTAGAAGCTAAGAAGAAGAAATTAAAAAGCTAGAAATTTATTAAAGTTGAAGCTTTATAAAATTAAACAAAAAGAAATTTAAAAGTGAAGATAGATAATCATGGAGATGACTTCCTTCTTAAATTTCAAGGGTATTTGGTGGAGATTAGTATGTAATTATTATTATTATTATTATTTTTCTGAAAATCGAACGATTGTTAAGAAAGGAAATTTGAAAAAATGAATGTAAGAAGTGGGTCTTGAATCTAGGTCTAGAGGGAGCTAGAAGACAGATTTTATTACTGGGATAACTAATGATATTAGTATTACGTCAGTTTTATATAATATGTATTATATAAAGAGTATAAAGTTGAGGGGCTCGAGTCCCCTGGACCTATACTAAATTCGTCGGTGTTCACAACTAAATTTTTTCTTTTACCTTAATTTGATGGGACTATTTCTTTTCTTCTTAATTTGTAAATTTTGATTTTTATGACTTTTTTTAGATGATTAATTTAGTTGGATGTGAGGCTTTTGATGCTAGATTTTTGAAGGTTTAGTTATTTAGGTCCCATTTAGTAATCATTTCGTATTTTATTTTTGTTTTTGAAAATTAAGCCTATTTCATCCCCATTTTTTTACATTCAGTTCCATCTCTCTTAAAGACAATGGTTGAATTCTTTGCCAAATTCAAAAAATAAAAAACAAGTTTTTAAAAGCTAACCATTTTGTTTAGCTTTTAAGTAACCATTTCGTTTTTAATTTTCAAATTTTGGCTTGATTTTTTAAACCATTGGTAAAGTAGATAATAAAGGAATAAATTTGAAAGGGCAAAGTAGTATCTATATGCTTAATTTAAAAAAAAAAAACAAAAAAAAATGGTTGCAAAACGAGGTCTTAGTGTTTTGTGGTTAGGTTCTAGTGTTTTTTAAAATTAGATTTTGGGTGTTATATTAGATCAATTTATTTAAATCTTTTTTTCTAGATTAGCTTGGGTATCTAATTGGATTATGAAGAAAGTTTGTTTTAGTTTAGAGTTGAAATTTGACTTGTTCTAATAATAATAATAATAATAATAATAGCAATAATAATAATAAAAAGGGTTGAAATTTGACATAGTTATAACTTATAATTGACTCATCTACACCTATTAAGAGTTTTTTTTAACAATTATTTCAATGTTTATTTTCTTTTTCAAAGGTTGATATCTAAATTTCAAATATTCTTAGAAAGTTCATAATCTGGAATCCAATCAAATTAATTAATAAAAATATATATGGTGACTAAAGGTTTGTTTGGAATACCTTCTAGTTTAATGATTTTTTTAAAAAAATATATAATATTTCCAACAAAAGAGTTTTTATACCTTACATTTAAAAAAAAAAATCTTTAAATAAAAAATTATTTTAGTTTTTTTTTTTTTTATAACATGTGGAGCGGAAGAGACAAAACCTCTAATTTCAGGGTTGATAATATAAGTTTTATGTCAGTTTAGCTATTCATTTTCGCTATTCTAGTTGCACTACATATAAAAGTGATTAACAATATAAGTATAGCTCAACTTACATGAATTTGTAATCAGTGGCAGATTCAGAACTTTATGTAAGGAGGGCCACAAATGTATATAAGTTTAAAATTTTAGCCCATGAATTTTTAGATTTGTGTTTATATTATATATATAGTTCCGAACTTAAAAAGTGGCTAATAGGTTATGATTATGAATTCTCAATTTTTATGTCTAATAGATCCTTAAAATATCAATTATGTAATTAGGTCTCTTACAGGATTGAAAATGTTAAAAATTAAATGTTATAGTAGATGTTAAAATTAACTTTGTGTTTAATATATATAGTTGGACATTTTTTTTTAAATATTAATGTATTTTAAAGTTGAATTAGATGAATTTTTTTTCTTATATATAATTAATTTTTAATTTTTTTTAATATTTATGAGATATGTTAGATATAGAATTGAAAGTTTATAGATCACATTTTTTAGAAAATTTATTAAAGTCAAAATTGAAAGTTTAGGAATTTATTAGCGCACAAATTTTAAAATTTAAAAATTAAACTTATAAATTAACCTTCATATAATGGCATTAAATGCATTGATATATAATATAAAAAATTAAGTAATATTAATTATAAAATTATTATAAATTTTTATAGAATTATTCACGAAAAACAACTTTCAATTAATTTAAAAAATATTTTAATAAAGATCCGAGAATATTTATATATAGGTATGTATATGAGAAAAATTAGATAAATATATAAAAATATATGTTGAAAAGAAAAAAGAAAAAAAAAATGTAAAAGCACGCGGTCCGCGGCACGCCTATACCAGGATTAAACCTGGCCGGTTGACAAGTTGTGCTCTCAAACCATTGAAACAATATTAAATTTATAATTTTAATGAAAAAAATTAGAAATATATATTAAATAAAAAATTATTCTAAATAGAAAAAATATTAAACTATTTATAAATATAGAAATTTTTTACTGTTAGTTAGTGATAGACCGCGATAGAATTCTATCGCTTTCTATCGCTCAAGTAAATAAATTTTATCTCTTAAGTGATAGAAAGCGATATAATTCTATCGCAGTCTATCACTGATAGACTGTAAAATTTCTCTATATTGTAAATAGTTTGGTTCATTTTTTTATATTTGAAAACAACTTTATTAAATATGACTACAAACTTTTTATATTTAATAAAAACAATAAACATATATGTAAATGTCACCATTTAAGTGGCCCCTTAATGGATCCGCTCTTATTTGTAATATCAATTTTGAGGTAAGAAGTTCGATTTCCCATTTCACATAATAATAATAATTATATATATATATATATATGAAAAAAATTTCACAAATAGAAAAAATGTCAAAATATTTATAGAAAATAGCAAAAAAAAAAAAAAAACACTCATAGACATTGATAGACTTCTATCATTTTTATCACTGATATACCCTGATAGACTTCTATCCGTATCTATCACAACTATTTAAAAATTTTGTTATTTTGTATAAATAGTTTTCCTTATTTTTCTATTTTTAAAAATTCTCTTTTATTATTATATATATATATATATATATTTCTGACCATATATTTTCAATTAATCACTTAAAATGTCCTTCTTGAATAATCAATCACAAGTTTCTTCGAGAATAGCTATTAAATTAATAAAAAAAAATAAGTAATTTTCTTTACTAAGAAAAATTTTAAAAATTAATTTTCATTTTTGAAATTTAGGTTAAAATACCGTTTAGGTTTAAATTAGATAATTAAAAACTATATTAACCAAAATAAGACATAATATAATTTAAAGTACATAATCAAAATAATATTTTAAGCTTAAAAATAATTACACATCTTAAACTTAAGATGTTTAGACAATTTTGTTTTAAGAAACCTTTTGTTAAAAAATAAAAAAACATTTTGTTTTTCAAAATTATTCCAAACAAGCTGTAACCTGTAAATGATGATTAAACCAAAAATAGAAAATAGAAAAAAAACGGTTTATATGACGTCAATATGAGCATAATAAAGTGGTTAGATTTTCAAACTTTTCTAAATCAATACCTTTCATTCCTAATGTAATATTAATAGAATTTACACATCACATCATTACGTGAGTTTGAAGCTGTGTTTACTTTTATTAAATCCAGCTAATTTGATAAATAAGTCAAAATTTAAGTATTCGACTATATATAATTTTTACATTAAAATATTCATTTCTTTTTAGCAAATACACCGTATCATTTTCTTTAGAATTGAGGCCCAAATCACAAGGGAGCCTTTGAAGCTTCATTTGGTAACAATTTCATTTTTAAATTTATTTTCTTACTTTTTTTTTTTATATAATAGTTTGTATCTTTTTTGTGTATAAAACTTGAATTTTTAATCAAATTCTAAAAACAAACAACAAGTTTTTAAAAACTAGTTTTTTTTTTTTTTAGTTTTCAAAAAATGACTTGGTGTTTGAAAACATGGGTAAAAATAGATAATAAAGCAAGGAATTTAGGTGTGAAATGGAGTGTTTGTAAGCTTAATTTCAAAAACTAAAAATAAAAAACCAAATGGTTACCAAACAAGGCCAAATTTTGTTATATTGCCAAACCTTGAAGTTTGTTCAATTTTAGTCCCTGTACTTTCAATATATAAAATTATTAAATAATAATGATAATTTTCATGTAAGAAAATATAATATATGAATAGGAAAATTTTCACATATAGAAAAAAATGTTAAACTATTTACAAAAAAATAGTAAAAAAAACATTGATAGACATTGATAGACTTCTATCAACATCTATCAGTGATAGACTTCTATCATTTCTATCACTGATAGACCCTGATAGACTTCTATCAATGTCTATCATAACTATCTAAAAAAATTACTATTTTGTGTAAATAGTTTCCTTATTTTTCTATTTTTAAAAAGTTCCCATATGAATATGTCTTAAAAAATTTATGGTAAAAGTGCTAATAGATAATTAAAAGGTTGTTTTTTTTAAAAAAAAAAAATCAACAATAAACTAGTAGGTGGAATAATTTAAGATTTATTGAAAGTGTATGAACTAAAATTGAACAGTTAAAAGTACCGAGACTAAAATTAAACAAACATCAAAGTAGGGGGACAAAAAAGATATATATATATATATATATATATTTAAAAAAGCTAAATGTTATTTTTTTTTTCTTTTCTCCTAAAAGGGATCCACGTCCACCAATCATATTAACTATAATGAGACATTTAAAATTTTAAAAATATAATTATAAAATGGAAGCTAACACTTTTATTTTGGAAATTTTAAATGTCAATTTTTTTCTCTCTCTAAAGTTAATAATGTTAAATAATAATTGAAATAGGAAGCAATTGGAAAAGAGAATGAAAAAACTGTTAAAAAAACAGAAGAAAAAAGATGTTTAGGTTTGAGATGGACCCACATAGAATGTTTTGATTATAATTGGAGTTTATAAGTTTGTGATGTGGTGACTAACTTGATAAAACCTCACTGATCACCCCACCATATGGATTAGGGTTAGAATGCTAAACTTAACTGAAGTTAACCACTTGACTCAAATGGTTTTCCCTTTTTGAGTACTAAATGGAGTAGGAAGATTTAATCCTTCAACTTTAATGGTAGTACATGTCGATTATCGTTGACTTATGCTCGCTTCAACCATTATCAAAATGATGGTTGGAATGTATTAAACATTTTTTTAATTATTAAAAAAACCATACCTTTTTAATGTTAAAAGAACCTATTTTACATTTTTGTAGGCAATCTTTGAATTCCTTTGAGAATGGATAGGCGGATGAAATTGAGTTAAAAGGAAAAAAAAAGGAAAATTTTCATAGATAGAAAAAATGTTAAACTATTTACAGAAAATAACAAAAACAACACCATAGATATTGATAAACTTCTATCAGCATCTATTAGTGATAGACTTCTATCATTTCCATTATTGATAGACTTCTGTCAGCGTTTATCACAACTATCTAAAAATTTTACTATTTTGTATAAATAGTTTTCCTTATCTTTCTATTTTTAAAAATTTCTAAAAAAGAGGAGAATTTTTAAAAATAGAAAAACAAGGGAAACTATTTATACAAAATAGCAAAATTTTAGATGGTTGTGATAGTCACCATAGAAGTTTATCATGGTCTATTAGTGATAGAAATGAAGAAGTATATCACGGATAAATTGTTAATAGAAGTTTATCAATATTTTTTTTTGCTATTTTTTATAAATAGTTTGATATTTTTTCTATACGTAAAAATAAAAAAAAATAAAAAAAATCTTGGGAGACAAGTATATGTAGATAAATGGATATAAAAATGGACCAAAAATTGGGGCAAAAGAAAAACATTTTTGTCTGCTAGAGGGATGAGGGAGGCATGAAACTGACAGTTTGGTATATTTGTCAATTGGAAAAAGAAAATTCTCAGTGGGCTCTCAAAAAGCTTTCCATCTCCACTCCTCAAAACGATCTGCCAAGTGAGCAAAACACCCCTCCTCGGTTCTCACTTTGCATTCCCATTTCTTCTTTCCGCGTTTTCCCTTCTCTCTCTCTCTCTCTCTCTCTCTCTTCGATTCTCAGACGTTACAAAAAGCTTAAAACCCACGAACCCAGAAGCCAGAACCACGACTTTTGAACCAAACCCATGATTATGGCTCTTCCCATTTCCAGATTACCCTCTCTCTTTCCCCTTCTCGCTATTTTTCTTGCCTTCTCTAGCTTTCTTGCTTCAACAGGTTCGCTTCTTCTTCTGGGTTTTTTCCCCCTTGGTTTTAATCCTCATTTTGTCTCAATGGGTGTCAGTTTGTTTGTTTGTTTTCATAATCGTCTCTGTTTCAGTTTGTTTGTTTGTTTTCATAATCGTCTCTGTTTAAAAGAATCGGTCTCTCTTTTTGCTTGTTTTTGGAACTGATCGGCTCTAGAATCTCTTTTTCTTTTGTTGAATTTGATGAATGACGAAATGGTAGTTTTGGACTTTATTACTTTTGAGTTTCAGGGGTTTAGTTCTCTCGTTTTCTTTGATTTGGATCTTATTGGGTCTTGGTCACACGGGTGGACTTCAGTTTTTTGGGTCTTCTTTCTTGAACTTTCAAATGGTTGGTTTGTTCAGAGCTTTTGGGTCTAATGCATTATGCTCTCTGCATGCACAGAGCTCTGCAAATGATTCTGGTTTCGGGAGTTCGACGAGAAATCCCCTGTTTCTTCTTTATTCTGAAAGTTTATTATGATTATTATTATTATTTTTTTAATGTTATGTTTGTTTAATTTTATGAGAAGAAATTGAGAGCAAAGTTAAAAAGGGGTGCCTAAATATTGGATAAGAAATGATGTTTACCGAACCCAGTTATAGGTTATATTCTTGAGGCTACTAATTCTGTGCATGGATCATATTGCTTTTTTCTTGCTGGCTTCTTCGTTTTAATCATTATTATTTGACTAATATCTTTCAAGTACTGTTTGATCTCCAGAGGGTGATGCTGATTTATTGTCTTTTTTTTTTTCTCTCTCCTTTTGTTTGATTTTCAGAAGCATATGATCCACTTGATCCAAATGGAAACATTACTATCAAATGGGATGTTATGAGCTGGACTGCTGATGGATTGTGTTTAAGTATATATGCATCACTGTGTCCATTTCATGAGAATCAATGTTTATTTGCGAGGCACCAATGTACAATAGCCCGTTGGGGGCCAAGAGTTTGTATAGAGAAATAGGGGTTTTAGGATTTTTTTATTTTTTTAATTTCTGTACAAAAATGAAAAAGCACTAAGAAATTGTGATGTGCACCTCGCTTTCACGCATTATTTTCATAACATGGATGATAATAATAGGAATTTTAGCTACTAAACAAACAAGGAACGTAAGTTAGGAAATGGGAAACGAGAAATGCTTCAATGGGGTCTTATTTGCATTTTTCCTTGTTGTGCTTGTTCTTACATATTAAACCTTACTTATGAATGTGTAGGCTGTTGTTACTCTGTATAATTTCCAACAATATCGTCATATTCAAACACCGGGATGGTCTCTCCAATGGAAATGGGCAAAGAAAGAGGTCATATGGGCCATGTTGGGAGGGCAAACAACAGATCAAGGTGATTGTTCTAGATATAAAGGGAACATTCCCCATTGCTGCAAGAAGGATCCAACAGTTGTCGATCTATTGCCTGGAACTCCTTATAACCAGCAGATTGCAAATTGCTGCAAAGGTTGAGTTCTTAACTCCTGGGTGCAAGATCCAGCTACTGCAGTGAGCTCATTTCAGGTCATTGTTGGTGCAGCCGGAACCTCAAATAAAACTGTCCGACTGCCAAAGAACTTCACCTTAAAAGCACCCGGACCTGGTTATACCTGTGGGCCGGCCAAAATTGTTAAACCGAGCAAATTCATTTCCCCTGACAAACGGAGAGTTACACAGGCATTGAGTACGAAACAATCTGAGAGTTATTTACTTAATACTATTTTTCTGTTTCTATGTTTGTGTGTAGTTTCAAGTTCAAGTTGCTTTCATATTCTATCTTTCCTTTCAATAAATCCTTGTACTAGTTAACTGATATTTTCCTCCAAATCCGTCTTATTTGCAGTGACATGGAATGTTACATGCACATATTCACAATTTCTGGCCCAAAAAACTCCGACTTGCTGTGTCTCGCTGTCGTCATTTTACAACGACACAATTGTTTCTTGCCCGAAGTGCTCTTGTTGCTGCCAAAGCAACTTGAACGCACCCCAGAATTGTGTGGAGTAAGCTCGCTACCTCATATAAAACTATAAACTACCATGACTCGGACTAATGCCAAAATGCTTATTTGCAGGCCAAATTCTCCGTATTTAGCCTCCGTTGTTACCAGTGCTAGTTCTAGCAAGAACAATTTGACACCTTTGGTTCAGTGTACTGGCCATATGTGCCCAATTCGAGTTCACTGGCATGTGAAGATTAACTATAAGGTAATTGCGTGTGAAGATCACAATTACAAACTTCAATTACATGATGAACTATACAAATTGGAACTTAGTTCTCCAACATCCCAACTTCGACAATCTAACAAAGATTTTCAGCTTCAACTACCAGTCAATCAATCCGTATGGAACAATAAGTAGGATTGATTCTCTTTTTATCTCTTATGATCAAATCTTGCTTCCGTTCCTTTTCTTTTAAATTTTAATCCATGTTGAATTAAGTATGTGTTTTCCTAAAACAGATGATACTGCAATCCTGTGGGGAGTTAAGTTCTACAACGATTTGCTCATGCAAGCAGGTCCCCTTGGGAATGTGCAGACAGAGCTACTTTTCCAGAAGGATCCATCGGCTTTCACATTTGACAAAGGCTGGGCTTTTCCTCGGAGGATCTATTTTAATGGCGACAATTGTGTTATGCCACCTCCAGAAGCCTATCCCTACTTACCGAACACGGGTTCTAAGCAACATGTCTCAATGTTTACTATGCTATTGCTGATTTCCTTGACTCTCTTGTCCTTTCACCAATCGTTTGCATAACTTCTCGGTATACTCGAGTCATTCTGAAGTTTTGAAGCAGATCAGTCTGGCCCATACAATATTAAAAGAAATGAAGAATATCATGGATGTAGATGATGACTTTTAACTTCAATTGTTGCTTCAGGTGAATTTTTTGGTGATTGAATTCACTTTGTAAATGTTGTACTATATTACAGAGGCTTTCTAATATTTCCATGTCCTTGTCGAGATCTGTTTAACTGTGGGAACTTGGAACATTCTTACAAAGCAATTGTTGTCACTAGATGTTCTGCTATTTTTTCATTCCTACTATTTATCTTCTTTCGTGGATGATCATGTTGGTGGGAGTGGAATTTTTGTGAATGGAAAAGTAGATTACAGAAAAGGAGCTGATAATGAAGTTTTGTGTAAATTCTTCATCCATATGACATTCTCCATTTTGAACTTTCTGAAAGAATGTTTGAGTTCTTGTATACCTGTGAGTTTGTCCTATATCCAAAATATGGACTTGGCCACTTGAAAATTACATTACATTCTCTCTTAACAATTCTAGAAGGGGTCTCAGCAAATAGCTAGCAGCAGGAAGAGCAGCAGCAAAGCAATTGAAGTTGAGAGGTCAACTGGCCTTTCCCGGGCAGCATTTGGCAGGAATGGGTATGTGTCGGGTGGCGGAAGCATGCACTCGTCGCCGTTGAAGTAAACCTTTTGAGGAAATGCCCATCCCTGCTTGAAAGTGAATGTGTTCTGGTCCTTGCGCAGCAACACCTCTGATTGTACATTCCCAAATGGCCCCGCTTCCATCAAAAGATCGTTATAGAACTTCGTCCCGTAAAACATTCCCGTGTCATCTGTGTATATAATGAGTAAAAACCGTGGTTTAACGCTCCTCTTGTGCTGATTATGACAAGGAAATGAGAAGGAAACAGTTTTTGAGTTGTGAAAACTTGGGTTACATTGTTCAGATTCGGGTGCTGGACAACGAGAGACCAAAGCGAATAGTTCATCCGGTAGTTGAAGTTGGTGATGGCGATCTTCACCCGCCAATATTCTTTGTAATTTTGCTTTACATGCCAGTGAACTCGAACGGGGCACATGTGATGTGTGCAATGCAGCAACGGGGCATTGTCTTTCCTTGGTGTATTGATTCCAACCAGCTTAAGAATCTTAGAGTCACTCCTTTAGCATTGCAAACCATAACCACAAGTCAGCACTTATCAACAATAGCAATAATACTTAAAAAATGAGATCGAAACAGGTAGCCTTACTGGACACAGTTGTTCTTGTTTTGGCAAACACAGGCGCAAGACGGGCAAGATGTGATTGTATCGTTGTAGAAAGATGAGAAAGAAACACAACAATTAGGATTCTTTCTTGCTAGAAACTGAGAGTAAGTGCAGGTTACATTCCAAGTCACTGCAAGAAAAGGAAAAATGACCACATATTACAGCCTTAAAACTCATGGATAAATAGAGATGGACTACAATGGAGATGATCTTACTCAGAGCTTGAGTTTTGCGGCGGCGGTCGGGTGTGAGGAAAGTGGTGGAAGGCACAACCTTTGCAGGGCCACAAGTGTATCCGGGACCGGGACCGAGCAAAGTGAAGTTCTTAGGGAGCTTGACAGTCTTGTTTGAAGTACCTGCTTGGCCAATACTAAGCTGAAAGGCTGAAACAGCAGCTTGAGGGTCTTGTCCCCAAGCAGCCACAACCCCACCTTTGCAGCAGTTTGTAAACTGTTGGTTGTAAGGAACTCCAGGCATCAAATCCACAACAGTGGGGTTTTTCTTGCAGCAGTGAGGAATGTTTCCTTTGAACTTGGAGCAGTCGCCTTGCTCCGTCGTCTGCGACCCAACCATCGACCATATCACTTCCTTTTTCGGCCAAGTCCACCCCATCGTCCACCCAGGGCTCATTATATGCCGGTACATTTGGAAGTTGTTCAACGTAACTACCGCCTATATAATCACACAAGACGTCAAGGTGATATGAAATCGCTAACTCATTATTCACTATATCTAAACTCAAAAATCAGAAGAAAAATTCTTACCACATAGCCATCGGGCGTCCAAGACATGATGTCCCATTTGATCGTAATGTTCCCATTCGGATCCAAAGGATCATATGCAGCTACAACCAAAAAAAAAAAAAATAAGAAGATTGATCTCCAAAACACACACACACAATGAACATCACTTGCAAAAAAAGTCTCACCTCCATGAGAGAATAAGACAAAAAGGAAAGCTGAAATGAACAACCTCATGACTGTCAATTCAGTCGAATCCAATGTCAGCCGTTGAGTCGAGCAAATGAGGAACAAGAAGAAGATGAAGGAGGAGGAGCATCAATGGAAAGGAAATAGTGTGGTTGTAAAGATGGAACACCAAAAGGTTTTTGTAGTTGAAAGCTTTATATAAGATTATGGTTTTGTTTTTTTAATTGTTCTGTTCAGTTCCCATAACGTGAAGCAATGGCTAGTTTAGAAAAATGGCGGGAGATCTGAAGATTGAGAAGTTAACATCTCAACGGTACAAAGGTTGAAGATGACATGTAATGGAATTGGAAATGGCTTAGGCGTGGAAGTTACTCAAATGCCCTTGTTGTGGCTTTTTGCTGTGTGGTCTCATGTATAAGGAAATTGCACCTACCACATGCTTGGACTTCCATCCCAACCTCATTACCTAAGTATCAATATATAATCACTAATAACTTAACAACATTTTTTTCCTTAAGTAATTAAAAATTATGTCATTACTTCAAATTCCCTATAACTAATTTATTTTCGTTAATGGAGCATAATTTAACGGTAATTGTCATGTATTTTCTGTATTCAGGTTGAAAGTTCAAATCTTTATAAAACAAATTTTTCTTTTGATTAAGATAATGAGGTAATGGCGAGCAAATCTAACACCCATTTAGTAACCATTTTGCTTTTTTAAAATTGTACTTATTTTCTTACATTTTCTTACTCGTGGGTTTCATATTTACTATATAATTATTTGAATTCTTAACCAATTTTCAAAAACAGAAACAAGTTTTTGAAAACTATTTTTTTTTTAGTTTTAAAAATTTGGATTTGATTTTAAAAATACTCCTAAAATAAATAGGCAACAAAACATATAGACAAATGGATGGAAGTGATGTTTATTGGCTTAATTTTCAAAAACCAAATAGTTTCCAGAATGGATCTTAGTTAAAATATCACAAAAATAACATCTATTAACACATTCACGAAGTATAGAAAAAAGTTAGAATATATCTATGTGACTAAACTAGTACTTCCATTGATATGATTAATCATAATCAAATTATTATCTAATTGAAGTCGATCAATGATTAATTAGTTTTAAAACTGATGTTATATCTACAATTATTTTATTTAAAAAATATAATTTATATTTGAGTTACTTTTTATAAAATATAGGAAAATTTTCATTGATAGAAAAAATGTCAAACTATTTACAGAAAGTAGCAAAAAAAATACTGATAGACATTGATAGACTTCTATCAGCATTTATCAGTAATAGATTTCTATCATTTCTATCACTGATAGACCCTGATAGACTTATATCAATGCCTATCCCAAGTATCTAAAAATTTTGCTATTTTGTGTAAATAGTTTCTCTTATTTTTCTATTTTTAAAAATCTCACACCTTTCAAAATATTTTAAAATGTATGGTTATTGTTCGAAAATTTCAATATTATTAATTAATACAATACTTCTAAGTGGAAAATTATTTAGGTTTGTAAACAGTTTTATTATTTTATTATTTATGAAAAAGCCCTTTTTTGGTTGATAATATATTTTTTTATGCTAGTTGTGGAACTATGCTTTTCGAATTTTCTAAAATTACAGTAATTAGTCATTAATTTTTGTTCTGTTATTCATTTTTTAATATATATATAGATTTCTCATTTTTAAATTATTATATTTTATATAGTTTATTTGATTAAAAGTTTCCTAATTTGTATATATACTTGAGTATGAGATGTGGTTCATTCTCCTAGAGTTACCTTTTTCCCAAAGAAATAAAATAACTAAGATTAAAATAGTGACATAAAAAGAAAATTTAATATAATCATATACATGCATGGTGATTGAGGTAATTTTTGCCATGGGAACTTAGACCTAACATGGAAGGCAAGGCAAGGCAAGCCAACTTTCTTGAATGTTCTAACCAATTGGAATGAGTTTGAAAGAAGCAAACAGTTTGGAAAGAAAACAAAAGTAGAGAGAAAGAAGGCTTGTGGATGTAATGAAAGGCCAAAGAAAGACATATCTACCAAACTTATGTGCATTTGGCAGGACTTCTCATCAATTGCTTCAATACTAACATTTCTCTCCTTTCAATCCTTTGTTTTCTTTGTAAGCCTGCCTTTGCCTTTTCATGTGTGAATCATGATATACACAATTTAAATAAATAGTGTAATTTGATACTATATGCAAGTATTGCAAAGGGAATTATTAGTTTTAAACAAATGTAATACGTCAATATATACTTTTCTAGTCTAGTCTTTAATTTAGAAATTGAATCGAGATTTAGGGTCCGTTTAGATTAACTTAAAATATAAAACACTTTTGATAAGAACGGTTTAAAATAAATGCTAACCACTTGTATTTCTTTCAAAATTACTTATTTTTTAAATTAAACACTTAAAAATGTATTCTAAAACACACTCTTAAAATCTAGCTTTGGCATCTATTGGCTGTTGATATTACTCTACATCCCCAACCACTTGGGAGTACTCTTGGATTGCTTTTGAGATCAGAGATGTTTTAAAACACATGTCCCTTTTAAGGTATTTTGTTTTTATTTGGCATATATGCTTCTTGATATGAATAAAGATATCATAATCATGTCATAAAGACTGGGAGTACTCTTGGATTGCTTTTGAGATCAGAGATGTTTTAAAACACATGTCCCTTTTAAGGTATTTTGTTTTTATTTGGCATATATGCTTCTTGATATGAATAAAGATATCATAATCATGTCATAAAGACTTTAAAGTAGAGTTTCATTTAATGCATTTGAGCTTCATTTATGATGAGTCAAAAATCAATTAATGAACCTATACTTCAAGGAGAGTGTCATTTATTCAATGGAGTTTACAAGAATCAAGAAGGCTTTCCAATATGTTATATTTTGAATTTAAGGTCCTCTATAACGTAACTTTTCATTTTTTTTCCCAGTCTTTTCCATATTTTCTAGGTCACTTTTGTTAGTGGTTCTTTATACCATTAAAGTTTAGGAGGTTACTAACTTTAAGATGACTTAGTGGCTAGATTTAGGTTATGTTTTGAAGGGTATATGAAGCCATCTTTGCACTACAACAATTTGGGCTTATAATGTCAATCCTAAACTAATATCATATATGTAGAAGAATTACAAACAATCATTGTTGAGCGTATCATCGTAGGGTACGATGACAAATTATTTTAAATTGCAATAAAAAATCATGTCATCATATAAGTGCGATGACAGTTTGATGGCCAGAACTTGTCGAGGGTTCCTGCAATCAAATAATATTTATAATTATTGATCAGTACTACCTATACTATTGAGTAGTACAAGCGACAATACCAGGTCGATTTTCAAGGTAATGCAAAGATCAGGTTTTGAACAATTTAAATTTTCTAGTTAAAATGATAAATTAAGGGTGGGGTGGGGTTGAGAATTAAAGTGTGGAATGCAAAGTGCAAAAAATAAAAGTGCAAGAAAATACAAACGACCTAGTCTAGGAGATAGGATCCACCCACTTGTTAGATTGATAATATGATTTCTAAAGTAGCATTCTTATGCGTGCAAGTGCTTAGCCTACTTGCCCAATAGTCCTATGACAAGGACCCGAATACATTCATTAAGAACTTTAATTAAACTAAGTGCTCGATGGATTAGGTAAGAATGCGCTCTATAAACATCTAACACCTGCATTACGATTAAGGGGTTCACTAAGATGATTAGCCACTAGGTAATTCCAGGTTACTAACTGATTTCGTTCTTAATCCTAAATCGATCAAGCCAACTATGTGATGCAAGCAACATAATATTGTGCACGCCACACATCTAAGATATGGTTTATTGCTACTTGGCGATTAAACTCATAACTAACTTCACCGAATACAAGTTAATCTTTAGCTTAGCAAAGTTAATATGTAAAGAGGGTCAAATCTAACATACAACCAACCATGAAAGTTATTCAAATAGGACAAGAACTACAAAGATTCAGCCAAAAATAGGAATTTAAGAGTAAATCTTCACAATTAATACAAATGGGTTTCTCCTATACTCCTAAACTAACAAAATTACCTTGGTCACAAATGAGATCCAAAGTTGAAAATAGAATCCAAAGTGCCAAAAACAAGCTAACATAAAGGAAAAGAGAAAGGGAGAAGAAGATAATCAGATTAGGGCTTGTTGGAATGATGAATGATCTAAAAATTGGAGAGGATATTTAAATCTGTCGTTGGCACTATGATGACACAGGTCAATGTTGTGCTATTGATGGTGCCTCTGTGAAAGGGCTTCGTTCGACAACGCATGTGGGAATTTTTGTAATATTTGCCTCCCTTTGACTTGGTTGATGCTTTAGGACTCTTTCCTTTTAGCTTCGTTTATGCCTTAACGCTCGGTTCTACCTCCTAGGTGCTCAATACCTATAAAATCATAGAATTAACACATTAAACATCATAAAAAGCTCGAATTAAGCTGAGCAAGATAGCACATTTTGGGCACCATCACCATTATAAAATGATATCAAAGCCCGTGTCATCATACATCTCTGATGACAGTTTGATATGATGTCAGTTTGGAACCGACATCTCATGCCCATGCCTTCATACAACTACGATGATAGTTTGTTATTATTATCCATTATAACCAACATTGTACGCATAATGAATGACCGTCGTAAACTGACATTGTTTCTAATTTTTTTATTTTTTAAGAAATCCAACTTATTTAGATGATGTTTAATGCTCATAATTGTTGTACACTACGATGACAATTTAAAACTAATAGCATTTCTAATATAACAAAAATCAATATATTAGCATAATTGAACCTAAATCCTGCATAAAACGATTTTTACAATAATAATAATTTTCAAGCCCTATTTCAATTAATTTCTCCACAAAACAAAGATAAACTTCTAGATCACAATTTGTCATTTTATTTCAATATTCATCCATTCACAATTAAGTTTCAATACAATTCTCTTAGAAAAACTATAGATTATGTTTCCAATCTAGCAAAGTTACAAAAATAATCTAGTAACGATCTTCAATATATCATTTAAAATATCACACAAAAACTATAATATAATGTGTGAAAACTAGATCCTTCCATCCATATACAAAAAATTTATATATAGGTATAAATCTAGATTTAGATATTATCATATAATGTATTTAAAAAAAGAAGAAAGAAAAACCTTCAACTGTGGTCGGCGGTGGGAGCAGACGGCACTAGAGAGTGGTCGGCGGCAGTGGTTGACGACAGAGATAGGTGGCAACCCTTTGAAAGAAAGTTGGGTTTGTGCGATGGGAAGAGAACAGGGTTGAGGGATGTGTTCGATTTGGGGATCACAAAGTCGTGGATCCCGTCCACGAGTACCTGAAATGTGGGACGGGTCCACGACTACCTTGTTGCAATGTGGCAGACAATTGGCAAAGACGACCGAAACATGGCGCCATGTGGGATAGAAATCATGGATCGGGTCCAGGTTTAGCCCAAAATAGTGGACCTCGTCCACGATTTCATTTATATAGGCGTGGACTAGGTGCACGTTTAGCCATAAATCGTGGACCTCATCCACGATTTCATTTATGTAGGCGTGGACCAGGTCGAAAGATTTTTAGAAATTGTGTTCCCAGTCCATGATTTCATCATCTATTTGTGACAGTTCTTTCCTTTTCACACTATTTTTGTTATTACTTATTAAAATAATATTATTTTTTTAAAAAAAAATCCATACATAGTCTGATAAATTAGATATCTCATAGTATTATATTCACCATTATGTCTTCTCATAATCAATATATTATTGTGGAATTTGTCTCGCTTTTTATCTTGTAACCTTACTCTATTTGTTTTGATGTTTGGACTACTAGTCTTCACGGTTTGAAAAATAAATTTGTTTTTATGGATTGTTTGTGGAAGAAATAACATTGCAAGGGTTTGAACACAAGACCTCTCTAGTCCATCTGCTATGATAGCATGTTAAATCACCGATGACCTGAAATCTTAAGTTGATAGATGAAGACAAATTTAATATTATATTATCCACCTTTTAGATGGTGTATTTGCAACTAGTATATATAACTTAGCAACTTTCTTACAATTGTAAATGCTCTGTAAATACATCTAGCATTTGATTTGTAATATTTTGCAAATGAATTATTCTTTTGAATTTCTAGTTCAAAATGATTTGTATAGTGATCAAAATGAGACAATACTTATGCATTTCATTAAATTCTTTTTCCAACATCTTCTTAATTCCTCCTCCTAATGTTGGAAAATTTATCTCATTAATGACAGTTAGTAAATTATGCAATAAGTACATCACCCATCAAGTGTTAAAAATATTTAGGGCAAAATACACTTTTTGTCCCTAGGGTTTGAAGTAGGTGTCTATTTGGTCCCTCAAGTTTCACAAGATATACTTCTAGTCCTTGAGGTTTGAAAAATGAGTTTAAATGGTCCTTGAGCTTGTTTGACCATTAATTTTGTTTGAGTTGTCATTTGTTTTCCCAATTCCCTTATGGTCTATTCCTCTTCCCCTCGCCTTCTTTATCGTTTGAGTTTATAAATGCTTGGTAAATAAGAGATTCTATTAGATCATCACCATAGGCATAATTTGGTGTTTGGTTAATTCACCTTCTTTCTATTTATTTTATTCTCTTATGTCCATTCTGCGTTCATACCACACTTGATCTTTTTCTTATTTGTTTGGTTTTTTTTCCATCTCAATTAACATATGTGATTCCTAATCCCAAAACCAAACCCACCAAAAGATTCTATATTATCTTAATCCTAACCCAACCTTTCTAAATCTGAAATCTCCTATTCTTAGAATCCCTTTTTCACTTCAATTTTTCTCCCATTTTCAAATCTCCATTACACTGTGAAACAGAAGCTTTTCACCGTCATATTCTCCCCTTTGTTTCCCTTCCACGGTCATTCTCAACCATGTTTAGTTTTTGGGTCTTATGTTCATTGCGTTCTCTCATGATCTTATGGAAAACTTTGAATTTGTCATTTTATTCTTGGGTTGTTTATATGAATGCAATTCAGATAAATTTTTTTGTTGTTTTTTGCTTTCTTGGTGGGGTTGGCAAAAGAGGTATTATTAATCTGTTTCCTTATTCTTTTCAATTTGCTTATTGGATTGATGTTGTGGGATTTTCTAGACATAGGAACACAAGGTTGTTTGTCTTTTTTGAAGCTAGAAGTTTAAGTTCGAAAACAGGGGGAGAAATAAAGATAGTAAACTGAAAAGAAAAATTAGTCGAGGGGAAGAGGGAGAGACGATATGGGAATCGGAAAAAAAGCGGACAACTAAAACAAAATTAATATAAAATAATAAAAATATCCATATCATTACAAAAATGTCACCTCATCTATGCCACATTATTTTTCCGTTAGTCAACGAACGATCAAACAAGCTCAAGGACCATTTAAACACATTTTTCAAACCTTAAGGACTAGAAGTGTATCTTTTGAATGTTCAAGGACCAAATAGACACCTACTTCAAACCCCAGAGACCAAAAGTGTATTTCGCCCAAATATTTAATAATTGATGTGAAATCAATTTCAACGGTAATTTATAGCCTCTTTTGAGGACTCATTTTAATTACTCCACCATCTTTAATTACTGTAGTGGATCAATTTAAAAATTTACTGCACATCTTAAAGATGAACATAAGCTACAGGATGTTTAACACTTATCTCAATCAACATATAATAATAATGATCAAACAAAAATTTTTTAATTCAAAATCATGAAATTGTGTAACGGTTTGAGCTCTAACCTTTCAAATGGAAGGTTTTGAAATGATAATAAACATATATGTGACCATCTACTGCATGCATGAACAAAGACCATAAAAATATTTAAATGGTTCGCTTGGTGGATTACTAAATTCAGATATACAACCATGAATTCTTTTAAAAATATGAGAGATTCAATTTCAATTTTAGCTACTGAAGGTCTAATAATTAATCTCTTGGGAGCAAACAACACATAACAATTTATTAGATTGAAGAATCTTCTAGTTTTTCAATGGAAGTGTATTTTCGATAATTATTTTTTATCATAATTGACCCAAAATGATCCATCGTGCCGAATAGTAAGTATATTTGGATCAATGAACTTCAAGTTCATTATTGCATATATTTCAGTTACACAAATATGTGTGTAATACAATTTAAAAAGGAAAATCATACAACTTTTATGTATACGTTTTCTATATGAGACAACATGTATATAGTATATAGATACCATATATTATTCTTATTGTCAGTTTCTGTCGATGATAATCATCACAATGTATACCTTTCAAATTTAATATACTTCCATTAGATTTATTAGAGAATAAAGTATACATCAATCGTAAATTTTACTCCTCTAGGAAAAATAATATATTTTTTCCAAAATCTTTAATGAAGTCTACGAAACTTGATATTACATCAATTTTTCACTTTGAGCATTTTAAATTTTAGAAAATGAAATTCCTACTTTAAGTATAATGTACATAGATGTACTATCTACAAAACATAAATATTTATTTTTTCTAATCTCTTTAGAGGATTCAAATAAATTCGCAATGTTTGTTTCCACACATTATTTTCCTTTTTCATTGCGAGGGATTTTAATAATATTAAAAAAGAACTTTAATATTGTACAACAGATACAATGTTATATATGTGTGTGGTTTTAATAGAATAATTACTTCTTTCTCTATTATGATCATGATCTCAACTACAATTATTAGATATTGCAATATTCACTTTAGGAAATGATTTTGAAATATTTGGTTGAGATACATGATTTTAATCTCAAATGATATTATATATATGCATCAAAATATTTCAAAATTTATTTCTCAAATTACTATTGCATTAGCATATTTGATATAAAATAACACATATGCAACTATGGTGCATCTTACTAAAATTGAGTAAAATTCATGTAGTTTTAATTGTGTTCTATATATTAAATGTGCACTAATTGATTTATGCAACTTCAGAGGCATTTAATAAAATTAAACTTTTGGAAGAGTAATTAAATATTATGCATAACTTTTAATTTTTGTCATTAGAGAATTTTATCACATATATATAATCACTATATATAAATGTCTAAAGTTAAAATTTATCCACATTAGAATAATTTAAACATTCAACAATTGAATAAATTTCAGCTCATAGGTTAGTTCATAGGTAGAGGTGTTATCTTGCGGTCAGCTTAAATTCCTCAACCTAGCTAGAACAATCCATAGACAAAGTTTCCTTATAGTCAATTATTTATTTATTTATTTTAAATTATGATGTAATTCCTTTCAGGATGTTTTTTTCGTTAAGCAATAATGGTGAATAGGGAATTGTGTGTGGCATAGAGATTGGTGCATGAAAATAAAAGCAATGGGTAAATGTAACATAGGATAGGAAAATTCTAGTTTCGAGAGCAAAAGGGGTTCCTATGAAATTTCGATCATCGAATTTTGTTGATTAAACATACATTTAATTCATGCGTTCACAACGACCTACTCAGCCTAACCAAACTCATGGACGCTACAGGCAGCCGAATCTTCAGGTTGAAACAAGTAAGCTCCCTAACTATCAATTAAAGCCTAAGACTCTAATTAAACTAGATGGTTTTAGTCTTATTGGGTTTTATAGAGGCCATATAAAATTAAACCATTTGCATTAAGATTAAGGGTTCCATTGTGTGGTTAATTAATTAGGTAACCTAATTAACTAATCAATTTATCTTTGAACCTAATTGAAGCGTTTATTCTAGGTTTTGCAGGTAACCTATATTCCTAGCATACAAGATTCAACTATTTGTTACTTAGGTGATTCAAGTTAGACCAACAATAAAGGAAGTGTGCAAGCCTAAATCAATTAGCAAAGACATTCATTCATGAAGAGAGCGTCAATCCAAACAGAAATGCAAATCTAGAAGTTATACAAGATTTAAAGAAAGCATAAATAAAAAATATACAGTTTATTCAACAAGAATCTCACAAAATTAACATAGGTTCTTGCTCCAAAAAACTAGAAAATACCTTATCACAACATCCCATAGACAACAAGAAGAGGGGGAGCTCCAAATCCAAGATTACAACTCAAAAGAAATTAAAAACTTAAGCTAAGATGCTAGAAATATGAAGAGAAAGGAAAAATTTTGAAGAACTCTTCATCCTTCATGCTTTCCACCATGAAAAAGCCCTAAGAGTGAAGAGAACAATTTATAGAAACTTGATGGCGCCACGACGCTGAGTGGCAGAACTGCGGTGCCAAACCCCTGATGGTCTCTGCCCGCAGTGCCTGCGCTGCGGCACCGGGCCTTGCTTGCTTGATCTTCACCGTGTACACTTATGCGTGACCCTTGGCCTCCATGGAAGACTTTGACACTTGAGCGCCACAATGCTGCTACACCATAGCTGCGCCAGGCTCCTTAAGGGCAAAATGGTCATTTCACATCCTTTGAAGCTTTGGGTGGTCGATATCACTTCCAATAACTCCAAATCAACCTCGAACGGCCTACAAGGCTTCGTGCATGATATGCTTGAGAATGTACAATTTCAATAGATTAAAAACATATAAATAGTTCTTTTTTAGAGCTATCAATATTCATCAATCAAAAGAGTTAATTAATAGATTAATGAATCCAAGTGAGTTATTAAACTTTTTTTTTTTATATATTTGATTCACTTCAAAAATAACTTTTATTATCTAAAATCGTAAACTTTTCAAAATTTAAATTAAAGATGATCATGGATATTTATTCTAATCATATTTGATAGTAAAAGATAACATTAATAGAAGATAATATTAACAAAATATAATATTATTGAGAGAGAATATTAACGGATAAAAAGATAATATTATATATAGAGAGAGTCTTACCAGATAAAAGGTATATTAGTTTAGACATAACAATTAATAATTGAAACAATTGAGAACAACATGCTTAATCAACAGTATATAATATTATATATTGGTGTATAACATGTATATTAATAGTATATCTAATATACTTTATATATGTGGTAAATCAATCATCTGATATACTTTGTATTTGGTATATCAATTGACTAATATATCAAATATAAGGTATATAAGTTATACAGTGGATATATCAAATTTATCATTATGGATAGCACCGTACATGTCCTATCTAGCTTCGCTTAATTCGAGTTCGTTACTTAGTTTTACATGTTTATATGATTGTTTTGTAGGTTTCGAGAAAATTGAAAGGTAGAACCAAACGTTAGAGCTGACATGGAGTAGAAAAAGGCCAAAATAGAGCTAAATTGTATCAACCGAGAGAGAGGGGGTCAAAATGACTATTTTGCCCTTGAAGGTACGGTGCAGCGGTGCTGTTGAGGCGCCACCACAACGCTCTTTCCTGAGAGTTTAGAATCTGAAAAAAGGCCTTGGTATCGCGACACTCCAAAGAAAAATCGCGTGAAATTTCTAACAGCGCCACGGCGCTGTACCCTAGTATCGCAGCGCCAGTTCAAATTTTATAATGTTGCGTTAGCCATTGAGGATTGATTTCATCTGCCACCAGTCGATTTTCTCTTCACTTTTCTTCCTCTTTTTTGGTCTGTTCTTGCATCGAAACAATTTTCCATTAATCGACATGTTGATAATGGGCTAAGGTACTTGATTTCTAGCTTGAGTTTCTAGGGTTTTCCATTATTTCTGTATTTGTGAGATTTTGAATTGAAGTTTATATTGCATTGCCGGTTTTAGTTCCATTTTAATCAGACTTAGATCATATTGTTGTACGCTTGAGGATTGTATGATGTGGCTTTTAATTAATATACGATTCATGACATTTGTTGTAAATTCATAAGTTAGGTTGGATTGCAAATCAATCTAGGTTAGTATTGATCCAACCAACTTAGAATTGAACCAACAAATATTTAATCAAGGCTTTTCCTGTTGAATATTCTGCCTAATGTTTCCTAGATCTTAATGCGATTAGACCAAATTGAATTTGCATGCATTCATCTCATTCTAATTGGCCTAGCTAGTTGATTAGGACAACTTAATTGGCTTTTCCAATTAAGTGGTTTGTAATTAGGACAAATCAATTGGCTTCTCTAATTGATTTGGTTAGGTTAAAGCAATCATTTGATGAACAAATACGTGAATAGGAAAATCCATTGTTACCCAAGCTAGACCTTTTTGGTATCGAATTTCAATCATTTAATTGTTTTATTCTCTTTTATGCAATTTTATAGCTTTTGCAATGACACAACTGCTGGGATTAAAACTCAAGCGCAGCGGAAACATATCAGAATCATATCTCAAAATTAATTTTAAAATTTTGAAATACTTCTACATTGGTAAAATAAATCTAAAATAATCTACGTTAAGCATATTGAATAAAAAAACAAATTATCAGAGAAGAAAAAACTTACGTGTTGTGTCACCACCACTTGGAGACCTTCCTTTTCTCTTAATCTTGAGGAAAGGTTTGTGGGAACCTTTTTGGCAAAGGGAAAAAAAACTACGCTCAGAAGTTCTGAGAGAATTTTTTAGAGAGAATGAACGATTCCATTTTTTTCTGTTAGATGCTATATAAGGAAGCAAGAGAAAATGGGAAACGTGGGTGTTATCCCACGTATTAAGTAACTCCCCTACGTGGGAGTTACAACTAATTTAATATTAATTAAATTAATAATTAATAATTAATTAATAATTAAATCTAATTTAATTAACCAATTGATTTAAATCATATTTAAATGAACATCTCTCACATAACCTATAATTTTAATTCAATTAATTTAATTAAATCAAAATTAATTAAATTAGATTAAATTAAATAACTAATTAATTCTCCAATTAATTAATTATCAAATTAAATATCAAATATTTAATTTTAACCTGCATTTGAATCAAATTAAAAAAACATTTCTTTCATAACCTATAGTTTTAATGTACATCTAATGCGCATTAATTTTAACATATAGTTTTAATAAAAATCTAAATCATATTAAAATAATATTTGAACAATTTCAAATATTTAATTCTCTTACAAAATTAACTTTGAATCATATCCAAAATTATATTTATACTATAAAGTTTAATTTGTAAAATAAACTTTATATTATAATGTATCATTATACATTATACTTTTCCCTTAGTAAATTTGAACTTTTCAAATTTCAACCAAGAATAAATTACCTCAATATTCTTTATGAGCTAGGAAGGGGACCTAATGGACCTACAGATCAGAAGCTCCAACGATATGAGATTAACGGGCTGAACTCATTAACCACATTAATCAATATTCGTTAACTGTGGGTACACTCCACTAAAGAGCCACAGTTGCACTCTTCTCACTGTAGATATATTTCTCTGTCCACGGATATAGACTAATAACAACAAGTTAGTCCTTCACAAGTGTTCGTAACACCAGCTGGGTCAAATTACCGTTATACCCCTGGGTTACTTCTAAATCCTTAAGTACCAGTGCTCCTCTAATGAACAACCTGTTTATGGTCCAACCATCAAATAGAAACCCCTCTCGGGCCAGTGAGAGGGTAGGGCCCTTTGTCCAAGTCCCGGAGACACCACTTAAGGAAACACTTATCTACTTACCCTAAAGTCGGGAATGAGTAAAATCCATCTTGTATAATTATGTTCCCAGCTCCTCACTCAGTCTTGTCCCAAAAATGGTAGGCATATCGAGTCGGCAAACGGGCCACTGTCACCCATACAAATCAAAGAACAATCCCTCGTGAACAGGAGTTCATAATATACTCAAGATTAAGACTAAGTTGCCTAGGTCAACCTATTGAAATAGAAACCTAACCAGTCAACGGAGTTACATCTAGTGGTTACCAACAGACTCCAATCGACCTTTCTCTCCACTTTTCTTTATCTCTTGGTCTATTTATGTATCCAAACTCATCCTTTGTGAGTGTTGGACTCAATTATGTTCTTATTTCAATCATGATTTTATTATAGTACGCTTGCGGATTTTATAATCATTGATTTAGATTGGTGCTTGATATGTGACATTTAATCTTGTATTGATCTTTGGAAAGTGATAGGTTAGGTTAGCTTGCAAATTGTTTTGAATGAGCATTGTCTAATCGACTTGGAATTGAACCAATTAAGTATCTAATTATACGCTTTGTCCTAAATCTTAATGCAATTAGTATGAAATTGAATTTGCATGCTTTTCATCGGTTCAATTTATATTAATTAGTTGAAACAATTACTTAATTCCAGTAGTGAGAACTCTATGATCAAATGCGTTAAATAGGGAATTCTGCTTTAACCCAAGCTAGACATTTTAATATTGAAATTTAATTCTTTTTCTCTTTGTCCTTTATTTTATGTTATTTACATTTCTTGCACCAAAATAATTTCAAACCCCCCCGGTTACCTCAGGTTATTACCAGTTCAATTGAGAAAATCTGTGTGCTCCTTGTGTTCGACCCGACCATGCCACTACTATGGTCTTGGTGAGTACGGTATAATTATTTGGTCTGGAATTGAGCGACGAAATTCGCATACCAGTACTTTGAATGAATTTTGAATAAGTGTCAAACTACTAATGCACTAATAATATATATACGTGAAATAGAATTTTAAATGAGTATTGATGTACTACTGATCATACACAAATGCAATACTTAAAATGGATTTAGATCATGAGTGATGTATCATTGGTACACTAAAAATATACGTGAAATGAATTGTTAATGACTAATGATATACTATCGATACATCTATGTTACAATTTAAATAAAATTTAAATGAGTGTTGATAAATTACTAGTACACTAATACTTAGCATTGCATTTTCAGCTCATTAAGATATATCATTGATACACTAATGATCTATTTGCAATTCAATTTGAATTAGTACTGATATACAATGATATACCATATTTGGTATATTAAATGAGTATTGATGTACTACTGATCATACACAAATGCAATACTTAAAATGGATTTAGACCATGAGTGATGTACCATTGGTATACTAAAAATATATGTGAAATGAATTGTTAATGACTAATGATATACTATCGATACATCTATGTTATAATTTAAATAAAATTTAAATGAGTGTTAATAAATTACTAGTACACTAATACTTAGCATTGCATTTTCAGCTCATTAAGATATATCATTAATACACTAATGATTTATTTGCAATTCAATTTGAATTAGTACTGATATACAATGATATACCATATTTGGTATATTAACAATATCATTTATATGTTTTTTTTTCTTTCTAGATCAAGTATATCAATCAATTAATACATGAAATATGAAATATATGTTATACAATTGATATACCAAATTAAATATAACTTATATACCATTAAAATCATATAAAAAATTTGAAAATAAAACAGATTAACTAATATAATTTATATTTGGTATATCACTTGACAAAATTAGTGCATTTAACATCTACCACTACTGACATCAAAATTGAACTAATTGAATGAAAATAACTCTATATGAACACACTTTTTTTTTTTTTTATCATAATCGAACAAACAGCGTTGACCATAAGTGATATTCTTTAAATAAAGTATATCAAATGATTAATATACCAAATATAATGTATATCAGTGGATTGATACACCAAAATATAAAGTATATCAGGCAGGTATGCCTATATACACAAATGAGGGTAAAATTGTAAAAAAAAAAAAAAAAACCAGAAATCAAGTTTAAATTTTTTGTCATATTTACAATTTTAGAAAACTATTGTTATATTTATAAATACCCTTATGTTTTTTTTGCTACCCATTGAAATTTTCTTAAAATTAACTAACAAATATGACATTTTAAGAAATTGAAACGAATCCAAAACATATTTTATATCTAATATTTTTTCTGTTAAAGATATTTGGGTTTCTCAAATTCTAAATTTTATTCCTCTCAATAATTTAACTTTTACGGATAACTCAACGCCTGCAACATTTAATCATCCAAAACAGATTTGTGATGAATACCAATGTATGTGTAGCGCAAAGTAAACCTTACCAACCATGCAAATGGTTTAAAAATTGGAATTTGAAGACTTGCTTGTTAAGTTCACACATAAGTATATATATTTCACATGCAATCTAAAACAATTAAAACGTTCCAAATTGCATGTATGTTAGTGTGCAAGACAAAATTTGCTGGCGAAAATTAAATTCTTTTTAAAGAAAACTCAAAACATATTTTATTTATCTGACTTAACATTTAATCTAATTAAAAGTGAAATATAACCAGATATGCAAACCACCATATATTACGTATATGATAAATAAAAATACTCACCTTTTCTCTAAAACTTTTTAAATACCTTGAATATATATGTAGATATTTTAGCGGATCTTTAACATTCTTGGTATTCTAATGAATTGACTCAAATCTTTACAAAATCTCCAAAGTGGTAGAGACTCGTGTTGATAACGTGTTGTAAAATAAAAACAGTACAAGAAAAAGAAAAAAAAAACAAAAACAAGAGAAGCAAATTAGAGAGAAAGTAAAGAGAAGAAAGTAGAAAGAACAATTGAACTCAAATGTGGTGTATCTTATAAAGGCATTATACAATACTATTTATAGGACACTAAAGGATGTATGTTACCAGATGAAATTGGAGGTTATGAAATTTTGTAACCTATGTATGTGACACCCCAAATTTAAGGTAATCTTAATATAATTATTATAAATTATTTGGTTGTTATTTTAAGTTTTGGGCTAAAATTGAATGAAGTTGAGATAATTCAAATAAAATTAAATGATAAAGATTTAAAAATTTGGATTCAATTCAATGGGCAAAAGCTGAATTTTAAATTGGGAGATTTTATTTTGTTCAATTGAATTTGTGGAGGGAAAAAAAGTTTTTATATATATATATATATACATAGATATGTGTGTGTGAAATTAAATGATAAAGATTTAAAAATTTAGATTTAATTCAATTGGTGAAAGTTGAATTTTAGATTGAAAGATTTTATTTTGTTCAGTTGAATTTGTGGAGGGAAAATGAGTATATGTATACATACATAGATATATATACATACGTGTGTACCTAATTATGTTAAGGAATTAGGATTTTGGAAATATTTATATATATATTATTGGTGAAAAAAATTAAAAAATTTAGTTTTCAAACAAAAGAAAAAAATGAACTTTTGAGAGGTGAGAATCTCACATTTAGTTAAGCATTAGGACCTCACCTTATTTACCTCACCTTTAGGATTGGGCTTGGGCCCCAAGTGGTACCCATGTTTTAGAAGGGGTGAGGAGATAGGCAATGGTGGGCTTGGTGGCTTCTCCACACACTCGCGCGTGCCACCTCCCGGTCGGGCTAGACGAGGTGGCAATAAAAATAAGTTTTTATTTTTATTTTATTATTTTTTAAAATAAAAAATAAGTTTTACTATTTTGTCCCTCGCTGCATTCATCGCATGGTCAACCGGTCTTCGCGCATGCGCCCATTTCTTGGTGTACGTTCTATGACCGAGCGCTCGTCCAACATGCATTGGTTGGCCCTCGCGGTGTATATAAGGCCGCCTTCTCCATTTGACAGAGAAACAAAAAATTTGTTTTCATAAAAATTCATGTCTTCCGAGCATTTTGAAGGGTGTGAGCATTCCGTTCGTCACTTGTGCAAGTTTCGATCGAGATAGGCTTTTTCTGGGTTGTTTTATCCTGGGGACGATGTGACAACGATTCCGAACTACATGCACCTTGGATAGAGTCGCGAAACGTCTTAAAGAGAGCAAGCTCCGCGACTCAACTTTCACGAGTTTTTGTTTTGCACTATATCACTATGCCCAGAATGAGCCATCTTCATAAATGTGCCTTAAGTTCAATTATTCTTAAACATGTGACAATGAAGTTGTTCCTTATCTTTGCTCGTCCTAATGATTACAATAACACGTAACTTGATGTAAATAATGATTAGAATATTATGTAAGTTGGTGTAAAGAATATTGTTCATAATACTTATTAGGTGCTTTCATCCCACCCATGATGATCTTCATATACTGTTGCCCATTGTTTTCTGTGTAATCCTCTTGTCCTAAATCTAATAATGTTTATTATTGACGTAAAACCTATCATATGTTTTAAAACAAGTTTCAAATGTATCCATTAATTTATTTATTTATTTATTTATTTTACAACAAGTGAGTAGAAAAATTAAAATTAACATCAACTTCAAAACAGCTGCGGATGTCAATTATATTGATAAACTCTCTTTTGACACATAAATCAGTTGATATTTACTCGAAATGATATTTTTTTTCCCTTAAGCTTAATAGTGGATTTGAGTTTTTAACATTTCAAGTATAATATCTTAATTAATTGAATTATGTTGGTGTTGGCTACTATAATAACCCGTTAGTTATATATAAATTAATTTACTTTCAAATGTTTAGATAATTCTTGGACTACTTATTTAGATAATTCTTCCAAATATTTAGTGTCACTACTTAAAAATATAACAAAATATAAAATTTTATTTAAACAAAACTAATTGCTAACACCTGATAACCAAATTTGTTTTTGTGCTTTTAAAAATTATGTTTATAACACCTCTCTCTCTCCTATGTTTTCTTTCTCAATTACCTATTTTTTGGAAATTTTTTTAAAGATTGAAGTAAAATTTTGAAAACTACCAAAAGTAAAAAATATGATCTTTGTTTTTGAAATTTTGTTTAAAATTCAAATTTATTTTAAGAAGGTATAAAGACTACTAGAAAATTTTGAGCAAAAATTAGTATAATTTAAAACTTTCAAATATATATATATATATATATATATATAAGAAAAACAAAATGGTAACAGGCCTAAATAACTATATTTTCAAAGACTTTTCAACTTTCTAAGTATGACATTTTTGTATAGGCTTTTACTAATTTCTATTATATTCCTTAAATTTCATACATTTGTTTGTGAAAAACTTCTAAGGTATGAATTTTAATTCTTCAGTTAACATGGAAAATAGAGAAATTTTAATAACTAAATAGTATGTTATGAGAACTCAAATATCATTTATCATTTTTATCTACCTATTCAACCTTTCATTTTTACACACTTATTCAAATTTTTATATTTTACAAAATTAATACTTAAATTAAAATTAAAAATAGCATAATTATAAAAAATAAAATAGTCATTATCTCAAACCATGCTCATCTAATTTAAATTTCAATATAGATATTAATTATTGACACTACTAATTACTAATTTTGATTAGTGATACTGATTATTGATATGGATATGGATATGGATTTAGAGAGATCTCAGAGTTAAAAAGGAAAAATTAATTATGGACATCAATATTGATATACTAATTATTGATACAGATTGTTGATAATGTTGATAGTGATCATTAGAGATGTTGATTATAGATATAGATAGGATGTGGATCTAGAGCGAAAAAGGATAAATGATGGAAAGTTAGTTCGAAAGATGAATGAGAATGAGTTTGATCATAATCTTTTTGAGTATAATAAGATTACATAATTTGATTACATTTTAGTTAAAAAATATTTGTGATCTCTAAACTTTCATGAAAATAACAATTTAGTCTATGGACTTTAGTTGACAACAATTTAGTTCTTGTACTTTCAAATTTATAACAATTTAGTCCTTAAACTTTCAAATTTGTAATAATTTAGTTCTTGAACTTTTATAAGTAACAATTTGGTTCCCGTAGTTTATAAATTTATAACGATTTAGTCTCTCTTACAAAAAAATATTATTAAAATTCAATAAAATTTTGTATACATGTAGATTGATAAACTGATAAAAAAAAATCAACTTTATTTATAAATTATAAAAACTAAGTTGTTAGGTAATAAAAGTTGACATTTGATTTTGACAAAAATTTTCATGATAGGTATTAAGTTAAAAATTTCAAAGTATAAAGACTAAATTGTCACTCATTAAAGTTTAAGAATTAAATCGTTACCAATTTTAAAGTAAAAAGACTATATCGTTTGTTTTTTTACCTCTTGATCGCTAACATATATTTATGTCAGTTGAGCTATGCTTATTTTTTTGTACATAGACAATTGTTAGTAACTAAAGTTTAGAGACTAAACTAATATATCTATGAAGGTTGGGGAAAAAAAGTACTTTTTAACCTTATATTTTGTAGGGTGAGACCCAATGTTGATTTTCATTATAAAGTGTAATAAATACAATAAATAAAAATGGGGTGAATTTTTTTCTTATTCTCATTGGTTAATTACGTTTATAGGTGCATAAATTAAATGTGACCATAGATAAAAATGATAAGGATATTTTCTAAACAAGTGTATCTTTATCTTTACAAAATTCTTAGATACATGAATATATATATATTTGAAAAGATCAAAGTTGTCCATTTATAATTGTCAAATTTAAATAGGTAAAAATAATTAGAATAGAAGAAAAAGAAATGCCAAACAAGTATAAAAATACTAATTAAAAAAAAAAAAACGCAAGAATTTTGGTTCTAATAATCCCCATTATATGTGTTCTATTGCAACAAAACGACGGCGTTGTGGATGCATGATCGTTAAAATTGAGTTTTTCTAATACCACTTTCATGAAAATGTTGACATTCAACATATTTTTTTAACCAAACATGCTTTTTTTTTTTTTTTTTTTTTTTTTTTTTTAATAAAATTTGTTGGGATGAAATTTAAAATTCAGAGATCAAAATGACCAATTTGAAAAATCAGGAGTTAAATACACATATCTTTGAAACTCAAGAACAAAAAAAGGTATTTTTTTTCTCTAATATTTAAAATTTCACCATGTTAAAAGGGGAAAACAAATTTAAACAAAATATACAAACAAATTAGGGTCAAAGTTAAAAAAATGGAAATGTCCACTCTCAATCTTAATTTAGACTTTGGAAAGAAATTTAATTAACCCAAAGTTATGAATATATATTAATATGGAAAGAGTTAAAACGTGAATTAAGAAGCCATGGATATGAACCAATTAATTAATTTAATATGATAAAAGGGGGGTTTTTATAGATAAGAATTGAAAATGAAGGTTTAAAAAATGAAGGTTTTAGGAAAAACAATAGAAAAAGAAAGGAAAGATAAGAGAAACAGGAGGCTAAGCCGCTGGTTTGATAGTATATTAATGAATTTGGATTGAGGTCAAAAGTCAATTCCACAAACACACACACACAGCCCACTGAATTACACAACACAAAAACTATCGAACAGAAAACCCAGTTTCATTCAAATAATTATTTCACCGTTTGTTCTTTTCAATTTCTTGACCTCCAAGCCCATTTTTTGTGCCTTTGGTTTTGCTTTATAAATATACATATTAATTCATTAACAAATCATCCAATCACAGACCTAAATTTGTTAACAGTTCTCATATTATCGACTATTGTCTTCCAATGGGACGTTGGATTAAACCAGAGGTCAGCCCCAAAACTTGTTCTCTATTTCTATTCTTTTATAATATACCATCATGTTTTTTCTCCCCTCCCTTTTCGAGGTTTTTTTTGTCAATGACTAATTTAACCCCTATTTAGCCTAAAATGAGCATAACTCCGGTGTGAATGTATTAGCAATCAAAAGATTTAGGAAAAATTACTTTTTTAGTCCCCAAATTTTGAACAATATGTACGTATGGTCTCTAAGTTTTAAAAATGTAACTTTTTGGTCCCCAAAGTTATAAGAATAGGTCCATTTGGTCCCTATGTTTTCAAAATGTATCTTTTTAGTCCCTAAGTTTTTAAACATATGTTTAAGAGGTCCTTCAAATAATTTTTTATTATTATTTTAAATAATTATTTGACATTTTAAATTAGAAGAATAATTTTTAAAAATCATCTCCTTTCTAAAACTATTTTTTCTAATTTTAAATATCATATAATTATTTTTGAAAAATCAAAGAAAAAAAATACTTGAAAGACCTTTTAAACCTATTTTTAAAAATTCAAAGACTAAAAATGTATATTTTGAAAACTCAATGATCAAATGAACCTATTGTTATAAACTTGAGGACTAAAAATGTACATTTTTAAAATTCAGAGACCAAACACACATATTATTCAAAACTTAGGAACTAAAAAAATAATTTTCCCAAAGATCTATGGATGAAAAATTCTCTTACCTCCTATTATATTCAAATAAATCATACTTAATTAATTACAAATTTTGACTCTAAATATTTAATTTTTTTCATCTATAAATTTGTTTTAAAGATGTCTCTAATAAGTAGTTGAATTTTCAATTTTATGTTCAATTGGTCCTAGATGCATTAAATATTTTAAAAATAATTTATCTAATAATTATAGAATTGAATGTATGTCTGATGAAACTCTAAACTTTTAGTTTTATATTCAATATATTTATAAATTTTAAAAAATATTCAAAAGGTTAAGGAACTTATTAGATGAAAAATAAAAAAATTCAATGATTTACTATTAATTATGAAACATCAAATTAATGTTGAATTATCTTGGGAGTGGAATTTTTATATAAATATTAATCTGATTGAAAGAGATTAATCCCATTGCGCTCTAAATTTGATAGAGAGTTGGAATTTTTATATAAATATTAATTTTTTATTAATAAACAAATGGGTTTATTATGTGATTTAATTTCCAATTGAAGGTTTATCCGTTACTGGCGGCCATGGGATTTGTGACAAGTATGTGCGTGTTTCAACTTACAAGAAACGTTCTCATAAATCCTGACGTCAGGTACTCCTATTTATTTATTTATTTATTATTATTTTTTAAAATTATTATTATTATTATTATTATTATTATTATTATTATTATTATTATTATTATTATTATTATTATTATTATTATTATTATTATTATTATCTGTTCAATTCATTATTTTCAATAAATTAATTTTGAATGTTTCACTTTTTTGGAAATATTATATTTAAATGAAAATAATATGTAAACGCGTATTACAAAATGCTCCAATATTATATAGGAAAATTATTATAAATAAAAATAATATCAAACTATTTACAAATATAGAAAAATTCTATCGCGATAGAATTCTATCGCTTTCTCTATTGCTCAAGCAAATAAATTCTATCGCTTGAACGATAGAAAGTGATAGAATTCTATCGCGTTCTATAAAAAATAGACGGTAAATTTTTTCTATATTTGTAAATAATTTGACTCATTTTACTATATTTGAAAACAACCTTATTATTTATAGGATTTAAAATATTACTGCAGGTTAATAAGATTTTTTAAAATTTTCATTATTCAAATTTTGTAATTTTTAAGAAAAATTAGAGGTTATTTGTAGAGATTAATAGAGATATGCAACTTAGGGAGATTATGGACATCGAGTTAGAATATTTTAATTGGACCATTGATAATAAAATCTCAAAAATTAAAGTTTGTTTGTTAAGTTTTTTTTTTTCTTTTCTTAAAAAAAAAAAGTTATTCTCAATCTCATTCACTAGCTTTTTTTTTATCCTTTATTTTGTACTTTGCTTTTGAAAATTCTTTTTATCTTTATTCTTTTAGCTAACTTTCAACTTATTCATCTTTGAAAGACTCAATTTTATTATTAATAAATTGATCATTTTCAACTAAGCTATTTCATGTTAAATTTATCATATATATGAGTAATATCAAGGGAGATTTTAAAAAATAGAAAAACAAAGAAAACTATTTACAGAAAATAGTAAAATTTGTAGGTAGTTGTGATAGACGCTGATAGAAGTCTATCAAGGTCTATCAGTAATAGAAATGATAGAAGTCTATCACTAATAGATGCTGATATAAGTCTATCAATGTCTATCAGTATTTTTTTTTGCTATTTTTTGTAAATAGTTTGAAATTCTTTCTATCCGTGAAAATTTTCCTAATATCAATTGGGCATGCCACTCAAAATAAATGTAATTTGTTGATAAAAGGACAAGTAAAATGCATATATCAAGTAGCAGGTTCATGAATCAAATTATGTTAATAATAATAATAATAATAATACTAATTTAATGAAATATCAACTCTTTGTTATAAAAGTTTTAACAATTACATAAGGGCAAAATTGAAAAATGACATAAAATATTAAAATTGATTGCTTATATTTAACCTATTTTCTAAACCATTGTCATATATATATATATAAAGAAAATTTAATTTAATTTAATATGTGTAATATAAAAAAGGAATGTATTTTATTTTTGTAGAGTGAACAAAGCACACCGAAAAATGGGAGTGTTGGAGAACGGAGAAGAAGGAGAGAAATATTCAGAGCACAGCCTCCGGCGGTTCCTCCGCACACGGCCCCCTGAAATAATGCCAACTATTAATCACTATTTTTCTCAAGACAAATAATTTCAATTAGCATATACTCAACTTAGTCGCATTTTCCTTTATTCCTTTTATATTCTATACTTTTTGTTTTGCTTTGCTTTGTCCATTTTTTTTTCTTCGATAAATGTAAGGTGGCTTGCCTACGTACACATTGAGAATAATAGCAATGTCTTATGTTCATATATGATCTCGTTTCTATCATAATTAATAATAATTTTGACTTATATTCCTTTTTGAAGTTGGAGGTTGAGATTGATCTTCTCAATATTCTTCCGTTCGATTAAGTGTTAAAGTAAAGTTATTTAAAAATATTAGCAAAAAATAAAGAGGGCAAAATTTTTGTACTTATTAATTTTCGTTACTTCAAAATATAGAACTTACATAATCATTATTGTTGTTCTTATTTTTAATTTAGACTTAGCTAATATTACATTTTTATTCATTTTTTTGTAATTGCTTCTACATATGTATAGAACTCTTTCCTTTTTTACGAAAATGTCGATGGAAACATCGATATCAAATCATTGATGAATATTTCTGGAAAAGTTATTCAAACGAAAAAATTCAAAAAAAAAATATTTTTTAGTAATAAATAAACATTTTATAATTTTTAAACAAGTTAACATGTTATTCTTTATATTATATTTACATTAGTGATATTTTGTTGCTTATCTTTTATATTTCGTGGTTTTTTAATTTTTCTACGATATAATGGAAATGTCAATTCACTCCTCATTTCGATATCAAACTCATAAAAATGTGAAAATAACGATAGAAATATCGACATGACAAAGAAAATTTAATACCATGTCCACTCTATATCCACAAAAAATTGTGCTAGATAGGTCAACTTTTAGCTAATATTTTCTTATTTGTCCATTATAATCTTAATTATTATTTATAAGATTTCAGTTATTTTCTATTTATTAGTATAATTAATTTGCATAAACATTATATATTTGCTTATATTGGGTCATGAATGTCAGCCATCAAGCCATGTATAAGTTTATTTTTCTAGAGTATAGAGATCAACCTATAGGGTTGGCCATGAAGCCATAAGTTAATTTGGCTAAGTATGGAAAACTCATAGAGTCGGCGATTAAGCTATCAATTAATTTGGCTAAGTATGGAGACCGCCTCATAGGGTGGGCCATGAAACCATGAGTTAATTTGGCCAAGTATGGAGACCGACCTATAGGATCGGCCATGAAGCCATCCGTTAATTTAGCTAAGTATGAAGACCGACCCATAGGGTTGGCCATGAAGCCACCAACTTATTGGTATAAGTTTGGAGATTGACCCTAGACCGACCCATAGTGTCGGTCATGAAGCCACAACCACATGTTTATTTGGCTAAGTATGAAACCAATTCATAAAGTTGGTCATGAAGTCAATGCTTATTTGGCTAAGTATAGGAATTGACTCGAAAGGTTAGTCATACCAAACTAAGTTCAACAAGACTAGTAATGAAAAAAAAAAAAGAAGAAGAAAAAGCCTAAAAGGTTAAAAATGGCCAAAGTGTAATAATAATATAAATAAATAAATAAATAAAGAGCCATGAAGGCCAACCCATTGGGCCGGCTATGACACTTTTATATATATATATATATATATATATAAATTAATAGAGACTGACTTTAAGGGTCGGCCAGAAAGAAAGAAAGAAAGAAAGGGAAAAGAAAGTGACCTAAGTTGGGTCAACCTTAAAAAGAAAAAAAAAAAAAATGGAGGCCAATCCAAGTGGGTCGGCCATGAAGAGTGAGAGAAAAAAGTAAAAAAAGAATTATAAGATTTTTTTACCTAGAATGTCTTAATTGTAAGCCCATATTATACCATTGTCTTCTACACCCCATTTATTTCATAAATAGCTTAATGAGCTACAATTTTTTACTAATGTTGTAGTCTATTTATTATTAAGGTCTCACCCACATTTTTTACAAAACAAATAAAAAAAATCAGAAAAGGAAAAATTGTTCTTCTCCCTCATCCACACACTCGTTAATATTCCTTCTTCATCAATAATCGAGGTATATTTCATATTTCATATCGTTTTCACTTTATCAACTGTGTATTTCCAATAACATTAATTCTTCCTTTCGTCATTGGTCGATTTATTGAATAATGTTTTCATTTTATTGACTATTTTTTTTTTTCTTTTTTGTGGATTGAATGAATTTAAAGCATTTTTTCATCATGATTTATCTTTTTCATCATCACCTACTCTTATGAAGAAACATGTAAATGGTTTTCGTTGTTGATGAACATATTGTAAATGTGTGGTTCTTATGCCTGTATGTATTAGATGTACCAAATTCATATATGCCCTAGTTAGGTTTGTAACTGCAATTTATGATTTACTGTCTCAAATGTACGGTAAATATACTGATATGTAAGTGAAATGGTTATGTATGGGATATACAAAATAATGCAAATGGGTCTCAAATGACTCTTTTTTTTTTTGTTTGTTCTATAATTTTTATGTGCAACTGGGTTTCGAATGACTCATTTTTGTGTTTGTTGTATACTTTTTGTGTGTATGTATATACATTTATTTTAGGTAGAAATATTATTGATTTGGGTTTATTCCCTATACACTCAAATTTATAAGGCTCTTTTCAAATATAGTTTAATGAGCCAAACTATTTACAAATATAGAAAATTTTTACAGTCTATTAGTGATAGACCGCGATAGATAGAATTCTATCGCTTTCTATCGCTCAGGTGATAAAATTTATTTGCTTAAGCGATAGAAAACGATAGAATTCTATCGCGGTCTATCACTGATAGACAGTGAAATTTTTCTATATTTGTAAGTAGTTTGATATTTTTTCTGTTTATAGTAATTTCCCAAATTTATATGTATATAAGCTTGAGTTTATCTGTATAAGTACAACATTTTCTATTTACAGAATATGATCTAATATATGTTGGGATGCATTACATAATTTTAATGTTCCTTGCTCGTAAGGGCCTATAATTTCGGATTAACTATTTTAGTATAACAATTGCCCAAAATAGGAACCATGTAGCTGTATACATAGTAAAATGTGTCATATGTTGGGTATATTGTACATAAGGATAAAAATATCTAATTTAGTAGAACAATTACCCAATACGGTCAACCTATATATATATACACACTAGATTTTTCACACATGCGTTGCACGTGATTTTTTTCTTTTTTTTTTCTTTTAACTTAACAATATAATTATGAATTAAAATTTTGTCATTTTATAAGAATATAAATGAACCATTTGAATTATGTTAATTAAGATCGACAATGCTATCTTTTAATATTTCAAATTTTAATTTTGTTTTGTATCATACTAAAAATTAAAAACACCTAAACTTATCATATTCTATGTAATATATTATCAAATAAGTAATATTTTAAAAGTAAAGTTATCATGCAAAAAATGAACAAACTTTTATATTTGAGTTTTACATATATTAATTTTTTTAAAAAAATATACATATATTTTGAACTCTATATTATATTCTTCCAAAATAAATTAATAATATTAACAAAGAAAATGTCTCCATAGATTATAAAAGTCTTATAAGCAAATCTAAAAAAGATAACAAAATAAAGTATAAATACTTTTTTTTATCAAATCAATTAAACGATTACATGGATGTAGGAATGTAAAAATTGACAAACCTTTTGTTTATTTTTACATTATTTAACATGAAACTACATATTTAAGACCCCCAAATTTTAAACCAAAATTTTTGTAGGAGGTAGTGGGTGGAAAGTTGAATGTTTAACTTTGTTGGATGAGAAATTTTGGTCCAATCACAAATTGCCACATCATTTTTCAAAATAATGGCAAAATTAGAAGTAAATTAAATTTGGGATTAGTTAAAAGTTGACAGTATCCCAAATTGCAATTGAAGACGAAATTGGTAAATCCCGATGGTGCCACTTGTTTTCGTCTCACTGTTGGATCAAATTAATTATTTTTGGTTCCATTAATTATTAACGTTTGGCTAAAATTCAATTGGGTCAAAAAAATTCAAAAAATAGACTTTTTTTTTTGTTCAAAGGCCAACAAATGCCCAAATTCAATTAGTTGGGACCAATAGCCAAGTCCATGAACCTGCCAAGTCCAAGCCCGCAAAAGCCCACATGAGAACTTTATAAATATAGGGGTTCTCCTTCATTTGAAAGATTAAAAAAAATTTACACTCTAGAGAGCCTAGAGAGAATTCTCCCTACAATTAGAAGACTTCCTAACTCCTGAAGCTGAATCACACTTGAAGACCGAAGTTCCTTGCATCCACACGCTCCGCTTCCATACATCAAGCATACGCATTCAAATGAAAGAGAATCAGAGAATCAAATACTCGAGATCGAAACACATCTGCATCAAATTTACATAAACATCAAGTTCAACTCCACGAAACACGTTTCTCTGGGAACTGCGTGCGAAAATTGACACACCTAGTGGGGCTGACTACAAAAGACAATGTCAAGTTACGTCTTCAGGAGTTAGAAGCACTCGACGAAAAATAGTTAGAGGCTCAACAGGCATTGGAGTGTTACCAGGCATGAATTGCCAAACTCTTTGTTAAGCACGTGAAGCCCCGGTCATTTCAGATTGGTGATCTAGTCTTGGCTGTAAGAAGACCAATCATCACGACAAGACATACAGGAAATAAGTTCATTCCTAAGTGGAATGGACCCTATATCGTTAAAGAAATCTACACAAATGAAGCCTACACAAATGAAGCATACAAGATCGTCGATTAGGATGAATTAAGAATTGACCCTATCAACAACAAATTTCTTAAGAAATTTTATGCTTGATAAGTATGTAAAGAGCTCCTTATCGCAAGAGCCTAAACTGCATGGTGCTCCTGGCCTACATGAGCTTAAAAGGTTAATGACAAAAAAAAAAAAAAAAAAAAAAAAATACAAAGACAAAAAAACTCAATGAACTACATTGTGACTTGATCCCTATACATTATAAAGGGTACGTAGGCAGCTTGAAGGAAACTTTAAGTTCAGTCAAGTTATCATTAAAAAAACTATTGTTCCATGTAGCAAGAAATATTATTGACAATAAACGAGTCTAGCAATAAAAAAATCAACCCAAGGATCATAAAATTCTTGAAGCCTCTACGATGGACGTGTGTGCGACTAAACGAAGTAGATAAAGCCAGATCATGGCGCCCAATTGTAGTGCTCGAGTTCCTGTTTCGTTGCCTCCAACATTCTTCGTAGTACCTCTAAAGCTTTGATGTCTTTGTTAGAAAGAGCAGGAGCACTTTCAATTATACTTATGGTCTCTCACATTTTCGAGGCTTCAAGTTTATGTTGATTTAAAAGATCGTCGCTCTAAAAAATCAATTTGGACATCTCTGCTCGTTTGGTTTTGATTGCCTCCAACTTAGCTGTTAACTCTTCCTCTTCTTACAACGCTCGAGAATCACTCTCTTGAAGTGCATTCTTCTTAGCAAGTGTATTGCTTTCATCATATAGTATTTTCTCCAGGCTAAATTTGGCTTCCACCAGTTGACGACTTTTATTGGTCGAAGTCAGTCGGGAGGAAAATGATGATTGGAGCTGGTTATACTTCTCTACCTTTCAAAACTATTTGTCAACAAGTCTTTCAAGAGGGGGAAGATTAGTGCCACAAATTTCAGAAATTGCCTCGAATATCTTGCGAGTTTCCCCTTTAAGGTGAGAGACATTTTCGAATAGAGTACGTATGATTTTCTTATGTAAGCTATCCGACATGGCCGAAGCAGCTTGGCGTCAAAAATTAGAAATTACGTCGTCAGCATAGAAATTAGAAACCTCAGAGGCGTCAATGGGCGTTGACTTCTTCACTCGCTTAGGAGTTTCTTTAATCACAAGAGGATGGGTCCGGGTCGCAATTGTGTCCATTGATGCTTTGGAATTGCCAGCGCGAATAAATGCAGAGTCGTAACCGTCTGGACTCACTAAGGATTTCAAGGTCTCTCTAACATGTAGGTCGTGATAATCCAAAGGTGACTGCAAGATAGAGATAAAAAAAAATAGATGAATAGAAGCAAGAGATTGTAACTCAACTGGCGAAGAAGTTTTAAAGAAAAGTGACACAAAAGAATGCTAACCATGGGAGCATTGTTATCAGAGAACTGTGAAGCGCTTGGAGCTCCATAAAAAAATTCTTCATCACAGATTGGTTGTTTATCAGGTCTACTGGATCTCTTCCAATGATGATCCTCGTTGCTACTTTGGCTTTCTTCAGTATGCCTAGAAGAACGTCTGCCAGTTTTAAACATGCGGATGTTTTTACCTCCATGGTTAATTTCAGCTTTCTTTGGGGGTTCAGGCTTTGCAGGAGGAGATGAATTGTATGCTAGATGTGGTATGCCTTCTTCAGTGTGCCCACCGATAGGTTCTCTGATTTTAAACGTACAAATACTATCATATCTGGAGTCATTTCAAGCTTTCTTGAAGGCTTTGGGCTTAATAACAAAAGTAGGGGAACTACAGGCCAAACATTGTATCCCTTCCTCAAGATAATTCCCATGTTTTGCTAGCCACCAACTCTTATAATGCGAAGTCGTGTGCGTGTGTGGATCTAGGGCATGCGTTGGAAGAAATACTTGGGGTTGTGTGTTCTCACGAATGCATATCATCTAATGACGTAGTACATTGATAAAGTTAGCTTTAGGGATTCTTTTGTCCAAGTCAATGTCACATCTTGGTAAAATCCCCCATAAAGAGGATAAGAAACAAGATTTAATACTGATGAAGAATGACGAAAGCCAATAAATAAATTTTCCATCATCGTGTAAAAGTTCGTCTTTATTCTTTGTTTGAAGGCATGCATGTCAGGACATGTATTTGCCCTTGTGGATGTGCATCGAGCCTCAAAACTAGTGTAGTATCGGACCCTACGTTCGCCAGAAAACCCAATCATCAGTGAGCCCCTAACATCCGTGGGGACCTTAAAATGTGTATTGAAGTAAAGGGCAAACAATCCATGGACATAATGTGTAGGGGAAAGCATGCGTTCGAATAACCAACATTGGGAGAAGCATTATGAATATGGCGTAGATCACTCTAAATATTAGCTAGAACGGGGATAGCGAGACTAAAAGTATAGCCTTCAGCCATAAAGCTATTGGGTTTTATGCCCTAAAACTCGTAGATAGTAAATGTATTATTTTGATCGTCATTAATAAATTGTTACTAATTATTATTCAATAAGTGTTATTGATTATATTGCTATTATCTTGTATTATAAACCCTAAAATCCAATAAACTAACATCCTAGGCTGTCTTGTGAGTCTTGAACATATGAGGATCTATGTTCAAGATATAGCCTAAAGAGTCTATAGTATAGGGATAAGGCTGGATACCTTATCTTGGTGACACTATGGATATGACCCACTTTGTATTTGATACAAACACAATGATCCAACGCCTTCGTGTAGGAGACATGTGAGTGGGGGTATCCTATGCAATGAGTTTGCATAAGACTGAACCATGTAATAGTAACCACTAGATGTAACTTCGTTAACTAGTTAAGTTTCTATTTCAATAGGATGACATAGACAACTTAGTCTTAATCCTGAGTATATTATGAACTCCTGTTCACAAGGGATTGTCTTTTGATTTGTATGGGTGAGAGTGGTCAGTTTGCCGACTCAATATGCCTACTATTTTGGGGACAAGATTGAGTGAGAAGCTGGGAACATAATTATACAAGATGGATTTTTGCTCCTTCCCGACTTTAGGGTAAGTAGATGAGTGTTCCCTTAAGTGTTGTTTCCAGAACTTGAACAAAGAGCCCTACCCTCTCACTGGCCCGAGAGGAGTTTCTGTTTAATGGTTGGACCATAAACGAGTTGTTCATTAGAGGAGCATTGGTACTTAAGGATCTAGAAGTAACCGAGGGTTAAAACAGTAATTTGACCCAACTAGTGTTACGAACACTTGGACTAACTTGTTGTGATTGGTCTATATCGTGGACACATAAATATATTTACAGTTAGAAGAGTGCAGCTGTGCGTCTTTAATGGAGTGTACTCACAGTTAACGAACATTGGTTAATGTGGTTAATGAGTTTAGCCAATTAATCTCATATCGTTGGAGCTTCTGATCCGTAGATCCATTAGGTCCCTTTCCTAGCTCGTAAAGAGTATTGATGTAATTAAGTTTTGAATGAAATTTGAAATGTTCAAATTAACTAAGGGAAATAGTATAATGTATAATGATATATTATAATGTAAAGTTTATTTTATAAATCAAACTTTATAAATTTAATTTTGGATATGATTCAAAATTAAATTAAATCATGAGAGAATTAAATATTTGAAATAGTTTAAATATTAATTTAATATGAATTAGATTTATATTAAAACTATAGGTTAATATTAATGCGCATTAGATGCACATTAAATCTATAGGTTATGTGATAGAAATTTATTTAAATATGATTTAAATGAATATATTAATTAAATATGATTTAATTAATTATTAATTTCATTAATTAGTTATTTTAATTAATTAATTAATTAAATTTATATATTTATATTTATATTTAATTTAATTTAATTAAGTAAATTAGTTATGGGGAAAGTGGATTACGTGATACGTGGGGTTGATCCCACGTTCTCTTGTTCTCTCTCCATATCCTTCCAAATTTTCTCTCTCAAATTCCTTTTTTTCCTTTTGGTTCCCACGAACCATCAACCTCTTTATTCAGAGTTTAGGGAGGTCTCTTTTTGGTAGTGTTCAAGTTCATCGGAAATGTATTTTTTATTCTATAATTTATGCTTAACCTAAATAATACAGTAGGTTTTATTTTGTATTTTTGTAGTGCATAATTTCCCAATTTCTAAATTATAATTTGAAAATTGGTCCTCTGTATTCTTCCGCTGCGCTAGAGTTTTTATCCTTGCAAAAGCTAGCAGTCTTAAAGACCTCTGGACGAAGAAAGGTTTGCTTGTCAGGAAACACAAAGACGCACAACCAGTAGGAAAGAAAAGCGGCTAAATAGGTCTTATCCTTGAATTCGTCGGCGATGTTTAGTATGCAAAATAGTTTAAGCTCATCTTCAGACCACTCAAGGTATTTGAGGGGAGCTCCGTTTGGGTTATGAGTCGAGCGGGGGAGAAGTTTTCTTTGACCTTTGAGCTAGTGGCTTCGGATACTTTACCTCAGATCGTGTAACCCAGAAGGAGATCCATGCGCTTACAGGGATTCAGGAGTGATCCATATGTTGAGAAATAATGTGATGATAGGCAGAAAACAAATGTTCACAACTTTTCGGGCACTCTTCCTTTTTGGATGGCCCTAATAAATCCTTAAGGCTGTGACTGCTTTCACCATAAAATTTGCCTTTAATGGGAAGTCCCCCTAGCATCCATAAGTCCCATAAAGAAATGGATATTTCTCCAGACAAGGTGTGGACGGTATTTGTGGAGGGGCACCAAGCTTCGGAAAAGACCCAGATAATATCGTTGTTGTGATCATAGGTTTACGAGAAGTCATCACAGAATCGAACAAGCGGACTCTCTTAAGTATTGTCGTATTTTGAGCAACGACGATCTCTAACCATTCCCAATAATGGGGAATATAGAAGAAATATTCCCTATGAATCTTTAGCGCGGTATCCCAACGAACTTTTTCGTTGTCTATAATTCGACGACCTAGTGTAGGTTCGGGATTTTCATTTGGAGTTTTGTTATGTATGGGGAGATTCAAGAAACCAGGTCATCGACAATGAATTAAGACCCACAGGCTGCTCTTTAGACCATCTAAACAAGAAGAAAGCATTGTCTAAGGGAGGGGGAGTCCATAATGTCCCCATATACTGCCACCCTTGCAGGAAGAATGATTCCACTTTCTAGAGGTTGGTCTTTATCGTTCAGGATGATTAAGCACTTGTTCGTCAAATTAGGATGTTATGTGAGGTACACCATGATAGAAAAAAATGGTGTTCTTGCAAAAAAAAAATGCCAGTTACCAAGTGAAAAAAGAAAATGATGACAAAAAAATATAAAGTTGCTAAAATAAATCAGGACATAAAATAAATGTGACGGCCCAGGTTGCTGAAGCGCCCGACCGTTTTTGCAGGTTACGCAACCACAAAGGAAGCTACCTAGCAGAAGTGGGGTTGCTGACGGCGAAGCTGGAACGCCTAACCGTTCTTGCAAGTTACACAACCACAAGGGAAGGTAACAAGCGGAAGTGGGATCGCTGATGACGGCAAAGCTTTAACACCCGACCATTCCTGCAGGTTACACAACTACAAAAGAAGGTACCTAGCAGAAGTGGAGTCGCTGACGACGAATTTGGAATGCCCGACCGTTTTCTCAAGTTATACAACCACAAGAAAAGATACCAAGCGGAAGTAGGGTCGCTAATGACAAAGCTGAAACGCCCGACCATTCCTGCAAGTTACGCAACCACAAGGGAAGGTACCTAGCAGAAGTGGGGTCGCTGACGACGAATCTGGAATGCCCTATCGTTCCTGTAAGTTACGCAACCACAAGGGAAAGTACCAAGCAGAAGTAGTGTTACTGACGGCGAAGCTAACGACGGAAAAGCTGGAATGCTCCACCATTCCTGTAGGTTACGCAACCACAAAAAAAGGTACCTAGCAGAAGTGGGGTCGCTAACGGTGAATCTGGAATGCCCGATTGTTCTTGCAAGTTACGCAACCAGAAAGGAAGGTACGAAGTAGAAATGGAGTCGCTGATGGTGAAGTGGATGATGACTATGCTCGAATGCCCGACCATTCCTACTAGTTACATAGTCATAAAGGAAGGCACTTAGCAGAAGTGGGGTCGTTGACAACAAATCTGGAATGCCCGACCGTTCCTACAAGTTACACAACCACGAGGGAAGGTACCTAGTAGAAGTAGAGTTGTTGACAACGAATCTGGAATGTCCGACCGTTCCTACCAGTTACACAACCACGAGGGAAGGTACCTAGTACAAGTGGGGTCGCTGACAACGAAGTTGCAAAAAGGGCAACCACCACTGCAAAAGTACAAAGACAAATACATATTCATATATGACAAAAAAATTAAAGGAAAACTCACCTATTGAAAATAAAATATGTGGAAGTGAAAAGTTGCAAAAGTTGCTTTCTCGGATGCAAGTTATGACAACTTGAAATCCTGAAAAAAAAAAGTAATAGGGGGCAAGTTAGTAAAAAAAAACAAGAAAAAAAGGAGAAAAAAAAGGAAAAAAGCAATAGGGGCAAGTTAGTGAAAAAACAAAGAAAAAAGAGGAAAAAAGAGAAGGGAAAAAAAAGAAAAATAATAAAAAAAACGTGGGAAAGAAAAAAATAAAGGAAAAGAATAAAGGAAAAGAAAAAGGAAAAAAAAAAAAAAAGAAAAAGAAAAAAAAAGAAGAAAAAAACGTGGAAAAGAAAAAAGAGAAGGGAATAAAAGAAACGAAAAGAAAAAATGGAAAAAAGGAGAAAAATCCGTGAAAAATAAAGGAAAAAAAGTAATTTTTTTTAAAAAAGAAAATATGGGAAAGAGAAACCTTAAATTCCTTTCTTTTCTCTCAACTCATGCATGAGCCACCCCCTTCCCCCTAAATTCTTTCTCCCAGTTTCTCTTGAATCACTCTCTCTCACCCAATCTCTTTGACGACAGTGGACGACCCACTTCGAGTGGCGATCGAAGCTCCACCATCGACGACGGTAGCAATGCCACAGTCGATCCCCTTCTCTATCGCCACCAGCGAAGACCCTCACCACAAGCTGAAAACGCTTCGACCACCCACACATCCAATCGCGCCGTCAGTCGTCGATGTTGTCATCTCTATTTGACCGAATGGTGGCACCCAACAGCAGTAGCCTTCATCAACGTTGAGGCAAAAAAAGAATTTACCTAAGCCACACAAAAAAAAAAAACCAACGAAACAGGAAAAAAAAGAAAGAAAGAGAAACTGCTCTTCTCAACCACGCAATCACATCACATCAGGTTATGCCAGCACTGGAGTTGGAGTGATGGTAACAAAAAAAATGATGCAAAATTAGCATTAAAAGAACTAGGAAAAGAGAAAAATAATCTTGAATCCTATGTTGATACCTCCCCATTATTAGGAAATAATAATAAGGAAAAAAGGCTACAACTCTTTTGATACCTTCTAATGATGGTACTGCCTTTGATGAAAAAAATTGAATGTGCAGCTTGTTTATAGATTGTGTTTAATGGAAATGTTATGGGCAAAATTAGCCATGACTTATGGGAGAGCCTAAGTGAGCTTAAAGAGCTCAGTGTGACCCATGAAGTGGGGTGAACTAAAGAATGAGCCTTAGAGAACCCATCGGAGAGCCTAAGTGAGCCTAAAGAAAGCTCAATGAGACCCATGAAGTGAGGTGAGCTAAAGAGCCTCAAAGAACCTATGGGAGAGCCTAAGTGAGCTTAAAGAAAGCTCAGTGGGACCAATGGAGTGAGGTGAGCTAAAGAGTCTCGGAGAACTCATGGGAGAGCCTAAGTGAGCTTAATGAAAGCTCAGTGGGACCTATGAAGTGAGGTGAACTAAAGAGCCTAAGAGGACCCACAACAGAGCTCAGATGAGCCTAAGCCTACAAGAGAGCTTAGGAGAGTCGAGCTCCAGCTTAGAAGAGTTCTGCTTAAGAGAGCCCCAAAAAAGCTTAGAGAAAGCTCAAGCTCAGTGAGACCCATAAGGTAAGCTAAGAGAGCTCAGATGAACCTAAGCCTACAAGAGAGCCTAGGAGAGTCAAGCTTCAACTTAGGAGAGTTTAGCTCAAGAGAACCCGCGGGAGAGCCCTAAGAGAGCTTAGAGAGAGCTAAAACTCAGTGTGACTCGCGAGGTAAGCTAAGAAAGCTCAGATGAGCCTAAGCCTACAAGAGAGCTTAGGAGAGTCGAGCTCCAGCTTAGAAGAGTTCAACTCAAGAGAACCCGTGGAAGAGGCCCAAGAGATCTTAGAGAGAACTCAAGTTTAGTGGGACCCGTGAGGTAAGCTAAGAGAGCTCAGATGAGCCTAAGTCTATAAGAGAGCGTAGGAGAGTCAAGCTCAAGCTTAGAAGAGTCCAGCTCAGGTGAGCTTAGAGGAGCTTAAACCTAGAAGAAGGCTTAGAAGAGTCAAGTTCAAGCTTAGAAGAGTTTAACACAAGTGAGCTCAAGCGAGCCTAAGCCTACAAGTTTAGGAAAGTCAAGCTAAAGCTAAGAAGTGTTCAGCTCATAAGAGCTTAAGAGGAGTCAAAGCTAAGCAGAAAGCTGAGCAAAGGCGATTGTGGCAGAGACCGTCCGTATTCATAACGGGCAAGCTTTAAAGTAATGCATTAGTTAGACCAATAATGACGTAACCGCTCAAGAAATTAACTCAACAGTTAGTGGATTAAAGAAGGGCATTATGACCCTCGATGTCAGTTACATTTTACTACCCTATAAATACAATTGAGACCATTGGTCGAAGGTATGCTCAAAATTACGCTAAAAATACCTATTATTTCCTTACTGTCTAGTTACTCAGAAATACAAGACTGACTTGAGCGTCAGAGTGTGTGTGGCTAGACACCATACCCGTGTTCATATGCTTCTATCTTGCAGGCACTCAGACGAATCTCTCCCAAAGAAAACAAATTCATGGTAGGTCCATTAACAGAAATGCTCTTTGAATTTTATATCTTAAAATCAAATTCAGATTGGGAATTGCAAATTGAAAGAAATATTCAGATTTGCCTTTAGAATTTAATTGGATGACAAGTAAATCCTATTTAAATTGGAGTTGGGATTAAACCCTTTAATTCAAATTTATCGTATAAATTCTCTTGGGAAAATTCAAATATCTCTCATCTATCTCAAATTAAAATTTGTCCATATTCCAAATTTTATCTCAAATTCAAATCAAATTTCGAGTTTATCTCAAATTAAATTTGGTCATATTCTAAATTTTATCTCAAATTTGAATCGAATTTTGAGTTGATTGCAAATTAAATTTGGCCATATCCCAAGTTTTATCCAAAATTTAGATCATCCAAATTTGAGCTTCTATCCTCCAGCCAAATTAAATTGAAGATGGAGTCTCAAATTTATCTCACACTAAAATTTGGCCATACTCCAAATTTTATCTCAAATTCAAATTATCAAGTGTTTTCTCAAGTCAAATCAAGTTGAGGGTAAAATCTCAAATTTATCTCGAACTAAAATTTGGTCATATTCCAAATTTTATCTCAAGTTCTAATCAAACTTTTGTACTAAATTCATAGTTTGATTGACACGTCAAATGGAGTTAAAATCAAGAGCAAATAACTTGTACCTTGATTCCAATTTTATATTTTTCGAGATTCACTCACCCATATATGTGCATAAATCTCAAAAAGGGCATTTGTTGAATGAGAAATTGGTCCAATCACAAATTGTCACGTCATTTCTCAAATTAATGGCGAAATTAGAAGTAAATTAAATTTGGGATTAGTTAAAAGTTGACAGTGTCCCAAATTACAATTGAAGACGTAAATTGGTAAATCCCGATGATGCCACATGTTTTCGTCCTCACGGTTGGATCAAATTAATTATTTTTTGTTTAATTAATTATTAATGTTTGGGCTAAATAGACTTAAGGCCCAAAAGCCAACAAATGTCCAAATCCATTAGTTGGGCCCAACGGTCAGGTCCATGACCAGCCAAGCCCAAGCCCGCAAAAGCCCACATGAGAACTCTATAAATAGAAGAGTTCTCCTTCATTTGAAAGGTTCAGAAAATTTAAGCTCTAGAGAGGCTAGAGAAAATTCTCCCTGCAATCAGAAAACTCCCTAACTCCTGGAGTTGAATCACATTTGAAGACTGAAGTTCTTGAAACACATACACTCCTCCAAGACTCCAACTACTTCACGTGCATCCACGCGCTCCACTTCCATACATCAACTGTACGCATTCAACTAAGAGAGAATCAGAGGATCAAATACTAGAGATCGAACCACATCCGCATCAAATTTACATAAACATCAAATTCAACTCCACGAAACACGTTTCTCCAGAAACATCGTGCGAACAAACTTTACATTGTTTTTACTTAAAAATAAATTAGAAGCAAAGAGAAGAAGGATTAAGGAGTCAATTTAAGAAATGATGAAAGACATTTTTTTAAAAACATTTATTTATATCCCAAAATTTAAGATGACATGTGTAGATCCTACTTCTCTAGTGACTCAATTTTTTAAATTTTTAAATTTTTAGTTTAAGAACAATTTGGGTATTATACTAAAAATAAAGTTGATATTTTTAAAAAAAAATGAAAAAGAAACTTATGTATGATTTGCACATGAAATTCTTTTAAAATTGAAAAATAAAATTTTAATTATTTATGATTAATAATTATATTACCATATAATTCAATTTAACAATAAAATTATGAAATATATAATTTCACAATTTAAATAATTGATGTTAGTTATTTCCACTCTCTCCAAATACTTTGTATGTTCATGTTAGCAAGACAATTCACTTAAAATGATAATATATGTTAACATGGATAACCCACATTATAAAAAACAAATATGTGTATAGAAAACTATTTTTTTTTTAAATAAAAGTGAAAATGTTATATATCGTCATCAATTAAAATTAAATTCAACATAATTATTGGACCCTAACTATTTGGAAATGCATGTCTCTATTGTTATTTTAAATTATTCTAGTTTGATATATATATATATATATATATATATATATACACACAGTTTATTTAATAAAAAGATACATAATGTTACATTCAAAATAGTAGTGAAAAAAACTTTCAAAATATTAAAAGTTAAAGCATGCAAATATTCAGAATGAAGAAAAAAATTAGTAATAATTGGAAGGAGAAATAAAATTTAAAAATTATATAAAAATTGGAGGAAAAATATACTTTACACCAACATTGGAGCTCTCTAAAGAATCTTATTTGGAAAAAAATATAATTGAATAGCTACGGCTGTCTTTCATTGATTAAAAAACTTAAAACATATAGAAATTTTAAGATAGAAAAGACAAAAAAGAAGAAAAAAAAAAATAAAACTAAAATTGTTGTTGGAGATGAGTGAAAGAGGGCCATTTTATAGTTGTAGGAAATAAAGTGGTTATAAAACTTTTGATATTCTTTAGTTGAGTATGATTAAATGTTAAAAATAAAATTGTTCATATTCCAACTTTCAAATGACTTTAGCAAAATCATAAAATACGAGAGGATTAAAAAGGGGGAAGAATGTGATGGAGTGGGAGAGAGAGAATGAAGTGTTCATGAGTGAGAAAGAAGGGAAGTTTAATAGGTGAGAGAGAGAAAGTTAAGTGTAACGACCCGACTTCCTACGACTTGTACTAGGCCGCTACTACATGCATGCATACATCTCAAAATGACAATTTTCATAAATCTTACCAAAACCAAATGAATTTTATAAAATAAATAACTTTTATTAAAACTAAATAAAATGAAACTCTTTGATCGAACTACCCCTAAAATTCTAAAACCAAAACCGTAAATTTTGTATAAAACATCTAATGGTGCAAAAACTAAAATTCTGAATTCAAACATCAAGAGCAAGATTTATAAACATGAGCGGAAGCAATGACTGGTCACAATGGCACGGTCATAGATTCTTGTTGTCATTTGCCTGTCTGTCCTCACCTTTACTTAAAAATGTAACATAAGAAAGGGTGAGTATAAAAATACACAATAAGTGACCCACTAATGTGAATTCAACCATTGAACTATTGCATGTACCAGAGGGAGCAATTACAAGAAGCAAGGCAAAGAAGATTAAAAAGGCATTCACACTACATCTTCAAAATCTAACAAATTCACGAGAAGCGACAAATAATTTTGAACCCAAATTTATATATAATGTTAGTTTAATGATTCAAGAAGAGAATGACATGAAGATGGCATGGAAAAAGTCTAATAGTTTGGAAGATGACACGGTGGACAAAAAAAAGTGTGCAGATTTTGTGAAGAAAATGTTGTCAAAATGTGCACTACTTGGGGAAAATGTGATGTCAAGCCTTGTCCAACATGCACCTCAACTTTTTCGCCTTCTAAAGGAGATATTTAAGACAATTTGGACACTTTCTATCATTTTAGTTTTGCATTTTGACTTATTAATTAGTATGCAATTAAGTTTTAAGTTCCTAGGTAGAAATTTCTACAATTTGCATTTAATTGTGCTTGAATGACTTTTGGGTTCTTGGTCATATCTACGACCATTTGGCCTTTAAAAGGGCTTGTAATCCTCTTCAAAACTCAGATGAATGAAATTGAAAAACTTGTACTTATTCAACCCCTTTGGTATTGTCTTTTCTTTCAAATCTTGCTTTAGGTTTGATGTTTAAATCAATTGATTGAATTAGTTTTGATCAAGCTAATTCTGGAGCGAGTTGTATTAGGATCTACACGTGACCATCATAGATTCTAAGGTTGATCTAAGTTAGCATTCTTTGTGAGTGTTTGCAAGGATCCTAGAAGGACCTCTAGCTTTGCATCCAACGAACATCGCGAGCGCTTATCATTTGGTAACAGAGCATTTGGTCATCGTTCTTGGCCGGCCCTAGAGGTGAAATATCTTTACTTTATTTGAATATATTTTCGTTTCAATTTCTTTTCTCCAAAGCATTTGCTTACATCTTGTAATACAAGACATGCTAAAAGTTGTCTTGAAATCTTCTTAAAATTTTTTCTTAATCATAAAAAAAATTCATTAGCCTTAAAAAATCAGTAGCAAAAAAAAAAAAAAAAAAAAGAAGAGAAAAATAAATCCAACAACAAAAAAAAAAAGAAGAAAGAAAACAGTAGTAAAAAAAAGTATTCAAAGATCCAAGGCACATGCAAAGTTTCTTGTCATTACATTTTACTTTGTTCAAATTTTTAAATTGTTGAACCTAAGTTTGAGTTATTTTAGTTTGTGAGAGTTGATCATTTGAATTGGTTTTCGTAAAAACTTTTAGTAAGATTGCACCAAAATTTAAGCAAACTCTTACATCTTTGACCTAGTACCAAAAGCCTACCCTTGAGTGATAAACACGAGTGTTCTTGAGTGAAATTGGTGAGAAGAGTGGTAAGGTCCTTTTATTACTAACTTAAAAATGTCACAGGGTGAAGAAATACCACAAGTATAAGATCCTAATATGACTATTATTTAAGCCATTCAAGGCATGATGGAAATGATGATAGAAGATAGGCAAGAAAAAAGGGTGCAACAACAAAAAGAAGAACGAGCCTTGCAAGAAGATGAAGAAATTGTGGAACAAGAAAGACAAGTTGGAGGAAGAGGAAATGTGAGAGTAAGAGCAAGAAATAATTTTATGCACCCAAGAAGAGGAGAACAAATTCCAGAAGATAGGGACAACGGAGTTAAACTTAAAATTCCACCGTTTAGTGGAATGGCGGACGCGGAGGCATACTTGGAATGAGAAAGGAAGATAGAACATGTGTTTGATTGCAACACATATAGTGAGAATAAGAAGATGGGACTTGTCATTGCCGAATTCACCAACCATGCTGAAAATTGGTACCAACATCTCAAATCTAAGATAAGAAGGAAAGAAGAAGATCCAATATAAACTTGGAAATCGCTTAAAGAAGCCATGAGAAAGAGGTATGTTCCAAAACATTATAAAAGAGATTCGAAAACTAAATTGCAAGCTTTGAGACATGGAACAAAAAGTGTGGCAGAATATTACCAAGAGATGGAGAATTTGATAGAAATAGCAAAAGTTCAAGAAGATGAGGAAGACACCATGTATAGATTCCTTGGAGGTTTGAGTCGAGAAATTGCTCATCGGGTTGATAGAAATCCACAACTTTAATTGGAAGATATGTATCATTATGCCATTAAGATTGAAGATCAATTGAGAGAAGAAAAGGAACATTCCAAGATAATATAAAATTTTAATGTTTGGAACAAGGATGGTTTTGTGAATAGGAAGTGAACCAAAAGAGAAGTTTGTGGTTGCCAAAAGAGTGGAGGCCGAGAGCTCCAATGCAATAAAGAATGAAGCTTCAAAGTAGGTAAGAGAGAAATCTAGTTCTATTCAATGTTGGAAGTGCAAAGGGTTTGGACACATGAGCAAGGATTGTGTCAATAAAAAAGTTATGGTAATAAGAAATGGAATACTTGATTCGAAAGATGAATGTGATGAACAAGATGCCCAACTTGAGGAAGAATCCGACGCATATAATGATGAGTTCATTGAAGAAAGAAACTCCATATCCTTAGTTGCAAAAAGAGTACTTAATGTCCAAATCAAGGAAGAAAAAGTTGAAGATTAAAGAGAGAACTTGTTTCACACAAGATGCTTGATTGAAGGAACTCCATGTAGCTTGGTGATTGATAGTGAAAGTTACACTAATGTGGTAAGTAGTTTTCTTGTAAAAAGACTTCAACTTACTACCCATCCACACCCAAAACCATATAAGCTTCAATGGTTGACCAACAAAGGAGAGTTTAAGGTAAACTCCCAAGTTCTTGTTTCTTTTACTTTGGGAAGATATAAGGATGAAGTTCTTTGTGATGTAGTACCTATGCATGCGGGTGATATGTTATTGAGCTGTCCTTGGCAATATGATAGAGAGGTGACATATGATGGATTGTTAAACAAGTACATGTTTACTTTGAATGGGAAGAAATTTACTCTACTTTCATTATCTCCATATGAAGTACAATGTGACCAATTGAAATTAGAAAAGAAAAGAAAAAAATTTGAAGATCCAGAGGAGAGTAGAAAGTAAGTTGAAAGAAAGAGAGAAAAGTGAAAAAAAAAAAAGTGAAAAGTGAGGGCCAAAAGGTGAGTGAAAATCAAGTAAGAAAAAAGAGTTTTTTTTAGCAAAAAAAAAAAGAATGTGAGTTTGGTTATAAGAAAGGGGGAAGTGAGAAATGTGTTTTCAATTGAAGCACCAAACTTTGTACTTATGTGCAAAGGAATGTGTTTAGTGACTGAACCTCGTTCTAATGATGCTTTGCCTAGTGTTTTTAAATCTATTTTGCAGGAATTTCATGACATGTTTCCACATGAAGATGCATCGACGGGTCTACCACCTTTAAGAGGGATTGTGCATCAAATTGACTTCATACCGAGGGCAACTCTTCCAAATATGGCTGCCAATAGGACCAATCCAACCGAGACCAAGGAGATTCAATGGAAAGTGGAAGAACTTATGGATAAATGTTATGTTCGGGAAAGCATGAGTCATTGTTCTGTTCCGGTGATTTTGGTACCTAAGAAAGATGCACATGGAGGATGTGTATTGATTGTCAAGCCATCAACAAAATAACGGTAAAATATCGATATCCTATTCCTAGATTGGATGACATGTTAGATGAATTGCATGGTGCAAATTTATTTTCTAAAATTGATCATAAAAGTGGTTATCATCAAATTCGAATGCATGTGGGAGATGAGTGGAAAACGACTTTCAAAACAAAATTTGGTTCTATTAGTGGCTTGTTATGTCATTTGGTCTTACTAATGCACCAAGTACTTTTATGAGGCTAATGAATCATGTTTTGAGAGAATACATTGAAAAATTTGTTGTTGTATACTTTGATGATATTCTTGTTTACTCAAAAAGTTTGGATGATCATATTTTGCATGTCAAGACAATTTTTCTTGAACTTAGAGAAGAAAAAATTTATGCCAACTTCAAAAAGTGTAGTTTTTGTTTAAACAAAATCAATTTTTCTTAGGATTCATTGTTGGAAAGGATGAGGTGAAAGTTGATGAAGAAAAGGTCAAGGCTATTCGAGAGTGGCCAACACCTACCAACGCTACTGAGGTGAGATCTTTTCATGGTTTGACTAGTTTTTATAGGAGGTTTATTAAGGATTGCAGTACCATAGCCTCGCCATTGAATGAACTTGTTAAAAAGAATGTGAAATTTGAATGGAAAGAAAAACAAGAAAATGCATTCAATAATTAAAAGATAAATTGACTAATACACCTTGTCTTGCTTTACCTAACTTTGAAAAATCTTTTGAGATTGAATGTGATGCAAGTGGGATTAGGATTGGAGCTATTTTGATGTAAGAAAAGAGATCAATCATGTTCTTTAGTGAGAAGCTTAATGGAGCACAACTTAGCTATCGAATATATGACAAGGAATTATATGCATTTGTAAGGGCTTTGCAAGTTTGACAACATTACTTGTGGCCAAAAGAGTTTGCTATCCACACAGATCATTGAAGCTTGAAGTATCTCAAAAGCCAAACCAAGCTAAACAAGAGGCATGCTAAATGGGTAGAGTTCATTGAGATATTTCCATATGTCATTCATTACAATAAAGGTAAGGACAATGTGGTGGCTGATGCGTTGTCAAGAAGGTATGCATTGTTTCCTTTCCTTAGTGCAAAAAATCTTGGTTTTCACACATGATTGATTTGTATAAAGTTGATAAATCTAAATTTTATGATGTGTATATGCAATGTTTAAAAGGGACAATGTGCATGATTATCTTGTGTTTGATGAGATGCTCTTTAGGAAGGGTAAGCTTTGTATTCCTAAGTATTTCATTCAAGAGTTACTTGTGAAGAAAGCTCATGGGGGAGGATTACTGGGGCATTTTGGAAAATTTAAAATATATAGCATGTTGTCTGAACATTTATTGGTTAAAAATGAGAAAATGATGTGAATAAAGTGTGCAGACAATGTTTCAAATGCAAGGAGGCTAAGTCTTAGACACAACCACATGGTCTTTACACATCTTTGGATGTTTCTAATGAACCTTAGGTTGACATTAGCATAAATTTTTTTCTAGGATTACCAAAGACTAGAAGACATCATGATAGCATATAGTGGTAGTTGATAGGTTTAGTAAGATGGCACATTTCATTCCATGTAACAAAACAGGTGATGCTACTAACATAGCTAATCTATTCTTTAGGGAAGTGGTTAGATTGCATGCCTTCCTAGACTATTTTGTGAGAGATGCTAAATTTTTAATTCATTTTGGAAAGTTTTGTGGGGTAAATTGAGACAAAATTTTGTTTCAACAACTGTCACCCACAAACTGATGGGGCAAATGAGGTGGTTAATAGAACATGGGGGCTTTGCTTAGGTCACTAATTTCTAAAAATCTCAAGTCTGGGAGGATACTCTACTTTTGTAGAGTTGCTTAAATAGAGCCATACATAGCACCACTCACTGTTCACCTTTTGAGGTTGTGTATGACTTTAATTCATTAACTTTGTAAAATTTGTCACCTTTGCCATCTAATATGTTTACTAATAATGCAACTGTTTCAAGGGCAGAATACATAAAAAATTTGCATAAGGAAATAAAAAAAAGGATTAAAAAGAAGAATCAAAAGCTTGTCCAAAGCAATAACCAAAGGAGAAAAAAATTGATTTTAACGGGTGATGGGTTGGGTTCATCTACGGAAAGATAAGTTTTTAGACCATAGGAAGTCTAAACTTCAACCAAGAGTAGATGGTCCATTTCAAGTGATAGAGAGGATCAATGATAATGCCTACAAACTTGATCTTCAAGGTGAGTACATGATGTGAATTCAACCACTGAACCATTGTATGTACCAGAGGGAGCAATTACAAGAAGCAAGACAAAGAAGATTCAAAAGGCATCCACACTACGTCTTCAAAATTTAGCAAATTCACAAGAAGCGACAAATAATTTTTAACCAAAAATTTAAAATTAATTGTTAGTTCAATGAGTTAAGAAGAGAATGACATGATATGGCATGGAAAAGTCTTATAGTTTGGAAGATGACACGGTCGACAAAAAAAGTGTGTAGATTTTGTGAAGAAAATGCTGTTAAATTTGCACTACTTGGGAATACGTGAGGTCAAACCTTGTCAAAAGTGCACCTCAACTTTGCCGCTCTTTAGAGGAGATATGAGACTTTCTATCTTTTTAGTTTTGCATTTTGACTTATTAATTAGTTTGCAATTAAGTTTTAAGTTCCTAGGTAGAAATTTCTACAATTTACATTTAATTGTGCTTGAATGACTTTGGGTTCTGGTCATATCCACGACCATTTGGCCTTTAAAAGGGCTTGTAATCCTCTTCAAAACTCAAATTAATGATACTAAAAAAACTGTGCTTATTCAACCCCTTTGGTGTTCTCTTTTCTTTCAAATCTTGATTTAAGTTTGATGTTTAAATCAATTATTGAATTGTATCTTGATCAAGCTAATTTTGGAGTGACGTGTCTTAGGATATAAGAATGACCATCATAGATTCTAAGTTTGATCTAAGTTAGCTTTCTTTGTGAGTGTTTGCAAGGATCCTAGAAAGACATCCAGCTTTGCATCCAACAAACATCGCAGGCGCTTATCATTTACCGAGCCAACTAGGTGAATTTGTTATTTTCCTATCATAGCTAGGCACAAGTGTACATAACATAAGCATAAGCATGAGCATGAGCATAAGCATAGGTAGAGAAACCGAAGATATGCAAACGTAGGTAGTGAACCTGAAGGCTCACAAATCATGGCAGTCATGGTGATCTCGAAGAAACAAAAATCATGGTAGTCATAGTAATCCCAAAGAAAGACATATCATGCCAGTTATGGTGATCCCAAAGGAACACAAATCATGGCAGACGTGATGTACACGGCCTGATAGGAAAAATAAGTCACCATGAAACTAATATTCACCCATCATCCCGAAGGCTTCATGTCATAATCATATCATCAAACCCATCATAGCCATACATAGATCCTTAAGTCATGTTTATACCCATATAGTTCATAGGCATCCAGCACACTCAATGCAATCCATAGGTTCATGAGGCTTAGCATGACAATTCAGTTGATAAATAGCATGCTTTCAAGGTATACATTCATCTTATCATAAATAACATGGTTAGGGCTCTGACTCGTAGGTAAACTGGTAGTAAATCACGTACTTCAAGATTAAAGCCCAATTAAATTAGCAATTCAAACTCCTTTTCATCTTTAAGTAAAATTCCTGAATTAATCCCTAAGACATGAACCAAAATTCATTTTCAATATTAAGGGGTAATTCCAAACTTAAATTAACCAAACGAGTCAAATAACTTTATCCAAATTGTGGTTTGATAAAAAACCACTTCCAAAACTTCAATGAAGTACCAAACCTGAACATAAGCCAAGACAGAATTATAGTTTAATTTACAGCATCCTTAACATTCCAAATGGCCCTCAAACCTTAAATGCTTACCAAAATTTTGTCGAAAATAACCATTTAAGCCTGCTGAACAGCTCGCTTTCGGCGTCACAATTCTTCCAACCCTTGAATCTATAATCCAAATGTCGTGGGTAAACAAATTCTGAACCAATAATTTAATGGGTACAATGCATATTCAAACTTAATTTAAGAAAAAACTCACAATACCTAAAAATCTATCACCAAAGCTGGAGACTATCGATGATCGACGTTGTTGTGAGTGGCAATGTCGCGAGGCAGAGAGGCTGATGACTAGGTATGCGGTTGCTGGCGGCCAGCAGCCGGAATCATGAAAAGAAGGATAGAATCGCACGTTAGTAGAAAGAGAGAGCCACTGGACTGCATCCTTATCGGTGGTGTGGACGTGGGTGGCAGCGACTGGCTCCCAGCTGCGTGGGTTCTTGAGGACGGCGAGGGACTTGGAGGTTGAAGAGAAAGGGAGAGAGAAAGAGAGAGAGAGAAAGTTGGCTGTGTGAGGAAGAAGAGAAGGAAAAATAGGTTGGAGCATCCCTAAGTCACTTTAATATTTATAAATACATTTTCCTTTTTTTTAAACCCTATATATATATATATATATATATATATATATAATATATATATATATGTATATGATGTATTTAATCTTTTCTTCCATCACATCAAACTCAAATCTCTCACATCAACAAATAATTTAATTATCTTCCCAAATTAAATCCACCAACTTTAAATTTCAACCCATATTAATAAGGAAAATTTTCGCAAATAGAAAAAATGTCAAACTATTTACAAAAAAAATAGCAAAAAAAATCACTGATAGACATTAATAGACTTCTATCATCATCTATCAGTGATAGACTTCTATCATTTCTATCACCGATAGACTCTGATAGACTTCTATCATCATCTATCCAACTATCTAAAAGTTTTGCTATTTTGTGTAAATAGTTTCCTTTATTTTTTTACTTTTAAAAAGTCCCCTATTAATAATCCAATTTCCTTAAATTGAATTCCAATTCCAAATTCGTTATCCTCTACAATTTAAATCTCACTTATCTTGAATTAAACCAAATTTCCAAATCTCCTCCACTTTCAACTAAACTCCCACCAATTGAATTAAATCCAAAAATTTTATATATTTACCACTTAATTTAAATTGAATTATCTTAACCCAAAATAATTCAATTAAGCCTCAACACCCAAAATAGCACCTAAATAATTTAAGATAAATAAACAAAAATCACCTCAAAATTTAGGTTGTCATATTAAGAGAGAGGAATGTGCGAATAGGTGGAGAGAATGAGAAGTTGATGATAGAAGGTATATTACAAGAGGAAATAGAATTTTGGAGGGATTTGGGAAAAGGGAGAGACACACGTATGGGAGGGAGAGAGAGGAACAGTAGAGGAAGAAAGAGATAAATGCAATGAGAGGGTAGATTAGGTAACTAAATTAAATAAGGTTAATATTGTCCAAAAAAGTTTCTTCCAACATTCGTACTTATATATATAATATATATATATATATATATATATATATATATTTATCTATTTATTTATATTTACGGTTTCATCTTTCAGCATCTTCTTTTAAATATGTTATGTCATATAACTTCACATGCTCAGTGTCCAAATATGACACATCCTAATTGCCAAAATTTCTATAAATAGTGGCCATTTGTGGTTTTTGTGAGAGGTGTGAATTAGTGAGAAATCAAAGAATTTTGGAGAGAAATTTAGAAATTTCACAATTTTCATATTTTCTACATTTTCTTATATATTTTTTAATTTTCTAATATTTTTATTTATTTATTTATTTTAATATTATAATTCTTCAGGATTCGTGCTCCTATTGTGCCTTGTTATGCTCCTCAATTTTACAATAAAATCAATTTCTATAGTTTTTTTGAGCCATTGCAGCCATGTCAAAAACATTTGTTAAAATTAGGCCCATAGTTTATGTTTTATGGTTTTGCAAAAATGTCAAAGTTCATAAGCCCAGCCCAATTTCGTTGATAGAAAGTCAAAAATACCCTTACATTTAATTACTATATGATTTACTGCTGATTTCCATTTAATTACTATATGATTTCTTGCTGATTTTCATTTGATTTCCATATGGGGTTGTCAGCTGATTTTTATTTGATTACTATATGATTTTCTGCTGGTTTTTATTTGATTTCTATATGGGGTTGTTTGCTGATTTCTATTTGATTACTATATAATTTCCTGCTGATTTCCATTTGATTCCCATATGGGGTGTGCTGTGATTTCTATATAATTACTCTATGATTTCCTTCTGATTTTCATTTGATTTCCATATGCAGGTTGTCGGTTGATTTCTATTTGATTACTATATGATTTTCTACTGATTTCCATATGGGTTTGTAGCTAATTTTCATTTGATAGTTAATAGTTTCTCATAGTCAACTGATTGTCATGTGATTACTATATGATTACTTTATGATTATCATTTAATTGACTTCTGATCATCTTTTGTCCAATTTCATATAATTGATTGTTTTTTTATTGCAAAAAATAGGAAGAACAAGACAGATGAAAAAAAGCAAAAAAAAAAAAAAAAAAAAAAAAACCAATGAAATTGAGAAGGGAGAATCTTCAAAAAAAAAAACAAAAGAAAAAGAACAAAGAAAGCACTGAAGTAAGTAGTATTTTACCACATTGTTAGATTGCCTATTGATTCACCCATGTTTACTTCATGTAATTAGTGATTGATGTTTGTTACACTGATTTATTAGAAACTAATATAGTGTCAATATATTTTAACAGGACATTCCATCAATTGGGTTCAAGGTTATCCGCATATGATGTATAATATCTTTGAGAGTCAAATGATCATAGATGTATCATAAACTCTCAACCATACAATTACTAATAGATTCTGAAGATGCTTGCTTATGAGAAGCACGAACCATCATAGAACAATTATGATTGCTAACATACTTTTGAATCATCCATAATTCGTTACTTTTATAACGTGATGCTCTAACAAACCATTGGCAACCATCTTGAGTACATACCAACTCAACAGATTTTGGATTTGATCTCAACGTCCTAAACTCAAAATTATTCTTTACCGCTAAAAATGAAACGAATTCAACAAAGTTTTCTTACTAGCAAACAAATCTTATTCTTAACAATGTAGAAGACATTTTGTTAATATGAACATCTCTAAAGATTCTATGACCTTCAAAAGAAGCCTCAACTATATAAGAGAAGCAACTGAACGTTCCAAACAATAACATGTTGGACCCCAGTACTACCTAATCCAATAAAATTGAAAGTTCAATAGAGGAATAAAGTTCAGTTTCTTTGTATAAGTTAACAAAAGAGTCAAAACGCATCGCCTCGTCAACCAAAACACCAATAGTTTTGTAATCTACATAGCACTGTCAATCATTCCACTGACCACTATGGAAAACAACTATTGGAAGTTTAACCATATAAAAACTAAATATAAGATAGTCATCAAATGAAAAATAAATCAGATAGCAATCACAAATTACTAAGTATCAAATACAAATCGGATAGAAATTAGATGATTATCAAATGACAATCAGAAACTAAATACTATCAAATAACAAATCAAATAACAAAGCAACCACAAGAAAACTCATATCAGACCTAAGCGCAATCGTAAGGACGAACTTCAACAAAAAAAAAATCAAATGGTTGAAAACTTTTGAAATTGGCTTCAAGAAATCTCCGGCTAACAAAATCAAAACCAGTAAAATTATGTTTACAATCGTGAATGAGAGAGGTGAGGACGGAATTCAAGCAAAAAAAAATAAAAAATAAATCGTAGCTTCAAGAAGAAATTGTGATTTTGAAGCCGTGGGTTTAGCTAACGAAATCAAAACAAGATTTAGAAAGAAAAAAAACTGAGCAATTGAATCTTGTACTTCAAATCTTGGAGAATCCATGAATATTGGAGATTGAAGAATCTTGTTGTTGCAGAAACTTGGAGAACACTTAAGAAGAAGACGCGCGTGGGAAGGAGAATGTCGAAGAGATGAAGAAACGCACCTGAGAGGAATATAAAATGATAATTTTCTATTTTTGGAGATATGAAGGTAATTTTGGAATATATTTTCACATAAAAATCAAATAAAGCATGATCTTTTTACCATTTATGTTGTTATCAATATATTTTGACATATTTACATATTTTTAAAATTGATGATATGGATGCTAATGTATAATCAAATTTTGATACCTAATGCAATTCTTCTTCTTTTTTTCAAATATAAATAAATAGATTTTTAATTGAGATCCTGTTTTGTTAAAGAACAAAAATTTACCTATATAAAAGTGATTTAATTAGATACCAATTTTAAACAAGATGAAAAAAAAAAATCTCTCCTACAAGTCTATGTTCTCACGGTAGAAATTTCACCCAAACAATTGTCAAGAGTGAGCCAATGTTGGCTAACAACGAGAACAAGAGTTGGGATTTTGGGCAGTGCAAACTTAATTTTTTTTTTATAAAAGAAAATGGAAAGTTATTATAAATAGAAAAAATATCAAACTATTTACAAATATATAAAAATTTCACTATCTTCAGCGATAAAAGTCTATCGTGATCTATCGCTAATAGATAGTGAAATTTTTCTATATTTATAAATAGTTTGACTCATTTTTCTATATTTGAAAACAACTCATTCATAAAAAAAATAGTAATATCTCTCTAGTTCTCACTCTGGTTCTCCCCTCTAGTTCTCACCCTCTCTCTCATTCTAACTCTAGCTCATGCTCTCATACTCTATTTAAAAATAGTAATTATTTTAAATTCCATTCATCTATCTCACTTTTCAATTTGGTTGATTTTTTTATTAAAAAAATGTGTACTTAGAAATTTGATTTAATTAGATAGTATTATTTAATTTATTTCAAAATCTACAAGTTAAAAAAAAAATTGCTTAGCTCATATTCTCACTCTCGCTCTAGCTAGCTCATACTCTCGCTCTAGATCACGCTCTCATACTCTGTTTTAAAAATTCTACAAAAAAAAAATGTCATATGAATTAGGGCATTAACACCAGACCATTAAGAAGAATAGAAAGGGAGAAAGCGACACTACAAGAATTTTTGTCTTTGCCCACGGAAGAAAACGTCGACAGATCCTTAGAAAAGCGTGGTCAAATCTTCTGTCGACATATTTTTGTGTGGCCAGACAGCATGGGCGAAGCTTCTGCCACACATTTTGACATTTCGTCGGCAAAAATGCCCACGCAATGAAACGTGTGTGTAGAAAAGTCTTTCTGCCCACGCAACTAACGTTGGCATGAATCACTTTTTGCCCACGTAACAACTTCGTGGGGAGAAATTGTTGTCTGGGCGGATACACTTTCTGCCTATGCTACGACTTCCGTCGGCAAAACTCGATTTTTGCCCATGCATGATTCGTGGGCAAAAATAAGGATCTGAGCAGAAAAAACAATTTTGCCCATGCATGATACGTTGGCAAATAGTATTTTCTGCTGACACGCAAATGAATGTGGACAAAGTTTCATTTTTGCCCACGCACGAAACGTCGCCATAGCACTATAACTGCCAACACATTTAATATTATATTATTATATGCTTCAAGATCAATATTTAAAATAAAAATAATTTCAATTTCTTGTAACAAAATATATTCAACATTGTAACAACGAATTAAAAAAATGTATTTATCTATTAATTCCTTGACCAAAATATATCATCCAAATAACAATTCTAAGTGTTTGTTTGTTTCCTAAGCTATTAGCTTTCATTTTGGCTATACAAAATGAACAAAAAAAATATTAAATACACAAAAAAAAATGTTTCGCTTGGTCAGTTGGTATTCACAAAAATGTTTTAATTGGTCAGTTGGTCTTCACAAAAAATAACATTTCCGACATCTTCAAAATATTTAGACCTGAAAAGGAATATTAAAGTCCAATAAACGCAACATGCTCAATTAATAAAGTAAATTCATTTGCATGACTTTCAAGTCTCATATGTTATATAAAAAGTGTCTAAGTAGTTCATATGAGTACTCTTGATTCTCAAAACAACCTAAAAATGCTTTCACCCTCAAAACAACTTAAAAAGTTCCTAAAACAACCCAAAGAGTGTCTAAGTAACACTTTCACCCTAACAAAACTTAAAAAGTTCTTAAAAAGTGTCCAAGAGACTTGTTAACTTCAAAAACAACCAAAATAGTCCTTTAAGCTAGTGTCCTTGTGAGTTTCAAAACCAAATAAAAAGTACCTAAAAGGTGCTTAAATGACACTTTAACTCCCAAAACAACTTTAAAATGTCCAAGTGTGACTTTCAAACTCAAAACAAATCTAAAAAGAACTTAAAGAGTGCCTAAGTGACACTTTCACCCTCAAAACAACTTAAAAAGATTCTAAAAAGTGCCCAAGAAATTTGTTAACTCCTAAAACAACCTAAATAGTTCTTAAGTGTCCTTTTGAGTTTCAAAATCAACTAAAAAGTACCTAAAAGGTACCTAAATGACACTTTAACTCCCAAAACAACTAAAAAGTAAAATGCCTAAGTGTGACTAAAATGCATGAATTAGCTACCATAACTGCAAGATAGCCACAATACATTACAACTCAAGCATATAATAAAGACACTAAATGCATGAATTGGCTACCATAACTGCTGGATAGCCACAACACATTACAACTCAAGCATAGAATAAAGGCACTAAATGCATGAATTGGCTACCATGACTGCAGGATAACTACACATAATTTTAAACTTTAATTTTAAAAAATACCTAAGTATTTGTAGGTCCATCCCCCCCATTTCCTTGCACCAAAAATTTTTTAACGTCGGAACATCTATCTTCTCATTTTCTTATTATAAAACCGGTTATATTATAAGAACATATAAAGTTAATCTTAATCAAAAAATTTAAAATAAAACTGTTAGATGATATTTTATCCAAGTTATAAAAAAGTACCTATTTTTATTTTTTAGAAAAAGAATAGAAACGCAAGTGCAAATGCACATGTTAAAATACTAGTAGTTCTTAAGTGTCATTTTAGTTTTCAAAACCAACTAAAAAGTGTCTAAAATGTGTCAAACAGAGTATAATAGTGATAAATTGTGGAAACCCCAGCATAGGAACAAGAAAATAAAAGACACACAAACAGACTTACATATTGCAAAGCATAAGAAAATTAAAAAAGTAAGCAAAACAATATGAACTATTTTTTAAAGTTTAGGAGATATGAAAGACAAAAGTGGTCCCTTCAAAGATGACAAGAGACAACTTTAAGATTGTATAGAAGGTTCCCTAAGACAATCCAGATTTTTTACAAAGAATTAAAAGAAAAATACAATCTACTTGAACCCTCAAAATTTTGATATTAGTATACTCTTTAAGATTCAATCTTTAATTAAGTCAACTCCATGACTTGCAATAAGACAATTCTACTTTGTTACTTGAACACAAAACCCACACCCGAACTCAAATTTATCCTTCAAGCCCAAAGTATGAATGTCTCCATCACACTACGAACATCACAAACCTTATAAGTAAATAATCTATACAAGTAACCAGCTAGAGTTCCTAGTAGCCCACTAGAGTTCATTTTACTATACAAATATTTTTAACATAAATCTAATAAAAAATGTGAAACACAAACCTTACTGTCATAAAATAACTTAGTAAAAATTTTAATTAACACAAAGATGGGCTTGATTGAAAGAAAACACAGCAAAAAAATGTGAAACAAGAATAACATAATAATATCAAGATATTCTGCAAATAAATCCACAAGATACCAAGACTTGTCAAGGTTTAAATTTATACGAAAATAAGTTGAAACAGAGAAAAAAAAAAGGAAGGAATAGCTTATCTCAACGACAGGAAGATGATGGCGTGCGACAGCGCGCGGCGAGTGAGCAGACGTGGGTCTTTCGTGCAACAGTCGCGGGATCGTTGATCCTTGAATAGAGTGGATTTTGCATGAGAGAAAAAAGAAAATAGGGGGAGGAGAGTGATAAGAGGGAAATGAAAGAAAGGGGGGAAAGAAAGTGTGGGAAAAATGAAAGTGGGGTAGGTTTTAAGAAAGTGTGAGGAAAAAAGAAAATGTAGGATTTAAAAGGTTTTCGACCACATCCATTACGTAGGGAAAAACTAAAAATTTATGCCCACTCTTCTTGAGTGGGGAGAAACTAAAAAGAAGCATGAGTAGAAACCCAACTTAATGATTTTCACTAAGACCATACAACTTTTTGCCCACACATATATTTTCATCGACAAAAATGATGTTATACCTACACATTCAAAATTTGTCAGCAGAAATTAGCTCTGTAGACATTTTTTGTTGGGTTGGCAGAAAAAACTATCGGCAGAGATAAAAATTCTTGTAGTGCGAGTAAGAGATAAATGAGAAACGAAAAGAGAACAATAATAATAATAAAACACTAAACCATGAGAAAAAAAAGAAGCGAGAGATGAAGAGGGAGAGAGGAAGCAAGAGGGAGATGAATGGTTTTGGTGGATAGAAAATAGTAATATCGCTCTAGCTCTAACTCTCACTTTCCCTCTAGCTCTAGTTATCGTTCTAGTTCTTGATCTCTCTCTCGTTCTAACTCATGCTCTCATACTCTATTTTTATTTAAAAAAAAAAAATAATTATTTTAATTTCATTCATCTATCTCTCACTTTTCACTTTGGTTTTAGATTTGTTTTATAAAAAAATGTATGGTTAGAAATTTGATTTATTTAGATAATATTATTTAATTTATTCCAAAATCTACCAGTTAAAAAAAATATATTTCTCTCGCTCTAGTTTTCACTCTCTCTCGCTCTAGCTAGCTCATACTCTTATTCTAGCTCTAGATCACGTTCTCGTATTCTATTTTAAAAATTCTACAAAAAAAAATGTCATATAAATTAGGGCATAAACACCTGATCATGAAGAAGAAGAGTGAGGTAGAAAGTGAGTAGAAGATGAATGAGAAACGAAAAGACAACAAAAATAGTAATAGAACACTAGACCATGAGAGAAAAAAAAAAGAAGCGAGAGATGAAGAGGGATATGAATGAGAAAAGAGAAAGACAAAAAAAATTAAACATTAAACTATTGAGAATGAGAGAGAGGCAAATGAAGAGAGAGGGATGAAGGGAGAATGATTATGAATGGGAAATGCAAAAGACAAAAAGAAAATAAGGAGATTAATTGAAGAGAGAGAGAAAGGGCAATCATTGTGAAATGTTTAAAAAATATAGGGCAAGTCCGACGTTGCTAGTTTTATCTTGATTCATGATAATGGTCTTGTAAGGGATTGTATTTATCTCTTTTGGTTTTCGTTTAGAGCATGATAATTAGGTTTCTTAATGGAGAGAAAAGCTACTTAACGAGACAAAGAGATGACTAATTCCTAGGATTTTATTTTTATATATAGACACTTCCCATTAACGTGTTTAATTAGGAAAATCACATTTTACTTAATTGACCCACTAAAATAATGGGCCTAAAAGATTGAAAAAAGATTGATGTACATGAGTCACATGAATGATAATATTAAATTTAAATTAAATCTAACACACGTTATAAAAAAAATGGTAATTAAATTATTACCTATGTTGAGTGTAATCGAATTACCGGATTAGTTGTAATAAAAAGTTGTGGGACCCACATTTTATTCCTATTGCAAATAATAGTAAATGCCTTTGATCATAGTTGGGTGGGTCTCACTATTAAGAGAGCCCATTAAAAATGCTGGAAGTTATATGTATTATTACTACAACTGATAAATAGTTAGTTTGTTGAACTGTTATTAAAAATCAGTTGTGCACTCTGTTTATTCCCTTTTACACAATGTACTGCTATATAAAGGACATTGTGCTGATCACTTCATCATCAATAATAATATGCATCATTTGTGATCAATCCATAGTTGTTCTTGAATCTTAAAATGGTATCAAAGCTAACAAGTGGAGACTCAATCCTCGACAGGCACCATCGTTTCTTCAACCTCTTCCAAGGTCATCAATCCTGGAAGCAAGACCAACACAGTAAAACTTGAAGAGAGTAATTTTCTATCTTGGAAATTGCAGATCTCTACAACTCTCGATGGATATGGCCTGGAGAAATTCATTGATCAAGAAACTGAACCTCCAACGAAATTCATTACTACTGAATCTACATCATCTTCTTCAAGAATCATCAATCCTGAGTACGATGCGTGGATTTGACAGGATAGCTTGATAGTTTCTTGGCTTCTTGGCGCGATGTCTAAAGATCTTCTTTCAGAAATGCTCGACTGCGCATCATCCAAAGAAGTATGGACTGTGTTGAATGCTCGGTTCTCGTCAAGAAACATAGCTCGAGTTCTTGATCTGAAAGGAAAATTGGAAGCGATGAAGAAGGGAAATATGAAACTAGAAGAGTATTTCCAAAAGATCAAGAATCTTGTTGATTAATTGAAGGTTTCAGGAAGAAAGATCTCTCATGAAGACCATGTTATGCACATATTGGCTGGCTTAGGACCAGAATATGACTCCACGGTTTCAGTCATCACTGATAAGGATGAATATCCCTCTCTTCAGAAAATATACTCTCAATTGCTAGCTCAAGAGAATCGCATTGAGAGACATGTCACTATCAATTCGGATGGGACTATACCTTCTGTCAACCTCACTACGCAAAGTCAATCAAAGCAAGGTTCATCTACCACTGCAACTTCTCCATCCAACAATGCTGATATGAATAAAAGAGGAAAGAATCAAGGGAAGAACAAGAAATTCTGGAACGATAATGGAAAGCCTCAATGTCAAGTTTGTGGGAAATTTGGGCATACGGCCTTGAAATGCTATCTCTTGCTTGAAAAATGGTTTCAAGGTCCAACTTCAAACAACAATGGGCAGAACTCTTCTGAATTTCACAATGGATAGAAAATGAATGCTTCTTCCGTAAACACAATATCCGTTCAGAATGACTACAATAGAGAGAATCAGTGGTTTCCAGACTCTGGAGCCACAAATCATGTCACAAATGATGCTTCCAACCTGAATTTTGGCTCAGAATATCTTGGTGACAACAAGGTGTTGGTAGGCAATGGTGCAGGTTTGAATGTCTCTCATATAGGATCTTCTTTTCTAAAAGCTTCTTCTTCAAATACTCATTCTCATTCTATATTTCACCTTAAAAATCTACTCCATGTGCCAAAAATAACCAAGAATCTTATAAGTGTAAGTCAGTTTGCAAAAGATAACTTAGTTTTCTTTGAATTTCATTCCAATGTTTGTTTTGTGAAGGATCTCAATGGCCAAATTCTACTCCAAGGGGATCTTGTTGATGGACTATATAGTTTTACAATGGAAAAAGCTCAACCTAAAGGCGCTTCTAACCCAATCTCGACTCCAAAAGACAAAACACAACTCCTGCAAACGTCCTTCTCTATGTGTAATACTACTCAACCTGTGAGTATTGCCATACCAAACACATCTATACTTGATATATGGCATAATAGGTTAGGACACCCAAGTCAAACTACTGTTCAACATGTACTTGCCTCTTGTAACATTTCCTATTCAAATAAAAAAAAATCACCTGTTTGTCATGCTTGTGCACTTGCTAAGAGTCATAATCTTCCTTTCTCTACATCTCAAACAGTCTACAATGCACCAGTTGTAACAGATATTTGGGGACCCTCCTATAAAACATCTAGAAATGGTTTCAAGTACTATATTAGTTTTGTGGATGCTTTTTCAAGATATATTTGGATCTACTTTCTTAGGACAAAAAATGAAGTGTTTAGTGTTTTTCTATCCTTTAAGCAAACAGTAGAAAAACTATTAGGGCACCCTATACTTAAACTTCAAACAGATGGTGGGGGTGAATTTCGTACTTTCATTCCTTACCTTAAAACAAATGGTATTCAACATCGAGTAACTTGCCCTCATACCTCCCAACAAAATGGTTTAGTAGAAAGAAAACATAGGCACATTGTAGAAATTGGTTTAGCCTTGTTATCACACTCTACCTTAAACCTTGAATTTTGGGATGATGCTTTTTCTACTGCTGTATATCTGATTAACAGACTTCCTACAATAGTTCATCAACATGTCTCCCCTTTGGAAAAGATCTTTGGTACCAAGCCTAACTTTGCCTTTTTAAAAACGTTTGGTTGCTTGTGTTATCCATCATTGAGATCCTACAACAAACACAAACTTGATCCTCGTTCAACCCCTTGTCTTTTCTTGGGATATAGTTCCATTCACAAAGGCTATAAGTGTCTTACTCAATCCGGTAGAATATATGTCTCGAGACATGTATTGTTTGATGAGCACAAATTCCCCTCCTTTTCTTTCCTACAGAACAATTCCACCTCCTCATATTCAGACTTCACATCAAATCCTCTGCCCAATATACAGTCTTATCAAACGGCTGTTTGTCAACCACCCGTACTACCAACCACTGAGCTGTCTAATCCACTTTCAGCTACCAATACACAACCCATTATCCAATGTACAACTGAAATGCCCCATGATCCCTCACCAGATAACCAGCCTTCAGCCTTACCTTCCACATCCTTACAACCTGAATCTACACCTTCTACTTCAATTTCTCCTGCATCAGATAACCAATCTTCATCTCCTAATGCATTCTCTACCTCTCCTTCTACTTCAACCTCTCTTCCAAATCAACCGAATCCTAATAAAAATGAGAGGTCATTTGCTCCTGCACCTTTGCTCAATTCATCTGCAGTTGTCAACAACCATCCAATGGTCACATGAGGGAAGAATGGGATCTATAAGCCTAAAGTTCTCACGGTGCAGTATCTTGAAGTAGAACCCCCGAATGTGAAAGAGGCTTTGAAATGTCCTCATTGGCAGCAGGCAATGGCAGAAGAGTACAAGGCCTTGCTTGCCAATAGCACTTGGACATTAGTACCTCAACCAACTGATAAAAAGGTGATTGGTTGCAAATGGGTCTTCAAAATAAAAAGAAATTCAGATGGCACAGTAGCAAGATATAAGGCAAGGCTGGTGGCTCAAGGGTACAATCAGGTAGCTGACCTTGACTATACAGAAACATTTAGTCCTGTGATTAAACCAGCTACTATTAGAGTGTTATTCACTCTTGCACTATATCATGGTTGGAAATTAAGGCAAGTTGATATAAATAATGCTTTCCTCCATGGTCTACTTGAAGATGAAGTTCATATGATTCAACCACCAGGGATGATAGATTCATCAGCTCCTACGATGGTATGTGGATTACAGAAAGCCCTATATGGATTGAAACAAGCCCCTCGGGCTTGGTTTGAGAGGTTGAGCTCCTTTCTTCACTCCTTGGGCTTTAAGAATTCCAAAGTTGACTCATCCTTGCTGATATACTGTAGAAGTGGGGTGTGTTGCTATGTTCTTGTGTATGTAGACGACATTATTATTACTGGAAGCTCTTCCCAGATGATTGACAAGCTCATTGCTGAATTAAACAACCAATTTTCCTTGAAAGATCTCGGTCTGCTGAATTATTTCTTGGGAATAGAGGTCTCATATCCAGCTGCTGGGGGTCTGTTCTTATCACAACAAAAATATATCTCAGATATATTGTACAAAGTAAAAATGAAGAAGGCTAAGTCAATCACAACACCATGGTTAGTGGCTCTGTTTTGTCTGTGTATCATGGTGAAAGATTTGATGATAATCGGCTATATAGAAGTATAGTGGGAGCTCTACAGTATGTTACCTTAACCAGACCTGAAATTGCATATAGTGTCAATAAGGTCTGTCAATTTATGCATTCTCCAAATTTATTTCACTGGCAAGCTGTGAAAAGAATCCTAAGATATTTGGCTGGGACTCTTCAACATGGACTGCTATTTCATCAACCAAAAGACTTGCATATTCATGGTTTTGCTGATGCTGACTGGGCCTCAGATCCTGATGATAGAAGATCAGCATCTGGGATATGTATTTACTTTGGTGGAAATCTAATTCAATGGACATCTAAGAAGCAAAAAGTGATCTCGAGATCGAGTACAGAAGCTGAGTATAGAAGTCTGGCTCTTGCGGCATCTGAAATGGTGTGGTTGTACTCCTTGTTCATTGACTTACATGTCCATATCTCTCAATCTCCAATACTCTGGTGTGACAATTTAAGTGCTGTTCACTTAAGTGCTAATCCAATACTACACTCTCGCACTAAACATGTTGAGATTGACATTTACTTTGTGAGAGATTTGGTTAAGCAAAAGAAGATACGAGTTCAACATCTTCCAGCAACTGCTCAGATTGCAGATGTTCTCACCAAGCCTCTCTCAGCAGCAAAATTTCTTCCGTTGAAGGACAAGCTCAATGTATGTGTCGCTACCTCCATTGGCTTGAGGGGGGTATTAAGAGAGCCCATTAAAAATGCTAGAAGTTATATGTATTATTACTACAACTGATAAATAGTTAGTTTGTTGAACTGTTATTAAAAATCAGTTGTGCACTCTGTTTATTCCCTTTTACACAATGTACTGCTATATAAAGGACATTGTGCTGATCACTCCATCATCAATAATAATATGCATCATTTGTGATCAATCCATAGTTGTTCTTGAATCTTAAAACCCACATGTTTATTCTCGTTCCCTAATTACAATTCCAGGAAAGTAAACACACCATCATTTCGCAACAAATTTATGGTATAATTTATAAAATATTTTGAATTTCAAAAACTTTTTATTGTATAAATAAGCTTGAACTAGTGAAGACATTTTACATATTATCTCTCTAAACACTGATCAAAAGTTAAAAATCCTCTCCATGTTCAACTAATATATATGTATATGACCTTCTTCCAATACCATGATTTGGTTGATAGCTTGTATATAAAGCAAAGTAGGGATCTTAAAAGCTTCAAAGTTTCTTCCAAAATTAATGGCACGAGTTGAGGCTTAAGCTAGAAATAATCTTTTGACTTTTTTGGTCAACTCAGCACCAGCCCTATACACGTGTGTGTTACTGTTTCCGCACGTATTCTCTCTCTCTTCCTAATTAATAAATGTCTAAATTTATGTTCCCTAGTCCGTAACTAATTAAATTCATAAATGCTTAACAAGGCAACAACTTAATTGTTATTTCTACCATTTTTTATTTATTTTAGTTTACCTATTAATGGTATATAGTAGATTTTTGTTGGAATTGAGAATGAAATATCCATGTTCCTGTCGGGGATATTTTTGGATATTTTTCTCTCTTTTTTGATTTTTTTTTAGTTCTAAGTTGATGTTGAAATTAAGGCTAGAAATGTTGGTATAGATAAAAATGTCGATGTCACAATTATAGAAATGCGACAGAAATATCAATGAGATTTTGATGTCAATAGATGTTTTTAGAAAATTATAAAATTTAAAAAGCTTTGTAAAAATACGTATTTAAATTAACAAATTATCTTTTAGCTTTTTTAAACTAAGTTGATATTCCTTAGGGTTGTTTTCAAATATAGAAAAATGAGTCAAACTATTTACAAATATAGAAAAATTTTACCGTCTATCCGTTCAAGCGATAGAATTTATTTGCTTGAACGATAGAAAGCGATAGAATTCTATCGCGGTCTATCACTGATAAACAGTAAAGTTTTTCTATATTTGTAAATAGTTTGATATTTTTTCTATTTAGAGTAATTTTCCTATTCCTTACTATTATTATTACGTGCATATTAATTATTGATATTTTATTGATATTTTTCTTATAGTTAGTCGATTTTATATGATACAAAGGAAATAGCGATTCATTCTTCCAGATGAAAATGTTGGGTGGATAGAAATTTAATGTTAATCCCAACTAAAGATTAAAGAGAGAACAAGGGCTACAATATCGATCAATGTTATGTTTCCAAATAGTAAAATATCAATTATGTTTCGTAGTCAAACAACTCTTTAATTTTTCTTCTTTTCTTTTTTCAGTTTAACAATTGTGATAAAGATGATCAAACTATCAATTTTTTTTTTGTGATAATTGGTGTCTTCTCTATTGAGCTTTGCTTAAATTGATATTAATTTTATGTTGGAAGAAAAACATATATCCTCTCACAAATTCTAAAAATAAAAATAAAAAGATTTAAAAACTACCCTTTTTAAATTTCAAAACTTGACTTGTTTTTTAAAATATTGATCGAAATTAGATAACAAAACAAGAAATTTAGATGTGAAAAATTTGTTTACAAACTTAATTCTCAAAAATTAAATGGTTAACAAACGGGGTTTGAATTTTTTACTTTTGACTTTTTGGTCAAGGATAATACTATAACTAATTGACTTATATGAATGGATTGGTGAACCTATATTAACTAATAGTATAAGATTTTAATTATCATTATTTTCATCACTAGTAAGAAATTTTTTTAAATTCAACCATCAATTATTATTTGATGTTAAGATATCATGTTTGGATCCAAATACTTTGGATTTTATTCTATTTTAGTCAAGGTAGTTTTGAATATCTAAATTTATTTCCTCTACTTTCAATAAATCTTTAAATTAGTCATTTAAAATTATTTTTTATTGAAATTAGTTAAATAATAATAATAAATTTCATGCACTAATATAAAAGACACCATGTGAATATGTTTTGAAAATTTATAGTGAGAAGATTAATAGGGACTACTTGTTTTCCAAAAAAATAGTTAAGGTTTTATTTAATAATTATTTGGTTTTTTTATTTTTGATTTTTGAAAATTAAGTTTAGAAACTTCTACCTTTACCTATGAGTTTTTTTGTTTTGTTATCCATTTTTAAGAATATGTTTTTAAAATACAAGCTAATTTTTTAAATTAAAAAATATTTTTTAAATATTTGTTTTAGTTTTAAGAATTTGGCTATGAATTCAAATGTTGATTGTGAAATATGAAACTTTTGTATAGAAGTTGTGATAAAGCCAATACAATTAAAAAAAATAAACCAAAAATTAAAAAACTAACGGTAGGTACTATTTTGCAGATTTATTCATAGTAGTATAGATATTAAAATTGGACATTTGAAAGTACATGAACTATATAATAAAAAAAACCTTCAAAATATAGAGACTAAAATTGAATAAACTCTAAAGTATATGAATCAAAATAATATTTTAACTCATTACTTATTATTAATATTATTATTATTTATAATATTTGACTTTTAGTCCTTAAACTTCCATAGAATTAAAAATATAATTTAGTCCATGTATTTTGACTTGAAACGATTTATTCCGTATACTTTCAACTTTGTAATAATTTAATTCTTTAACATTAGCATGTAGCAAATTAGTCCCCCTGCTTTAAATTTATAACAGATTAGTCCATGTACTATCAAGTTTGTAATAATTTTAATTCTTATCGTAAAAACACCTCATCAAAAAAAAATTAAACTTAATTATCCATTTTGATTATGTAACAACTTAGTCATTACGATTTATAAACAAACTTGACCTTTAATCAGCTTATCAATTTACATGTATAAGAAATTTCATTAAATCTTAATACTACTTGCAATAATAGAGACTAAATCATTAAAAAACTTTAAAATACAATAACTAAATGGATACTTATAAAAGTTTAGAGACGAAGGGTCTGTTTGGATTGACTTTCTTAGGGCTCATTTGATAATATTCTCGTTTCTTGTTTCTAGAATTTGAAAAACGTTTCTAAAAATGGAGCCAAATTTGAGAGATTACTAGTTTTTCCGTGTATCGTTTCTATTTTATACAATAATGTTTCTTTTATTTATCAAAACCTATCTTTGACCTTTGGTAGTGATGCATGCCCACATAATCCTTTCATCTCTTGATTGTGTGTTCAACTACCAAGATGGACACTTTTATTTGGTTTTTTTCCTTTTATATTTATTTCCATCTTTCACATTTTATTTATTTTCTTTACTAATTTTTTTTATTTACAAAAATAATTCTGCTATATTTACATTTATATTTTATTTAAAATTTAAAATTCTCCAATATTTAGATTTATATATTATTGTAATTTTCAATATGTATATTAATTTTTTTATATTTCAAATTTCAACTCCCAAGATGGCACTTTTATTTTTATTTTTTTTGTTTTATATTTATTTCCATATTTTATATTTTTTTATTAATTTTGTTATTTAGAAAAATAATCTTACTATATTTATATTTTTTTTAATTTTGAATTTTAAAATTTTCCAATATTTAGATTTATATATTATTTTAATTTTCAATATGTATATTAATTTTTTTTATATTTCAACTTTGAGTATTAAATTTTGCAATATACATGTTTATATATTATTTTAATTCTATTATTTTTAGTATATCTGAAATTGAGTAGAATTTTACAATATATAAATTTTGCTGACTAAAACATTCATTTAGTTTAACTTTAATATTTTACAACCACGACATTGATTAAATTGGATTTCATTTAGTTTAACTTTAATATTTTACAACCACGACATTTGCATAATAATATAATTAAATTGGATTTGACTTGATTTCATTTAAGACAAATGACTCGAGTTAGAGATGACATCGCCGATCAAATTTAGGATACAACTTTATTATTATATTTAGTTGTCATCAAGACTTACTTATATTAGATGACATAACTTTTGATAATATATTTTTCTATATCTTATGTATGACATATCTTCTTTTTTATATTATATTGTTAAAAAAAAAAAAAAAAAAAAAAAAAAAAAAAAGAAACAAGAAACAAGAAATAGTTATCAAACAAGTTTTTGTTTCTTTTTTTCAACAAACAGGAAACATAAATAGTTGTCAAACATATTATTGTTTCTTGTTCTCAAAAAAGAAGAATCAAGAAGCAAGTAACAAGGAACGAGTAACAAGAAACAGAGAATGGAAACGTTATCAAACGGACCCTAAGTCTTTATAATCACTTTTTTTTCTTTTTGCAAGAAAGTCAATCCAAACGCACCCTAAATTGTTACAAATTTAGAGTTCATGAATTAAAGTATTACTTCCATGAAACTTATTAAAAGTGTTTTAACCTTTTTTAAAAATAAAAATAAAAATTCAATTTCTCCCCTGAAATTTTTTTAATTTTTTTGTTACTAAATTGGTACCTAAAATTTCGTAAATTGTATCAATTAACACTCTTCTTCATACTTAATTATTAGAAAAAAATATATATATATAATTGTTTCGATTAAACTTCTAGTGTGTTATAAGTGAATCAATTTAAACCCTTTAATTTTTAAGATTACATTTGAAAATCATCCATACCTTCAATTCTTATACGTGGGTAGACTCTTCAAGTACCAGATTAATAAAAGGTGCAATTGCAAGAATAGCAAAAAATATTCTTAAATTTGCAAATTTAGCAATAGTTTTCAAAATTTACAAATATAGCAAAATACATTAAAAATTATTTTCATTTTTTAGTATTCTAATTTTACCTTTGTTGGTGTATCAACATGTATATCAGTAGTATATTGGATACACTATATAAATGGTTTATTAGTCAATTGATATACTTTATATTTGGTATAAAGTATGTCAATTGACTAATATATATCAAATATAAAGTATATAAGTTATACAATTGATATACCAAATTTTCATTCATATATCATATTTATCAGTTAACAAGTGATTGTGCATATACTATTATTCATGAACTTTGCTTGATGTACCAAATATTAAGTATATCATTTATACAATTGTTATATCAAATTTACCATTCATATTTATCCGTCAACAAGTGCTTGTGCATTTGCTATTATTTGTGGACTTAATTTGATTCATTTGTATTAGGGCATTATTCTTCTAGTACATTATCATCAACTTATGATAGTTCAATTCGTTCTATTGGTAACCATTCTAAATGAATGTTGATAAATTATTGATACATCAATGTTGCACTTGAAATTAAATTTTGAGCAGGTGTTGATATACAACTGATATACTTAAACAAATGTATTTTTAAGAAATATTGATATACTAATTATATACTAATATTATACTTAAAATGAATTTTGAGTCAATATTGTTGATATATACTAATATATCAATATTATACTTGAAATTTTGTTTAGAATGAATGTTTTGATATACTATTATACACTAATGATATAATTGAAATTAGTTTTAATGAGTATCAATACAATATTGATACACTAATTTATACTTTAAATGATATTTGAATGAGTGCTTATAAACTACTATGCACTAATAATATTTTTCAAATTGAATTTTCAATGAGTGTTAATAATATTTTGAATGTGTATTGATATTCTATTGATACGCCAATATTATATTTGAAATAGATTTAGAATTGAATGTTGATATACTATTGATACATTATGATGTACTTGAAATGAATTTTTAGGGGTCGTTTGGGTCTTCAACTTCAATTGGGTACAATGAGCTATTATAGTCCACTCATTGTTTGGGTTTCAAATTATAGTATATATAGTTGGTATTTCCAGCTATTATAACCCACAATTAACCATAATATTACATACTATTCTAAATCTCTCTTTGTTGACAGTATTTGCTACTTCATACTTCTCTTCTCTTATCCTCATTAACTCAGACTAAACTAGCTTGCACCTAAAACACAAATTATTTATCAGTCAACAAGTGCTTATGCGTTTGCTATTATTCGTGGACTTAATTTGAATTTGTTTTCCTTTGTATTAGAGCATTGTTTTTCTATTACATCATCATCAACTTATAGTGGTTCAATTCGTTCTATTGGTAACCATTTTGAGTTTGAGGTGCAAACTATTTTAGTCTGGGTTATAATAGTTTGCACCCCAAACACACAATAACCCAACCAATACTAAAATAGTTTGCACCCTAAACACAGACTATTATAATCTAGAGACTATTATAACCCACAAACTATAATAACTTCTAATAATAATAACCAACTCAATACCCTAAACACTCCCTTAACTGACTATTGATATATTATTGATACATCAATATTATATTTTAAATGAATTTTGGATGAGTATTGATAAATTACTAATACACCAACATAATACTTATATTGCATTTTGAACGAATTATGATATATTAATGATCTACTTGAAATTCATTTTGAATTAGTACTAATATAAAATTAAAATATCAATGTTATACTTCGAGTACCATTTTTCATTTTTGCTTATCAACAAAGTCATTGATATGTTGCTTTTTTTTAATCTAATTCAGGTATATCAATCAATTGATATTTATATGTATACAACTGATACACCAAATTAAATGTAATTTATATATCATCAAAGTCGTATCAAAATTTAAAAAACATAACAAATTGACCATTATACTTTATCTTTGGTATATTAGCCGACAAAACTAATACAATTAAGATATACCATCAAAATCAATTTTGAAAATATAATACAACTAACGTATTAAAACTAAATCAGGCCATCAAAATTTAACTAATTGAATGAAAATAACTCTATATCAAAATAAAACAAAAAATAAAAATAATATTATGATAATCGAACAAACAATGTCCACCATAATACAATTAAAGTCATGGCATATCAGTTGTTTAAATGATATACTTTATATAAGTATATCAGCTGATTGATATACCAAATATAAAGTATATCAGTTGACTGATGTACCAAAATATAAAGTAGATCAGATATATCTGCTGATAAACAAATGAGAGTAAAATTAGAATAATGAAAAAAAATGTTTTTTTTGCTAATTTTGCAATTTTAGAAAACCATTGTTAAATTTGCAAATACTTTTATGTTTTTTTGTTACTCTTTGCAATTTTTCTTAATAAACGGGATGACTAGAATTGATGAATAGACAATTTTCAAAAGAAATCTTAATTGAGGTTTTAAATTGATTCACGTATGAAAGTTTAAAAGCTTAATCGATAAATTTACAAGTCTCACATGATGTTTACCTAAAGAGAATGTTATGAAGAGTATAAATTGATACACTTACAATAATTTAAATTTAATTAATTAATTATTAGTTCATAGTTTAAATTGATATAATCCAAAGTTTAGTGGTACAATAATTTGATATTTTTCTCTTTTTTTTTTCTACAATAACTACTATCCATCATTCCATTGTATGACAACATAAGGTCAAAGATACTTCGTTAAATATCCATAAATGAGCCATACGTTAACTACACGACTTTTATTAACTAATTAAATTTTCATTATGATTTTTTATTAAACATAACTAATTCATATCAATCTAAATTTTGGTTTCACAATATAAGTTATAGTATTCCTCAAAAAAAAAAAAAAGTAGTTTTTTTTTATTAATTATTATGTACAAAAATTTAAAAGTTTCCGTTAAAATTCTTTATAAAATTTCAACTTTCAAACAAACTTTTTGTTTTAAAAAAATACTTTTCAACTTCTAATTATTCTTTCAACTTCTAATAATTGAACAAAAAAGTATATATATATAATTTAAGTTTCAAAAAAATATTTACCGAAAAAATAGTTAAATTACAAGTTTAGTCTCCAAACTTTAAAATTTATGTCTAAAAGGTCCTCTAACTACTCTCACTCATAGATTTATATGTTTTCTTATGTTAAATTATAAATTTGATTTTTATGGTTTGGAGAAAATTAGAATTTAGTCTCGATAAAATCTCATAATAGTTTCTATGGTTTGATAAAATCCTCATAAAAAGTCTCTATGGTAGGGACTATTTATAAAAAATTATCAAACCATAGAGACTAAATTCTAATTATAAATCATAAAGACTAATTTATAACTTTCTCCAAACTATGAAACCATATTTGTAATTTAACATTTTTTTTATCTACTTTCTAATAATATTTAAAAATAGAAATTAAAATAATTTTTTTTTTTTTTTTTTTGGTCCCACGGGGCTTAATTGTTAAAAATGAAAGTAATAGTAATAACGGTATCAGAAAAATTATTATTTAAAGCAAGAAATATATAAACAAAAAATATTTGAACCCATGTATTTCTATTTTTGGTCAAATGATGGGAGCACTCAGACTTTTGGAACTGCACCAAATTAGTGCTCCATTATTAATAATTTGTGCTTTTCTTTACTTGTTTAATACATTTTAATTTTTACAAACAATTTAAAATGCTATCCAAAATCTTAAAATTAGAAAATAATTTTTAGAAATATATTTATTATTTTATTTTTGTAGAAAATAGAAGTAGAGAATTCAAACTATATAGATTTTTTTTAATCACTAATACATACTATAAGTTTTTTACATTTCTACTCATTATTTCGAGATCGATTGAGTAAATACAAATCTATTACTATTAAACACAGAATCAAGTTTTGAAATTTAATTTTTTTTTAAATACCAATAACAAAAGCTCATAAACCCATTAAAAATTAGAAACTGCTCAAAGCAAAATGACATTTAGAAGGTTTGGAGTGAAAAGTGAAATGAACCCAATACTAAGTCAAGTAAATATTATGAAAATTGTGTTTTAAAAAATTAAGAATTAAATTATATTATTAAAAAAAAAAGTAGTTTTTAATGTGAATAAAGAAATATTAGAAGCTGATAAACTGATCCGGTGAAGTCGGGGAGTTTGACCACAGAACAATTCTCGGTTAGCTTTGAAATTCAGACACCTCTCTGTTTCTCTACTTTAATGGCGTCTTTAAACCACTCGCTTCTGCCTAACTCTACGCCCTCTCACAATCTCTCCATCTTCACTCCCACTTATATAATTCCATTCTCAATTCCCTTTCCTTCACATCCCCATCTCCCCCATTTCTCAATTCCAACCTCACCATCCTCTCTCCCATGGCTGATTCCGCCTCTTCTGCAACCTCTCTGCTCAAAGATGAGCTCGACATCATCATCCCCACCATCAGAAATCTCGACTTCCTCGAGATGTGGAGGCCCTTCTTTCAGCCCTACCATCTCATCATTGTCCAAGATGGGGACCCTTCCAAGATCATCAAAGTCCCTGAAGGTTTCGATTATGAGCTCTATAATCGCAATGACATTAATCGGATTCTTGGTCCTAGAGCCAATTGCATTTCCTTTAAGGACTCTGCTTGTCGATGCTTTGGCTACATGGTCTCCAAAAAAGTATCTTCCCATTGATGATGATTGCTTTGTGAGTTTTTTTTTTTTTCCTCTTTGCTTCCTTTTCAATGTCTGCCTGCCATCTGTTTGTCAAAATGTCTCACTCATGTGGGTCTCGTTTTTTATAATCTGTTTAGTTTTGTGTGTTCATTATTACTTATTTCATGAATGTTATTAGCATCTGGAGGACATTTTTTTTTATGGTTCCGATTTATTGTTGCAAAATTTGATGCTTAGGTTGCAAGTGATCCGTCTGGGAAACCCATCAATGCACTTGGGCAGCACATCAAGAACCTCCTCTGCCCTTCCACCCCCTTCTTCTTCAACACCCTTTATGATCCTTACCGTGATGGTGCTGACTTTGTGCGTGGATATCCCTTCAGTCTTCGGGAGGGTGTCCCCACCGCTGTTTCTCATGGCCTCTGGCTTAATATCCCTGATTATGATGCACCAACTCAGCTTGTTAAGCCTCTGGAAAGGAACACAAGGTATGGAATATTTTCTAAACCCTGCTCTACTTGGATGGTGTAGTCAAATTTCTTGTCTGATCAGCTTCGTTGTCTGAAAAAGGTTTGTGGATGCTGTTATGACTATCCCAAAAGGCACTTTGTTTCCCATGTGCGGAATGAATTTGGCATTTGACCGAGATCTCATCGGCCCTGCAATGTACTTTGGACTCATGGGCGATGGCCAACCAATCGGTCGATACGACGATATGTGGGCAGGCTGGTGCATCAAGGTGTGCCCTTTTGCTTCTTTTAATAAACTAAGAAAATCAAAACAGTTCTGAATGATAGATTGATCATATACATGTAGACGTAGTTATATGTACTCTCTGAATCATATCTTTAATTCCGAATTCTTTTTCGATCCGTAAACCCTAAAAAGCAATCTGTTAGAACAATTACAGTGCATCTGAATGATAGATTGATCACAAACATGTAGATCTAGCTTACGCAAGTCCTTCTCATATCGTATTCTTCATTATGACTTCATTTTCGACCCGACACACTTGAACGATAGATCAATGGTGTAAATAGGTTATATGTGACCATCTGGGGCTGGGAGTGAAGACAGGACTGCCCTACATTTACCATAGCAAGGCAAGCAACCCATTTGTGAACCTGAGGAAGGAGTATAAGGGAATTTTCTGGCAGGAAGACATAATCCCATTCTTCCAACAAGTTGTTCTTCCAAAAGATTGCACCACTGTTCAAAAGTGCTACATTGAGCTGGCCAAGCAAGTGAAGGACAAGCTTAGCAAAATAGATCCTTACTTTGACAAGCTGGCAGATGCCATGGTGACTTGGATTGAAGCTTGGGATGACCTCAACCCAGCTGGAGGTTCTGCTAAGTTGCCCAATGGCAAAGCGTAATCGTTTAATTTCGTGCAACTATAGGTGTTCGAGCTTTTTAATAACTTAATGAGTTTTTTGGATTTTGGATGTACTTTTTTGTTTCTCAATCTACTCTTTGTTATAAGCTGTAGAAACAATAAGATATGGTGATCAGGTTCTAGTTTGTACCAGAATTGTGATAGCCAGAAATATTAAGTGATATTTATTTCTCAATGTTCTAGTTGAGTTGTGAGCGACTTCTTTTGTCTATGCATTTTATTACACTTAGTTTTCCTTCGTTCGAAACATTTTTTATCTTAGTTACATTTCAACAACAAAAAAGAACAGATTTTTGGAACTCTTTTTTTTTTTTTTTTTGAAGAAAAACATGAGGATTGGATGTTAATTTAAAAAAACAAATTAGCAAAGGAATTTAGTTTATAGTTTACATTAATTATTTCAAGTATAACATTAGTGGATCATTATCATATCACTGCTTCTTCCTTAACACATGCATTTGTTTAAGTATAGTAGTAATATATCAACATTTGTTCAAAACTTCAATTTCAAGTGTTATATTGGGGTCTCAATAATTTATCAATATTTATTCTGAAGTGTTACCAAGTGGACAAATTAAACTATTATAAGTTGATAATGTAATAGAAAAATAATACTCTTAACTCTAAAACAAATTAATAAGATTCAAATTAAGTTTACGAATAATAATAAATGCATGAGTACAAGTTGACGAATAAATTTAGTATATCAATCGTACATCAGTTGACCAATATATCAAATATAAAGTAAATCAAATATACTACTTATCTGTATACATGTCGTTACACCGAGAGTAAAATTGGAATAATAAAAAAATGGAAATGAGATTTAAGATTTTTTTTGTTACTTTGCAATTTAAAAGAAAAAAAAAATCATTACTACATTTGCAAATGGGAAATTTTCACACATAGAAAAAATGTCAAATTATTTACAGAAAATAGCAAATAAAACACTAACAGACTTCTATCAGCGTTTATCACAATTATCTAAAATTTTTACTATTTTGTATAAATAATTTCTCATATTTTTCTATTTTCAAAATTTCCAACCTTTTCTTTTTCTATTTATGCAACTATCCAAAATATTTTGTTGCTGCATATTTTTAATGAGCTATATTGAAATTATTTTGTTGTATATCTTGTAAAAACAATTAAACTAATTTATAGTTTAAAAAAACCTATAGTGTTTGAAGTATAGAAATAATAATTTAGTCTTGAAATTTAGTTTGTAATGATTTAGTTCCCATATTTTCAATTTTGTAACAATTTAGTCTATAAACTTTATTATATAACAAGATAGTCTGGTACTTTAAATATTGAAAAATATTATTTAAATTTAATAAAATTTATTATATATGTTAATCGATAAACGGATTGGATACCAAATGCATTTATAAACTACAAATATTAAGTGTTAATAAAACACAGAGTATTAAATTTTTGTTGACATGTCAGTATTTCTATTGAATATTTCTACATATATATATATAGGTTTGATATTCACATAAGAAGTGAATTGGCATTCCCATTATATAGTAAAAATGGATAAATCACAAGAAAAATCTATACTATATATAAAATGGGGAGAATCTTTAAATTTCTATTTTGCCCCTCGTTTTTAACAAAATGACTATTATACCCTAATACATCGTGGTTAGTTATTATTTGTAATTATTCAACATATTTAATTTTCAACGAATTCCTTAGATTTAGTGGTTATTCGTCGGGAAATATTCAAATTTTTTTTTTTGAAAACTTAACGTTATGAATACAAGATGGATGAGTTTTTCATATGAAAAAATGTCTCCAAAAAGAGCATTTTCATGAACAAATATAAGTTTTTTTTCCTAATCATACTTCATTCTTTTATAGAATCAATGTTTACTACTTCCATTTTTTTCAATTTTGATAGCAATATTTGCTATTTTAATTTTGGTAGCAATGTTTGATTTTTTTTTTTTTTAAATAACATTATGAATACAAGATCGATAGATTTTTCATGCGAGAAAACGTCTCTAAAATCTCATTCATCATATAATCTTGGTTTGTTTTACACCCAACTTTTATCATTCTAATTTTGTTTTCTTAATTGCAATATATTTAGATTTAAAAACTCATTTCAATAAGATTCATTTAATTTAATAAATTACACCATCTTCACCAGATTTTTTTTACCCCATTTTTATTTTTTAAAAATTAATTTATCAGATTACAATTATAATTACATATATGAAAACTTACTTCCACAAAAAATATTTGAATTTTTTTTTATGTCCGTTGAGTTATTTGGGTAGACAATATGAAATAGATTGGCGGTCAATAATTTTTAATAGAATAAAAGGTTAAAAAAATAATAAGATGAAAAAAAAAATTTATTTAGTTTTTACGTACTTATAAGTCATTCTAAGATTATTTTGTTCATAAACCATTATTCTAAATGTCTACTAAAATTTTGTTCGGGAGAAAAAAAAATCATGAAATGATTTTAAAAGTTTGCAAAGCTTAGAAATTAGCATGAATAGAACAAATTAGTAAATGGATAATAAAAGAAGGTTAGAGTACTTATATAAATATTATTGTATCCCAACATTTTTGTTACTATATTATATTCTAGATATACATATTAATTAACCTTTAATTATTCATTTTTCCTATGTTAAGAGTATTAAAATAATTTAACTATTAATAATAAATTAACAAGTGTAAATGTTTACTTTGACACTCTTGGGAATGACTAGTCAATTGTTGGAATCACTTGTCATAAAGGTTTTATCTTTGCTTTTATCCCACATTGAAAGATTTATAAGTGTTTAATCCTCAAGATTTAAAAAAAAATGTATTTCTTCATTTAATTTAGTCTTGAAACGTTTTCCGTATTTAATTTAGATCTAAAAAAATTGGTTTTATATTTAATTCAGATCTGAAACGTTTCTAGTATTTAATTCAGATTTAAAACGTTTTTTATGATTATTTAAAGATCGGAAAACATGTTTGAAAAGAAGGAAAATGAAGGTAAATATGATTTACTTGTCTTAGAAACTTGTTTAGTGGAAAATGACTATAATGCCTGATACTTGATTCAGGAGCCACTAACCACGTTGTCTTCATTTCAGGAAACTAGTTCCTTCCAGCAGCTCGAGAGGGTGAGATGACTCAAGGTTGGACGGGAGACGTCATTTCAGCTCGTGCAGTGGGAGCTGCAAAGTTTTTTTAGAAATAGATTTTATTTTTGCAAAATTGTACATAGTTCCAAAATTAAGAGAAATCTTGTATCTATTTCTTGTTTATTGAACAATCGTATTGTATTCTTTTTTAATCATGAAGCGTAAGAATTTCTCCAAGTAACAATACCTATCTTTGGTTTAAGATTAGGTCACATAAATCTCGATAGGATCGGGAGATTGGAAGAATGAACTTCTAAGTGAGTTGAGATGATTCATTACCTCCTTGTGAATCTTGTCTCGAAGGAAAAATGACTAAAAGACCTTTTAGTGGAAAAGGTTATAGAGCCAAAGAACCTTTAGAGTGATACATTCGGATCTTTGTGGTCCAATGAATGTAAAAGCTCGAGGAGGGTACAAATACTTCATCTCTTTTATAGATGATTATTCGCTCTACTATATAATGATGACATCGCAATATGGTTACTTATACCTAATGACACATAAGTCTGAAGCCCTTAAAGTTCAAGAGTATAAGCTGAGGTTGAAACCTGTTAGTAAACCAATTAAAACACTTCGATCTGATCGAGGTGGAGAGTATATGGATTTAAGATTCCAAGACTATATGATAGAACATGGAATCCAATCCCACTCTCAGCACCTGTACAACCTCAACAAAATGGTGTATCAGAAAGGAGAAATAGAACCTTGTTAGACATGGTTCGTTCTATGATGCTATGCTCATTGCCTAGCTCGTTTTGGGGTATGCAGTAGAGACGCAGTTCATATCTTAACAACGTTCCCTCGAAGAGTATTTCTGAAACACCTTTCGAGTTATGGAGGGGGCGTAAACCTAGTCTGCACTACTTCAGAATTTGGGGTTGTCCTGCATGTGGCTAGTGACAAATCCTAATAAATTGGAACCTCGTTCAAGATTATGCCATTTGTTGGTTACCCTAAGGAAACGAGAGTGGTCTCTTCTTTGATCCCAAATAACAAAGTGTTTGTACATCGACAAACGCTACATTCATGGAAGAAGACCACATGAAGATCATAAACCACAGAGCAAATTAGTATTAATGAAGCTACTGAAGAGTCACAAGAGTTGTTGACGAATCTGGTGTCTTCAACAGAGTTGATGAAGGACCTAACACTTCAGGTCTGTCTCATCCTTCTCAAGAGTTGAGAATGCCTCGACACAGTGGGAGGGTTGTATCAGGACCTTCTCGTTACTTGGGTTTAACAGAAACTCAGGTCGTCGTACCTGACGACGGTGTTGAGGATCCATTGTCTTTTAAACAGGCAATGAATGATGTTGATAAGGACGAATGGGTCAAAGCCATGGATCTAGAAATGGAGTCTATGTATTTCAATTCAGTATGGGAACTTGTAGATCCACCTGAAGGGGTTAAACCCATAGGGTGTAAATGGATCAATAAGAGAAAGAGGGACGTAGCTGGTAAGGTACAGACCTTTAAAGCTCGACTTGTAGTAAAGGGTTAGACCCAAAGGGAAGGGTTTGACTATGAGGAAACTTTTTCCCCTGTTGCTATGCTTAAGTCTATAAGAGTTCTCTTATCCATAGCCACATATTATGACTATAAAATTTGGCAAATGGATGTCAAGACGGCCTTTCTGAATGGCAATCTTGAAGAGAATATCTTTATGTCTCAGCCCGAAGGGTTCATAGCCCAAGGTAAAGAGAAAAAAGTTTGCAAACTGAATCGATCTATTTATGGGTTGAAACAGGCATCTAGATCTTGGAATATTAGATTTGATACTGCGATCAAATCTTTTGGTTTTGATCAAAACGTTGATGAACCTTGTGTTTACAAGAAAATCATCAAAGGTAAAGTAGCTTTCTTGGTACTATACGTAGACGATATCTTACTCATTGGGAATGACGTAGGATACCTTACTAACGTTAAAAAATGGCTAGCAGCTCAATTCCAAATGAAAGATTTAGGAGAGGCACAGTATGTTCTTGGAATCCAAATTATTAGGGATCGTAAGAACAGAACGCTAGCTCTGTCTCAAGCAACTTATATCGACAAAATGTTGACTCGATATTCGATGCAGAACTCGAAGAAGGGTTTATGACCTTTCAGACATGGGGTTCATTTGTCTAAGGAACAATATCCTAAGACACCTCAAGAAGTTGAGGATATGAGACGTATTCCCTATGCCTCAGCTGCGGGCAACTTAATGTATGTTATGCTCTGCACTAGGCCAGACATTTGTTATGCAGTGGGAATAGTTAGTAGGTACCAGTCTAATCCAGGGTTTGACCACTGGTCAACAGTTAAGAATATCCTCAAGTATCTTAGGAGAACGAGGGACTACAAGCTAGTGTATGGAGCTAAGGATTTGATCCTTACAGGTTATACTGACTCTGATTTCCAACTGACAAGGATTCTAGGAAATCCACGTCGGGATCAGTGTTTACCCTAAATGGGGGAGCTGTAGTATGGCGAAGTATCAAGCAAGGATGCATAGCAGACTCCACTATGGAGGCAGAGTATGTAGCTGCTTGTGAAGCAGCAAAGGAAGCAGTTTGGCTCAGGAAGTTCTTAAGTGATTTGGAAGTTGTTCCAAATATGAACTTGCCTATTACCCTATACTGTGACAACAGCGGGGCAGTAGCCAACTCTAAAGAACCTCGAAGTCATAAACTAGGAAAGCACATTGAGAGGAAGTATCACCTGATAAGAGAGATTGTGCAACGAGGAGATGTGATCATCACAAAGATCACTTCGGAGCACAATATTGCTGATCCATTTACGAAGACTCTCTCGGCTAAAGTGTTTGAGGGTCATCTAGAGAATCTAGGTCTGCGAGATTTGTACATTGGGTAATCTAGGGCAAGTGGGAGATGTGTAATATGTGTAATGGTATACCGATGCCCTAGTTTATTGTATTCGTATTATTTACCATACCCATTGCTTTGTATTATCTTGTACAACCCACTAACTAGAGTTTTAGTTCAAGTGGGAGTTTGTTGGGTTTTATGCCCTAAAACTCGTAGATAGTAAATGTTGTATTTTGACCGCCATTAATAAATGGTTATTCATTATTATTCAATAAATGTTATTGATTATTTTATCTTGTTTTAATAACCCTAAAATCCAATAAACTAACATCCTAGGCTGTTTTATGAGTCTTGAACAATATGTAGAGACATATAGAGATCAATGTTCAAGTTACAGCCTAAAGGGTCTATAGTATAAGGATAGGGCTGGGTACCTTATCCTGGTAACACTATGGATACGACCCACTTTGTATTTGATACAAACGCAATGATCCAACGCGTTCATGTAGGAGACATGCGAGTGGGGGTATCCTATGCAATGAGTTTGCATAAGACTGGACCACGAAATAGTAACCACTAGATATAACTCCGTTGACTGGTTAGGTTTCTATTTCAATAGGTTGACCTAGGCAATTTAGTCTTAATCTTGAGTATATTATGAACTCCTGTTCACGAGGGATTGTCCTTTGATTTGTATGGGTGAGAGCGGCCCGTTTGCCGACTCGATATGCCTACCATTTTGGGGACAAGACTGAGTGGGGAGCTGGGAACATAATTATACAAGATGGATTTCACTCCTTCCCGACTTTAGGGTAAGTAGATAAGTGTTCCCTTAAGTGGTGTCTCCGGGACTTGAACAAAGGGCCCTACCCTCTCACTAGCCCGAGAGGGATTTCTGTTTGATAGTTGGACCATAAACAGGTTGTTCATTAGAGGAGCACTGGTACTTAAGGATTTAGAAGTAACCCAGGGGTATAACGGTAATTTGACCCAGCTGGTGTTACGAACACTTGTGAAGGACTAACTTGCTGTTATTGGTCTATATCCGTGGACACATAAATATATCTACAGTGAGAAGAGTGCAGCTGTGGGTCTTTAGTGGAGTGCACCCACAGTTAACGAATATTGATTAATGTGGTTAATGAGTTTAGCCCGTTAATCTCATATCGTTGGAGCTTCTGATCTGTAGGTCCATTAGGTCCACTTCCTACCTCGTAAAGAATATTGAGGAAATTTATTCTTGGATGAAATTTGAAAAGTTCAAATTTACTAAGGGAAAAGTATAATGTATAATGATACATTATAATATAAAGTTTATTTTACAATTAAACTTTATAATATAAATATAATTTTGGATATGATTCAAAGTTAATTTGTAAGAGAATTAAATATTTGAAATTGTTCAAATATTATTTTAATATGAATTAGATTTATATTAAAACTATAGGTTAAAATTAATGCGCATTAGATGTACATTAAAACTATAGTTATGAGAGAAATGTATTTGAATTTGATTCAAATGCAAGTTAAAATTAAATATTTGATATTTAATTTGGTAATTAATTAATTGGAGAATTAATTAGTTATTTAATTTAATCTAATTTAATTAAATTTGATTTAATTAAATTAATTGAATTAAAACTATAGGTTATGTGAGAGATGTTCATTTAAAAATGATTTAAATGAATTAATTAATTAAATTAGATTTAATTAATTTTTAATTATTAATTTAATTAATTATTAATTTAATTAATTATTAATTTAATTATTAATTTAATATTAATTAAATTAGTTGTAACTCCCACGTAGGGGAGTTACTTAATACGTGGGATAACACCCACGTTTCCCATTTTTCTCTCGCTTCCTTATATGGTGCTTAAACAGAAAAATTATTTTCGTTGCGTTCTCTCCACAAAAAATCCTCTCAGAAGAGTTCTGTATTTTTTTCCCTTTGCCAAAAGGTTTCCATAAACCTTTCCTCAAGATTCAGAGAAAATGAAGGTCTCCAAGTGGTGGTGACACGTAAGTTTTTCTTCTCTAATTTTTTTTTTTTTTTGCTTAACCTAGATTTTTCAAAGTTTTTTTTGCCAATGTAAAAGTATTTCAAAATTATTAAAATTAATTTTGAGATACGGTTCTGATACGTTTCCGCTGCGTTTTGGGTTTTAATCCCAGCACTCAGATCTGTCCAAATTTCAGCCTCATTGAGGATGAAAAAAGAAAGGAATTGAATGAATAAATTAGATGGAAGTTTAAATTGGAGTGGTTGGATTCAATCCACCAAGCAGAGACTACAGAACTTCACTTATTTGATTCATTTTTCTCCCCACTGAGACCGTACCATGGATAGTAATCAGCCACTGCAACCGCAATCTCTACAACTTCGTCCTCCAAATTTCGGCGACAGTTTCTCATCCATACTCGCAATTTTTGCCTCATTCATCGCCATATTTTCCATGGTGCTGATTGCCTCTTAATCAAACTTGAAAAGTAATTTTTCTATTTTACACCAAGTACCAGAGGGTCACGTGGGGGTATATTGGAGAGGAGATACCCTTCTGAAGACAATAACGAATCTAGTTTTCCATCTAAAGTTGCTAGGTATTTGTTTCTTCCATATTAAGCATTTAATTTTATCTTTCCATCCTTTTGATGAAATATTTTATTTTATTTTAGTTTTAATTATGATAGCTTCAATTTTGTTGATGGAAAGAGATTTTGATAGAGATTATATTTTGATTTTCTTTATTTTTTAGATTGCTAAAAGTTGATATACAATTAGAAACATTTTCATCCCAAATTAAGAAAGAAAAGTAAGAAAATAAGGAAAGTAAAGTTTGGGCACAATAAGTTAAGAAAATAATAACCCAAATAATTATGCACTTATTTTCTTAATGATGCGTTGACATGATTTGATAAATTTGAAGAGAGACAACTCAACATGTTGTGATTTATGTTGATTGTCATATGTGCAAGTGATAGATAGTTTGTGTAGTAGGTTTTGTGATTGTTGACCATCAAATATAATGATTTTTAAAGTGAAGACATTTCGATCACATCCAATTTTTAAATTTCAAACTATTGTCAATTTGGATGATGATGATAGTGAGAATTTATTTTGAAGTTGGTAGATTATTCCACGAATATAATATAAAGCTATTGAACTTATATTTGGCCGAGTTTGAATGAACCTTACATAGGTTGTCTTTCCTATACTTTTAAGTTCAATGATGTCTCAAATTTTATATATGGCTTGAAATTCTAATAATTTTGTTTTATGGCTATATTTTAGCATAATATTAAATGATTATTTTTTTCGCCCTATGCGCTCCGTGGTGTATACCCCTTGGTGACAAAGATAATAATGAACCTCCTTAGTCATCCTACAGTAATGGGTATCATGTCTTGCATACACAAGCGTACAAACACCACTTGTTATACCGTGCGTGTTTGAGTGATTCTTAATGGGTATCATGATATTATATTATAATTACATATTATATTTAATCCTTTGATGTTACTTTGTATTCCTTTACCCATGGTCTATAATTTTGAAATTATTGGATTGGGAGGTTGGGTAGCTTGAAGCGCATGTGAATTGTCAACTTCTTAAATTATTGTAATCAATTTTGAGTAAATCTAATTATCATGAATAGAAATAATATTCCATGAATGTTATATTTGACAAAGTTTATACATGATTAAAACGTTATGTTTGATTATTAAATTTCATGAAGTTGAAAAGTATTATTATTACTTTTAAATTAAGTTTGGCCCTATAGTATGAAAATAGGTAAATTCCATCATTTTTTATGTAAAAGCTTTATAGAATTGATGGTAATTTGAGATGTTGTCTAAGCTATAAAATATGTGGATATTTTATAAGGACTTTTCATGGATAAGTTAGAACAACTATCTCTATTCGTATGAGACTTTTTGGGGTCAAAAGTAAAGTCATGAGGGCTTATATGTCCAAAGTAGATACAATATCATACTATTATGAAGATGTAGTGTCCCTAGTTTAGCCATTTTGATATAATCCTTAGGTGTTGAACAAAGATGTAGTGGAACCTCAAAAGTAGTCGGGGTGTAATCCATGGTTGAACTCTATCAGATAGGCAGTATGCTCTGGTGAAAAAGAGTTAGCCTAGATAAGAGTTAGATGAATGGATGATTACTTTAGGAGAGACTCAGTTGGTCTTTTGTTCGAGGGGAGGATTGTTGAGAATAGGACCAAAGTCCCATATTGGTTAGATAAGACCATGGATACATAGGTGTACATATATATAATTTCAATTGATTGAAAGTATAATGTCTTTATTTTATTGAGCATGTCTAGCATCATGAAAAGAGAAAATGTCGATTAGCTATTGAGTAGCTTATGAAGAGACATATTGAAATAAATCAATTAGGTGTATGTAAATAAGACATCAAATATTATGAGGCATACTCTCGTATGACTAAAATAGCTACCATAGAGTCTTGATAGTATTTGCAGCAATACGTGACCGTCTAGTACATCAAATGGATGCAAAGATATCATTCCTCCATAGTGACTTGGAAGAGGAAATGTATATGTGACACCACCTGATGGTACGTAATTTCACACAATCTCTATACGGTTTTAAAGTAAACTGTTGTGATACATGTGTTTACTCAAAGTTGTTTGGAGCTGATTGTGTGATTATTTGTTTGTATATTGATGATATACTGATTTTTTATACAAACATAGATGTAAGTAACAATACCAAGTTATTTATGTCCTCACATTTTGAAATGAAAGATTTAGGTGAGGATAATGTGATACTTGGTGTTAAGATAAGAAAAACTGAAAATGGAAATCAATCACACATTGAAAATTGCTAAAGAGATTCGATTTTTTTGATGAAGCTTCTGTAAGAACACCTTATGATGCTAGTATGAGTCTTAAGAAAAATAAGAAAAATGGTATTTCTCGATCTCAATATGCAAAGATTATAGGAAGTGTTATGTTTTTATGAACTATACTAGACCTATGATTGCATATGTTGTGAGGAGATTTAGTAGATATACACATATTCTGATAAATATCATTTGATTGTCATTCGTTATTTATTAAGGTATTTTAAGGGTACAATATTTTATTATTTGCATTTTAATATTTTTCTGCCATACTAGAAGGGTAGTGTATGCAAACTGGATAACTTAGAATGACGAAGTAAATTTTACCAGTGGATGTGTTCTTATTGGGTAGAGGAGCTATTTCATGGAAGTCTGCAAAACAGACTTGTATAGCAAGGTCCACCATTGAGTCTGAATTTATTGATCTAGAATTAGCAGGAGAGGCTGAGTGGCTTAGAAGCCTACTGGGAGATGCACCATTGTGGGGGGCATCAATATGAGTGGCTTAAAAGCCTATTGAGAGAAGTACCATTGTGAGGGGCATTAGTACTAGTCTCTTTACTCTGTGATTCATAGGCTGCCATAGGAATTGCCAAGAATAGTGTGTATGATGGCAAGAAGAGGCATATACGCCTCAGACATGAAGTTGTGAAACTGTAACGTCCCACAATTTAATTTCAAGGGTTAATAAATTATGTGTTGGAGATTTTATGGGATTTGAATTTAAACAGTATAAATTATACTTTATTGTGGAGGATTTGAGGAATAATAGTATGGTTTGGAGAAGAAAAAGGAATAATAATATGTATATAAATATAAATATATAGATTTATTATTATTATTTAAATATAATTTATATTATTTAAATAATAATATAAATTATTATTATATTAATTTAATTAATTATATATTTAGTTAATTGGGCACCTCGGTATGCGTGAAACCCTTTTCTTTTTCTCTTCTTCTCCTTCTGCGCGAAGACAGCCGCTCCACGATCACCGTCTGCTTGCCGTTCGCGCCGCCCAGCTGCCGTTCGCGTCGCCCAGCCGCCTCCGCCCACCGTCGCGTCGCCCAGCCGCCGCGCGCCGATCAGTCACGCCTCCACAAGCAGCCGCGCCGTCGCGTCTCGCCAGCAGCCGCGCCGTCGCGCCTCCGCCCGGTAGCCGCGCATCGCAGCAACTTCCGTCCAGCAGCCGCGCTCGTCGCCGCCTCCGCCAGCAGCCGTCGCGCGCTAGTTGCCCAGCCGCTCGTCGGTCGCCGTCGCGGTATCGTTTGGTTGTTAAATTCGGGGTAAGTTTTCTTTTGTCTGGGCCATTGACTGAAATAAATACCCAGTGAAGCTTGGTTTAAGCTTGATGTTGTTCACGCTGTTTAGGTGGGAGACTGTAGGAAAATATATATAAGCGTCGTTGGGTTGGGTTGCAGCTCGAGGCGAGGTGGGTACTGAGTTATTGAAGTTTAATGTTGTTGGGAAGAAAGTTTCTATTCGACTATTTAATTTGGATCTTTTTTATTTTAGGACTGGAGTTTGGGGGAGGCTCCTACGTGGTTGTTACTGGATTTATATTATTGAGGTAAGTGATTCTACTGCTGGCAGCAGTTTCACAGTATGTTGGCAATTGGCCTTTCATGGTTTATTTAGCTATTGGTATGTTTATTTTTCAGACCATTGGCATGTATGGTTTATCTAGCTTTTATCTGCTGTTGAGATTGTACCAGTTTACCGTTGTGTATGCTATGTGTGATTTAATTTGATGCCAATGTCGTAGTCCCATGCTATATTATTAGGTGAACTATCGGGTTCACCTTCAGTGTTGACGGTGTGCCATCAGGCCACTAGACCTGTGGACTGACGGGTTCTCATCAGGTTCACCCCCAGTTTTGACGGTGTGCCATCAGGCCACTAGACATGTGTGGACCGACGGGTTCACCTCCATGTTCACTTGTGTGGGTCATCAGGCCTACACCACAGTATTGACGGCGTGCCCTTAGGCCGCTAGGCGTGGTGACGGGGCACTTGGCCTACATATCTAGGAATCCCAGCAATGGGATTACTTACTGAGTTTTATACTCACTCAGTTGAAATTTCATGTTTTCAGGTAAAGCTAGGAACGGACCGGCGGGCGACAAACAGAATCCATGACCGGCCAAATAGGGACACGAGAAAGCTTCCGCATTTCCATTATTTATGATATTTTTTTTCCATTTAAATAAGTTGTCCAGCTAGCTTCGTGAAGAATTATTTCTTTTATTCTTTTTATTCGTTAACTATGTTTTGGGGTACCCCGAGTCAAGAATTTCAGCTATTTAAATTTAATGAAATTATTTGTTTGATAAATCTCTTTTATTTTAGTCAAGTATGTTAAAGGAGTCGTTTTGAAACGTGTGCATGCATGAGGTAGCGATTCTTAGAAAGTCGGGTCGTTACAGAAACAGTTACTGAAAGGAGGATTATTTCATTGTAAGATTTCAGAGGAATTTAGCAGATCCTCTCACTAAACCATTATAGTGGTCCATAGCCCTTTATTTGGGTGGTCTATTGCGATAGACTTGATGGTCCATAGTCTTTTATCTGGGTGGTCTATTGCGATAGACTTGATGGTCCATAGCCTTTCATTTGGGTGGTCCCAGTATGAACTTAATGGACAGAACTAAAACCTTTAAAAATTCCATAGAGGTGGTCCTGGTATGGACTTGATGGATAATTATAAAATCTTCATAGCTCAGTTTTGAGTGGTTTGTCTTTGACAGACTTGATGAAGTTGGTCTTGATATGGACTAGATGTGAAGTCTTCATAGCTCAGTTTTTGAGTGGTCTATTGCGATAGACTTGATGAAGCAACTAACATGATTGTGAAGGTGTGGTCGCCTTCTATGAAAAAATTTAAGGGTCTTTTTCTAGAGTTTTCACGATGACCCGAGGTTTTTGTGCATGACCTTAAATAGCACATATTGTATCGCGGAATCAAGAAAATTTAATGAGTAAAACGTGTTGTGGGGGTCTCAACCGTAGTTATTGAAAGTTGAAGAGGTAACTCAATTTCTCTAATAAAGTTGTTACCCTACTTCACTATGCATCAATTCAAATTGAAAGATATTGATGTTTAAGTTTATTCTCCTTTGTTTGCTCGGATAAATTGTTATTATTATTATTTTTAATTTCCAGTCATTCGTGGGGATTTGTTGGGAATGACTAGTCAATTGTTGGAATGACTTGTCATAAAAGTTTTATTTTTGTTTTTATCTCACATTGAAAGATTTATAAGTGTTTAATCCTCAAGATTTAAAAAAAAATGTATTTCTTCATTTAATTTAGTCTTGAAACGTTTTCCGTATTTAATTTAGATCTAAAAAGATTGGTTTTATATTTATTTCAGATCTGAAACGTTTCTAGTATTTAATTCAGATCTAAAACATTTTTTATGATTATTTAAAGATCGGAAAACATGTTTGAAAAGAAAAAAAAAATTTATACTTTTCTTTTCCTGAATCTGAGCATAATTTCCTATTGATTCCAATCCTTCTCCGATGAGTGCACGTCTGAGAAGGGTGTTGTGTTAACCTTGGGAATCAATCGGCAAAAAACGATTTAACACCGTGGTCGTGCCGCAATTTGCTTTCAAGGCAGTGGATTTTCCACGGCATAACAACAATCGACATTTGATTCCAACAGACACTTCTATTTTAATTTAATTATTAAAGGTCAATATAAATGGCGGGACATATAATCCTTTAACCAATCAAGGTTTATCAAAATTTATTAATGTGTGGGTCCCAGGGAGCGTTCGGGTTTAATCCTTTGAGTTCAAGGAGGGAGGGAGGAAGGCTTTATAAAAACGGCTTTTGCTATTTTAAAAATTATATTAAATAGTTTATCTAAAAGAAATATATACAATTATTCCTAAAGGTAGATATGTGTAAAATCAAACTTAAATATATATATATATATATATATATATATATATATATATATATATATGACTATACAAATCATTCAAAATATATTAAAAAAAATCTCAAACTTTCAATTTAATTTTCACATCTTTTATGTAATGCAGCTTATATCGAATTTATCTAATTTATCTAATTTGTATTTTATATAAAACTTTATTTTAGAAATAAAAACAATTAATTCTATATAGTTTAATTAAGGGTTGTTTTCAAATATAGAAAAATGAGTCAAACTATTTACAAATATAGAAAAAATTTACAGATAGATCGCGATAGAATTCTATCGCAAAGCGATAAAATTTATTTGCTTGAATGATAGAAAGTGATAGAATTCTATCGCAGCCTATCACGAATAGACAGTGAAATTTTTCTATATTTATAAATAGTTTGATATTTTTTCTATTTAGAGTAATTTCCAATTTTAAACATTCAAATGTACATGCAATGTACGTGTTATTTTTATTATTTTTCCAAAAAACTACATAGAGGTCAACAACATTTTAGCAATACGTCCCCCAAATGTTGTCATTTCCTCTAATTCTTCTATGTTTTTCCATAAGCTAGGGTTTTAAGCGGCCCATTTCAAGATCCAAGCCCACTGGACTCCATGACAACACAAGTAAAGCCCAATGAAATGCCCGTAAAAAATCAACAAAAAGTGGCCCATGCAGGTTTCGAACCTGCGACCTTCGCGTTATTAGCACGACGCTCTAACCAACTGAGCTAATAGGCCATGTTGTTAATCAAAATGACATTTTAATCTAAATTCAATATAAACAAAATGATACTTTTAATGGATATCGATCCTGATTGAAGATGATAAACAAATCCAATGGAAAGCGTAACAGGGAGCGAACTGGCCGGTTTCGCAGTGGGGGCTCTGCTCGTTTGCGCCACCATTTCTGCCCCTAGAATCGACGCTTTCATCTCTTCTTCTCAGCGCAGGTTTTGTTCTGTTCTTCCCATCCTCATTTACATGTTTTTCATTTTCTGGGTTCTTCTTTAATTCCCAATATTTGGTAGGTTCTGTGTGATAATCTGATGGAGGAAGGCGAATTGAACAGAACCCATTACTTTAATTCGTTTGATTTAGGAGGAAACTTTGTGAGTCTGTCTGTTGGCTACTGGTTTAGGGATTGTTTAGGCATTTGTGGATAAGAACCCCAAATTGGTTTCCACTTTATGATTTATGCTTTTTGTTTTGCATCTACTACTTATACATTGAAATTTTGCATGTATCAATAGGGAAAAGTAGGATTTCCAAAGGTAGAAAAAGAGAACTCAAACTATGGATTGGGATTGATGTTGTTCATTTCGATAATTGCATTTTGAATGGATGGATTGTGTATCCTTTAGATTTTATAGGAAGGTGACCCTATACTAGTATTCATTAGAGTCTCCTCCTTTCTTTCAACCTCAAACCTTCTATGGCACTCATTCATCCCTTCCCTTGGAGAAATTATACTTGAGGGGCTACAACAATGCTGACTTGTGATTGTACATTGATGTATATGAAAGATATTCAAAAACTGTATTTTGAACTTCAATCGAATGTTGAAAACACATTAAACGAATACTAGAAGGTGGGTTATTCGCCAACATGAGTATAGTCCAACGGTAATTGACATATATTGCTTCCCTTAAGGTCATACTCATATTCCACATTTGTTGTAAATAGGATATTCACTAGATTATGTTTTCTTCCTTTATACGCGGTTTAAGCATAAACTTCCTAAAATATTGATACCATTTTGGTCCATGTACTCTAGGTTTCATTCCATTTTAATTTTTATACTTTCGAATGTCTCAATTAAATTTAGTCTATGTACTTCCTTCCCATAACTCTTAAGTTTTGTCCTTTTGAAGTTAATGTTTATCAAATTTGATTAAATAATAATAATAATAATTTTCATTCAAGAAAAAACACTATGTAAATATGGTTCCAAAGTTTCAAAACTTATAGAAGGAAATTTAATAGAGTCTAAATGCGTTTCTTTCCCTAGAAAAATCAACAAAAACTATAGTAATAGGAACTGTTTTAAAGATTGTCATAATGTCGATTGGTGTCTAGCATCAAGTATGTACTATCAACTTTGAGGCTTGAGGTTCGATCTCCCACTTGCATATTGTCAAAAAAGGAACTGTTTTAAAGATTCATTGAAAGCACATGGATTAAAATTGCACATTTAAAACTTCGGTGACTGAAATAAAACAAGAAATAGTGCAAGAGATGTGGTTGATTATGATCAATGTGATTGATTATGTTGTCTATTTGGACAGATCCTTAGGCATGTGCAAGAGATGTGGTGACTTAAGGATGATAGCATGTTCAAAATGTAAAGGAGTTGGATCAACCAAATCAGGTGGACTGTTTGGTGTTAACATTCTTGCTGACTTTTACGAATCATTCGGCAAAGACGAATCAAATGCACCTTCTATCCAGTGCACGAGGTGCAACGCCAAAGGTCGCTTCCAATGTCCAGACTGCTGCTCTCAGATGTCATGAACTCGATTTTTCATTCTGATGCTCCCATGTTATGAAAATGTACCAATTATAGCTTCTTATATCAAAGTTTCACTCATCATTTTCTCTTCTCTCACCTTCCTTCTTTTTACCAGTTTTGCAGCATCTGCACAGAGTTGAAATTCCACAAATGCAGATATGGTGATGAAGATTTCAACTTCAAACAGATTTTTGAACCTTTTTCCCTATTTGGGCCTGTGAAAAAGACCTGTCTTTGCTAAAGAGAAGCCAAGCTAAAAGATTTTAAAAGAATTTAAGTAACAATGTTCTTCCCATTGAATGAATTGAGAATATGATATGAAGCATAGTATTATTTGGGAAATTTTATCTTATTTCCTTTCAAAACAATATATATATATATATATATATATATACTCGAAACTCATGCTGTTTAATAATTGCTCATAGCAAGTACAAATCATCTTTTTCAAAGAATGGTATGTTTGTTAGCTGAAATCACCTTCCTTTCAAATATTGTGATAAGAATGGTATTAGAGAAATATTAAAGGTATATTAATAATTAATGAAGTACATTGTTAGTTATAAATACAGTGAGTAGGAAGGAGGAAGGAGAGAATATATTTGGTGAGTGAGTTAGGGATTGAGAGTGATCGCAAAAGATTGGAAGGGTCTAAGTACCTCGAATTACTTTAGTTTATCTTGTAGTTTCTTTACGGTTTATATTCAATATATTTAGGTTCTATCATATTGATGTTTGGCAAATGTTGAAATTGATTTTAGAAAAATCTAAGGTGGGATAATTGAATGAGAATCACTCCAAAAAAAAATTTCATTTCATCAATTTATTGAAATACTAAATTTTCTCTTATATTTAATTTGATCATTCTAAAAATAACTTTTGAAATCAAACATAATAATTCAAAAATACTTTTAAGAGTTTGGAACGAAACATCAGTATGATTGTATGAAAATCAATTGTACGCCTATATCTCTTTTCCAAAAATTACTACAGTGTCTCATTTAGGATTGTGTCTGCAAGCATAAAAAGCAATTATAAAAAAATCTTAACCATTTAAGTTGCTTGGTAAAACAAAATATTTACAAATCTACATAAAATTACTTTTGTTAGAGTTGTGATTGGCAAATGTTTATTCAAGTGGTGTTGTGGTGGCCACTCTGAAGTGTCGAACAAAATGGCTAATGTGGATCAAAGTGCAGTTTCTCCAGATCATCGAGTTTCCTTATCAAGAAGATTTACTTTGCATTTTCTCCTTGTGTGTGCTTCCTTCGCGATGATTCTCAGAATATTCTTTAGAGTTTCCTTTGTTGTTCAACTACGTATTTAAAAGAATGAGATGAGAATTACTAGCACTAGTGATTTTGCATGTGTTAGTATCACTGGTGAGAGTGTCATCGTTGTTCTACTTTATCCTTCTCTTTGAAGATTGTGTATCTATGAGAGTTGTGTCTCACACTGTGAATAACATATTAGGCCGATTATGATTCAAGAGAGGGAACTTCTAACTTAGGGGAAACCTAAGTTCATAGAGTGAAGGGGATTTTCATTTCAAGCAAGAAAGATACGCGAAGTCAAGAGAGGAAGTCTCCTACTTAAGGGGAGTCTAAGTAGTGTTCCATTAATATACACCATCTTAGGGAAAGCCTAAATGTTCTATCAAATTGTAAAGATTAACGAGTGTCATTGTGATAGTAAGTGTCTACAAGTAAATACATCATTGTAATTAATTTTTTTCTTTTCTTTACATTAGTGGATTTATCTTTCTTGGACACACTACCCCCAAACGTAGGTAATTTTGCACCGAACTAGGTTACCAACTCTTGTGTTCTTTTGTCTCCCTATGTCTTTACATTTTGTATTAATTGCTACTCCTAGTGTCTCAACATCTCATTTAACATCTATGTTGAAGTATTTACTTTTCAATTTGTTCCAAGTACAAAAGCTATTAGATACCAGCCCTTAGTGCTAAGCTTTCCTTAAAAAATATGGTACCTTGCCTAACCATTTACCAATCTCAAATTTATCATTGCATATCAATTTACTTTCTCACATCTATTCCCAAATTTTAATTGATTCAATTACCTATAACAATTGCTTAAAAAAATTATCAAACAATTTAGATTAAATAAAATTAGTTGCAATTCAAATCATATAAATTTTTAAATAATTATATTATAACAAATTATAAATTAAATATGAGTACAAAAATAGAGCTTTTTTCAAATATAGGAAAATGAACTAAAATAGTTACAAATACAGCAAAATTCCAATGTCTATTTGCGATAGACCGTGATACTACTATTTGTGTCTATCTGTAGTCTATCGCAACACAAATAGTAGTCTATTGCGGTTTATCGCGGTGTATCGCAAATAGACATTGAAATTTTGCTATATTTATAAATATTTTCAGCAGTTTTGTCATTTAAAATAATTTCCCAACACCATAACTAGTTTCGTCCAATTTAAAATCAATATTTACCAAACACAATTTTACTTCCTCAACCAACCAATTTTTCTAAAGGCACAACTACGGGCAATTATTTTAAAGTTATAACAATCACAAACTAAATCTTTCTCTATCACTCCCAAACATGCACAAAAATTTAACTAATTGAAACTTTATATTAAATAAAATTATTATTTGATGAAAATGAAAGATTAGGATCAGAACCGTACCCACAAACTCAAATATAGGATAAAAGGAAGAAAAATTAGCATCTTATTATTTTCTGAAATTGTATAAGAATCACATAATGAGAAGAATTGTTATTGAAAAGAGATTTAAGTAAAAAAAATTGTGTGTAATATTGATATAATTAGGAGCTCTAATAATGGCATCCAGGTAAGGATGCCATATTCATAGAGAAGTTAGTGGGGAAGAGATGTGATTAATTTCCAATTAAGGCGAAGATAAAAGAAAAAGTGAGGATGATTGGGACCAAACAAAATGGGAAAATAAAGGAAAATAAAAGTGAAACCAAAACAAAAAAAAAAATGACAGTGATTGCATTGCTCTTATAGCAAGCAAATTGATGAAAGAAATTTATTGCTTTGCTCAAACTTGATTATGCTTCTTCTTTTTTTTTTTTTTTTTAATTTCAAAAAAAAAAAAGTTCTTGTTTTGAAACTTTTTGCCATTAAAAATTGAATTAGTGAAGTTGAAGATAGGAATATTTGGATTAAAGTTGATATTTAGATCACTTGAGATCTCAAAAAGCTGATTTAGGCACTTTGAATGGATATCTAACAATAACAAAGGACTAAGAAATTGTGATTGGTTTAAATGTTTTCCCCCACTTATATATATATATATATATATAATAATAATAGTACATTTAGTAATTATGGTTTGTTTTTCTATATTAGTTCCTAAGAACTTTAGTTTTTTTTTACTTGGGGCAAGTGTTTCCATTTTTATCATAAACTTCTGGTTTCATCCATTTTGCAATTTTTACTTAAGATTTGAACTAAAATGTTGTAATTTTTTTTTAAAAAAAAAAATGGTTACTTTATGATTCAATAAATTAAAAAGAAAGGTCTAGTAAGAAATTGATGATACTATGGAGATAGATGTTAATAGAGTTGAACTTTTGTTGAAAAGCATTCGTAAGTCTTTTTTTAATGGTCAATTCCATGCATTTTCTTTGTAATTTAGGCTTTATTGTGTATATTAACTTGTCTATGTGTATTTTTTTTTAATGCAATTGGTATGGAAATTTTTTTAGATTTATATAATATTTAGACTCACAACTATTAAAATAATTATTAATAGTTGTACTTCAAAAAAAAATGAGGTATTTAGGAAATTTTCACAGATAGAAAAAATGTCAAACTATTTACAGAAAATAGTAAAAAAAACATTGATAGACATTGATAAACTTCTATTATCACTGATAGACCCTGATAGACTTCTATCCGCGTCTATCACAACTATGTAAAAATTTTGCTATTTTGTGTAACTAGTTTTCCTTATTTTTCTATTTTTAAAAACTCTCTTAAATATTTGATAAATTTCAAAGTTAAACGTGAAAAAAATATAGATGAAATAGAAATTTTAATATATATAGTTAAGAAAGGTATGAAAATTTTTAGGAAGTTAATCTCAAAAGTAACTATAGGTAGATTTTAGAAAACAATGAAATTGAAAAAGTAACTTGCTTTAAATTATCTTATAATCAGTTTTATCAACACTGTGGTTAAAATTTTTACATAATCATTTAAACCCCTCCAAAATCAACTTCAAATGCATCAAGACCTTTTCTAAGTTTAAAGATGAAATTAAATTATTAATTTTTTTAAAAAATTTATAAACGGACCAAAATAGTGTTTTAACTTTATAGTTTTTTTTTTTTTTAAAACACCTCCAAAATCAACTCCAAATGCACTGAGACCTTTTCTAAGTTTAAAGATGAAATTAAATTATTAATTTTTTTAAAAATTTATAAACGGACCAAAATAGTGTTTTAACTTTATAGTTTTTTTTTTTTTTTTTTTTTGGAATGGACATGATTAGATTTTTCAAGAATTAAGAGAAACAATTTTTTTTTTTTTAAGATTATAACATCAAGTGAACGACTTCCACAAAGTTTCTCTCCCAATGTTTCAACCACTAACTATGTGAACATTTTGAAAGAGATTATTTGAAAGGATGAAATTGTCTTCCTTTCTTCCAATTCTACATACCCAATAGCCAATCGAAGAGGAAGAAAAAGGGGAAATTTCAATAGAGGACAATAGTCAAGGAAATGCCATTCAACATCATCCTTCCTAAAATTAATCTAATTTTCTCAAATGAAATTAATGAGAATCTCTTAAAATCTTTCAATATGGACAAGATTGAGTTTTCTTCTAAGCAAAAACCATGGTTATTGGATCTCATCAAAACTTTGGTTATAGATAAGAAAGATGAAGTGTGAGAGAGTAAGATTTTTCATCCTTATTAATTGGTATTTTCATTGAAGTTTTAATTTGATGATAGGTTTACATCAAGTGGTCCTCTCTCTCCCTCTCTCCTTTATCTCTTGTTTTAATCAACGAAGAGACGTTATATATTCTTACTCATCAAGCATCTTTCCAAATAAATGACTAAAAAGTCAGCCAATTATTTACTAATACGTATTGCTAATCTATTTCTTGTTTGTGGTAGGCTTTTCTTTTTCCAAATTAAGAAGCAAAGCAGAGAGTAAAATAAAAAACGTAGCTATGTTAAACTTCGAGATATAAAGTAACTTCTCAAAAATTGGCAATCATGTTTAGCCCCAAAACTAAGGTTATGAGACTAAAGAAATATACCTAAAAACCCTAGTGTTCCTAAGGTGGACTAACAAGAAAAATAACATTTTTTTTTTAAAGCATGCCATGAGTTATCTTAAACTTTCCAAAGTGTGTTGCAACAATCTTTGCTTAGAACCTTGAGCTTTTAGTCCAATATAAAAAATGGAGTGATGAAAATAATTCTAGACAATTAGATGATTTCTCTCAAAGAATTGGAAAGACATTTTTATTTGTAGACATAAATAGTAAGGTTTTAAAAAAATATTACAAAGGTAGAAAAAGTGACGAGTTCCTAAATATACTATAAATGAAACCTATTACTTGAATTTCAAATCATATCAATTAGAAAAACATGATTTTTGTAAGAGAGAATTTTGAATGATTATAATAATTTTTAGAGATAATTGATTAAAAGTCCCATTTTTCAAGCCTAAAATCAATCTTTGCCCTACTTTTTAAAATATAAGCTTTTTTACCTCTTGCTTATATCATTCTCAAGCAATTTTACAAAAGTATCTCCGATTTCTTTTTCTCTCTTACTTCATCTTCTGCATTTTTCTTTTTTTTTTTTTTCCTTTCCATTTCTTTTTTTTTTCTTCTTCTTCGATTAGCTCTGGCGAGGTTTCTGTAAGATTGGTATGGCAATCATAGAGGGGTGAATAGGCTTTAATCAAACTAATTAAAAAAATTTCCTAATGTGGGCCCAATTAAGTAAGTCAATAAACTTTTTACTAATAAATAATTTAAACAAGAATTTCATGCAAATAAATTCAACCCAAAATAATCAATAAATTAAAACTAACACTTTCAAGCTCCCTATTTAATTCTAATAATAAGATTGGTAAAAGACATGCAAATTTAAGAATTACCAATCGAAGAAAACAAGTATGACCAATTAATTTCAAAGAATAAATTTTGTAATTAATTTTATGCAATAAAATATAATAACAAATTAATTGCAAAAATAAATAGGAGAGGGATAGAGAAATTGACACTGAGAATTTTATAGTGATTCGGCACAATCGACCTACATCCACTTTCCAAGCTCCTCTTAGGATTTTGAATGAGGATCCATCGGCTCTTTCCACAAGTTAGAACCCAACCGCTACACCTCTCTTTTTGCAAGTTCAAAAGCAAACTCAATCTTTCTACGAATTAGGATCAGACCGTTACAACCACTCTTTTTCAAGACCAAGAGCAACGGATAGAAAATGTTTTAAAAAATTAAAGAACACACATTTGAGAAACTCTCTAAATAGAGTGGATTTACAAATTTTGAGCTCATACCAAATCAATCCCCACGATACATAAATCTCTCTCAAGAATAAGATGAAATAGAAGAAAATCAAAGCTTGGAGAGAGCAACAATGGAGGCTTAATAAATTATGGAGGATTGTAAGAAAATGTGAAATTGTTGTTAAAAATTTGGAGAAGATGAAGTGTTTAAAAAGAGAGAGAATGTAAAACCAAATTCAATTTGGGCCTTTAGATCTTGAAAAAGAAAATCAATGGTGAAGATTTTTCTTTTTTTAAATTAAGTAGTCGTTAGACACAATCATAAAATAATGTATTTTTTAGCCCACCATCTGTCCTTAATACAAACATAAAATAATATAATAATGTTAAATTCATTTTCTTTTTAAAAACAATCCAAAAATCAAAAGCTTACCATGTGTCACTCATCTATTGCTCCACTTGTCATCCTCTAGTAGGTCCACTTTGATGATTTGACCGCCACGTCATCGACATCAGGTATTTTTCAATTAAGCTTATTTTGGTCATATCTTTTTCGTTTGAGCTCCGATTTAAGTAATTCAAATTGCATTAGAACCGTTGTTCCAAGCTCTACACAATAGATACTTCAAAATACTCAAATTATTAATAAATAAAAGCAGATTTGTTATCATCAAAACACTAATTAATTAATTAATTAATTTGAGACTGAGGGCAAAAAAACCAACAGTTTCTTGATCTTCTTCTTTTTCTTTTCCTTCTTTTTCTTCTCCTTCTTCTTCTTTGACTAGCTCTGGCAAGTCCATGCGAGCAGCTTCGATCAACTTTTTCTCTCCCTCGTTTCAGTTTGTTATGCAGAACGAGACCAAGCACCAAAGAGCAAGAGAGCTAGACAACAAGAGGGCAGAGTGCGAGAGAGAGAGAAAGGGAGAAAGAGAGAAAGTCAACATAAAGAGGAGGTTGAAAGAGTGAGGAGAGAGCGAAAGAGTGAGTTAATTGCTTGAGTGCTTACGTCACTATTGGTGCAACTAATGCATCACTTAAAGGCTTGCCTATTATGAATATGGATGGTTTCGGCCACAATCGCCTCTTCTAAGCTTTTTGCTGAGCTTAGGCCCCTCTTGAGCTCTCTTGAGCTGAACTCTTCTAAGCTTTAGTTTGACTCTCATAAGCTCTCTTGTAGGCTTAGACTCTTCTGTGCTCTCCTGAGCTGAACTCTTTTAGGCTTGAACTTGACTCTCCTAAGCCTTCTTCTAGGCTTAGGCTCCTCTAAGCTCTAAGCTCACTCATACTCTCCTAAACTCTCTTCTAGGCTTAGGCTCATACATTAAGCTTTCACGGGTCCCATTGAACTCTCTCTAGACTCTTTTGGGCTCTTCTGTGGGTCTTCTTGAGCTATCTCCTAGGCTCTTAACTCCACTGAACTTGCCTCTCATAGGTCCCACTAAGCTATCTCTAAGCTCACTTAGACTCTCTCATGGGTCCTCTTAAGCTCTCTCCTAGGCTCTTCAACTTAACTGATCTTGCCTCATGGATCCCACTGAGCTATCTCTAAGCTCGCTTAGGCTCTCCCATGGGTCTCTCTTGAGCTCCACTATGCTTGCCTCATGGGTCCCATTAAATTATCTCTAAACTCGCTTTAGGCTCTCCCATGAGTCCTCTTGAAGCTCCACTATGTTTGCCTCATGGGTCCCACTGAGCTATCTTTAAGCTCGCTTTAAGCTCTTCCATAGGTCTCTCTTGAGCTCCACTATGTTTGCCTCATGGGTCCCACTGAGCTATCTCTAAGCTTGCTTTAGGTTCTCACATGGGTCTCTCTTGGGTTCTTTAGCTCACCTCACTTCATGGGTCTCACTGAGCTTTCTTTAAGTTCGTTTAGTCTCTCCCATAAGTCGTGGCTAATCTTACCTATAATAGTTTCCATCCAAATTTAAAGAGAAGTGTATTTTTTAACCATTTTTGAAAATTTAAAAATATTTTTTATACGAAGTACAAAGGACAAGCGAATTTTTTATACTATACCATTAATTTATGCTAACCAAGGTTTAAATATCGATGTCAATGGAAATATCGAGGTCTTAATTTTATGGAACTTTCGATGGAAATATCGATAAAATATCGATTTCGATGAATATTTCTAAAAAATTAAAAAAACAAAAAATTAAAAAAAAATAAATTTAAATTAGTAAATAAACATTTTATTACTTTCAAATAAGTACACATGTATATTATTTATATTATATTTATATTAATGACATTTTGATATTTATTTTTGTGTTTTATGAATTTTTCTACCATATAATAGAAATATCGGTTCACCTATTATAGTTAAGAGAAACTTCATTTATCTCTCTTTCGGTTGATTTATCTTTGAATTAATAAAAATAGAATATTCGGATTTTGACTTTTGGACAATCCAATGTAAGCACGCTGTACTGTGATCTCTGTTCTGAAATCACAGGTACAGTTAATGAAGGGCAGATCCGTAAATACCTGCCAATCCCCACTCCCATTATTCCATACATGATACAACAAGAAAAAAATATAAAATAAAATAAATTTTTGCTATCAATTTTCTTTCTTTTTATACAATTTTGCTATCAATTTTTAAGTATTATAATTTTAACAACTTAATAAAAATCTGAAATTCCTACCATCTGATAGGTCTATGTATCTCTCAAAAATAAATAAATAAATAAAGACTTAATGTTGCAATTCATTAATATTTTGAAAATTCTTGTACTAAAATAAATATTTAAAATCGCATTTGATAATTATTTAGATGTCGTGGAATAATAATTTGAATTTTAAAAATCAAGTTTATAAACATTATTTCTTAGTTCCATCTATTGGTATTTTTGTTGCATGCGTTTTAAGAGTGTTTTAAAAAATAATACCAAATTTTGGAAATTTAGTCATTGACTTCTTCTTTGATAACCATTTTTAATCTTCAAAAAAGCTCCTCTTTCAATTCTAAGTTTTTTTTTTTACTTTGTTATTTTCTTTCCACGAACTATGTCAAAATTTGAAAATTAAAAAAAATTAATTTTAAAATTAAATTTTTGCTTTAACATGGAGACCATTATAAAAAAATGAATGAGAAAACGAACTTAAATATTTTAAGAACAAAACGTGGCAATGGCATATAGAAATTTCTGAAAATTGTAATACTTTCAATGGCATTCCCAGACACTCGCCTTCTCATTCTGCCACGTGTCAACCCTCTCTCTCTCTCACACCGTACAGTTCACAAGTTGGCCGCCACTGTACGAACAGCCTCTGGCGGAGGATTCGACAACACCTGGAGCAACATCTTTGTGAATGACAGACTAATAGTGAAGCGACACGTAATGCAAAGAAAGTGCTTTTCGTGCTCAGCTGCGTAACTGAAAACCGGCGGGCCATTGGGAAGTGCCTTTATTTTTCTTGAACAGTGTAAGTTAAATGGAGTTGCGGTGGCGACACGTAGCAAACCGCCCCCCGGGGCTGAGTCCATTCGTTTTCTGGTTATTTCGCTGTACCCACCGCCGTCGTACGGTGGTGTAACTTCCGAGGATTGTTGGAAATGCACAGTGAACAATCCCATGCAAAAAGATAAATTTGATTTTAGCGTAATAATGAAGGAATTGATAACTGAAACTGCTTGATTTGACACAAATTTAATTTATTGTTTGCTTTTATATTTCACCTTTTTGATTTTTTTTTTTTTTTAATTTCAAATAAAAAAATATCAAATTATTTATAGAAAATAGAAAAAAAAATACTGATAGACATTGATATATTTTATCAATATCTATCGGTGATAAACTTATAAATGTCTATCATTTCTATCAGTGATAGATGTTACGATCACAACTATCTAATAATTTTTCTATTTTGTGTAAATAATTTTTCTTATTTTTTTATTTTTTATTTTTTTTTCTTCTGAAAAGTTGGTTTTATTATTCTTATTGCTTAAATGTAATAAAGGAAAATTATTGTTAATTACAGGCAACAGGCTACAGCTAACTATTTTAAATTGATCCGTCAACTCTTTTCAAATATTGCTAAATATTCGAACTAATCAAAAGTATACCTTTCCTTTATCATTTTCATCGGTTTTATGAGATAAATATTTCAATTTTAGTTACTGATTTTTAAAATTTGTGTTTATTTTTTACCTTTTTTTTATAACAATTTTTATATTTTCTAACTAAACGTTTTGAATTCTTAGTCAATTCTAAAAGTTTAAATAGTTATCAAACATAATATTTATTTCTTATTTTTTTGTTTTTCAAATTTTGTTAGATGCTTACCAACCTTAATTTCACCTATTTGTTTCTTTATTTTGTTAGCTGCTTCTAAAAAAGTTAGTTATTAAAATTCAAGCCAACTTTTTTTTTAATAAAAAAGAGTAGATTTTAACATTTTGTTTTTATTTTTTAAACTTGATTAAGAATTCAAATGTGTTTACAATAATAGTGAAAAACATACGTTATGCTCTCTTTGGTTGGTACCCGACCTTTTCTTTTTAATGTTTAAAATTATAGCAAATTTTATAGAGTTAAAATATAATACGTTAAATGATTAATAATGTTATAGTTTTAGGGTTTAGTTGTAAATATCCACATATATATAGTTTTCAATGGTGGTTTGTGGCTTTTGTAATATTACTAATAATCTTATACCAACACAAGTGGTTCTTGTCATTTCCCTTATAATAATAATCGATATTTTATCTTTAGGTAATTTCCAATTTGTTTTCTAACCTTTTAGAGTTCTCAATTATATTCTTAATAAAAAAATTTAGATTAAATCATGCCAAAATATTATGTTATAATTCGTTAACAAAAATCTAGAGTGTAACCTATTATTGTTTTATTTTCATATTAGAGTGTAACTTATTATTGTTTTATTTTCATATTTAAAATACATGGATAAACAGATTGGAGATGTTGTAAATGTCGCTTGGAAGGAATAGATTTTAGGCTAAATTATAAAAAAGTATCTATCAACTTTCAAAAGATTCAATAATATCCTTACGCTTTCTAGAAAAGTTCAAAAATACTCTTATTGTTAGTTTTTTATGGAAACTGTTAGTATTTTGTTTAAAACACACCCTAGAACTTTTAAAAAGTTCAATAATACTCTAAACTTTAAAAAAAAAATTAATAATCTTATCGTTAGTATATGGAAGAAAGCCGTTCATACTTCGTTTCACAAATATTTTTGAACTTTCAAAAGTTTTTGTTGGAATGTCTTAAATCTGTTATATGGCGCTTCGGCGCTTCGAACAACTAAGTACTGGGGTCTGAAAAGCACTTGAAAAGTGCTTTATTTTCATTTGATTTAGGAGTTTTTTTTTTATAATATTTAATGTGTTTGCTAGTGAATTTCAAGTTAGAATAAAGAAAATTTGTTTCGGGAAGCAATCGAATCAAACCGAGCCAAAACCGGATAAAGATAGCTAAAAAATCCTAGAAAAACAGGGCAGAGTAGAGCAAGAGCATTGCTATGCTGCCTCTTTACGCTCTAGACCTGAGAGCACCAATTTTTAATAATTTGGAGAGCGTAGCTACGCTCTTACGCTCCTCAAGAGCGCTGCGTTGTGAGGGAATTGAAGCTCGCAACGCTCGATGCTACCTTTCCTTTTCTTAATTTTGTGCAATTTTTAGAAAATTTCTTCTATGTATTGGGAGGTGCTCAACAACCCTAATAACAAAATCTCAGAGGGAAAAAGAGTGAGTTTATTACCAAACAGAGGGAGATTAAGTTCAAGAGAGTTTGACAGTCGTTCGAGTTCCCAGGTGTTGATCAAAGGAGTCTTGTTGGTTTCCACACAACGAATGGCTCTTCGATAGTAGAGTTTCTTTATTGTCTCTTGCTTTATTCTTCCTTATATTGAATTTGAATGCAAACATGTTGTCTAAAGCTATGAGTGGCTAAATTCTTTAGTTTTAGAGTATTGATGAACTATTTATGAAGTTATGTTGATATTGTAGAATTTTTTATGGACTGTTGCAATTATATGTTTTTCATTGTTACTGTGCTTAACTTGTGTTGATTGGCGTTCAATGCATATTAGATTAGATGTGTAATTTGATGGATTGCATGTTTAATTGGACTTATAACAATGAATCATTGTTAATCTCTCATGGAAATAGTTAGGTTGATAATAAAAGTTGTTAAAGACTAATCCTAATGCCATGTAATTTGATTTGGTTTCAAGATGTTAGTAATCAATTAAGTTGCATGCAAACTGTTTGTTTTTTTATAGAAAATAATTTGGAATTACGTTTCTAGACTTACACATATGATTTGAAATCAATTCCATGAAAGTCTATAATATTGCATGATGAATTAAATAAGGATTCAATACCCTAGAACGCTCTTTGACTCTTGATTTTCCAAACTTTACTTGCTTTCTTAAATGCTCTACGGTTTTCACAAACACAAACATCGATTCCGAATCCTTAAATAAAATCAATTTAACTCTAGAATAGCTAGGTAATTAAACAGTAATTGGATCCTCAGTAGAACGATACTTGGACTTAACCATTCTATATTATTACTTGACCCGTATTTTTGTGATGTTTGTATCAAGGTCCAGGGGTGGCGCACATTGGTGGGGGTTTGATGACCTAAGTAGAATTCGTATTTGGCATATTTAATTATTTATGTTATTTACGATTATGACCCTAGGGTTTAAAGAAGTACTTTATATGAACTCTCTAATCTTAGAGGCGCGGATTGGTTCTATAATTGTAACATTCTCTCTAATAAACTTGTTCTCCTTTTACTCCGTGGATGTAGCTAACACACTATTAGTGAACCACGCAAATATGTGTATCGATTCTCCTCTATTTTATTTTTTTGTAGGTTTTTATTTGTCAATTTCGTAACACTTGCATTAATAATCTTAACCTTTTGATAGATAAGTTTACAAATGCTCCTACCGTTAGTATAGTATGATCAATTAATTTAAAGTTCTCTTGAGTTGGAAAATAACCAATTTTAAAACAACTTATAAAGATACCCTCATTTGTTTTTATAGATAGGTACACTCATTTTTCTCTAATTTGTCTAATTCTTATACCAATTTTCTTTACAACCAAATATAAACCAAAACTTCAAGTTAAAACATAAAATTCCACAAAATCTTACAAAATTAAAAAATAAAGATATCCTCTTACAACTTTGGAAATGATAAATAGCTAGCCAAATACAAAAAGGACTGACAAATGAATAACATTTTCGATCACGATGAATCTTCTTAACTAATTATAATAAATAAAGTAATTAAGATCACATAAATGATGAATAAAGTCTTTATCACTACAAATTTGGTAATGCATATTTTATCTTCTTTTCTCTCCCTATTAGTTGTGTCCTCAAAATTATGATCCAAATCTAAACGTGTCTCTCTTTTTGTATAATAAACCCAAACGACGTATTAACACACACTCAACATTAACATACAATCTTGTTAAAATTTTAAGTTTGAAGGTATTTCGGTGGTTCTTTATCTTTTTCATTTTTGTTATAGTCTATATACCTTAATTAAATGAACAAGTTCTTTTTAGAATAAACAAAAGATCAAACATTTAACACAAAGCAACATAATTAGATACAAAGAAGAGAGTCAAGGGACGAGGGTGATGGGTTGTGTGATTAGTGCCAACGCAAAGGAACATTTCACATAGTTTTCAAGTCGATGTGAATGCAAATTATGATACAAAGAAGAGAGTCAAGGGACGAGGGTGATGGGTTGTGTGATTAGTGCCAACGCAAAGGAATATTTCACATAGTTTTCAAGTCGATGTGAATGCAAATTATGAATGTGGGGTGGGAAAATTGAATCTATGACATTGAAGTTGATAGTTCAAACACTATGCCAATTGAGCTATGATTATTTTTGGCAAATAAAGTAGTGTTAAGTCATAGATTGAAGTAAGGGAGAGAGAGGAAAAGAAAGGAAGGAAGTGACTGGGGTGTAGATAAATACAGTAAAAACATTTATTTATTTATTATTATTATTTGAAGGTAAAGATAATTATGCAACTTTTGAAAGTTCAAATATAATTTTGTAACAAGATATTAACTGCTTCTATTCCTATACTAATAATATGAGTATTTTTTTAACTTATTTTCTTTTAAAGTTTAAGGAAACTTGTGAAAGTTAATGGGTATTTTTGGAATAATGTTTTAACGGTTTCCATTCAAAGCTAATGGTAAGAGTATCTGTGAACTCTCTTTGAAAGCTTAAGTGTATTTTTGAAACTTTTGAAAGTTCGAAAATATTTTAAACAAATTTTAGAGTTCAAATATATTTCTTTCATAAAGTACAAAGTTTAAGAGTAATTTTTATAATCAAGTCGATTTTATTCACATTGCGGTCAAATTTTGTGATCTAGTAAGTTGATTTCACGAGGTAATTCCACATGTTTAAATAAGGGTGTGTTTGGGAGTGATTTTGGCATGGCCAAAATCACTTTTTCCCTTGTCAATATCATTTTTTTATAAAAAGTTAGATGTTTGGCACTCACATAAAATTGATTTTTCAAAAATTTGAAATCACTAAAAATTGATTTTGTAGGTATCAGTGTATTGGTGATTTGGTTGGGGGTGATTATCAGGGAATCAGATAAAAAATTTAGAACACCAAATTTACCCCTCATATTTAAGGATAGGATTTAGCCCTAATCCATTTCTTCTTTCTCTTTCAGCCGATACATCCTTTCTCTCGTGTCCGTCGCTTGGTTCCATTAACTATCCGTGGTAGTGCTGATTTCAGTAAGTTTTTGTTTTTTTGTAATTTTCTTTTCACATGAATGAGCTTCAATTTTTAGCAGTTTTTGTTGCTTTTTCACTGTATCGTTCCTTAGTTTTTTGTTACTATTTACTATGTTCCTTTCGTTGCTCTTCCTCTCTATATGAACAATTTTTTTGGATATTTCAATCATTGTCTTCGATCCTTGTTGATTTTTTTTTAGTCTCTCTACTTTTCTGATGGAGCGGGAGAAAATTGCAAGACTTCTTATATCTCGTTAATATTTTTGTTATACAGTTTGTATTTCAATAGATAATATCTAGTTTAAGTATTTTGTAATGATACAAAAATTTCTAAATTGGATGAGATATATGTTTTGAATTTTCTTTTGTTTTTATTATGTGTATTTTTCTTACCTCACATATCAATTATGCATACAATAATTTAACATTAAAATAAATAAAAATAAATAAATTAATAAAATTAGATATTTTTATAATTATTTTTTAAAACAAAAATCCAAATATAAAATATCCTTTTTAGTAATTTGGTAATTTTAAAATTACTTTTAGAACCAAACATGATAAATTCAAGATCACTTTTATATATTTGAAAATCACTTTAAAAGTTTGGAACCAAACATAGGTTTGATTGTTTAAAAATCAATTTTATAAAATCAAATTGTTCCAAAATCTCTATCACTAAAATCACCATTCCAACTATCACTCCCAAACACACCCTAAGCTTAGTGAAACAACAATTTAATCATCCATCAATTTTCTTGTCCACAGTCGTTTTTAAATGAATGGCTTAATATTTTTAAAACCATCAATAAAATTTTGAGGAATATTAGATAGGACTATTTTGTATAATTTTTCATATTAGTGAGCTCACTAAATTTGAGGTTATTTATATGATAATTATTATAAATGAAAAAAATATTAAACTATTTACAAATATTGAAATTTTTTACTGTAAATCAACGATAGATCGCGATAGACTTCTACCACTGAGCGATAGAAGTCTATCGGGGTCTATCCTCTAGTGATAGAAGTCTATCGCAGTCTATCCTCCCGTGATAGAAGTCTATCGATGTTTATTGCTGATATTGATAGACAATGAATTTTTTTTTATATATATTTATAAATATTTTGGCTCATTTTTCTATATTTGATAATGATTTAAATCTTATTTTAAATCCTGAATTTTTAAATTTTTCATTTTATTTAAGACTTCTAGTATTAAAACTTTCCAATCTCAATTTTAGCTTCTAAGTTTTTCAACAAAAAAAAAAAAAAAAAAAAGATAATCTCTTAATACATAAACTCATATTCTTATTTAGGCGTTTAAAAGTAATAATTTTAGAGAAATTTTCAAAGATAGAAAAAATGTCAAACTATTTACAGAAAATAGCAAAAAAACACTGATAGACATTGATAGACCTCTATCAGCATCTATCAGTAATAGACTTCTATCAATTCTATCACTGATAGATTCTGATAAACTTCTATCAGCGTTTATCACAACTATCTAAATTTTTTGTTATTCTATGTAAATAGTTTCTCTTATTTTTTTATTTTTAAAAATTTCATATAATTTTAGTGTTTATTATTACTCAATAATTCAATATTTTCTTCAAATTATGTATATAATGTTAATTAAGGTTCACATCAATAATATACATTTTTTAAATTATATTATAAACATTTAAAAAAATTATGAGAAACTAAACAAATGATTAAAGTAGTTATTTTTGTGAAGTTTAATAACTAAGTCGTAATGAACATAAGATTGTTTGTTCCTGAGAAAATATTTTAAAAGTTGGATGATATAAAATATATATATATATATATTTTTTTTTTTGTCAAGATCAATTGAAAATTTGAATCCTTCTCTAAAAGGAAATTGAAAATTTGAATTTCTAATTCACATGTTTTATACAATTAACTATGAAATAATTATAATGGCTCAATAATTAAGATAAGATTATTTGAACTTAAAATATAATATTCTTTTAATTTTTACCTTACAAATTTTAACAATACATAGATGTCAAATCATTGTCAGATGATGTGTTGATTTCAAAAGGTGTGTTTTTTCTTGTTATTTTGTCCGCGAATTATTTACACGTCTATTCATTTTTTTTTTATTTTTAAAATTAATAAATTATTGGAAGCCATACAATAATACCAACTTAACTCAACTAGTATATAGTATATATTAGCGATTAAGAAATTTAACTCAAATTTCCACATTGAATCTAGAAAAATGGTGAAAGCTACAAAAAAAAAAAAAAAAAATCAAGCTTCTTTACCAATAAAATCTTATAACGTGTTTTTAAAATAATTATCCAACTATATTAGTGATAGACAGCTGTTCGCACGAGATTTTCGGAGAAACGTGTTTCGTGGAGTTGAACTTGTGTTTATGTAGATTTGATGCGGATGTGGTTCGTTCTCTAGTACTTGATCCTCTGATTCTCTCTCAACTGTACGCGTGTGCTTGATGTAGGGAAACAGAGCGCGTGGATGTATGTGAAGTTGGAGTCTTGGAGAAACGTATGTGTTTCAAGCAACTTCAGTTTCAAGTGTGGTTCAGCTTCAGGAGTTAGGGAGTCTTCTGATTGTAGGGAGAATTCTCTCTAGGCTCTCTGAGTGTAAAATTTTCTGAACCCGCGCGTGCGCTTGATGTATGGAAGTGGAGCGCGTGGATGCATGTGAAGTTGGAGTCTTGGAGGAATGTATGTACTCCAAGCAACTTCAGTCTTCAAGTGTGGTTCAGCTTCAGGAGTTAGGGAGTCTTCTGATTGTAGGGAGAATTCTATCTAGGCTCTCTGAGTAAATTTTCTGAACCCTGTAAATGAAGAGAACTTCTATATTTATAGAGTCCTCAGATGGGCTTTCGTGGGCTTGGGCTTGATTGGTCTATGGACCTTGCCCATTGGGCTCAACTAATTGGATTTGGGCATTTGGGCCAAATTAAGTCTATTTTTTTACTTAATTAAATTTTAGCCCAAACATTAATAATTAATTGAACAAAAAATAATTAATTTGATCCAACGATGAGGACAGAAACACGTGGCGCCATCGGGATTTGCCAATTTTCGTCTTCAATTTCAATTTAGGACACATTAACATTTAATTAGTCCCAAATTTAATTATTTTATAATTTCGTCATTAATTTGGTAAATGAAATGGCAATTTGTGATTGGTCCAAAATTTCTCCTTCAACAACAGCGATACAATTTTATCGCTGTCTATCATTGATAGACAGTACAAATTTTCTATATTTGTAAATAGTTTATCTTATTTTTCTATATTGGAAAACAACCCTTTATGAAATCATTTTTTTTTTATTTTTACAATTTCACACAATCTTTTAAGTTTGTATCTATTTGGTCTTTAAACTTTAAAAAATGGTCTAATAAATCATTCTTAACTTTAGATTTTGTATTTAGGTCACTAAACTTTAAGAATATTCAATATATCCATAAATTTCAATTTTATAACTAATAGACTCGACGTATTTCAATTTTTAAAAAATTAACTTATCCCTTAGATATAACATTAAAATTTATGTGTAACTAATGGAACATTGTGTATATTAGGTTAGTGAATTTAAAACAATATTAAACAGACAAAAAAAAATTTAGTTACATATTGAATTTGTAAGAACCTATTCACATTATTTTTTTTTAATTTAAGACTCGTGGATCTATAGAGACTTAATGCACGTACGACCATTACATATTAAATATATATATAAAAATTTAAAGTATTAAACTCGTAATTTAACCTAACATTAAATTTTTGAGGTTAGTGAGTAGAACCCACCTCTTATATCATTTCTCTATCCATCTCATAATACATAGTTTGTATATAGGGTTTTTCTTTTTTAGCCACACAAAATAGATCATTCATAAATATTTTCCTATTTCCCATATTTCAAGGTAACAATGTTATACCCTACACTTAACTAATCATTTGTATTTTTTTTCTTAAACAAATAACAACTATTTAAAAAAAAAAATGGTATTCTCTGAAATATTTCTTATTTAAAGGGGACAGTTTTATAATTATATGTCATAAATTCAATGGACAGTCACATTTCTTCTTTTTCACACATGAATTATTTCATATCAACTTTTTATGATAACTTTTTATGTGTGTGTATATATATTTATTGTACTTATATTTATATAATACATATAACCATCATTTTACCTGTTTTAGAATATGGTGCTATCAACCTACACAATTGACCAGATTAACCTTATCCCACCAACCACATTTTTTTCAACAATTGGTTATTTTGGTCAAAACAAAGGTGTGAATCCCCCTTTTTCAGAAGCAAATATGAAATTTTTAGTATTATAACAAAAATGACAAATCTCAAATAAGTTGTAGAAAGGCAAAAGTTTCTCTTGCACTCTTAAACCTTCCATTTCATTTCTTTCACACACTAAATAACAATTCTAGTAAACTTTTTTTTCTCTCTCTCTCTCTAAAACTCTTTATTTTTAATTATATTTCATTGTCTTGTCTCCAATATATTATTTTAATCGATAATATTTGACTCTGAAGCTAGGTTACTATATGGTTTTTGCTCAAATAATTAACCGTACCACCTAAATAACTGTCATTTTTTAGAGTAATTGCGTGTCTTTATGATCTTAGATTATTTTAATAGAATATTAATGAACATATTTAAAGATATTAATCTTAATCAACTCAAAGACTTCTTTGATTTTCAAAGTCTTTTTTCTTCCAATTTCTAAAATTAACACGTTTAAACTCTCATTATTCACTATTAATAAAATTATTAAATTACAAGTTTGGTCCTTATATGATTTGGGTTTAATTAGCTTCAACTTAATGTAGTCATTTTTCAAGTTTCAATTTTATCTCTATACTCTTTAGTCGAACTATGAATGTATCAATCTTTGCCAACTATTTTAGTAGACTACAATAGGCTTTTGAGAGTTGAATAAAAAAAATATAATGTCAATACATAAGATTAATTTCCTACCAAATAAAAGATAATTAAGGATATGACATAGAGACCAAATTAAAATTAAAGTGACACTATAAAAATAAAATTAAAACCATGTCTAGATCTAACAAACCCAAAATGGTAATTTAACCTAGTAAAAATTTATAGCTAACTCTTTTAATTGAAGGTCGGGAAGGTCAAACGTCTAACATTTTTAATCAAGAGTATGTCTTACGATAGTTAATTATATTAAAGTTGGGAATACAACGTTGTTGTTTTTTTTAGTATAACAACTATGAGAATGACGGATCGAAACTCCAACGTTTAGGTTGGAAGATCATGTCAATTATCGTTGCGTTTAATTATTGAAATAATTTTAAAATGTAGGTATAAATATACAAGGTTTATTAGTCGAATAAGAAAAAGACACGTGGAGATCCGTTTTAAGGTTGGTGACGACGTTCTGATCGATCTGTGACCGGCTTTAAGCTGATACAAGAATCTGAGAACCAAATGCTATGTTTTAAAGATTGAAAATCCAATCTTACGCGCTCATCAGGACATTCCAAGTGCGTGTCCAATTAAAAAGCACCCACGTGGACATGAAGATAAAAATATCACGACGTTCTCGAATAAAGCAGAGACGTGTAATAAACGCGCTCTATGACGCGTGAGGAAAGCATCTAAGAAATGGAAAAGGAAAAAACCAGGCTGTTTTATATGAAACTAGAAACAAGAAGAAAAGCCCTAAGCCTGACTTCTTCATAATATTTCTGGGTGAAGATTGGAAAATTTCAAGTTTTTAAAGCCAAAGAAGAAGAGGAAGAAAGAGAGAAACAAAACCAAAAAATCCAAATCCCAACAAAAAAAAAAACCCAATTCTATATATATTTTTTTCTTTTCAAAGACCTCACTAGGGTTTTTTTTTATCCCAAAAAACAGAGTGTTTGTTTTCACAAAATTAGCTACACTTGAGGGTTAGCAAGAGAGGAAAGAGAGATCAGGAAGTACCAGAAGAGAGAAGAAGGAAGGGATTTTTTAGGGTAAGAAAAAAAAGAAAGAAAGAAAGAGAGAAATTAAAAGGGAAGGGGAGATTTAGGGTAAAAAATCGAAAGGGATAAGGTGGGTTTAAAAAAGAAAGGAAAATGGGAAGAGGAAGAGTAGAGCTGAAGAGGATAGAGAACAAGATAAACAGGCAAGTGACATTTGCAAAGAGAAGAAATGGGCTTTTGAAGAAGGCTTATGAACTTTCTGTTCTTTGTGATGCTGAAGTTGCTCTCATCATCTTCTCCAATCGTGGCAAGCTCTATGAGTTCTGTAGTACTTCCAAGTAATTCTCTTTTCTTCTTTTTTCATTTTATATCATTTTTTTTAAACCCATCTTTTTCCTTATTACACACATAATCAAATGTCCTATTTTTCCTTAATACATAGATTATTTAAACAATAAAAACAATATATAGAGAGATCAATTTACAAATCTAGCTCAAACACCTTAAAAATTATAAATTTTTACCCAAAAAAAAAATAATAAAAATTGGGGGATTTTAATTATGGTTTTACTTTTAAATTGGTATGTTTGGATCAGCATGCTCAAAACACTGGAGAGGTACCAAAAATGCAGTTATGGAGCGGTGGAGGTCACAAAACCGGCCAAAGAACTTGAGGTTAATTAATTTCCATTTTAGATTTATTAGTTTATTTTATTTTTCATTTTTTAATTTTAGATCTCTATTTGTTTTTTTTTTTAAAAAAAAAATTTGGGGTTTATTTTTGCAGAGTAGCTATAGAGAATACTTGAAGCTGAAGGGTAGGTTTGAGTCTTTACAAAGAACTCAGAGGTAATATTACAAGATTACTTTTCTTTTCTATTTTTAAGGATTTAATGTATTTTTCTTCAATTATACATCTTAAATAATGATTTTAAAAAAAATAGAAATATGTACACGTATAAAACAGCAAGTTTTGCTCACAAAATAATATTTACGTACAAATTATTCCTAGATTTGGTAACTAATTTATTTCTTTATTGAATTAGTAATAGTTAAACTTGTTTGTTTATTTGTTTCTTTTATGAACTCATTTTATAAATGAGTACCCATTTTTAATATTTTCCTTCTTGAAATCTTGATCAGATTTCATTAGTGTTTTTTATAATCGAGAAGAAAACTGATGGTAAGATTTATTTGAGAGAACATTTTCTTTTAAAATGGTTTTTTTTATTAGTTTAATTTTTTTTTCAATTTTTTTTCTGCTTCAATCTAGTTTTAAAAGTATTTTCGAAATTGTGATCATCAAAGTAGCTCTAAACATTAATAACTTCATATACGAAAAGAGTGAATTTTTAAAAGCAAAGCAGCATATAAAGGAAAGATAGATTTCAATATATCCAATGGTCATGAGAGTGTGGTTACCATATTTGTGTTTGGTTATTGATAATGTTTTTGGTTTTGTAAAGTTGTATTTTGAAATTGAAAGTGGTCTCATGTGAAAGGATGTTGGTGGAAATGAATTATAAAGATTCCATTACCAATTGGTTTTTGAAAATAAAGTCTATTTTCTCTCAAGTTTTTATGACAGTTTGCATCTTTCTTCGGTAAAAGAGTTAAATTCTTAGTCAAATTTCAAAAATAAAAATAAGTTTTTAAAAACTTATTTTTTTGTTTTCAAAACTTTGTTGGGTTTTTAAAAGCATGCGTAACAAGTAGCTAACAAAACAAAAAATTTAGAGGTATAAGGAGTATTTATAGGTTTGATTCAAAATTAAAAAATAAAAAAAGTCAAATGGTTACCAAACGGGGCCAAAATGTTTCCAAAGAGTTGTTTTAGAAGAGCTTAACTATGATTTAATATTATACAAGTTTTCTTCACAACTAAATGTAGTAGGGTCAAATAGTTGTCTCATGACATTAGTTGAACTGGGCGCAAATTGACTTTGATACACGAATATATATAAGAGAAAAAAAAGTCTTTTACAAGAGGATGAAATCTAGGGTTTTCATTTGCATATGGCTGAAAAGGAATAATAGAACTTTCCAAGACAAGGTTAAAAAACTTCTAACCATACATTTTATATCTTGATGCGCAAAGTTCTACTTTTTAATTTTTTTTTTTTTTTTTTTTTTTGTAATTATGATGTTACTTGCATATCGCTGTATTGGAAGACTTTCCTTTAGTCTCTCATTTTTTATATATCTTTTGTGAACCTCTTTTGTATATATTGCTTTCTATCAATGAATTACTTTTGGACCGGGGCGTGATGAAGACGCTAAAGATGTATCAACCTAGTTGAGATATCTGGGTGCTCCTACTCATTCCTCGACTGATAGTATATTGTTAAAAAAAAAAAATCTAAGGTTTTCATTATAAAGCCTCACATTAAAGTTCATCAAATTATAGATAAATAAAAAACATTGGTAAATTAAAAGCTAATTGAGCGAAATTTTTGTGATCTCTTAAGCTCTCTTTTGGGTTGATTTTGATTAATGAAATGTATTAATTAGATTTCCTGAAAAATGTTGAGGATAAAAAACCATATTGATAATCTCATTAATAAAACCAAAACTTTACCTCTATATAAGTTTCAATCAAGATGAATATGAACATGCTGATATTTCTCTTTAATATATTTATCTATAATAGGTGTGTTTGCGAGTGCTTATAGAATAAACCTTTTAGGCAAAAGCATATTGATTCTAAGTTATAAACTCGTGTTCTTTTGCAAAGTTTAGTTTTCAATCTATTAAAAGTACTTTCTAAACAAGCATTTGCACCAAAAATCACTCTATAACTTCTTTGTTACAAGAGACGTCAAATACTTTAGACTTTGTTCAATAGCACTTTTATGGTTAGTTTCAAAGCATGATAATTCTCCAGAGAAAAGTAGTTTGTAATCATACAAAAAGTGATTTTGATAATACCAAAGACTATAAAATATAGGTAGGGTTAAAAAGTTTTAATTGTTTTATGGCAGAAATCTTCTTGGTGAGGACTTGGGTCCATTGAACTCAAAAGAGCTCGAACAACTGGAGCGTCAGCTTGAGTCTTCTCTGAAGCAAGTTAGGTCTACCAAGGTATGTTTTAATTAATTCAAACTCGAAACTTTGTTGGATAATCATTCTAGCTTCGTTGGATTGAGAACCATTTGATTTTTGATTATTGAACTTATAAACACTACTTTTATTTAAAGAGTAATTTTAAATTCGGAAGTCCAGTTTTTAAAAAAAAAAGTTTTTGAACACTTATTTTTGTTTTTAGAATTTGATTAAGAATTCAAATGTCTACTTAGAAAAAATAAAAAACTACCATAATAAAATTATAGAATACAATCACAATTTACAAAAAGCTAAAAACCAAAACCAAGACTCTATTTGATATGAATTTTGTTTCTAGTTTTCCATCTGAGTTAAAGTCTAAAATTAAAAATAAATTTTTTAAAATTACATTTTTTTAGTTTTCAAAACTTTTCCTATTTTTAAAAATATTGGTTGAAAGTAGATAACAAAACAATAAACTTATAGGTTGAATTATTGTTTATAAACTTACTTTTCTAAAACCAAAAAAGAAAAATCAAATGGTCATGGAAGGGCCTTTAAAAGAAAAATTAATCTATCAATACTAATTCCACCAATGTTTTTATTTAGTTTGCTAGCTAGTTTTTAAAAATGTTTTCAAAATATACGCCTAATTTTTAAAATATCAGAAATTCAAATTTGTTTGTTTAGACCTAATTTTTAAAAACAAGAAATTTAAAACAAAATTGTTATCAATTGGATTCTAACCTTTAAAATTAGTTTTTTTCCTCTCTTTTAAAGTATGATTTTGAAGAGTAAAAAGGTGATAATTAGGTATTATATACTTTATAGGTTGTATACTTACTGAATAATCTTTGAGTATACTGACAGAATTTGATAGTTAAAGGATGGATTGATATTCAATGTTTCTTGTTCTTTGTTTCCAGCTTTTAAGGAAATAAGTTTTGTTTGGTTCATGATCCTCATTCTTTACCATTATTTATAATTAATTTGTGTATAAATTCTAGAAAAATCAATTTTTATTTGACTTCTATCCTTTCTATTATTGATAGACATTGATAGACTTCTATCCGCGTCTATCACAACTATCCAAAAAATTTGTTATTTTGTGTAAATAGTTTCTTTATATTGTGTAAATTTTTCTATTTTGTTATTTTTATTTCGCCAATTTACTATTAGTTTGACATTCTCACGGATTAATTTTCAAATTAACTTCTTTTCATCTACAATATTTGATAATTAGTGCTTACTTACCTAGAGAAACCCGAGATTTATGAATGTTGTGCTCAATCTTTTTCCATTATTGATTATAGATTAAAAACAATCCGTATTCAAAATTTACAGATTAAATATTTGAACCTTTTGTTTTGTTTTGTTTTGTTTTTTGTTTTTTTTTTATGCTTTTTAATTACAAGCCAACATTAAAAGATAAAATTAATTTTTTTTTCTTTGCAATTAAATTCTTTCTTAATTATGGATATGACAATAAGTTTTAAAGACTTGTTCTAAAGGATGGAGATGATTTGATGCTTTATTTTCCAGTAATTTCAAATGAATCTATTTTCAATTACCAGTTACCACGAACATTAGCTTTCCAATAAATGTATTTTTAATGCCTTAAATTCTATATATATATATATATATATTTGAATTGAGAATTTGAACATTTGACCTTATATTCGATAAGAACATTTGACCTTATATTCGATAGATTATCGTTTATACCAGTTATGCTACACTCGTGTAATTTTGTATATGTATTTGGAGGATAATTATTTTCAAACATTTAACACTCCAATATCTTATAGAAAATAGCTTTGGAAGTTTTTGGGGTACAAGTTCTCATATTATAAAAAAAGGTGTTCACTCACTGTTCTTAAAATTAGTGTTTGAAATTAAGTGATAGATGTTGAATGAACATCATTTTCACTATCTTTTAGACAAAAACTGAAGAAATAACTTACATTACAAGACCCCTTCGATAACCATTTAGTTTTTGACTTTTAAAAATTTAGCCAATAAAAACTACGTGCATCTATTGATTTTTTTGTTTTGTTGTCTACATTTTAGGAGTGGTTTTAAAATCTAAGTTAGTTAATTCTTGAAATTTTAAGAACTCGTTTGATAACTATTTGATTTTTAGTTTTTGAAAAATAAGCTTCTAAATACGACTTCTACCTATTGATTTTCTTGTTTGGTTATTTACTTCTTTGAAAAATAGAAAAAATAAATTTTGTTTTTGAAATTTGGTTATGAAATCAAGAGTTTAGTTAAGAAAGATGAAGACTATGTTAAAAAAAAGTATAATTTTCAAAAACAAAAAACCACATAGTTGTCAAATAGGCCTAAAAAAATAGCTTTTAGAAATTTATTTTTGTTGTTAGAATGTAGCCCCAAATTCAATTGTTAAGTTTAGGAAAGTGAAAACCATAAGTAAAAACAAAAAATATCAAATAGTCCATTGTTATGTTGAACCATGTAGTTAGGTTTGTTTGAGTCAAATAAATTTGTGATCTACTTATTAAGGTCCGATTTTTTATTTGTTTATAATTTGTGAACATTAAGCCTATAAAAACATCTTCCACCTCTAAAATTCCTACTTTGTTATCTATTTTTATCGATATTTTAAAAAACTAAGCTAAATTTTGAACACTAAAAAAAATAGTTTTTGTTTTTAAAATTTGGCTAAGAATTCTACTCTTGTACTTAAAAAATATAGAAATATAAAATATACTAAAATTTCAAAAACCGAAAACCAAAAATGGAATAATTATTAAATGCAAAATCTCTTGATTAATCAACCTATGTGCAATTTAGAAGTGGAAATAGAGGATCAAAATACATTTTCTTCCAATTTTTTTTAATCTTCTTTCCAAAATGATATTACAAGAAATCCAATATCAGCAGAAAAAAGAACCAATATGTTAAAAAAGGAACATTGTAACTTTCTCAAAAAATAAAATAAAATTATTGTTATGTTAAATGTCCTTTTTTTTTTTTTTTTTTTTTTTTTTTTTTTTTTTAATTTTATTTTTAATTCTTGAACTTGGTCTGCATGTCTTGTCCCTAACAGTATCTATGTGGCTGTGCTCTGTCTGTTTATTCTTAAAAGACAATTATCGAAGCTTCACTTTTGTACTTTGAATATGGTTAACCAGAAGCTGCAGTTTACACCACTCAGTTGTTGCTCTGTTTCTTAATTAATATCTATTAAACTTCCACTTTCCCTGGTTAGTTTATGAGCTTATGATTTTAAAATCATAATATGTAGTATTAAAAGCTTATAACTTCTTACCAAACAAATGCTTGGAGCTTTGATTTCCAAGATTTTTTTTGTAATTATCCTTTAAGTTTACTCTCTTTGTATTTGAGTTCTTAGTTATGTAGCTCCTTTTTAGGCAAAATTATTCAGTATTGTCCGTCTCATAATTAAGGATGTACCTGTGTTGGGTTGGGTTGAGAGTATTTTTTTGGACCAACTCGAAAATTCGGGTTGGTTGGGTTGACAATCCAAAAGACTCCAACAAAGTCTTTAACCCAACCCAACCCAACCCAACCCTTAAAATTGGGTTGGGCTGAGTTGAGTTGTCGGATTATAACTTATTTTTTTTCTTTTTTATTAAAAATATGTAAACTTATCTACAACATATAACTAATAACTAAAATCTCATAAAATTCAAATGTTAAATATCAAATGTTTATTACAAACTTTAACAAAAAAAAAAAACAAATATCATAACAATTTTAAAAGGAAAATATTAAAAATTCACAAATTAATCTATATAAAGTAATCAAACTTTAAACAAAGGGAAATATATAATATTAACATATATGAAATTCGAGTTGGGTTGGGTTAACCGAAATTTTTGTTAGCCAACCCGCAACCCAATACAACCCAATACAAATAGAAAAAGTTTAACCTAAATTTAAGAACAAAACTAATCTAACCCAACCCTTACATTTTGGATTGGGTAGTCCCGGTTGTTCGGTCAGTTAGAACACCCTACCCATTATAACGGATGATTCTAATAACCACACAATACATATTCAAAAATTTTTTACAGTTCCACTATCTTACGCATCCAAGGGTGTAAAAATTGCTAGTCAGTGTTCTCAAAATTTCTCATTTTTAGGCTCATTTTTTTATTATTTTTATTTTTCTTTCAATAAAACCCAATTTTTGACTGAAAAAATTTAAAATATACAAGTCTACTCTATGAGCCAAACTCCTTTTTGGACTAATATCTTATGTTGTGTTTCAGAAACAACCTAGGTTTATGGTAGTTTGTAAATCAATGTCTTAACAAAACACTTATTTATGTTATTTTCTTTTAAAATTATTGTCTCATTAATTGACTAGTTGTTTTCTTAGCTGATGATGTGTAATTTGTCAATTATGACCAAATTGTTCGAAATTTGGAACTTTGCAGACTCAGTACATGCTGGACCAGCTATCTGATCTTCAGAACAAGGTAGATTTGACTTGATATTGAGTTTTAATGGTGAATTCAAATCATTTTTAATTTGCTGTTGAATTGTCATAATTAATTTATATGCTATGTTTATTATTATTTTTTTAAAAATCTTTTTTCAAGTACAGGAACAAATGCTGATTGAAACCAACAGAGCTCTGCAAATAAAGGTAATCAACATTTCTTTCTTAACATACAACTGCACAACAAAAAGCTGAAATTTATTGATCCTCAAACTTTGAAAAAAATAAAAAATCAGTTTTCTCATGGGAAAATATTTACGTTACCATTGTGTAATAATTTAAAGGCAAAAAATCATATGATACATTTAAATTAATGGATAAAAATAAGCATAAACTTATTATTATTGTTATTATTATTATTAGGTCTACATTAAAATTGTAATGAAAGTGTGTTGTTGGTTGATCAGCTGGAAGAAATAAGTTCAAGGAATAACATAAGGCTTACATGGGAAGGTGGAGACCAAAGCATGTCATATGGTCCACAAAATGCCCAAACTCAGGGCTTCTTTCAGCCACTAGATTGCAATCCCACTTTGCAAATTGGGTGAGATTAATTTTATTATTAATTATTCTTTTTTCTTTTTTATTTTTAAAGCAAATAATTTTTATTTTTTCCTTTTTTTGGGGGGGTAATTTGGTCTATTTTTGTGTTGGTTTTTTAATTAGGTACACTTCTGCAGTATCAGACCAAATTACAAGCACCACTGCCCCAACTCATGCCCAACAAGTCAATGGCTTCCTCCCTGGTTGGATGCTTTGAAGACAAAAAAAAAAACTACTTCTTTTTTTTTTTTTTTTTGCACTATGCTTCCAACACTATGCAAAATTGTTAATAAGCATTATATTTTACTTTTATTTTAGAACTTGAAAGAAAATCTCAAAATTTGAAGGACTTGTATTCAGAACCTATCATACTTACTTGTATCTTTTCAAATTTTAGGACACTTTGAATTTTTTTTTTTTTTTTTTTTTTTTTTTTTTTTTTTTTTTTTTTTTTTATCTGTTTTGTGCTGTGTGCTTTGGATATTTTGAATTACAGGTGAAGCTTTATGTCTTTTGAAGGTGATTGTTTATTTATTAATTTTTTTAAGCACAACAGTTGCGGGTGGGGATTGAGCTTCTGACATTTAAGGATGAAGTGCATTTTAATGCTATTGAACTAAGTTCACTTTGACGAGATTGTTTATTCATTGAGGGAGATTGTTTTTAAATTTGTATTTTCTACTCATGTTGATGACTATGACTCTTATATGTTCTTGGAGCAAATAACAATATTAACTAGATCCTAGAATGGGGCATCTTATGAAGAGAAATTGGACGGAATGACAAATTTCAGGGTTCATCTTGATTTTTGGCAAAATTTGAAATTAATAAGATTTTTGGCAAAAGCATGCCAGATATTTTTTTAATTCCCCTAATTGCCCTTTATGTGGTTAGATTACAAATTTCAAATTACTGTGTAAGTGCATAACCATGTATCAATTGGAAATAGAAATACAACATAACTGGCATCGTCGATTATGAGACCGTGCATCGTCGATTATGAGACCGTGCATCAATTCTTATAAGAAATACAGTGTATTTGGAATCATCACTTACACCATTTCAACCAAACTGATCTAGGAGATAAAAGGTGCCATATTTTTCTACCATGTTGAATTTGAATTGTTAGTTGCATATTAAATTTGTTATTATTTAACCATTTTGAATTTGAATGGTTAGTTGCAAATTAGATTTGTTTTTATTTAACCCTTTTGAATTTGAATTGTTAGTTGCATATTGATTTGTTTTTATTTAACATTTAATTTAATTATTAGTTATATTTATTTGTTTTTATTTAACTAAATTTTATTTATATATATATATATATATATAATATATAATATATATATATATATATATATATTAATTAAGTTTTTGTAAGTAAAATGATATTAAAAAAGAAAATAAAAAACTAAGTTTTAGTTACAATGCCCACATAGCCACCAAAAATATAATAATATATATATATATATATATATATATATATATTTAAAAAATTATATTATTAAGTTTTTGTAAGTAAATAACATTAAAAAAAGAAAAACAACCTTCCCTTCCTTTGCGAGCTTCCTCCTTTGCGTGAAGAGCAACGTCATCGTCTGTGTCATTTCGTTTGTCTGCAGTTTACCACAAGCCATTACGCCACATCCATCGACTGCTTGTTTGTGCTGAGACTGCCCCCATTGCGGAGGGTAGCATCGATAAGTGTCATGGATCTTCCTCTCTCATTCACTATCTCCTCGTTTTTTCTAAATATATTTTTTGCCTTGGTTTATCATATATCATCGCTATTGTCATCATGTGGCCATAATAAGAATTGGCCAACAGTATCTAGGTGAGTATCAAGGTTGTTTGGTGGGAATTTTAGTTGCTATCGAGCAAGAGGTGTTTGACGATGTTCAATTTAAATGTAATGCGATAGTACAGTATATTTGCGTAATAGTGTAGTGTATTTGCGCTTTTTTGAATTTGTTTTAGTATGTGATGCTTAATTTTATCAATTTTAGTGTGTGGGGGTAATTTGGATATTTGTTAATTATAATCTTTTAATTTAAAAATTATTTGCGATTTTATGATTTGAAATTTTTTTTGCTATTTTTCCAAATGAAACCTCAACATTTACTATTTGTCTTGTCAGCCTCTTATGAAACACATGTAGCCCAATTTATGCGTGGGCCCTTAAAAGCATTTGCTTTTCATCTTTGGAAAATGTCTAAAAACTTGACGTATTTGTCATTTTTGTTATTGCAATGCTATTGGTTATATTTTTGGAGTAGCTTTGCGCATATAGCACTCAAACTAAAAATGAGTAAATATCGCACAATGTAAAAAATATTGCAAATAAAGTCAAATTAAATGCAGTGATGTGAGTCTATCGGTGATAGACCATATCGTTGGTAGGAGTCTGTCAGTGATAGACCATATTAGTGGTAGAAGTCTATCACTGATAGACTTTGTTATATTTGCAATTTTTTTAAAAAAATATTGCTATAAACTTAATTATTATTCTTAAAAGTGCTACCCATTGTAATTACTCTATATTTTTTTCTTCAAGGCAAAATGTCGATCATTATATTATACATTTTGTCTCTAGTTGTGTCAAGTATGTTCCATCTTTTGCAGAATCTGTCGAAAAATTTTACTAGTTTATGTCTACATGATTGTTTAATTTCCTTCTTGTGGCAGAAAAAATTTTGGTACATATTTGTTCTCTTGCCTTAAGAAGCTGCTATTTATTTGCTTGCTCCTCCCCAAATTAGGGTGACTGTTTTTCATTATTCAATTGGGATAGTGTTTTGTTTGAGGAGATTATTGAGCAGAGTGAATTTTGTTAGATAATTTGGTAGAAGCTGTGTGTGGTCCTTTATGTATGATGTTTCTTTACTATAGTCATTTAGACTAAGCTCCTGTCTCAAAATCTCATAGAGTGGTATGAGTCTCGAGAACCTTACTTCTTGTATTGGGGTGTTCTCTAGTTATCACTTGTGAGCTGAGTTTGAAGAGAGAGATTATCATATTTAGAGGAAGCCTAAGTAATTAATTTGAAGTGCTCTTCTTACAAGACAAGAAAGATCATGACGATAATTGAGAACAAGTCTTACACATAGGAAGAGCCTAAATAATAATAGACTAAAAGATAGGTTGTGCGTGAGTCTCTCTAGAGGTTATTCAACAGAGATAAGTACTACATTGTAATTACTTAACTTTATATTAGTGAAAACTCTTTCCTTTGGGCATACAACCTCTTCCCCCAGACATATGTGATATTGCACTGAATTGGGTTAGCAATCTCTATGTCTCTTATCTTTTATTTACTTGTTTTTTTGTACGTGTTGTTATTCATCTTGTTACAACATTGTGTGTGACGTGTATCGTTATGTGATAGATACACCTAATTTCAATTTTGACCACCTCATGATTTTAGAATACGAGAGTGAATAGTTTCCATTTCACTTTATACTCCTAGTATATATGTGTATTCACAGTCAAACTACCCTAATAAAAAAAAAATAATATATATTTGCATGATCAGAAATTTCCTGATTTATTTTCTCAGTATATATTTATTTTTAGATTTATTTATCCACATCATAGATATCAATTTTCTTTCTTTATTATTTATTTATTTAGTAATAAAGTCAACCCTAGAAACTTATTAACATTCAAGCTTCCAACATTTTACCATTTTGAAGACTTATCAAAAGTGTAAATACCAATATGCATAAAGACGAAGAGAATGATTAAATACATTAAAGAATCTAGCCCACATTGTAAATATTAGTATATAAAATGACGAGATTTGTAACGACTTTGTTTAAATGACCTATGTTATATTTTCTTATATGGTTCAATTAATATAGACACACACAATATATATCATTTTGGAAAAAGTTGGAGTGTATGGTAACCACTTAAAATAATTTTGAAAAAATAAATTTGTGAATTAACTAAATAAGTTGGTTTGAGAGAAACAATTGAAACAAATTTTTAGAAAAAAGATTTTTGAGTGTTCAATAGTTAATCTCTCCCTAATTTATATAATACATAAATTACCAAAATACCCTCACTAATCCTCTACCTCACTTCCACCATGGTTGTCGTTGACTACCGCTGCCCTCTGCTGGCCCCCTCTAGCGATCACCATCGGTAGTCCACTCCAACAGCCAACTCCGACAACCACCACCGGTGGCCAGATTTGACCATGAATTTCAACGATGAACCTCGACGGCTAACTTCGGCAACTATCTCTGACGATTATCTCCAACAAAAACTAAACAAATTGCATCAATTATCTCTAACAAAAAACTCTAACTCTAATGACCAATTAAATAATAAATAATACCACAAAATATAGCATTAAAATTTAAAATTAAACAAAAAAAATGCAATAATATTGTAAAAAAAAGTGTCTATAAAATGCAGTGAGCTAGTAAGTTTTACAGTTGGTTAGCGAAAAGAATGATTTAAATAACAAATAAGTTGTATAAATAATAAAAAAACCCCAAGAAACATGGGTTCTAGAACCATAAAGAGATCGAAATTCAACAAAATTCCTTAAAATGGAGATGGAGTCCAAAATTTAAATATGTTAGATTTTGTTATTAAATCAACCAAAGTAATGTTGCAATCTGCTTCGTCCTTTGCTTGTGGTGCTTTTGGGTTATCTTAAATGGACATTCTTTCGGTAAATATTCACTTAGACGATTGTACCAAATTTTTTTGAATTGTTTTAATCCATATAATGATATAGGTAATTTAATTAAATATAATTATCTAGAATTTGAATTATACGATTTAGATATCTTACATCCCTATTAGCTTCTAAAAGGTGTTTTCTTACTCCACTTAATTCGAGTTTGTTCCGTGATTTTATAGGTCTTAAGCATTAAGAAGGTAGAATTGACCGTCGGAGTAGAAACCAAGATTAAATGGATCAAAACGAAACTTCGAATCATTAATTGAGGAAAAGAGGCCATAATCACAAAAATTTCCCTAAGAGAATGCACTGCGCCGCGCTTGTGCGCGACGCCAGAGGTAGAATGATGCCAAGACAGAGCGCTGCACTGCCCCTCGATGCTGTTGCGTGGTGCTTCTTGCCAATAGCATCAGGCAAGGACAGCGTTGCAGCTGCCTTGTAGCGCGGAAACACCATCGCTTGAAGATTACATGTGTGTGCGCGGCAGCGGTGCTGGCCCGATTTATTATAAATAGAGTTCTTGGCCTCCTAAGGGCTTCGTGCTCGATTTTCTCCAGCCCCCACCTGCGATTCCTATATTCTTCCATCAATTCTCTCTCCCTCTAAGCTTCTCGTTCATTGTATTGATGATTATAATATTAATTTCTTGTTGGAACGTTACGAGGAAATAAGGCAACTGAGGAGCCGAAAGTTGTCTAGGCTTTTGAGTCAGTCAAATATTTGTTCTTTTTTCTACTTTAATTCCGTAGTATTAAGGTAGTGAGAGGTTAAGCCATTCCTTCCAATTAGCTTTTTTTTTAGTAACCAAGAGGGGGATTTTGTTGAATCGATTTTGATTGCCATAAATTGGAATGCAACAGCAACAAATAAACAAAAATTGGATGTTGATTGGATTTAAATTATCAATGAAACAAAACTTAGCTCGGGGTAATTGGGATTATCCTTAATTTGCTATTCATTCATCAATGAGTCACATAAGTGCATGCCATGCAATTTGTTGGTTTTAACTTAGCCAATCTCTTTTAGAAAAGTTATAAGGATGTCCAGTAAATCAAATCAATTCTTGTGTCCAGAGGAAAAGCCTCCTAAACATAGACACCAATTAACATTAAGATCTAAGGCAATTGCTAAGACGAACAAATTAATTAGGAAAAGTCTAATTAAGTATCGAATGCGAATTTCTTCTAAGTTAGATAGATGAATGCTATTCGATTGGGAAAAACCGAATCAATTTACAACAAAAACCCAATGATTACGTATTAGGTGTAGATCTATAACGATAATTAAACATGCATCTACATCTATCTTAGTTTTAGTTTTTTTTTTCATGAAAGGCCTACCAAGCAAGATAGATGCAGATGAATGTGAAGCATTCTCTTCCATTTTCACAATATAAAAATCAACAATTAAAATTAACCGATTGACCTGGATAAGAATGTCCTCTACTACTTCCATGGGATGTATGAATGATCTATCAGCTAATTGAATCACTACGCCAGTTTCATGCAAATCATTCAATTTTAAATCCTGGAAAACTGAATAAGGCATTACATTGATGGATGCTCCTAAATCTAGCATAGTCTTTTCAGTTTTCTTGTTACCAATCACACAGGGAAGTGAAAACATACGTGGGTCTTTCTATTTCTCAGACATATTTTTCTATAAGATAGCACCACTACCCTTTCTTTCTCCTTCTTTTGTCTTTTCCTGGTACGCAATTCCTTTAAAAATTTGGCGTACCTGAGAATTTGCTTGTGTTAGGATCGATGCCCTAAATCTCGTGATCTTGTAGTTTGTGAACTTGTATTGTACAAACGAATTATTTATTTAATAAAATAATAGTTATTTTATTTGACATTTAGTTGCATTAACCCAAAAGCAATAAACTAAGATCCTAGGTTATTAGCTGTAACTTAAACACGTATGTGGAGACATACAAGTGGATCATGTTTAAGTGATAACCTAAAAGGTCTATAGTAGATGGATAAGACTGGGTACCTTATCCTGGTAATACTAAGGATATGACCCATTTTGTGATTGTTACAACTGTTGTAAAGTGTGTCACAAATGTTTCGATTCTAAACCTTCATGTGGAAACATGTGAGTCTGGGTATTCTATACATGTGAGACATGTATAAGACCGAACCAAAAAACGGTTAGTCTCTCATTTTAACATCGTTGCTTGATGAGACTTATATTTCACTAGGATGATTATAGGTGACTCGACCTTAATCTTAAGTCAGTTGTGAACTCCTGCCTGTGAGGGCAATCCTTTAATTTGTATGGGTGAGAGTGACTAGGTTCGTCGACTCAATAAGCCTCTATTTTGGAGATTTGTCAGAGCAGATAGTTGGGAACACAACTGTACAAGATGGAATTCGTATCTTATGAACTGCTCCCTTAAGAGTTGATACCGAGTCTTGAACAATGAGACGCCTCACCCTCTCATTGGTCAGAGAGGGGTCTAGCTCATAGTTGGACTATGACTAAATTATTCATTAGAGGGATCAGTGGTGTTTAAGGAGTTAGAGGTAACACATGGGTAAAGCGATAATTTGGCCCAGCTGGGGTTACAAGCAATCTGTGAAGGGTCGACTTGCTGTTGATTGATTATATCCGTGGACATAGAAATATATCTATAGTGCGAAGAGTGCAGCTGTCAGTCTTTAGTGGAGTAACCGATAGTTAATGAATGTTGATTAATTAATTAAAGAGTTTAATTAATTTAATCTCATATCATTGGAGCTTCAATCTGATAGATCCATTAGGTCCACTTGCTAGCTCATTATAAGGGAATTAATTGTATAAGATACAATTAAATAATGTACATTGATACATTATAATATAAAGTTAATTTTGTATTAGATGCAAAATTAAACTTTATAATATGTGAGAGAAAATATTTGGATAAGATTCAGATATTATTAATGTGAATGAGATTCATATTAAACTATTGGTTATATGAGAATAATTAGTTAATTCTTAACTAATTATAAGATATATATATATAATTCCTAATTTAATTAATTTTATCAAATATGATTTAATAATATTAATTTTAAATTAGAAAAACTAATAACTCTAGTTGTGAGTTATCAATCGTGATGGATGAGGGAGTTTTAACTCCCTCATCCACCACTTCCTCTCACAAATAATTGCATATCTGGAGAATAGTTAAAATCCTGAGAGTGAAAAAAAAATGAAGAAGATTTGTTTTTCTCTCTTGAATTCTCACACAAGTTCTCTACTCTTTCCTACCAAATACAGTTTGGAGACCACACTTCCAAGGCCAAATTATCCCAGAGAATAGCAAGTGCTCGGAGTGGTATTGTCCTGTCCTTTTGTTTCTAGGTATGTGGAAGAACGATGGGTTCGTGTTTTTGGAGAAATTTGTTGTGAAGAATAGAAACCTACAAGTGTAAGACTTATTTCCTTTTCTTTTCATTCTCATCATACTTATCTAAATATGTTTATTATATTGCACTGTTATGTGTTTCTTTGTTTTTCTTATAATACGTAATTTAAGGTTGAAATCACAAACGATTGCACACTTCCGCCAGGATTCAATCCCTTCAACTTGATCGCATCAAGAAGTGGGATATTGATCTTTACCCTTCTAAATGTATCAAGGAACTTTTGGTCAACACCATTCTCCTTTGGCCTCACCAACCTAGAAGGAAAAGGAGCTTTAAGAACAAAATAATTAAAAGAAAGAGGAGGGTAAACTTTAAATCCCTTTTTCGGCGGAGGAGGTGGTCCTCATGTAACAACTAGTTCAGTGGACATAAAGTCCTCTCCAGATGGTGTTGAGTTTTATGCCCTAAAACTCGTAAGTAGTAAATGTATTATTTTGACCGTCATTAATAAATTGTTATTAATTATTATTCAATAAGTGTTATTGATTATATTTCTATTCTCTTGTATTAATAACCCTAAAATCCAATAAACTAACATCCTAGACTGTCTTATGAGTCTTGAACATATGAGGATCAATATTCAAGATACAACCTAAAGAGTCTATAGTATAGGGATAAGGTTAGGTACCTTATCCTGGTGACACTATGGATACGTCTAACTTTGTATTTGATACAAACACAATGATCCAACACGTTCGTGTAGGAGACATGTGAGTAGGGGTATCCTATGCAATGAGTTTGCATAAGACTGGACCATGTAATAGTAACCACTAGATGTAACTCCGTTAACTAGTTAGGTTTCTATTTCAATAGAATGACCTAGGCAACTTAGTCTTAATCCTGAGTATATTATAAACTCCTGTTCACGAGGGATTGTCTTTTGATTTGTATGAGTGAGAGTGGCTACTTTGCCGACTCAATACGCCTACTATTTTGGGGACAAAACCGAGTGGGAAGCTGGGAACATAATTATACAAAATAGATTTCGCTCCTTCTTGACTGTAGTGTAAGTAGATGAGTGTTCCCTTAAGTGGTCTTCGGGACTTGAACAAAGAGCCTTACTCTCTCACTAACTCGAGAGGAATTTCTGTTTAATGGTTGGACCATAAACGAGTTGTTCATTAGAGGAGCATTGATACTTAAGGATTTAGAAGTAACCCGTGAGTAAAACGATAATTTGACCCAGCTGGTGTTACGATCACCTGTGAAGGATAAATTTGATGTTATTGGTCTATATCCGTTGACACAGAAATATATCTACAGTGAGAAGAGTGCAGCTGTGGGTCTTTAGTGGAATGTACCCATAGTTAATGAATATTGGTTAATGTCACTAATGAGTTTAACCAATTAATCTCATATTGTTGGAGCTTCTGATCTGTAAGTCCATTAGGTCCCCTTCCTAACTCGTAAAGAGTATTGAGGTAATTAAGTTTTGAATGAAATTTGAAATGTTCAAATTATCTAAGGGAAATACTATAATGTATAATGATACATTATAATATAAAATTTATTTTATAAATCCAACTTTATAAATTTAATTTTGGATATGATTCAAAATTAATTCATGAGAGAATTAAAAATTTGAAATAGTTCAAATATTAGTTTAATATGAATTAGATTTATATTAAAATATGATTTAAATGAATATATTAAATAAATTAGATTTAATTAAATATTAATTTAATTAATTAGTTATTTTAATAAATTAATTTATATTTAATTAAATTAACCTAATTGGTTATGGGGAAGGGAGTTACCTCAAACGTGGGATCACTTTCCATCTCCATATTCCTCTCTAGATACCTTTCAAAAAGGGATTCAAAGAAGAAGATTTTTGGTTGGTTGTTGTTTAATTTTTTTCCAGAAAGGTTTTGTGCTCTCCCTTTTTCTCTACCCAAAAGGTTTTTGCTAAAAATTTCAAGGAAGGTTACCACAAACCTTTACCTCATTTATTCAGAGTTTAGGGAGGTCTCCCATTGGTGGTGTTTGGTTTCTTCGAAAAAGATATTTTTCATTTTTTTAATTTATTCTTTAACCTAGATAATACAATAGTTTTCTTTTCCTATATTTTTGCAGTGCATAATTTTCTAATTTCTAAATTATAAATTGAAATTGGCCCTCTGTATTTTTTCGTTGCACTAGGGTTTTTATCCCTGCAGATGGAACATCAACAGGTGCAGTATGTGTGGAAGTTCTTTGCCACTCGTCAATGTGATGTCACTAACATTCTCCCTTGGATTTGTTTCAGGCTGCGAAAGGAGTTTACCTGACTGCTTTTCCAACTTGCTCACCGATGTAGCAAGCTGGGAAATGTTGTTTTCCATTTGCTCCAAAGTAGACTGAAAATTTTTCACAATGTCCTCAATAGAAACATTTGAGCTCAAAGAAGCTCCTTTATTATTCTGAACATGCTCGTTCCGTCTACCCTATGTAACATTAGGGTGGTCTCGCCAACTTGGAATGTAAATCTAACTGTATAGGTCTCTCCACCTGTTCTGCCCATTGTTATTAAATCCTCCAATTGCATTTACCTCCTGCTGGAAGTTTTTGCAGACATCAACAGTATGGCCAGTCATCAAACAAATCTGGCACGTCACTGTCGGTTGGTTTTTCTCGAACGCCATCTATTTGACAGTAGCAACTAAGTCAAAGATTTGACTTCTTAATTCACTTACCTCACTTGAAGATTTAATGTTAACTGAATCTCTAGTCCCAAATTGCTGAATGTTTTCAGCCATGGTAGCAATAAGCTTTTTTGCCTTAGAAGGGGTTTTGTTTATCAAAGCTTCACCTGCTGCAACATCAACTTTGCTCTTGTCCTGCTGTAGTAAACCTTCATAGAAATACCGAACGAGCATTTGATCAGAAATCTGATGGTGGGGAAAGCTCTCACAGATTCTCTTGGATCTCTCCCATTACTCATAGAGTGACTCCTCATGGTCCTGCACTATGGAATATATCTCCTTTCTGATTCTTGCAGCACAAGAACTGAGAAAAATTTCTCTAAAAACTACTTCTTCATCTAAGCAAACATTGTAATACTACCAGATGGTAAGTAATACAACCAGTCCTTTGCGCCATCTTTTAATGAAAAGGAAAATGGCCTCAAATTAATCTTCTCTTCAGTGACTCCATGTGGTCGCATCCCATCACATACTATGTGGAACTCTTGGAAATGCTTGTGTGGTCCTCACTTGCACGACCTTGAAAAGTTGGGAGTAAGTGAGTTAAACCTGTTTTCAACTGAAATGTACCTGTAGTTTCAGGATATATTATGCACAGAGGTTGCTGAGTTGTATCAAAGAGTTGCTAACTCTCTCAAAGTGTGTTCAGGTTGCTCTGCCATTTCAGTCTGTTGAGCAACCTCTTCCAAATTCTCTTCAATTTCTTGCGTGTCTACAACACTGATTTGATCAAATTGCTCAGCTTGCGCTCTTGCTTCTCTTTGAATTCACCTCTCTTCTCTTTTTATGTTTGCAAAATATAACAAACTAGAGTTCCCAGAGGAACGAGTCATGCAACAAAGATAAAACAAAAATGCAAGTAAGAAACAACAAGTTTTTACAAAGGGAAAATATCAAGACTCCCTGGCAACGAAGCCAATTTGACGAGCTAAAATTTGTCGAGGCTTTCGAGTCGGTCAAATGTTTGTTTTGTTTCTACTCTAATTCCATAGAACTAAGGTAGTGACAGGTCGATCCACATAGAGCTAATCAATTTTCCTTCCAATTAGCTTGTTGTTTAGTAATTAGGGGGGTTTGTTAAATCTGTTTTGATTGCGATAAATTGAAATGCAGCAGCAACAAATAAACACAAATCAGATGTTGATTGAATTTAAATTATCAATGAAACAAAACCTAGCTTGGGGTAAATTGGGATTATTATTAATTTGCTACTCATTCATTGACAATCACACACGTGCCATGCAATTCATTGGTTTTAACTTAGCCAATCTCTTCTAGAAAATCTAAAAGGATCTCCAGTTAATCAAATCAATTCTTGTGTCTAGAGGAAAAACCTCGTAAACATAGAAACCAATTAGCATTAAGATCTAAGGCAATTGCTAAGATGAATGAATTAATTAGGAAAAGCCTAATTAAGTATTCAATGCGAATTTCTCCTAAGTTGGATTGATGAATGCTATTCGATTGGGAAAAGTTGAATCAATTTACAACTCTAACTTTACTCTTGTTTCTGGGCAATCTAAGAACCTAACGATTACGTATTATGTGTAGATCTATAACGATAATTAAACATGCTTGACTAATTTGCTAGATATCCTCAAACACATTTAATCAATTGAATAAGAATAAGGAGAAAATTCAATAATCCATAAAATAGCAAGAGAAAAATAGTTCATAATCTCATGAGTTGAAAAATCAAGAAATAAAACCCTAAATACTGAGCTAAATAATCGTACATTATCCTAGATACATGCTTGAAATCATCTAATAATAATCAAGAAGTCTCAATTGGATAGGGAAGAAGAAATACAGAGGAGAAGAGAGAAGACTGGTGAGAATTTTGTGTGAAGAACGTGATAATCTTTACACAACGACTAGGGTTGATATAAAATCTCGTGATGGCGCCGCGATGCTTGGAAGCAATGCTGTGACATTGACGGAAAAAAACACGCAGATCATCTTTAGAGCACTGGACACTCAAAGGTAGCGCCACGACACTAACTGTAGTTCAAGAAAATGCACTCTTGGGAAAAAGCGCCAAACTTGGCATTTAGGCGGCGCCGCTGCACTATGGAGCAGCGGCCATTTTGGTCATTTTGCCATTCTCTTCCCTAGTTGATGCAATTAAGCTCTGAATATGCACGTTTTAACCTGAATTTGATGCTAAGGGTCTGTTCTATCTAAATCATGTTTGATACCTATAAAATGGGAAATTAAACACGTGAAATACGAGAATGAACCTGAATTAAGCAGAATGAGGTAACACATTTTAAGCGCTATCATCAACATTTCGATTGGGAGATAGAAGTTAGATTGCTGTTTCTTTTGAGGTTTTGACTACATTTTTTGGACTTTTTTGTTGTAAGCATTCTTCATTTTTGTTTTATCTCAATGAATCTTTTTGATTGAACTGACATCTCAGGTAGAATGTTCATTGTTTGTTATGTTTCCTCTTGCCATACGTTTACATCACAAGAAAACACCTAGTAGCATAATTACAGATTATATGTTCAATTGGTAGACTATCCACCTAATTCGATATGCATGATCTAATTAAGATTTAAAATTAAATCGTATGTTAGACTTAGGTTATCCAAGTCTTTTACCCATCACGACAATTTTACTTCTCGTTCTTATACAAACTTGGATAATCTTTATGGACACTATCAAATCCAACTGATTTGAATAGTTTAGTTTAATTAGAAGAACTCTTAATTAATGAATTGTGGACACTTGTAGAGCAATCTACAAGATTCTATGAGTTTGCATGTTAATTTTCCTCATCATTAGATTCTTATGATAAAGAAAAGAAATTGAACTAAATCCTATCCTTGATTCGGTCTGTTAGATTGAATTTTCCCCCAAATCCACTTTTAAGCATTTAATTCCTTGCAATTATGCTTTCCTGCAATTTAAATTTCTGCAATTGTATGAGCACCAAATCAAACCCCTCATTGTTACCATCGAATTAAAGTTTGAAGTTTAAGAGAATTATTCAATTTTCTATGGAGATGGTCCGTTCCTACTAGTACTACAAGCTCATAAGAGTTCAGAAAATACATTTGAATTGGGTATTGGCAAGCCTAGGTTAAAAAAAATTATTGTAGAAATCTTATCTATTCCTTTAGCCAATTCTTGAATTAAAAAGAAAACAAACAAAAAAAGAAACAAAAAACAAAAAATTGAATAAAAACATTTATTGTGTGTTTGATTTCTTGTTGTGTATGACTCGTTCTTCTGGAAGTTCTAGACTTCACTATTTTGCAGATAGTAAACAGGTTGAGTGCCGAATCAGACAAGGAAGAAGAGATCACACAAGAAAACAATAGGACATTTTGGAGGACAAAGAAGAACATCTAGAGCTAGAGATTATTGTGCTTGAAGTGGTCATGGGGCAAGTTCAAGAGCGTAGACTAAGGTAGATGATCGAGCCAGACATGACATAATAGTCGTTGTGTATAGTCTTCACAAAGACCACCGTGTCATTTGAGCTTAAGCCTGGGCTAATCTATTTGCTATCGTAATTCAAAGAGAGAGTAGGGGAAGACTCTCACAAACATTTCAAAGAGTTTCATATAGTTTGTGATGGGATGAGGCCCCACAGAGTCACAGAGGAGCAGTTAACATGAAAGGCTTTCCATTCTCTCTGAAGGACATGGCTAAAGACTAGCTCTATTATCAACCGCCTCGCTCTATTCCGACTTGGAACGACCTAAAGAAGCAGCTCTTGGAAACATTCTTCCCAGCTTCGAGAGATGCAAGCATCAGGAAAGAAACCTACTAATAACTCTCGAAAAAAGGTACTTTTATGCCTCTAATCTCGCTTGCTGCTATATTTAATCTCCTTAAATGTTTATAATTGTAGAATCTTGAGAAATTCATGCTTTCCAAAGCATTACGTGCCGTTTAGGGTTAATATGAAGTAATTGGGAGTCATACCGAGCATCTAGGCTTCAAATGAGTGAGAAAAGGTCAAGCGCTGTGGCACGAGTCACAGAAGCGCGCATCAGGGAGTAGCATTGCGATGCTCCGGAGTTTGACATAAAAGATTAAGAGCGCAACGCCACGCAACACTGTGGCAAAAAAGGTTAAAGTTTCGAGGCGTCGCCGCAATTCTATATAGTTTCTCTTCTTCGAATTTAGGGTTTATGCTGGATTTTTATGGAGGCCGAGAAGAAAACCTATTTTCTGCTTCTCTTCTGATAGGATTGAAGCCCACAACGGAAGTGATTGATAGCTTTTGATCCAATTTTGTTACAGAATTAAACACAGAAAAAAATAAATAGAGAGTTAAGCATCGTTAAAATGGTTAGAGAATAAGTGTACAATACTGTTGTAGTTCACAACTGCAAAAGCTTCGTGTTCTATAAGATCACAACACGATCAAACTCGAACACGACCACAAAGCCTTCTCCTTTATTCTCTCGATAAGGAAAGGATGGTGGGATCCTTGTATGAAAATGAGGGAAAAAGAAAACACAGAGAACCTTCTTCTTGTGTGTTTCTTTTGTAGAGACTGATCTTAAGAGAGATTTTGAGTGAGTTTTTTTTTTTGTGTATCTTTCAACACTTCAACTAGTACCTGAAAAAAAAACTTCTTCCTCCTTAAAAAGGAAGAGTACGTGAAGGGAATTAGCACTCCCCTCCCAATCACCAATCCCCTGCATTTCAGGGGAGTTAATTAATTAAAATAATAAAATATAATTAAATCAAATTTCTCTATTCAACAAGATTATCCTAGCGTCTAGCAGGACAATCTTTAGTTCGCGACAGAGATTAGAGATGAGGTGCAGCATTTGAGTGATCAGTTGGCCCAAATTGCCGACTCAGTTAGGAGGCTAGAGGAACCTTAGCTGGAGCTTTATCACCTTCAGACTACCAAGACGCCCCACCATGAGGTAATATGCTTTGACGAGAAGGAGGATGATGAGGAGCCCATGCCATGGTTAACTCCAGTAGTCAAGGCAAAAGAGTGTCATGAGCCTAACCCCGACAAATCTCAGGTGATAGAGTTAAAGGTTGAAAGACCTTGCCCTGTTCAGCCATCTGGTATTTCGTATATCTTTGAGTTGAGATGTAGAGGTTGAAAGACCTTGCCCTATTCTGCCATCTGGTATTTCGTATATCTTTGAGTTTTCTTCTTCTTGTTCTCAAGAGTCAGTTGTTGAGTCTTTTATTTCTTTGAACTCATTTGAGTCTTTTAATTCTTTATTTTTACCCTTTTTGCCTAATATGAAAAGAAAAAAAATACAAATTCGACCTGTCTGGTTCTCTTCAAAAGATGAGAAGCCTTATAGCCTTACCAGGTTATATTGACTCATCCAAGAAAGGACTAGAGAAATACAAGAATTTATTTGTGCCTTGACAGGGGACAAGCTACGTTGAGCAATCGACATTAAAAAATTGCGCTTTGTAGAGGCAGCCAGGTAATTAAATTTACTGCTTTCTTTATTGCTTTCATAGATTAGCTTCTTGTTTTTCTTTAGTAGGGACCCCTTAGAAGAAAAAGAACATCAGTTTGAGCGCGAGCCTTGAACCACACCTCAAAGACCGTACACGAAAATGCTTACAGGGGAGGTTTTTTTGTTCCCTTGTCTTTTATTTTATTGGGCTTAGATTAGAGATACATTGGGGACAATGTATCGCTTTAGGTGTTGGGGTTGATGCCCTAAATCTCGTGGTCTTGTATTTTGTAAACTTGTATTGTACTAAACCAAATTATTTATTTAATTAAATAATTGTTATTTTCTTTGATATTTAATTGCATTAACCCAAAAACTAATAAATTAAGATCCTAGGTTATTAGTAGTAACTTAAACACGTATGTAGAGACATACAAGTGGATCGTGTTTAAGTGATAACCTAAACGGTCTGTAGTAGATGGATAAGATTGGGTACCTTATCTTGGTAACATTATGGACACGACCCACTTTGTGATTGTTACAAGTGTTGTAAAGTGTCACAAATGTTTAGATCCTAAATATTCATGTGGAGACATGTGAGTGGGGTATCCTATATATGTAAGACATATATAAGACCAGGCCGCAAAACGATTAGTCTCCCGTATTAACACCGTTACTTAATGAGACTTACATTTCACTAGGATGATCATAGGTGACTCGACCTTAATCGTAAGTCAGTTGTGAACTCCTGCTTGTGAGGACAATATTTTGATTTGTATGGGTGAGAGTGGCCAGGTTCGCCGACTCAATAAGCCTACCACTTTGAGGATTTGTCTGAGCAGGCAGCTGAGAACTCAACTGTGCAAGAAGGAATTCACGTCTTATGAATTACTCCCTTAAGAGTTGATGTCAAGTCTTGAAGAATGAGGTGCCTTACCCTCTCACTGGCTAGAGAGGGGTCTAGCTCATTGTTGGACTATGACTAAATTGTTCATTAGAGGGATCAGTGGTACTTAAGGAGCTAGAGGTAACACATGGATAAAATGGTAATTTGACCCAACTGTTGTTACGAGCAATTTGTGAAGGGTCGACTTGCTGTTGATTGATTATATCCATGGACATAGAAATATATCTACAATAAGAAGAGTGTAGTTGTCGATCTTTAGTGGAATGACCGACAGTTAATGAATGTTGATTAATTTAATTAAAGAGTTTAATTAATTAATCTTGTACCATTGGAGCTTCAAACTGATAGGTCCATTAGGTCCATTTGCTAGCTCATATAGGTTAAGATGACGGTCAACTATCTTGGTTTAATTTGAATTGTTCAAATTAAGTTAAGGGAATTAATTGTATGAGATACAATTAAATAATGTATATTGATACATTATAATATAAAGTTGATTTTTATATGAAATGTAAAAATTAAACTTTATAATATACATGAGAGAAATATTTGAATAAGATTCAAATATTAAATATTATAGTTTAAATTAAATGAAAGAAAATAATAACTCCCATTTGGGAGTTATTATCAACATGGTGTGGAGGTTTTTTCTTCATAATTCCTCCCCACTAACTGTTTCCATAATTTCTCTCTAATGAAGAAAATAACTTCTTCTTCCTCCCTGTAAATAGACAAATGGAGACCACTCTCCATGGATTTGATAACCTTGGGAATAGTGAGTGCTCTTTAGTAGTAGTGTTCTTATCCATTTGTAAAAGGATTTTGTGAAGAAGTTGAGAAGATTCATCAAGGGTAAGCAACTTCTTCTTCCTTTAAGTTTTCTCTTTTTTAAATTGCTTGCAGTTTATCCTGTTTTATTCTATTTTCTCTGTTTCTTTAAATTTCATAATTGAGTCATTGAAACCACAATGTGATAAATCGCTTCCGCTGAGAATTCAATTCCTTCAATTGGTATCAGAGCCAAATCGTGCTTTTAATTTTCAATTTGAATTGAAAACAGAGAAAATATGGGTAGCTTTCTGTGAATTTTGGCATTTAGATTATAGTTTTGCATTGATGAGATTGATGTAAGGGCTCGTTGTTTTGAGCATTTTTTTATAAATTGTGTTTATTATTCTCATATTTCTCTTTTATGTTTTATATTATCATTAGAATCTTTTCTGTTTGGATTATATTTCCCCTTTCTTTATGTTATTTTTCCTTCCTATTAGTGTTTGACATGTGACATTGGTTTATTCATTAAATAGTAGCAAAATGAATAGTGCTCTTCACCGAGCATTTATTTTCCATTTTGTGGTCTCTATTTTCTCCTTCTCTGTTTTATATTATGGTATTAGAGCTTTAAGGTTCTTCTCCTTCTTTCATGGCGTCAAGCTCAGGTCTCTCCAATGGAGAAAATGTTCAACTAGTAACAACATCACCACCAATGTTATTCTCCACTACGGCTATTTCAACATAGTTGCCAACTCAGTCAACACCTCCTCTTACTCCGCCCATTGCCCAGCGATTACCTTCTCTTCCAAATCAAAATGTCAATAGCCTTCAAAATCAATCGGGGATTCGTACCCACCGATTTTTACAAATGTTTTACCCAATACTCTTCCGGATCAATTTTCCCCAAACCTTATGCCCTTCCCGAATCAATTTTAATCTCCTCCCATACCCAGTCATGTTCCTTATTATCCTGGGCCTCACACACCTGTGGCTGCTCTTCCTAACCTGGCTCAGTCTCTTACGATAAAATTGTCTGATACTAATTATCTGTTATGGAAGAATCAGCTGCTCAATCTCATTATGGGTCATGGGTTAGAGAGTTTCATTGATGGAACTTCTCCTCAACCACTGAAGTTCCTTGACCCGCAGCGTATCCAGGTAAATCAAAATTTTTCATTTTGGCAAAAGTGTAATCCTACACTTATGAGCTGGTTTTATGCATCTCTGAATGAAGATAAGATGGGAGAAATTATGGGTTATGAAACTGTCTTTGAGATTTGGGAGGCGCTGCGCACAGTGTATGAATCTTCTTCTACAGCTCGTATTATGGGGCTTCAATCACAACTTCAGAGGATAAAGAAAGACGATCTCACAGTATTTCAGTACCTGGCTCAGATCCAAGATGTGGCTGATAAATTTTCTGCGACTGGGGAGCCACTATCTTATCGAGATCATTTGGGCTATATCCTCGAAGGACTTGAAAATGACTATAACGCTTTTGTAACATCAACTCAAAATCGTACTGATAGACTTTCTATTGCAGATGTGAGGTGTAACGACCCGACTCCCTAGAAGTCATTACCCATGCATGCATGTATCTCAAAATAACCCTTTCTGTAATTTTTGACTAAAAACCAAGGAAATTCATAAAATAAATAATTAAATTAAATAATTCAAATCCCTTCCAAAAGAACATAAAACTAAACCTTGATGGGGTACCCCTACCCAATAAACTAAATCTAAACAGTTAATGAATAAAGTAAATAAACGGACCGATCCACCGGTCAAAAAGTAAACAAAACAAACTGGACAACCTATCTAGAAAACGTGGACAAATGAAATGCGGAAGCTCGATGTGTCTCCATTTGGCCCGGTCACGGATTCTGTCTGTCGCCCGCCGGCCCATTCCTGCCCTTACCTGAAATCCATAAAAGTAACTGAGTGAGTATAAAACTCAATAAGTAATTCCACTGTTGGGATTTCTAGACGTATAGGCCAACTGCCTCGTCACCATGCCTAGCGGCCTAAGGGCACGCCGTCAATGCTGTGGTGTGAGCCTGATGACCCACACCAGTGAACATGGAGGTGAACCCGTCGGTCCACGCATGTCTAGTGGCCTGATGGCACACCGTCGAAACTGGAGGTGAACCTGATGATTCACATAATATAGTATGGGACAACGGGCGTTGGCATCAGGTTCACTTATACATATGCATACACTATTAGTAAATTCTCAACAGCCAGACAATTCATAAAGTAGCCAGACAAGCAGTAGCCAGACAAATCATACATGCCAGTAGTCTGATAAATAAACATGCCAATAGCCAAATAATACTGTGAAGCTGTGATTTATATGCCAATAGCCAAATAATACTGTAAAGCTGTGATTTATATGCCAATGGCCAAATAATACTGTAAAGCTGTGGCCTAGCCTGAAGGCCAGGCCAGCAGTAGAATCACTTACCTGAAATAGACAGTAAATATCTCCGCACAATCCAAGTTTTACCGTTAACCCACAATGGCCACTAGCCTCCTTCCCTGAAACGCAACTTCCCTGAAACGCAAGCGAATGACTTTTCACCCCAAAACCAATTTTAAGGACAATTGTCAGGAATCCCAGATAAGGAAAAAGAAAATCTTACTTTGAACCGAACACGAACCCACTGCAGTCTCCCCAACAGAAACGGCGAGAAACGACGCAGCGGTGACACTGAGCGGCAGCGCGGCGGTGATCGGCAAAAATCGGGTGGCGTCTGGGCTGGGCGAGCTTGCCGGCGGCACGCGGCATGAGGCTGCACTGCTGGACGATGCACAGTGAAGACGAGGGGAAGGCTACGCGCGAGGAAGAAGACTCTCTTCTTTTCCAATGAGACGCACGCAAACCTAGGTTAGATAATTATATATTAATTTAAATATATATATAATTATGAATATATATATTATAATAAATATATATTATAATAAATATATAATTTTAAATATATTTATAGTAATAAATAAATATATACTTATCTGAAATATACTTTATAATACTTCCAAATAACGATATTATTCCTTTTTCTTCTCCCAAAATTCACCATATCCTCCAATTAACATCCAATTCCAAATCAAATTCCCTAATTAACTCTTAAATCCAAAAATGTCAAGCCAACTACAATTAACCTCAAATAATTAATGATCAAACAATTGAAGAAAAATTGTGGGATGTTACATGAGGAGTTTACTTATAGCTTATGAGGCTCGACTAGAGAAGCAAACAACCACGGATTAGTTGAATTTGATTCAAGCAAATCTTGTGAACGTTGCCTTGGGACAGAATTCTCGCCGCCTTGCCTGACCGTTGACTGGTAAATCACCTTCTCGTTTTTCTGCCCCTCAAACGAGTTTTCCAACTTCAGGTGCCCCATTTTGTTTCTCCTTTTAATTCTAGTTTTGGATCACCTCGTCCTTCACCCCGAATTCAAAGCTGGACTTTGCCTCGACCCACAAACCGACCTAAGTGTCAAATTTGTAACAAGCTTGGACACACTGCTCTAGCCTTCTACAACTTAGACAATCTAAAATTTCGTGTTAATTCCAACTTTCAGACCCCTCAAGCCCATCTTGCTCATACCTCCCCTGCTCCTATTTTGCCTTCACCTCAGACTGATATTAATCCCACTCCTAGTGCCATTCATCCTGATGAAAATTGGTACATGGACTCTGGCGCCACTCATCACATGACCCCTGACCTTGCCAACATCCAACATCCCTCACCTTACTATGGTGCTGAATAAGTTGTTATTGGTAATAGTAAGTCATTGTCTATTTCTAATGTTGGTCCAACTACTCTTCCTTCCATTAAGACCAACTCTTTTGTTCAATTACATTTTGTCCTTCACATTTCTGCGATTTCTCACAATCTTATCAGTATTGCTCGTTTGTGTTACGATAATAATGCTTATGTTGAGTTCTTTCATGATTCGTTTCTTGTGAAGGATCTTCAAACCAAGAGTCTTCTCCTTCGGGGCAAGCTTGATGACGGCCTTTACAAGCTGTCCATTCCTTCATCTCCCATCAAAGGTACTCAACCTCACAACAAGCCTGCTGTTTTCCTTTCCACATTTCAAGATATCTCCCTTTGGCATCATAGATTAGGGCATCCATCTCCTCACATTGTGAAGCTTGTGTTGTCTCAATGTGATATGAAGTATAAAAATAATGATGTCTTTTCATTTTCTAATCATTGCCAAATGGCCAAGAGCCACAGATTGCCTTTTTTCAAGTCTGTCTCTCATGTTTTGTCACCTTTTGAGATCGTGTACTCTAATGTATGGGGTCCATTCCCTATTACTTCTATAAATGGAAACAAATATTTTCTGTTATTTGTTGATGCCTACTCTAAATTCACTTGGATTTACATGTTGAAAACTAAGTCTGAGGTGCTGCCTTTTTTCATTCATTTTCTAGCTATGATCAAAAATCAATTTTCAACTTCCATTAAAACTCTTCAAACTAATGGAGGAGGAGAATTTCAATCCCTTTCGACCATTCTAAGTACAAATGGAATACTTCATCGATTGTCTTGTCCATATATACTTCATCGATTGTCTTGTCCATATACTCCCCAACAGAATGCTAGTGTTGAAAGGAAAAACAGGCACGTTGTTGAGGTTGGCCTATCACTTCTTGCTCACTCTCATGTTCCACATAAATTCTAGCATTTTGCTTTTCAAACAGCTATATATCTCATAAATCATCTTCCCGCTGCTGTTTTAGATGCAAATAAGTCTCCTGATGTTATGCTGTACAACAAAAATCCTGATTATCAACTACTCAAATCCTTTGGGTGTGCTTGCTTTCCCTTCCTTCGTCCTTTTAATGACAATAAACTACAATTTCGGTCTCATGAGTGTGTCTTCCTGGGATATACATCTGGTTACAAAGGGTACTTATGCCTTGATCACAAGAGTGGCAGAATTTATATCTCTCGCCATGTTATTTTCAATGAAAATATTTTTCCTTTTTCTACTTTTTCTCCTCCTGTATCTACACCCACTATCACTCCTTCCATTGAGTTGTTGCCATCTTCTTCTTTTTCCTTAGACAATGATCTTTCTAAAGCCAATGACAACTTTGTTCGTCACCCATCTACCCTTCCATCTTTTTCCCTTGCCTTTCCCTCTTCCCATATACCTTCATCCACCACCTCACCACCTTCACCAATTCCTTCTTCTCCTTTTCCATCCCCCGCCCCTTCTTTGTCCTTTACATCAACACCAACCCCTAGCCTTAACCCTTCTCCACATCTCTCACCCTCACCCTCTCTTCCACCTGCTGCCCCTAATCATGTTCCACCACCTCCTTCCAACATTCACCCCATGATTACCAGATCAAAGGCAGGCATTTTCAAACCTAAGGCTTCGGTTTCTATTGTTGTTAACTTAGATAGAGCAGAACCCCGCTCGTACAAGGATGCCTTATTGCATCCAAAGTGGAAGCAAGCAATGAATGATGAGTATGAGGCTCTTCTTCGCAATCATACCTGGTCTCTGGTCCCATTACCTCCACATCGCAAGATCATTGGTAGTAAATGGGTATTTCGTTTGAAATTAAAGCAATCAGGAGAAATTGATCGATATAAGGCCAGACTCGTGGCTCAAGGATTTAGCCAGGATTATGGGATAGACTACTTTGAAATGTTCAGTCCTGTCGTCAAACCTTCATCAATTAGAATTGTGTTGAGCATTGCTTTATCTGAACAGTGGATTATTCGACAACTAGATGTGCATAATGTGTTTCTAAATGGTGATTTATGTGAAGAAGTTTACATAAAACAACCAGCTGGTTTCGTTGATTCAAAGTACCCAAGCCATGTACTTCTTCTTCATAAAGCCCTATATGGCCTTAAATAGAGTCCTCGAGCCTGGCTCTCAAAACTCAATCCTTGCCTAAGTCAGTGGGGTTTTCATGGTGCAAAATTTGATTCATCTATGTTTGTGCTTCACAAAGGCTGTTCCTTAATTGTTTTTCTCATTTACGTTGATGACATTATTGTTACTGGAAATAACTCACAACTTATTCAATTTTACATTTCCAGCTTAAATGATCAGTTCTCTCTTAAGGATCTTGGTGATCTATCCTTTTTCCTTGGCATTCAAGTCTTACGTGACAGGTCAGTAATTCATCTATCTCAAGCAAAGTACATCACTGATATCTTAGCTCGAGCAAACATGACTGACTGCAAGCCTATTCATTCCCCTATGGCCTTTGGTATGCATTTGTTTCTTCATGATGGAGAACCTCTTGATAATCCAATGGACTATTGAAGCTTGGTAGGTGCCTTACAGTATTGCACCCTTACTCAGCCTGATATCAGCTTTTCAGTGAGCAAACTTTGTCAATTTATGCATGCTCCTACCACAACCCATCTCTAAGCTGCTAAGAGGCTGCTTCGCTACCTAAAAGGCACTATGAACCATAGGATTGTGTTGATCTCCTCATCTGTTTTAGCTTTAGCTTGTTTCACTGATGCTGATTAGGCTAGTTGTCCAGATGATAGAAGAAGCACAAGTGGTTTTTGCGTCTTCCTTGACTTTAGTTTGGTATCCTGGAGTTCATCAAAACAGAAGGTAGTGTCTAGATCAAGTGCTGAATCTGAGTATCGGGGAATGTCAAATGTTGCTGCTGAATTAATCTAGATTCAATCACTTTTGTCTGAAATTGGTCTTTCTCGGCTTCTTCCTCCTTTGCTGCTGTGTGACAATGTGAGTGCTACCTATTTGGCTGCCAATACGATCCTTCACAACCGCACTAAACATATTGAAATAGATCAACATTTCATTCGTAAAAAGGTGGCTTGCGGACAGCTATGTGTCAAGTTTGTTTCTTCTGACGATCAGCTAGCCGACATCATGACCAAAGCTTTTCCGTCTCCTCGGTTTAACAGTCTCAAGATCAAGCTCACTATTGCTTCAGCCCTTGCTTCGCTTGCGGAGGGATGATAAATTGTGTTTATTATTCTCATATTTCTCTGTTTCACTTTTATATTATCGTCGAATCTTTTCTGTTTGGATTATATTTCCCCTTTCTTTATGTTATTTTTCCTTCCTATCAGTGTTTGACATGTGACATTGGTTTATTCATTAAATAGCAGCTGAATGAATAGTGCTCTGCACCGAGCATTTCTTTTCCATTTTGTGGTCTCTATTTTCTCCTTCTTTGTTTTATATTAATTTTATTTCTGTAATCGAGTCAGTAAGTCCGCGTCGATCGAGGAGCAAGAGTTGTTGAGGAGATTGATTGAAAACGGAGCAACAACAGAGTAGAAAATCAGTTTATGTGCTGGAGCTAGAGCTAAGCGGTTACATGTGCGCCCATAATTTTGCCAAATGTGGGTTCGAGTCTTAATGGGAGCAGTTTGTTGCAGTTTTTTTTTTGTATTTCCATTTTTTATTCAATTATTTGTAGTTTAATTTCTTTTCTTAATTAAATTAATATAATTTGATTAATATAATTTAATTATGTTATAGGGTGCCAAAAGTCGGTCTATTCTTGCTATTTAATTTAATTTTGCATTTAATGTATCATTAAAATTTTCTTAATATATGTTGTATATTGTATGTCATATAGTTTAAAATCCCACCGTAGGATAAACATTATTCATGCATCATATTTAATATAAAAGTTATATTATATAGTTGTATGAATATTAAGTATGGTCATGTATTATAATATAAGAGTTATATTTAAATGCTTGTTTTATTTATTTTCATTAACTTAATATAATTGTTATATTTTCTTAATGAAAAACATGTTCATGTATCATATTTATAAGAGTTATAATATATGGTTGCATGATTTTATAGTATGCTATTTATCATTATTGCTTTAATATAAATGTTATATTTTGCATGTTAATGAAAATGAAAATGCATTGAGCATGACATTACTTAGAAATATAATTGTTATATTTGTTTGAATGTCATTAGATGCATACGATAGGTTTTAATTATTCATTAGCTTTATCATTGTTATAGTTTCTAATGAATTAGAATTAAAATCTATAATAGAATCACATGCAAACATAGGTCAATTCAATTTTAAATAGTTTAAAATTGATTTAGATAGACTTATGTGGATATAATATTTTATAATATGATTAGAAATAGGTTAATCTTCTAATATTCTTTTAATAGGATTAAATGGATTAATTAAAAGATTAAACTTATGAAATAATTATCCATAAGTGGTGTTTGCATAGATCAATACCAAGGTGAATGGAGAGAGTGTTTATAGTGAGTGGGAGAGGGATGTGTGACAACACTTCCCACGGTCTCTTTCATTAGTTTCGAGTTAGGTTTCACGCTCGACCTCAAGGCACCTTTGCTTATGTCCCCCCTACGGAAGATGTTTGCATGAAATCTAACTTAAGACTCCAGTAATGGATAGGATTGCTTTAGTTTTTGCCCTAATCGGTTTTTCCCTACAGTTGACTCATTGGGGCAGAACTTTAGGATTTAAAATGAAAGGTCACATTTACAAGAAACTATTAAAGTTGTTAATAATTTCTTGATCAAACAATAGTGACTAATTGTTATAGGAATAAAAGTATTTTGGTGTAACACTTGGTTGAGAATGTCTCAATTCAGTGGAGGGATAATTGACTACCCTACGGTGGCTTTTATTTTAAATCACTGAAGCATCATTGCAAAATTAGATGTCACATAGGGTACATTGTTTTTTTTTTGTTAATTGAGTCAAAACCACAATGTGATAAATCGCTTCCGCTGGGAATTCAATTCCTTCATTAGGTTGGGGGTGGTTGGTTATATATGCATGTCTGACAAGTCCTTGAGCACCTGAGTTCGGACTTTGTGGTTGATTTGAGGATATGTTGATTGTGTTGCATGTATTGTGATGATGAAATTTTGTGATAGGCTTTAGATAACCTTTATTCACTTTGTTTTGAATCATGAGCATGTATGCATGATTTTGGGCCAAATTTAAAATTTTTTCTTGATTCCTTTGTATATTTAGCCATCTTATTTTTGGTCTTGAATGCTTAGGATTGAATTATTTGGTCCATGTGCTTGTTGTCACCCCGAAAGGCCTAGGTGATAGTCGTAAATAACTGAAGCTCAACTTAGTAATGCATGCTTAGGTTTTTGTCGAACTCTTGTTGTAAAGTAAAAGCCTAATGTAAAGTAAATAAAAGAAAGTTGTAAAAGGCAAGTTTGTTGTATAGTAAAAGAAAGTTGTATGTTATTTTTCAAGGGGATTACTCCTCTTTCTTAGAGGTATGATTAACCTGGGGTGGCTATGACACCCGTAGTTTCCCTCTAAGCTAAAGTACCATTGAGAATTGAGTAAGCTTTGGTGCCTTCTAAGGAGACGTTGCTCGTAGTTGGATGTCTTTCACATAACCCGTGTGGGCAAGCCAAAACGAAGGTAGCGTGTCTAGACAAACTTTTCCCTTTTATAAAAAAAAACAAAAAAAAAAACACAATAACATTTTGGTTCCCTTAAGTGTTTCATTGCCACTTTGAGTCTAGGAAGCTTAATTCTTGAGCCTTCAAGCTAGAGTAGGAAAAAATGAGTTGAGGGTTGAATAAAACCTTCTCGGGCTAGTAAAGACCTAGGAAGGATTGGCTAAGCGCACACACACGTAGGGGATAGAGAATTAGTTTTAAATTTCTTAATTGATTGCATGCATTTGAATGATTCTAGCTTTGTGAATATTGTTTGTTATCTTTAGCCTTGAGATTAGAGTCACTCATTTCCACCACATGATTCATATCTATATTTTGTTTTGCCTTGCTCAAGGACGAGCAAAGCTTAGGTTGGAGGTGTTTGATAGCTCTCGAAAAGAGCTATTTTTATATCTTTAATCCAGCTTGCTTGTTATATTTTATATGATTAAATGTCTATTTTTGTAGGAATTCGAGCAATTTATGCATTTTGGAGTGTTACGGGCTGTTCGGGGTTGATTTGGAGCTATCGAAAGTTAAATTGGACACCCGGAGGTTCGAGGATGCGAAATGACTAAATTACCCTTGATGGTCAGCGTCACTGCTCTCCTTAGAGCACAACGCTATGCTATAAGGCAGTAGCTAGCGTTGCTGGAAATTGGAGGCAGCGTCGCTACGCTGCGGCTGAGAAAAAAAGCCAGCATCGCTAGGCTATGCTGGGCTCTTCTGCAGCGTAGTGACGCTCTCGCGATTTCTGTAAATATCCCTCTTCTCTTTTAGGGTTTTGGGCATGTGGGATCTCATGGAGGCCGAGGTTCCTATTAAAGTTCTTCTTCTTCCTTTGTATTTCCACATTTTTTTTAGGTTAGATTTTAGTTTTCTTTTGGGTTGTAATTGAAGAATGAATGCTTCCCTCTTCCTCTTGTCTATGAGATGTGGGGGTAAATGATTTTGTTAAGTTGTGGGAGTAAGACTTATTTATTTTTCTTGATTTTTCTATTAATGGAATTGAATGTATGTTGATTTTATGCCTACCTTGAATCTTTTTTTATTTAGATGTATGTTTGTGTGTGGATTGACGCCCCTATCATGAATGTATGTCTTAGCTAATTGATTTTAGGTTGTGCTTGCAATTAAGCTTAGAATCACCCAAGTAGCAACGATTAATTGTGTATGCTTAGATTTATAGGCTATCTAGGATCTAAAGGATGCATGCTTAACCTAGATTCAAAGGAAAACTTGGTTAATTGAGTTAGGGCTTTCCATTAATTAACTACACAATAGAATCCTAAGGCTTAATGCACATGTTCTTAATTCTATATGGTCGCTTGAACTCAGTAGTACTTAAAAGCATGTAGGGTAAGTAGGCTTTGCTTTGAAGCTTTAATTACTAGTTAGGACGCTTCCTTGGTTTGTTTGTAATTAGTTGTCCGCCTTTGTCGAGGCCAGTTCGGTCGAGTCAAGAAAGTTGTTGTGCACGCATAAATCAAATGCATGTCTAATTAACAGAATTCGATGATTAAAATTGCATAAGGTTCCTCTAACTCCTAAAACTAAATAAATCCATCCTAGGTCACATTTACCAGTTGCACTTTTAATTTCTTGCACGTTTTTCTCACTATCCAATCCAAACCCCCCATTTTACGCTATAATTAAATAATTAGCTCAACGAAACATCATTTTCCCCCTGTGGTTCAACCCCAAACTTATCACTATGATTACGCCATCGTAGTAGCAGTATAGTGATTCATGCTATGAAATTCATGAAATTAGACTTTTAATTGGGTATTTTTTATGTGAAAAATAAGCTTTTGCATGAATTTTATCCCAACTTTGGTCTTAATATGTTTAAAAGCTTAACGAGGGTTAATTATGCATAAAAGATGATTTTTTGCAAATTTGGTGCTGATCTGGTACATTTTTGGCAGGTTTCTGGTTATTTTTCATGTGATGCGCCCACAGCAGTAAGTGATGTATCAACACTATCGAGCTCTAATTTTCCAGATTCGAACCAATCAAGATCAGTTACGATTTTCACGATTCTAATGGCTGGAGACCTCCGATTCTGCCTGGTAAACCCTCAAAATGCAAATCTTAGCCCTTCTTAACAGATTTGGGGCCTTTAAAAGACGGAGAAGCTCTCCATTTCGAAAGACAACTCTCCATCGCCAAGATCACCACTTTCTTCACCATTTTTCTGTCATTTTCCAGAACCTTGGGTTTCTTCTCAAAGTTTCAAGTCAGTAGTCTTAAGAATGAAAGTTCCTCTAAGGAGTAGCAGCTCTAGGATTTCTCTTCCCACAGAAGTGTGTGTCGAGGCGAGATTCTTCCTTGAAAGAGGATGGATCATCCTAGGAAAAGACTTGTTACTTGAGGATTATCCAAGTTTTCTCTTGAGTTGTATTTATTTTCCAGCACTATTTTCTTTGTTATTTTTCCATTTTAATTTCTACCAATCAAACTCTACATTGTAGCTATAGTTTATGATTTAATAAAGATGATTATTTTATCAAAAGTCATGAGCTAAACATTTTTAGGGGTTTGACAATGTTAAAGCCTTAGGGTTGTTATGGCTTAGGTTGTGTTATGCTTCACACCACTTTGTGTAAACACATTCTCTTTTTTAATTTTAAAAAATAAAATCGGTAAGTTAAACTGGCCATTTGATTTAGCGATCTAGCAGAGCTCTAATTCTGAGAAGGTTAGGGTGTAAGCGGATACCACAAAAGGATATGGGACTAAGAGCCTAGACATAGGATGGTCATGTCACCTTAGAAATAAGAGACACCATAGGATAAAGGAACTGAACTTGAATTCATCTAAGATCCATCCAACCATGGAGACATTAGGCATCAGCTGCTTAGAACTCCTAAAGAAACTTGACACAAGACCGAATAGGTGTAGTTTTTTGTTCATGTGTTGCAGTCACATCACCTAAGGCAAAACACCCGAAAGGTTGTATCATTGTTTGCCCCTTTTTGATTACCATTATTATTATTTTTAAGTTTTCTTTCACCTACAAAATTCCAAACTTTTATCTGGTTACCTTGGTTTTGTTGATCCATAGTCATAATTAATTTAAGCTTAATCTAGTCTTGTGGGATTCGACACTTGGAATACTCCAAGTTTATTACTTCATCAATCATGTATACTTGCACGTAGACCTCATCCATTCCATATTTCCACCATTCATTCTATAGATTCACCACTCATACACGCTCGGTTGATCATATAGGATTTGGTATATTATAAATTTCAATTGATTGGAAGCCTTTTCGAGATTAAATGACACCGAAAGGGCCTTTGTCAAAATGGCGTCGTTGTCGGGGAGGTGCCTACTTGTTTAGTTTAGTTAAATGTTTAATTAGTGCTTTCTTTTTGTTTTGATTTGTTTTCTTTTCTTTTGTCAGGTTTATCATGGCTAACAGAACACACAATATATACTATGATGGCGAGATGAGGAAGCCAAACAGATTTCTGAGCTCAGAAGTATGCTTAGTGAGCTCGTCTCATCTGTTCAGCTGTTGGCGGATGGCAACTGCAAATTTGCCTAATGCCAACGAGTCCTGCCTTAAGGAGTCGTCCTAGTCATTGGGAGCTTGAGCCTTGCACCCATCTTGGATGGACCGCTCACTCCTATGACAATGGTAATTCCTACGCACCGCCATAGTACTACGATCTCCCTGTCATTACCAAGCCATCAGAGTTTGCTCAGGAGGCCAACCAAAGTACGTCATGGAATTATGTGTAAACAATATGTTTAAGTCTAGAAACTATTATCTGAATTATTTTCTTTCAAAAACAACACTTTTTCATGCAACTTAATTGATTACTAATTTCTTGAAACCAAGTTAAGAAGTATAATCATTAACAACTTTCTTTATCAACCTAGCTATTTTAATGAAAGATTGATAAAAATTCAATGTCATAGATCCAATTAGACATACAATTACTCAATCATACATCTAACCTAACAATCATTGATGATCAATCAATAAATAATGAAGCACAATAGCATTGAAAAACATATCGTTCAATATCATCCATGAAAAACACTAAGTCATGAACTAACATCTCATGGATTTCAATTTCTTGTATGCTCATACAAGAAATTGAAATCCATGAAATGTTAGTTCATAAAATCAAAATCTATGAATAATATTTTCAGAATTTAACCAAGATCCAAGAATTCATTGAAGAAAGATGGGAAATTCTCAAGAAAGTTCATGAAAAGTGACCAATCAACTAAGAAATTACCTTACAAACTTGAATCTTCAAAGGATCTACAAGCATTTGTGGAAGATTACAAGTAAAGTTGAGAGAAAAATGAAGAATTTGGGGAAAAGATCTTAGATAATTCGAAATCGTTATTTGAAAATCGAGTGGGAAATGAAAATCTGGTTTATAAAATATGCGAGAGCGTCGTGACACTGTGCTGCTGTGGAGAGTGAGGCGACGCTGTCAAAGATTTGGAGAAGGCACGTGCGCGAGCATTTGAAATCACATCAAATCCCAGAGCGTAGAGTCCGCTGCTCTTGGGCGTCGTGACACTGCCCTGTTTCATGCTCTCGGGTCTTCAGCGTAAGGCAGGGCGTAATTATGGCGCAACGACGCTCTACTTCAGGGGCAAATTTGTAATTTTTACCCTTTGATCAATTATGATGCTCCTAAGCTCGTTTTTGGCCTGTTCTTGCTCCAAACGACCATTTTATCCTTGCAATGATTAATACCTACAAAAATAGAGATTTAATGAGTAAAATTGACTTATTAGGGTAGAATTAAATTAGGAATCATAGGTCAAATTAAAGGTAGTCTTCCCTTGGTCTTCTTGGGTGATAGGTATTTAATAGAAATCTAAGAATCCATAAAGAAAACAGAAAAAGGGTTTTCCGGCGAGCCGTTCAACTATTTGGTCAAGAAAAGGTATTGGAAAGTGATCCTTTTTAGTTACCTCATTTAACTTGAAGAAGTCGATGCACATTCTCCACCCGTTTTACACCATTGTCGACACCAACTCACCTTTCTCATTTTCCATAATGGTCATGTCGGTCTTCTTTGGGACAACATGAATGGGGCTAACCCATTTGCTATCTGGTACGGGATAGATTATGCCGACCTCATGGAGCTTGATTACCTCTTTCAAAATCACCTCTTTCATCGTTGGGTTGTCTCCTTTGGGGTTAAACGGTGGCTTTTGCTCCATCTTCTAAAGCAATCCTATGAATGCAAAGAGAGTGACTAATTCCCTTGATGTCATCCAAAGTTCAACCGATTGCTTTTTTGTTCATCTTCAACATCTTTAATAAATCTTTTGCTTGGGCGAGAGTCAATCTGAAAATTATGACAGGCAAAGTATTCCCGTCACCTAAGTACACGTACTTGAGGTGAGAAGGGAGAGACTTAAGGTCGATCCCCTTTACCTGTGGAACGAAGACATCATCATTAGAATAATCATCAATATTCAAATCAATAGGCGGGGTCATAATTTCATCACATTCATCACCAAAATTAATCAACAATTCATCAACCAAACCAAAAGATTCAATAGCAAAAGGAGACAAATTATCGTCAGGGAACTTCATAGCATCATAGATATTAAAGCTTACAATATTACCGTCAAACTCTACGCTAAGGGAACCTTTGTCCACATCAATTCTAGTCTTAGCAGTTTTTAAGAAAGGTCTCCCTAACAATATAGTATAGGATGAGGGGTTGGTTGGTTCATTCATTTGCAAAATGTAGAAGTCCGCAGGAAAAATCAAAGAACTTACTTGAACTAGCACATCTTCTACTATCCCTAGAGGTTGTATGCAAGATCTATCTGCTAATTGTATGCAAACCAAAGTCTTTTGTAAGTCATTCAATTTTAATTCCTCAAAAATATGGTAAGGCATAACATTTATAGAAGCTCCAAGATCAATCATAACATGCATTATTTTCCTATCACCTATCACACAAGGGACGGTAAACATACTGGGATCCTTATACTTTTCAGGCATACTCTTTTTAAGCAAAGCCGACACATTTCCGCTTACCATTACTCTTTCCTTCTTCTTACTTCTTCTCTTCTTAGTGCAAAGGTCCTTGAGAAACTTCACATACCTTAGAATTTGTTGGATTGCATTAAGAAAGGGGATATTGATTTGAACCTTCTTGAACATCTCTTCGAGCTCCTCCTCGTCGCTTTCCCTCTTCTGTCTAGCCAACCTACTAGGAAAGAGTGCTTTAGACAAATAAGGTTCAATCAATTATTTTGAAGGAATTCTTACATTGGGTTCGATCGGAGTAGTTGTGCTTGCTTCTTTTTCTTCTTGGCTTACCGCACCTCATTGGTGAACCATTGAAGTAGAAGGCAATGCAATGGTAGTAGAAGTAGCTTGAGGGAGCTCCATACCACTCCTTAACATGATTATGCTCACATTTGAATGCTCGGGTTGGGCCAGTAGCTTTTTCGATGCTTTGCTCTCCACCATACTTATGGCGGTCACCAACTGTGAGATTTGAGTTCCCAAGTTTGAGAAACCGGTTCTTGTTTCTTATTGTAGGACCTTCGTATCTTACGAATGTTTAATGGAATCATTTTGGTGTTGGTGAATTTCCTGTTGAAATTTAAGAGAATTGTAAACTAATGATTTAAGAACATCTTCAAGAGGCATACCTAAGGAAAAGGAGGAGGATAATTGGTTGTGTGGTCGACTCTCTTGTTACCCTTGGCCTCCCCATTTGAAGTTAGGGTGGTCACGCCATCTGGAATTGTAAGTATTCCCATGGGGGTCATACTTCCTCTGGAAACCTCCAAGGGCGTTCACTTCTTGGTTAGCTTAAGGGAAACTCTCTAAAGAGTGTCCAAGCACTCTGCATGCTCCCCACGTCTTGACTTATTGTGTATCTCCTTGAAGGAACTGCGTCATAAGAGAAGTCAAATTAGAAATTTGAGTTTTCAACTCACTTACCTCTTTGGCACTAGATGGGTCGTGTTTGGTTGCATGAGTTCCAAAGCTTTGCAAGTTTTTTGCCACTCTCAAGATTAAATCCCTAACTTTGGTGGGAGTCTTGTCCATCAAAGCTCCACTGGCCACGACATCAATAGAAGATCTCTCATTCGATAGCAAGCCCAAATAGAAGTACTGAATCACGAATTGGTTCGAGATTTAGTGGTGAGGGAAGCTCGCACATAGTTACTTGTACCTCTCCCAATACTCGACAATTCACCGAATGCTTGCTTTATCCCGTAAATCGTTTTACAGATGCTATGAGCTCTTGATGCCAAGAAGAACTTCTCGAGAAACTTTTTCTTGAGACTGCTCCATATTGTGATTCGGCCCGGCGGGAGATAGTAAAATCAATCCTTGGCCGCATCCTTCAAGGAAAATGGAAACAATCGAAGGTTGAGTTGCTTTTCTATTATGCCATGGGGCTTTATCTCGTCACACACCATATGGAAATCTTTGTTGTGTGGGTCCTCGTCGACACTCCCTTTGAAGATTGGTAGGTGGTGGATAAGCCCAGGCTTGAGCTCAAACGGTGTAGTGATCTCCGGGTATATGATGTGAAACATACCTTAATTGTTTGTTTATTACTCTTTATTTAGAAGAATTTTTGATAGATTTAATGTGTTTGCTAGTGGATTTCAAGTTATAATGAAGAAAATTTTGTTTCAGGAAGCAATGGAATGAAATCGAGTCAAAACCAGACAGAGATAGCTCAAAAACCCTAGAAAAATAGGACAACCTAGAGCAAGAGCATCACTACGTTTCTCCTTTGCGCTCAAGACCCGAGAGCACCTAAATTTGGCATCTTCAAGATCGTAGCTACGCTCCTCGGGAGCGTAGGGACGCTGTAGTAGTGCAGCTATGCTCACCCGCAGCGCTATTGTCACACCCTTCTCCAAATTACCCTCTTAAACCTGGGAAAGAACATGAGTTACATACGTTCATCTATATAACGTTCTCCTCATTAACATACAAACAATGCACCACCAAGAGTTTACTCAACCTATACGTCTGGATACCTGGTAAACAGTTCATATATAACTTGCTCTTCAACTATACAAGCATACAAAAATCCATTCACAACATGCTATATATATACAGAAGTAGTGGTTACATAATCATCTGCTAAGTTTGCATAACAAGTCTCCTTCTAACCCAAGTTTTCCACCCATCTACTATATGCCAATTAACTCAAAATCTAATATTTACAAACTAAGGGAGGATCTGCAGCAGAGACTTCGCAATGATAGGTCAAGCTCCTGGAAACCATTCGCTACCGGGGAATAAGAGAAAACATTTTGAAGAAAAACGTTAGACATACGTCTAGTGAGTGACAGAGTAATTAAACGTTCGTACTAACTCATGCTTGCCTAAGCATAAATGAAACTCTTTGCATAAAACATTTCATAGATATAGAACTTTAAAATCATGGTTCATAAGTACTTTTTATCTAAAACATAGTTCGTAAGTACTTTACTCATTCTGAATCATAGTTCATAAACATCATGCTCGTCTGAAAACATAATACCCTTAAATCCTTAGTTGAGGTGGAGCAAGCTCAACACTCTCAACGTCGTAACATCATAAATCGTCATGAGTGCACGCAGAGCTAACCTACATCGGCTGTCCTGATACGTCACTGACGTCCTCATATATCAGGGCCCGATTTATCTTGATACCGTCTCAAAGTCCTTAGGTATTGTTACAAATTCATCTCGATACTGTCTCATGTCCTTAGGTATCATTACATATTCACCTCGATACCGTCTCAATGTCCTTAGATATCGTTACATTTTCACCTCGATACCGTCTCACTGTCGGTTGTTTGTCCTCTCGGTCTATACACGTCACAAATCCTGGTTTGACCTGAAAATCGTATCCAAGCCTCTATTAATTCTCCAAGCAATCATTCATAAACTCCTTTAAATTCTCCTAAATTCCTAGTTCATGAATTTCCATGTGAAAGTATCCTGCATTTTTTTTCTAGATTTTTTACCTTCATTCAAATGATCTTAGCTTCCTCAATCCTTAACCAAATCAAGTGACATTTATGGAAAAATATTCATAGTTAAGTCCTCTACAACTTACCTTCATATTAGAAGACCTAAATTTTCGTGGTTTTCCCAGAATGTTCCTTAGATCAGAAGCTGCTTCAAATTCACGAATTCTCCCATGCTTCAGAGTTCTAGATTTCAAGCCCAAATTTCAAAACTTCATACATCACTCAATATTTAACCAAATTAAGTGAAATTTGTATCAAACTCTTGATTTGAAAGTCCAGTACAAATTACCTTGAGATAACAAGACCTAAAAACCGTTGAATTATCCAGAAATCACCTCGAACAAGAAGATACTCTAGCTTCACGATTTCTGCAACCATTTCTGTTCCACCTATGAAATCATTCATATCCCTTTGTTTTTAAGTTTTGTATTCTACAGAAAAGTTGTTAGAAATAAAATTAGCTAACTAACCTCACCAATTTCAGCTTCTAACTCCTCTTAGAAAGTTCAAACCGCTACAAAAACCAGAGGTCTCTCCAGTTTTGCTAGTTTTCCTATTCACTGACTTCTACCTGCAATGTCATCTACTTTCCATCATTTTCAGCTCTAACAACCTTCACAAAAGTTGTTAATAATTGCGTTAACTTACTAAAATCAAAATTTCAGCTCGAAATGTGCTCTCTACAGCACAAAAGCATCCAGACACTATAGATTTCTCAAATTCTCTTCAATTCCAGACAACAGTTACATTTCCTTCTCTTCCAGCCACTCCTCGGCCACAATTCCGGCAAAAACAACTTCAAACATCCCCTTCTCAGACTAAGGAGAGTGGAGGTCGGTCTCCCAGCTTCAGAAAATTCAGAATGAGGAAGAGAAATGAGAGCCCACACTTAATTTATCTAACCCACATGCAAACCTCTCCCTTTCCTTTCTTCTTTCTTTTTTTTTTCATTTCTTTTTTTTTTCCTTTTTTTCCACAAATTAAAAAATCCATTTTCCTCAATTTAAATTCTTTAATTACCATTTATTATTAATAATAAATAATAATAATAATAAATATATACTTAATCCTAAAATGTAACCAAAGTTAAATAAATCCTTCAACCAATTTAACTTCCTTTGTGCTTTTCTTTGATTTGCTAATATTCCCTTACTCCATCTTTAATTTACCTAAGTGAATCTCAAGCTTAAGAAATTTTATAAGAACTTAGGGTTACGGTTTAGGGCTTACAGCTTTGTTGCGATAAAAATTGGCTAGCGTCACGACGCTGCCTTTCCTTTTTGGTTTTTCTAGCAACTTTTAGAAAGTTTTTCTTATATAATGCGCAATGATCAACAACCCTAATTCATGAAATAGAAGAGCCTCAAAGTGAGATATTGACACTAAAAGAGAGGAAATCGATAAGTAAGAGTTAGAAGCTGTTCGAGATCTCGAGGTGCCGGCCGAGTGGAGATCGAAGGAATTCAACGACGGGAAGCGATTCGAGAGATATTCTTCCGAAGTTTTATTTTTTCTTTACTCTTATGCTTGAAAACTCATATGAGAAGATGTATTTGAGAGCTATGTGTGGCTAAACTCTTAGTTTTAGGGTGTTGGATGATTTAATTATGAATTTAAGTTAAGGTTTAGTGTTTTTCATAGATGTGTTGAATGATATCTTTTTCAATATTATTGTGCTTTATTCTTCCTTGATTGATCATCAATGAATGTTAGGTTAGATGCATGGTTGAGTGGTTGTATGTCTAATTAGATCTATAGTATTGAACCTTTATCGATCTTTTATTAAAATAGCTAGATTGTTAAAGGAAGTTGTTGATGATTGTTCTTAATGCTATGCTTTTTAACTTGGTTTCATGAGAATATTAATCAATTAGGTTGCATAAGAAATGGTTATTTTTTAGAGAAAATAATCCGGATAATTGGTTTTAGACTTAAACATATTGTTTGCTTATAATTCCATGAAAACCTAAAGCTTGACTTAGTGAAATAATTAATGATATCAACACTCTAGAACGCTTTGATCTCTTGAATTTTCACTTGCAGTTACTTTCCTTATTTGATTTTCTAACCCAAAACTAAAATTTGAAGTTGATTCCTTAACTAAAGTCGACTCTATTCTTGAATAGCTTGGTGATTAAACCGTACAAAAGTCTTCAATGGAATGATACTCGACTTAACCGTTTTATATTATAACTTGACCCGTGCACTTGCGAAAATCGCGCATCAATGCACCACGATTGTTGCGTCATATCCGACTCAGCAAGTTCTCGCAAGGTTCTCTCTCGTGCTTCACCCATAATTGTTTATTGTGGCTCTTGTTCTTCCTTAAGGTTCTTAAGATTACCCTATAGATTGGTTTGATGCTCTTCTTGGATCTCTCTTCGCCTCTCCCTTCAGATTCGTTGTTCCTCTTGGTTAATATCTACAAAAAAGCTAAGCACGAAATCTCCAGAGTAATGGGTCATACACCAAATCCCCGACAATGGTGCCAATTTGATCACAAAGGAAGGATTAAACCATAAAAAACTATTTTTTTTAGTAAAGAATCCAATCAATTGACAAAAAATGTTGCCAAGATCCCCGACAATGGTGCCAATTTGATCACTCTATAAATGTGTCGTCGTTAATACACACTTATCGGAATTAAAACAAATTATAACTCCTAACTCTAGCAATCAATACTAGGAACGTAGCATAGATGCAAGTTTGGTGATCGTCTTCAGGGATCTATCGAATTCATCAAGCAATTGATCAAATTCACTTTATTTTTAATGAGGGGTTTGTAAAAAGAAAAGAAAATGATGCAAGAAAGTAAAATGCAAGAAAATAAACTTTTTTTAGGCTTTATGTGTATATGAGAGAATCAATTCAAAGATATGTGATTAAGAACATATTCATTCAATTTCTTTCATGAAATCAAAGGAATTTCAAGCAATTCAAGAACCCACAACCAATTAAAATTTCACACCTAAATGGCCTAATTCATCAAATTAGCCCAATTAGGGTTTCAATTCTAATTGTCCTAATTCATTAAATAAGAATCACTCCTATTTAATCCTAAATCCAATTCATGCAGTTATTCCTTAGCGACATTCAATACAAAATTGAATTTGCATTAAGACCTAAGGTTTTCGACGTTGCGAAGAAGTAAAGAACGGATAGCCTCTTCTTCAAATTGATTCATGGTTAAATTCAATTAGTTCATACAAACATAGTTCAAGAAAAAGTCTTAGAACTAGGCAAGAATCCTTAATTTTGGAACTTGTTTCATAATTAGATTGCTTAGCTCATTATGAAGATTTACATACAAGAAATTGATATTCATGAGATGTCAATTCATAAAATACAAATCTATGAAGAATATGTTCAAAATTCAACCAAGATTCAAGATTTCATTGAAGAAACATGGAGAATTCTAAAAAAAATTCATGAAAAGTGAACAATCAACAAGCATTTCTTGAATCTTCAAAGGATCTACAAGCATTTGTGGAAGATTACAAGTAAAGTTGAGAGAAAAATGAAGAATTTGGGAAAAAGCTCTCGGATAATTCGATTGGTTCTCTGGGAGTGGGAAATGAAAATCTGGTTTATAAAATATGTGAGAGTGTCGCAACACTATGCTGAGCGTAGCTATACTTGAGTGTAGAAGCCGTAGCATAGGGCTGAGCTGTGGAGAGCGAGGCAACGCTGTCGAAGATTTGGGGAAGGCCGCACGAGTATTTGAAATCACGTCAAATTCTGGAGCGTAGGTACGTTGCTCTTGGGCATCGTGATGTTGTATGGTTTCATGCTCTCGGGTCTTTAGCGTAAGGCATAGCGGAATTGGGGTGCAATGATGCTCTACTTTAGGGAAAAATTTATAATTGACCCTTTGATCAACTTTGATGCTCCTAAGCTCGTTTTTGGCCCATTCTTTCTCCAAATGACTATTTTACCCTTGCAATGATTTATACCTACAAAAATAGAGAATTAATGAGTAAATTTGACTTATTATGGTAGAATTAAGTTAGGAATCATAGCACTTTTAGTGCGCTATCACCAGCATGAGATCCAACATAAAGCATATTGGGTTGAAAAGCAATGCAACTAGGACCCTAAGACAGCAAGTGAAGCCAGACTCCTCTAACTCCAGGAATTTGAAGAGCTCAAGTTAGATTCATTTGGAGATTCTTTGATTTATGAAGAAAGGACGAAAGAACTCCACGATAGGATGATTGCACCCAAGAAGTTTTGTTGCATTTTGATAACTTGTAGAAATACAAGTTATTGATCCTCTTTTCTTGGAATAATCGAGAAAGTTTAATGAAAAACGTATCATTGATCACTCTAAAAACGTGTCGTCGTTAATACATATTCTTGGTAATCAAAACAATTTATACACCTAATTCAAGCAATTAACACTAGAGGATTGTATAAATGCAAGAAAGGGATCATTCCACATGGATCTATTGAACAAGATATACAATCGATCGAATTTGTTTTATTTTAGATGGAGAGTTTGTGAAAAGAAAATAAAACGATGCAAGAAATTAAAATGTGCAAGAACAAGATTATTTTTGGGGATTTATGATATTGAGAGAAACAATTCTAAAGAAATGTGATTGATAACGAACATGCATACAATTTCCATCATTGAGTCAGGATAATTCAATTCAATCAAGAATTCACAACCTATCAAGATTTATCACCTAAATGTCCTAATTCATGAAACTAAGCTAATTTAGGGTTCCAATCTCAATAGCCCAATTAATCAAACAAGACTTAGTCTCATTTAACCTTAAGTTCAATTATTGAATCTATTCATTATCGGCATTCAAAACACGAATAAAAAATGCATTAAGTTCTGGGTTTTCACTATTGCGACAAAATAAAGAACAAACAACCTCTCCTTTAGATCGATTAATGGCTCAATCCAATCAGTTCATGCATGCTTAATTCAAGAAATAACCTTTGAACTAAATAAGAATTCCTAATTTCGCAACATATCTCATAATTGATTGCTTAGCGCATTCTGACGATTTGCATTCAAGATAATGAAATTCATGATTTGTCATCTAAATCTATTAGGGATATGCATGGAATTCAACCAAAAATCAAGATTCAATTGAAGAAAATGAAGAACCTCTCAAGTAATTGCATTGAAAAGAATGAATCAATTAACAAGAAATTACCTTTACACACTTGAATCTTCAATGGATAATCATGAATTGATGGAAGATTACAAGTGTTCTAGAGAGAAATTGGAAGAATTTGGAAAAATGGCTAAGGGAATTTTGAATTGCATCTTTAAGAATCGAATGAGAAATGAAATTAGACTTATAGAATTTGTCGAGAGTGTCGCGACACTTCAACCTAGTGTAGCAACGATGGTCTGTTTAATCGCAGCATAGCATTACGCTGCTGAGAGCGATGCAACACTATCAAAGATTGGTGAAGGCGCACGCGTTGCTGATCATTTGAATTTCGCATCAAAATACGGAGTGCCGCTACACTGCGTATGGGCGTCGCAAAGCTATCCTATTTTGTGCTCTCGGGTCTCCAGCGTAAAAAGGCAGCTACGCTCTTCTCTAGGGCATTTTGATAATTATGTTCCCTTTTTTACCTTTGATGCTCCCCAGCTCATTTTAGGCTCGTTTTTGCTCCAAATGACCACTTTACCCTTGGAAAGATAAAAAGCTATAAAATAAGAGAATTAATGAGTAAATTTGGTCATTTAATGGTGGATTTAAACTAAGGATTGTAGCGCTAGCGCTTTTAGGCCGCTATCAATCATCCTTAGTAGAAATTCATAATAAATACTCAATCTGATTATTTTGAAATTTGATCTCTGTGAACGCCCAATTTTGCAAGAAAATACAAGGTTCAACGCATGTGTAGAGCTTCCTCAGAAATGCATCCCTCAAATGCATTGCGCTAGAAGCCAAAAGTCTGAACCTTGAGATATCTAACATTCGCAGTTGGAGACAAAAGAGGATTTTCTGCCTTTTGACCCACATAGCAGTTCTGCAATTGACCAACTACCAGTCATAGATGATATTTGACAAATGTATGACCTTATCCTCTACGTCAAAGCCTGACTTCATGACGTCAAGATAGTTTACATTTGAGGCTATAAAAACGCAACTGAAGCCATTAGAAGGGGTTACACACACATAGATAGACAGACACACTCATAGTCACTCAAGGACACAGTGAGAGCTGATTTCTCCTTCTTCATCGCCATTAGAGATAGAAGTGAACCTCAGCCTCGAAAGAGTATTTAGGTTTTCATCTTCATCTCCTCCACCTCTGCAAGAAAGCTAGCGATAGTCACCACCCTGACGGCAAGCAGAACATTGTCGCTGGTAGCACCATTATCTCTACTACCCCAACTTTTATTTTACTCTTTTAAGTTGAATTTTGCTACTCACTTCTCCATTGTATGAACTTAACAACTTCCATTATTTAATATATCTCATACCATAATTCATATCTTATCTTCCACCTTTACTTTGATTTCATCACCACTCATGAGTAGCTAAATCACTTAAGGGGTTGAAGAAAAACAATCATCAATCTTAAAGGCTTAGGCTTAGTTCATGGTTCATTTACTTTGATATATTTTGATTATATTGCTTAAATCCACTTGACAACTTGGTTTAAGTAGAAATAGTTAACTACTTGAGAAAGTAAGTGAATGTGGAACTCATCAAAATAACTAAGAAGTATTCCTAGAGATAGACATACTCTTAGGCTCAACTATTCAAAGCATGCATCATAAAGATATGATTAATGTGGCTCATCTACTGAAAGGTAAGATCCATTTGAGATTAGGAGCATGAACCAAGAAACTAAGCAAGAACTTGTTTGATTGATGATAAGTTTTTCCCAACCCTCATTTCTCCACTTGAACTCCCTCAACTACACTAGCTTGCATTTTAACTCCTTCACTCACATTCGCCATTTTATTTCACTTATTGCTTTCTACTTTTAATCTTCCTACAAAAACTTCACATTATTTGAGAAATCATTGAGAGTTAGGCATTTCCTCACGCAATAGCATTAGTTAAAATCCTCGTGTTTGACCTTGGGACTCACCAAGAAATCATGCTTTTAGTTTATACTTGGGTTAAAAGTAGGAAAAACTTGTGACATAAAGCACATGATTCACACCTGTACACCATACACAACACATTTAATAATATTTTCTCTATAAATTAGCTATTTTGTTGGGAATGATTGCAATTGGGGTACTAATTAGGTGAGGTTGATAGCACCAATACATAGCTATTTTGCGATGCCTTGAAAATTAAGGTATAAAATTTGTGATTTTGATAGTACTTTCTTGTTTGGAATCTTGATTTATTGATTATGTGTATTTTTGTTAATTTGAGCTTTGTGTCACTTAAGATGTTAAGTTTGTTTGTAACTGAGTTTGTCAAAGAAAAATGAAGTCATTTATTGCTTGTTGTTGACTTATCCAAGAGTTACTTCAATATTGTATTGCTTGAGTTTGATTAATATCATTGATGAATCTAATTATCTATAATTATGTTCATATAGGGATTTTCTTTTATGAATAATTTTATATTTCAATTATATAATTGTTAAATTGTTGTCTAGCACAGAAAATGATCGTTTAGGTGCTTTTGGCATAGTGTTATGTTTTTTTGCTTGAACTTACCACAAATTTTATAAGTTTGGTCATTTCCAAGATGTGGTACGAGTGCTGACATTTTGAAGACATGGATTGGATATATAGGCATTACTCTGTCATTTTGAAGATATGGTGTAGCTAGGAATTATTCATATGAGATTAATAGGAGTAATTTTTGGAATTGTTCATTTGGGAGGGAGGTTTTGATTGATTATAGTTATATTTTTTAAATTGTTCTTACGGGGTTACTATAATGTTGGAATTGTTTATTATATTCTTTTTGGAATTGTTCATATGGTATTGACAAATGTTGGAATTGTTTATATGAGGTTGTACATATATTTTTCTAACTTAGTCATCGTCTTCATGGGGTTATAAGTTATATATTGACCATGTTGAAGTGAACTTTTGTTAAAGATATTGGTAGAAATTTGGTGTTAATAATTGAAATGTGTGTTGTTTATTGGTTAATGAATGTTTGTCCTATATATATTAATGTGATTGTTGGACCAAAATAATGGAGCAATTATAGGTAAAAGAAATCAAAATTACAGATTTTAAAAAAGAAGCACACAGATACTTGACACACTAAATAAGTGAAGAATTAATTAAGTCGACTTTTATTGAACGTCAAGATATAGATATATTTGACAAGTAGAAACTGTCAAGTTATAAAAAATATGATACATAATAAACGTCAAGACTTACTACACTTGAAATTTTATACATGTCAATGAATTTTATATTTTTGACATTTGTAACATATCAAGTAAAGTATATCTTGGCGTTTTTCCCTTATCAAGAACGCCCATATTCTTGACATTTTTAACATATCAAGTAAAGTATATCTTGACATTTTTTCCTTGTCGATAACATTCACATCGTCAACACTAGATGTCCTTGACGTTCTTAATAATCTACTCTTAAGAACAATGACCCTTGACATTGAACAAACGTCAAGAATCACTGTTTTCTGTAGTGCTGAGTTGATCTGCTTGATTGAATTTCCCCTCAAATCTACTCTTAAGCATTTAATTCCTCACAATTATACTTTCTTGCAATTTAAATTTCTGCAATTGTATTTGCACCAAACCAAACCCCCATTGTTTCCGTCGAATTCAAGTTTGAAGTTTAAGAGAATTATTCCATTTTTTGTCGAGATGATCTATTCTTACTAGAACTACAAGCTTGTAAAAGTTCCAAAAAATATATTTTAATTGGGTATCGGCAAGCCGAGGTTCAATCCCTTAGAGATTTTTCATATACATTTCATTTTCAAGAGATCTATCTAGATATGTTGTGTTGTGGCTACATTCATAAGATGCATGTCAAATTTTTCATATATAGTTCAGACTAATAAAATATCTTTATGTAATAGCATTCACCAAGAGAGAAGATGTTTCCTCATAATTAATGTCAATCTTTGAAAATTTTCTTATACAACCAGTCAGACTTTATATCTTGTGACCTCAATTATTCCCAATTTCTTTAACAAACAGAAAGACTTTTTTGTATCTCACAGGTTTTACACCTTGAGGTGTATGGATGATAGCTCTAAAAAAGAGCTATTTATTTGTCTCTAATCTCACTTGCTTGTTAAGTATAATGTGTTTAAATCAAATGTATGTTAAATCAAGAGAAATCGATGATCGAAATTGCATAGAAACTCTTCTTGCTCTCAAAACTAGATTTTCCTATCCTAGGTTACATTTACCCACTGCCTTTGTTTTCCTACTTTTACTTTTCATGCACTTTATCTCTATCCACACCAAACCCCCCATTTATTGCGATAACCAGAAAAGTAGCTTAATGAAACAAATTTTGCGCTTTCCTGCAGATCAACCCAAACTTTCCACTATTGCTACGCCATCGTAGTAGTAGGAGTAGAGTTTGCTAATTACAAACTTCTTTTGATTGGTTTCTTTCGGGAGCGACACCGAATAGGATATCTTTCAATGGACTATTGGTACGAAAAACTTAACGTTTTGAAAGTAACATTTATTATGCTTGGATTGCTTATTTCCACTTGAGTCAATCTGGTCTAATCTAACCTAACGCTTTTTCATTCTTTAGGTTTCATTATCTTTCATTAATGATGACTCTAGTAATGCTAGGTCAACCATACTATAACTCTACGTATTTACTGCTCAAATTAAGCATATTTTCGTTATGAATCCCAGTATATATAGCAAACATACACAACATATGCTTAAAACAACTAATTTGCCACATTAATCGAATATAAGTTGAGCATGGGTTCAAATGAGGAAAAGAAAACTAGAAAAAATTAGAAAAACCCATGAACATTCATCAAAATCTCATAAAATCCATAACTAAGATGAGATTAAAGAAGAAAAAAATACTCTACCTTTGAAGGCTATCTTCTAGGTAATTATCCTTCCTTCGCCAAAACTCAGGAACACCCAAAGACTTCTTACAACTTAACGAACAGAGAAACCTATTGGGACACCACCAAGATGATCTTTCTTGTTGTACTCTATTGAAAAATCAAAAGGCGTTTGTGGGGCTCTTTTGATTTTAGTGAGGGAATGGAAGATTGAGAGAGGGAGAGTTCTTCGGAGAGAGATTGCAGAGAATTTTAAGATACAAAATTCGATATGTTCACCAAAACCAGAATATTCTTTTACGTAAATGTGTGAGAGAGGTTAGATGGAGGTTATTTAATAACTCCCCAAAATCGTGCAGAATAACTCCCAAAAAAAGTTATTATTTTAATATTATAAATTTAATAAAATTTAATAAAATTAAATTAATAATATTAACTTAATTAAAATATAATAAATCACATTTAATATAGGAAAATTATTATAAAGAAAAAAATATCAAACTATTTACAAATATAGAAAAAATTTACTGTCTATCGCTAGTAGACAGTAAAATTTTTCTATATTTGTAAATAGTTTGGCTCATTTTTCTATATTTGAAAACAATCTTTAATATATATATAATTAATATCACATATTTAATTTAATTTTTTTTTTGAAGAAACATATTTAATTTAATTTGAATCATATTCAAATAATGTTCTTTCACATAACCTATAGTTTTAGGGCTACTTGCATAAATAACAATCAGACAAAAAATAATAAAAGATGTAGCACAAGGAAAAACATATTAGGGATATGACACAAAATTAGCACCAGATATCACTGATAGCAGCTACAGTGATAGTCATATTGGTTAATGACTAAAAAGCCCACGTGTGTAATTTTGCGCATCTTCTTCTCAAATTGAAAGTTATCACTGATAGCAGTTATCAGTTTCTGTCACTGGTAGTTGTTATCAACGATAAATTTCAATTTAAGAAATATTAATACAACCCTTGAAATATTAGCTTTCAATTTACTATCAGATATCATTGGCTGTTATTGATACACTTTCATCAATTGGAATCAAATTTGAAATATTAACACTTCAAGGCTATTAGTGGCTATCAATGATGGACTTTTATAAGTAGTTATCAACTTTGAAAGGAAACTATCAACTTTCAAATATTAACATTTAAAGTTATAAGTTATAGAAGTCTATCAATGAGAGGTCTATAAGTGACTATCACTAATATCTACCTAAGTCATATCATCAATATCATTCATTTAATTGATATATACCTAGGTCATATAACTGATATACGGATATCACTGATAGCTTTTATTAGTGGCTGTCATTGATAGCTTCTATCAGTGGCTATCACCGATAACTTTTAGTACTAGCTACCAGTGATAGACTTTCAACAAATTGAATCGACATTTATATCATTAATATCATAGATATATGGATATCACCTAAGTTCTATTACTAATATCATTGATATCACTTATATCGTGGTTATTTTATTGGTGATAGCTTCTATCATTGATAACATGCTATTAGAGATAACTTCTGTCATTCCTTTTTACTATCAATCAACATGTTATTCTTAATAGCTTCTATCACTGATAACATGCTATTAGTGATAACTTCTAGGAATCCCACTTACACTTTAGTTAAAGATTCAACTTTATTAATTAAATTCACTAAGTTGGTTATCAATGATAGACTTCTATAAGTGGCTATTAACTATGAAAGAAAATCATCAAAGATTAAGCTATCAATGATAGAAAATATTAGTGGCTATCACTGATAGACTTTCATTAGTGACTATCAATTTTGAAAGATTAACACTCAAAGCTATCAGTGGCTATTATTGAGAAACTTTTATCATGATATCAATAATAGACTTTTATCACTAATAGACTTCTATCATTGATATCTACCTAAGTTCAATATCACTTATACATGAATATGATTGATATATATCTGAGTCCTATCACTAATATCACTCATAATTAATATTACCAAAATACAAATATTTAGTGAATTCTTTTCTAACATTTAAAAACATGAGTAGCCAGTAAATTTTGTAATCAATGATAGAATTCTTTGAGTGACTAATTTATAAGTATATCAGTAGCTATCACTGATAGATCTATATTATTATGTCATAATAGTAAAATTTATTATTGATAGCTACTAATAAATTCTATAAGTTCTAGGCTTTTAGTTTTATCTTGAGTATTTACTAATAAATTAGTATACATTAGTTGATAAGAGTTTATAACTCATAGACTTCTATCGCTGATTGAAATAGTTTGTCAATGATAGAAGTCTATCATTGATAGACTATAATAGACTTAGTATATTAGTGATATCATAGGCCATCGGTGATAGAATTTTATTACTAATAGACTTCATAAGTTTAATGTCCTATAACAAGAAAAAAACTATTGGCCTATTTAATTTGGAAGGTTTGAAAAGAGGAGGGGATTGGGGGGATGGAAGCAAAAGAAGGAGAAAGGAAAGAAAATAAAAATAAAATAAAAATAAAAAAGAAAGTGAAGAAGAATGAAGGCAAAAATGGAGAAATGAAAGAAATTTTTTTTTTTTTAAAAAAAAAAGAAAGCAAAATAGAAGAAAAATAGAGGAAGGAAGAAAATTTAAAAAAAAAAAGTGAAGAAGAATGGAAGCAAAAACAGAGAAAAGAAAAAAAATTTAAAGGGGAAGAATAATGGAAGCAAAACTGGAGAAAGGAAAGAAAATTTAAAATCTATCATCTAGGCCTTTCGGGGAGTCAACAGGCATATAGGCCAAATAACCCAATCCTAAGCCTTGAAAACCATGGATAAGACAGTTATGTGCTAAATATAAGAGAATCAAGAAAAGCCCTAAAAAAGTTTAGATCGGTATTATAAATGTATTTGATTGTAAGAGCCCTCGACAAGTTCTTGTCATTAAAACCCATGAGATTTCTTTGTATTTGGCTTTGTATTTAAAGCTTTTGGCGTCGGGAGTCGAAGTTCAATGACCGGCTAGGCCCTAAACATCGATTTAGAGGTTTGTTGGCAATTTGCTTATGGATTTTGTGAGATTTTGATGGAATATTCACGAGTTTTTTTTTCTCCTTGTTTTTTTATTATTGGCTTGAATCCATGTGTAACGTATGTTTGATTATTGTGACAAATTAGTTGTCTTAAAACATAGTTTGGTGATCAAGCAGATTTTAAAGCGCAAAAGTAAAAATACAATAAATTAGATGAGAATAGATTGCTTTTGTGGAAATTCAATTAGAGTAAAAATCAACCTGGGGATAGGAAGGGAATAGGTTAGTTTCTTATCATAGGAAACTAAGGATTAGGGCATTCATAAGCAAACACATGACCATTTACGAATTTAATCTTCAAATGTCTTGGATTATCAATGAAGAGAAATTCCTAATTAAACTACACCCTTCAAATTACTTCGGAAAGCGCCCTTAGAAACTATTCGAGTTTGCATTAAGTGCCGTGCGAAAATTATCGCGATGTACGACAGATTAGGTAGCCTAAATCTAACATGCAATTTACCTTTGATTTTAATTAGCTTGTGAATATCAAACTAGAGGATTAAGCCTACCAATTGGATATCCCATCCTTAATCATGCCACATTGTTTCTTGTGGTAAGAAAAGACTAAAATAAACTTGCTTAACAAAGAACAATTAATCAAGAAGAATCAATTCTATTAAGAGAGTTCAATGTAAATAAGCACAAAAATCAAAGGAGTTCACAGCAAAATAAACCAAAATATTAAAGTAAATCCTTAAAGAATTCTAACCAAAATCATATCCTCAAGTTGAAATATTACCTTAGCTACCCATAGTTCTTGAAATCCCAATACAATTGATGAAGAATGAAGTAGAATAGTAAAGAAGGTGGAAGAAGGAAGAACAATGTAAAAATTCTAGGTGAGACCTTTGGAGGCTGTGAAAATCGGACTCCTCTTACCCTAGAAAATCGTGCAAAACTTTTATAAAAAATAGCCAAGGTTTGCAATGCTTAAGGGGAGTGTCGTGATGCTTCAACCCTCGGGGAAAAATATGCATAGCACTAACTGACGCTGCGCCCTTACGCTCGATGCTTGGGCATCCGTCAAAATCTGGAGTGTCTGACACTTCCTCATATTGAGCTCACTGGAAATACGTCGTTTAAGGCTCCAAGGGGTGTCGCGACGCTCTGCATTGTTGAGGCCTCTCGAGAAAATGTGTCGTCTAAGGCGCCATAGGGCGCCGCGACACTTCTCAAGGGCATGCCTAGTCATTTTCCCTCTCTTTCTTCAATTGATGCTTCTGGGCTCTGTTTGGGTTCATTTTAGCTTGAATTCAACTCCGATGGGCCATTCTACCTCCATAATGATCGAGACCTACAAAAGTCAAGAAATACACTCATAAAATATTAGAACGAGCGTGAATTAAGCGGAGAAAGATAGCATCTTTTAGGGGTTATCACCAAGATTACCAGTAATGTAAGATAACAAGACCTAAGGAATAGAGAAAAAAGTTTGCTACAACTTGGCTAGTTTAATTTAACATCATGATCAATCCAAGAGCTTAATGTGATTAACTAGTGATAGTTAGTGTGTTGTTGTTCTCGTGGAAGTGTGATTCATGTGCTTTGTGTGACAAGTTTTCCTTACTTTCAACCCAAATATAAACTAAATGCAAGGTTTCTTGGTGAGTCCCAAGGTCGAACATAGGGGATTTTAACTAACAATATTGTGTGTGAGGAAATGATTCACTTGCGGTGATTTCTCAAATAATGTGAAGTTGTCGTAGAAAGATTAATATTAGAAAGCAATAATTGAAATAAAGTGATGAATGTGAGTGAATGGTTTAACATGCAAGCTAGTGAAGATAGTAAAGATCAAATGGAGAAAAGAGGGTTGGGGAAAACTTATCATCAATCAGTCAAGTTCTTACTTAACCTCTTGGTTCATGCTCCTAATCTTAAATAGATCCTACCTCTCAGTAGATGAGCCACATTAATCATATCTCTATGATGCTTGCTTTAGATTAGTTGAGCATAAGATTATGCCTATCTCTAGGAATGCTTCTTAGTTATCTTGATGAGTTCCATAGTCACTTACTTTCTCAAGTTGTTAACTATTTCTACTTAAACCGATTTGTCAAGTGAAGCAATGTAATCAAAATACATCAAGGTAAATGAATCATCAACTAAGCTTAAACCTTTAAGATTGATGATTGTTTTTCCCCAACTCCTTAAGTGATTTAGCTACTCATGGATGATGATGAAGGTAAAGTACAAGTGGAAGACAAGATATGAATCATGATATGGAGATATATTAAGTATAAGTAGTTGTTAAGTTCATATAATGGTGGATTCGATTAGCAAAATACAACTAAGAGTGCAAAATATAAAATGAGAAGCTAAAGATAATGGTGTTGTCGGTGATAGTGTCCTGCTTGCCGTCAGGGTGAATGCTATCACTAGCTTGCTTGCGGCAGTGGGGAGATGGAGATGAAGACTCGACTGCTTTTTCTTTTTCGTTGATGTTCGCTTTCATCTCTAATGGCGATGGAGAAGGAAAAATGGCTCTTCTCTGTGTCTCGAATAGATGTGTGAATGTGTAACCCCTTCTAGTGACTTCAGCTAGGTTTTTATAGCCTCAAATATGTACTATTTTGACGTCATAAAGTCAGGCTTTGACGCAGAGGATAAGGTCATGCATCTGTCAAACGTCATCTCTGACCGGTAGTTGGTCGATTGCAGGGCTGCTATGCGGGTTAGAAGGCAGAAAATCATCTTTTGTCTCTAGCTGGGAATGTCAGATATCTTGAGGTTCAGACTTTTGACTCTAGCACGATGCATTTCTGAGGTTGTTGACGCATGCATTGAATTTGCATAGTTTTCCTTCAAAATTAGGCGTTCAAGGGGATCAAAATGTAAAATAAACTTTCTTAAGCCTTTTCACAAAGCTTGCATACATATGAAGTATTTAGCATGAATTTCTACTAAGGATGTAGTATTTTTCATTAAACTTTCTCAATTATTCCAAGAAAATAGGAGCAATAACTTGTAATTCTACAAGCTATCATAATGCATGACCGCTATTTAGTTAATTTAGAAATTGATTCGCATTATGAGTTCATTTTCTAGTAAGAGAGTCTGACCGACACTACTGATTAGTCAATTAGGTTGTTAATTAGATAACTCAATTCTTATTATAAATCAATAAACTAGTCCATAAATAGCCCAACGATCTCTTAATCGGTGAAGGCAATCTCGTGTTATCTCTCTCTCTCATACCAAACTATCTTACTTTAGGGAGATTTTTTCTAGGCTCCTTATGGTTCGACCCAGTCTTGCTACTAATAGTACCTAGTAGTAGAAGTTTTAAATCGGTATTCTATAAATGTATTTGGCCGTGAGAATCGTCGATGAATTCTCACCATCAATCACATGCATGAATAATAAGATAAATTCAACCATAAATAATTATGTTAAACAAACAATTACTTGGTAAATATAATATGTAAAATAAAAAACATTCTAATGAACACAAAATAGTATGTTATAAACGTTAAAAATATACAGAGTGTAAATATGATACATATATGTACGTGTGTGTGTGACTCATGGTGATAGCATTTTATTAAATAAAGGCAAAATAACAAAATAACATATAAAGACAACTTGGAGGGCAAAGGAGAGAAGAAACAATGTAGAGAGAAAAAATGTATTTCTATATTGAAGTATGTCTTTAAAAAATTCCATACAACCACTATTTATAGATTTAAAAAAAGTATATGTTGCATAATTTTTATATTGTTAGATGAATAATTGGGGTCAATGAAGGTGAATGAATATGAATTTATATAACTTATGTTGGTTATTAATATCTACAATTAGTGTATATTTATAACAAGAACAACAAATTAGTATTTATTTGAACGCAAGTGTGTGGGGGTGGTAAAAGATCTTAATAACTTTAATTTAATTTGTGTTTTTTCAATTAAAAAAATATATAATTTAGGTATTATCCACCAAGTTAAGGTTAAATGGTAAGAAGAAAGTTTCTTCCTCCTTTGTATTTATATATTTGAGGGGAATATATATTTTTAGTCCACGTATTCTAAGGTTTTTATTTGGTTCTTAAATTTTAAAATGTTATATTTTTATACTTGAATTTTGAGTTTAGTTTCTATTTACTACATAAGCTTCAAGATTTTACATTTTTGTCCTTAATATTCTCTAATGCCTACTTTTAGTCATTTATGTTTATTTTCTGTTGATTAATTTGAAACAATTAAACTAAGTATACTTAAGGAAAATTATTGTGTATAGAAAAAAAAAAAAAAACTAATTACACATATAGAAAAAAGTGCATCACATGCTTTTGTATTTCCCACTTTTTTTTCTATATGTGTAATTAATTTTGTTTTTTTTTTTATTTGTGAAAAGACCCCTATACTTAAATTAGTTTTCATTAACTTTTGACACTTTTAAATAAATTTTAAAAAAAATCATATCATAATTAATTTAAATTAATTAATTGTAACTTAATATCAATAACCAAAAGTAAGCATTAGTTACTCAAGAGTAAAAGTGCAAAATACAAAAAATTAGGGTCTAAATGAAAACTAAACGTAAAATTCAGAAATAAAAATGTAATATTTGAAATCGACCAAAAAGAAACTAAACTCAAAAACTAGGAATAAAAATATAAAATTTTAAAGTGTAAATACGAAATTGAAACTTACTCAAAACTGGACTAAAATTTTAGTTTTTCCCTATATTTGATCGATATTATTTATAACAAGCATTTGTTAAATATGAAAAGAAAATATATTATTTGTCAGTATGGGCAGAATTCAGTGGTAAGACATCATTTATTGCCAATGAACATTATTGAATATTTTAGAAAAATTATAAGTTATTTTAAAAACAATTTCAACTTTGAAAAGGAAATACTTTTAATGTTTGATCAAACGAGTCCAGCATATGTATTAGTATGAGCTAGGCTTACCCAAGTTTGGGCCTATATAATTCTTTAGCCCAATCCTATCCATAAATGACACTAAATGAGCCCCATGTCAAGTTCATAAAACAGTGGAATTAGGAACTACATTTCAAAATTTTCACTTCCCTTTTCCTATTAAAATCTAGGCTAAATTACACAAAATATTTTAAAACTTTATACTTCAGGTAGAAAAATACTCTTGAATTTTCAAAACTTTCAAAAATATCTCTTAAACTTTCAAAAATAGTTAAAAAGTAATAACTTTATCGTTTATTTTAGAAAGAAATCATTAGTGTTTTGTTTCAAAAATATCCTTGAAGTTTCAAAAGTTTCAAAATTACTCTTAATGTTAGTACATGAACATAAATTGTTAATATCCATTTCAAAAATATCTTTGAACATTAAAAAATTGCATTAATACTATTAGCCTTACAAAAGAAAAAAAAAAGTTAAAAATGTTCCTACAGTTAGTATAGTGATCAATTTGTTTTTTTAATGAGAATAATCCTATATACTAAACTGAAGGGAAAAGTTTTTTCTTTTTTAAATGAGAAAAACAAAATGTCAAACAGTTAACAAGAATGAGCGTCATACAGAAGAAAAAAAATAGAGAAGTGATAGGTTATAGATTGAAGTAGGGGAGAGAGGAAATGGAAGAGGGATGTAATGAAATGCAGACAAACAGTAAGAGTATTGAATGCAACTTTTGAAAGTGTATAGGTATTTTTAGTTTTTGTTCATATATTAATAGTATGAATATTTTTTTAACTTTTCTTTAAGTTCAAGGGTATTTTTTGAAACTTTTGAAAGTTCAAATGTATTTTTTAAACAAAACACTAACGATTTTTATCTAAAAGTACGAGTATTTTAAAAAAAAATTAATTGAAATTTTAAGGATATTTAAAAAAAAAAATGTAAGTTTAATTTAGCCAAAAATATATAGTGTTATTGGAGGACCAGAGAAGGAATGGAATATGAAAGCAAGTTGCCAACAACTTTTTTTTTCCCAATAGTTTAAAGGAATAAAACGAGCTTGGCTTTTTATCAACCATTGATAATCTCACATACCAACATTATATTGGAGAGAGATTCCCTTCAAACTTCTTCTCTTTCACTTTTTCCATATTGGGCAAATCATTTTGAAGTCACATGAACAAAGTTACACTTCCAAAGGGAATTTAGCATTAAAATATTAAGAGAGGGTCATGCTACTATTTTAGCATAGAAAATAAAAGTAGAAGAAAGAATATCTTTTTTTGAATATCCTTTTATTAAATACTAAAACTTTTTTTTTCTTTGATTTGATGTTTCAACATTTATAGAAACTATACAATTAGGCATTGCAAATCTATGTGCCAGTATAAGTCCAATATATATATATATATATATATATATATATATATATTGCATTATATTGTTACTTGTTGAAGTAATGCATTATAAGAATTTATTCCAAGTATCATGAGGTGGGCCTTTTATATGTTATTATTTATGTATTTTGACAATATTTAGGTGGAGACCTCGAATATCTGACTTCGAATTTGATGGTACAAGTTTTAAGCCAATTAAGTTATGTTTATTTTGGCTTTTTATATGTTACTAATTAAATAAGTACTTATTAGTAAGTGGAGTTGAATAGTATATCTTATTAGAACAATGGAGGCAATTCGTATGGATCAAATTTAAGAAGCCTCCAAACAAGTATCAGACTAGAGTAATTGTAATGAGTAGCAATTTTAGGGATAATAACTAAGTGCATGCAATATTTTAAAAAAATTGTAAATATTTTAGACTTTTATGGTTTATCAATGATAGACCACCTAGACTATAAAAGTCTATCATTGATAGACTTAGGGTTATTTGCAATTTTCTTAAATGTTTTTTGTATGCTAATACTTTCAATATGATTGCTATATTTGCAATTGTCTTTAAAAACTAAAAAAGCATCACCTTAACTCATCAAAACACTACTAACTTCTCTTTATGCATTGTAGATATCAATCTCCGTCCACTAAAAAATTTAAGTCACATAAATTTTAATGTTAAATTTTTTTAATTAAATTATACTTTTATCATTCAACCACGAGAATAGTTGAATTATATCTATTTTAGAATTAAACATAATTTTGGAAATTGAGAATTAAATATACATAGTAATTTAGATTAGCAATAATTGACATAATTTAAAAAATTGAGAAATAAATATACATAGTACTATTCAAGTCCGTAATTATTTATACTTAATACTTAAAAATTAAAAAGAAGAAAAATAATTAAGTATACATGAAACGATTACCAAGGTGGACCATTATGAAGACTCATGCCCCACTCTGAATCTATAATTAATTTACTCAAATCATAACTTCTTATGTATAATTTATAATTATTGATTTACTTAACCTTTACTCCTTTAATAAAAAGTTTATTTTTAATAATATTCAAAATTTTAATATTAAATTAACTCTAACAATCAATTGGTAGATATCCTATATCTACACATTATGGCATAATAATGTTAATGATGAGTGATTTTTTAAAAGAAAAAATAGATAGAGTTTGATTTTATAATTATATAATTTAATCACTAACAAATGACAATATTTTTTCCTGAAAAATAACGTTGGTATAATAATATGCGTACTCTCCTCTAATATTCAATATTTATTTACTTATAAAACTTATGCACAACCCTTACATGTTTTTTCCTTTATATTTAATTTGAGTATTTTACTATTACAACATTAACTATTTTGAAAATCATTCCATTAAAATATTGTTCTCGAAATAAAGAATTTGATTATTTGAATGTCATAAACAGCTTTTTTATTACGTCATAATGCAATATGTCCATATAAAATAAATATCAATATTTTATTCACTATATATTATAAAATTAATGATATATTTTTTTAACAAAAACCCAAAAAAAAAAAAAAAAAAAACACCTTGGATTACACGTACTAGGGACTAGTTTATGGGCCAAATTCGTTACACAAATGGATTAGATAGAGATCCAACATTGGACAACAAACCCAAAACACATTGAATTGATGAATGGGAAAATGGTAGAAATCATTGTACTAAACTTTATTAAAATGGGGAAAGAAAATCTTTTGATTTATGGAACACCACTATCCTTCAAACTTTTGTCTTCTTATTTGAGTATCAATAATTTTAAGAATAAATTTTAGTCTCCTAAGTTTGAGACAACATTGCAAAATTTCAGATGTATGAATGGTGGATAGGACTTTATCTAATAATATTCCGTTAAACGATACAATATCTTTTATCTTTTTCGTATGCCCTCAAAGTTTTTCTTTTTTTCAGAAAAGAAAGGCATTCTTCTCGATAATACAAAAAGAAAAGGTTCCCAATGAATTTGGAAATAGTATAATAGGTTGAACGGTACTAAATTAATATTGTAAATCGTTAGGATTCCATTTTTGGTGGTCCAACTTATCAATAATTCAAATAAATATATTTTTTTCATAAAAATTAATAATTTTACTAGTACGATTATTATAGGGGACCACTTTGGTAGTGAGCCTTCAACCTAAATTAATTAATTACACTAATATCAATATCATTAAGAGTAAGATAATCCCATTAACCAAAGCCTTTTGAAAATTATCACGTAGGACGGTCTATATGGACCACAAAACGCACATGCTTTTTTCAATTATTTTTATCTAATTTATAGATTTATAAAGGGAATATTATTTTATTTTGTAAAAATAAAAAACGAACGAGAATATAAAATTCATTTTTTTTGTAACTGTTTAATAATATATTTCGTGTACGATTCATTTTAATTATTAAAAAAAATCTCACCTTAATAAGTATATGGTTTTCTAAAAAAAATATTTATCTTATTTTAGGTCGTTGGACGTTTCTAAATATATAAAAAAATGAGTTAAACTATTTATAAGTATAGAAAAATTCCACTATATTAGACAGTGAAATTTTTCTATATTTATAAATAGTTTGATATTTTTTCTGTTTGTAATAATTTTCCATTTATTTTAGTATTCAAAACTTACAACATTTTTAGTTTGGGACTATTATTTCAAAATAATCGAACTAAACTCATTATTTTGTTTCTATTTATATGTTATTGGGTAATTGTAGTGAGTAGCATTTGTAGGAATAAGTGTATAATAACATTTTTAAAGAATTGCAAATGTAGCAAAATTTATTCGTGATAGACTCTATCTTCGATATACTTCTACCAGTGATAGACTCTCAATCATTGATAGATTTCCATTAGCGATATAAGACAAGTTTGGGAGTGATTTTAAAATAGTTAAAATTTCTTTTGTCATTTTTAAAATCACTAAAAAAACACAATTTAATCACTCAAAATTAATTTTAATTTTCAATTTTACACTTTTAAATACAATTTTCAATTATCAAAATTAGTTTTGAAGGATTAAAAATATATTTCAAGATGATTTTAAAATAACTATGACAAAAGTGATTTTAGTCATCTTAAAATCACTCTCAAACATGCTCATAGTCTATCATTGATAAACTCCAAGACCTGGACCTAAATTTTTTTACATCTGCATTCTTTTTAGCTATATCTGCTAATACTTTGGACTTGATTTCTATATTTGCAATTACCTCATTTTTTCTTTATTTTTTTTAAAATCAGATTAAAATTTGTTTGGTAATTATTTATGTTTTTTTTTAGTTCTCTCCCAAATTTTAGATTAGAAAATAAAAAATGATTTTCTTTTTGAAAAATAAAAATGTAGAAATAAAAATGAGGTATTTAATTCTTTATTTTTAACTAGCGTATTATAATTAAAAATAATAATAAATAATACTTTTGATTATTTTTTTTTTTTGGAAAAAGAACAAAAAATATGAAATCAGATTCTTATAAAAGTAAAAATTAAAAATTGTCTATAATTTTGAAACATTTCTCAAGGCAAGAGGAAAAAAATATAACATTTATGTTTCCACAAAAAAAAAAAAAAAAAACAAAATAAAAATGTTAATTATATGAATCCTAGATTTCAACTTCTTTGTTGTTATTTTGCAAAAAAGAAAAGAAAAGAAAAGAAAAGAAAGAAAAAAATAGATCATCTTGTTAGGTAAGCATGACAGGTTCGAAAAGAAAAGAAAAGGAAGACAGATCTATATATCAATATTCTATGTCTATCTATAAAGTCCCAATAGTGACCGAGTTTGTTATATTTTATTTTTTAAAATACTGAAAAAATTAGAAAAATTGCTACTTTTAACCGATTGAAAAAATTTCAAATTATTTACAAGAAAAATGGCAAGAAAAATACTGATAGATACTTCTATCAGCATCTATCAGTTGATAGACTTCTATCATTTCTATCACTGATAGACCATAATAGACTTTTATCAGCGTTTATCACAACTATCTAAAAATTTTGCTATTTTGTGTAAATAATTTCTCTTATTTTTCTATTTTTAAAAATTTTCCTATTTTTAACATTTTTTTTATTTCAACTTTGCAAAACTAACCTCTTTTGTAAAAATTATTTTTTTCAAACATCTTTCTTACTTTTTAAGATTTTAATTGGAGGTCCCCAAATAGTAAAAAGTTTATTTTGTCTCTCATTTAGGTGTATTCAATTTTACCTTTACCTAACTTAGTTAACACAACCTTAGTTTTAAACCCTAAACTTCAGTTTTCCAATTTGTTTTTATGAAAAAGGTTATACTTGAGGGTTCCCATTTTAGAGAATCTATTTTTGTTCTTTTTTAGGGTCCATTTGAGGCAACATGTATGTTGTTTTTTTATTTAGTTGTTTGTTGTCATTCATGTAGAGTATGGTTGTCGCCATGTTTTTAGCAAGTTTTAACTAAAATTTTGAAAGATATTCAAACATGCATGCATAGTGGAATGGATCAAATTACATTCTAACTTGCTCAATATTTTAAAGATTAAACATGCATAGAAATTGGGGAAAAAGAGAATTTGAGATCAACAACCTTTGTAGTTCAAAATTTTCCTTGATACTTGATGCAATTTATCACGAACGGTTTGTAGACAACCACAAGTATCTTCTCTATTATTCTCTAGCCTTAGAATGGATGGTGGGATCCAAATTTGTGGTGAATTTGAAGGGAATTGGAGCTTTAGAGAGTATTTGGCTATGGGTTTTGAGAGAAGTTCAACCATAAAATCAACCAAACATTTTCTCTTTTTCATCAGCCAATTTCTTCACTAAATAGAGGTTTAACATGCAAAAAAGGATTAACCTCAATTTGACACCAAGATTTAGTTGAAATGAGCGGGATTTGTGGCTTGTTAAGGTGAAGACACCAAACCCATCTTCACTAAGTGGGATTCTCCAACAATTGAAAAAACTAAATTTTAAATTGATTTTTCAAAATCAATTTTAAAATTGAATTTTTAATTTTGAATTAAAATCAATTTTAAAAATAAAATTATTTTAATAAATAATTAATTTTAATTAATTAAATATCAAATATTAAAATAATATTATATTCACACCAATCCCCATTTTTCAAAAAATCGATTTTTCAAATATGAATCCATATTCATATTTTTAATATTTAAATCACATTTAAATATTTCCAGCTCTCTTTATCATTAAATTCAAAATTTAAATAATTAAACGTTTATAGTATCAAATACAAATAACATTTTCTCCCCAATTTGATTTTGAATGATTAAAAAACTTTCGCCACACTATTCTAAGATTAGTCCATTATGAGCTAGTAGAGGGACCTTATGGACCTATAGATCATGAGCTTCAACGATTTGAGATTAACCGGCTAAACTCTTTAACCTAGTTAACCAAGATTTGTTGACTAACGAGACACTCTACTAAAGCCCGTAGTTGCACTCTCCTTGCATTAGATATATTTTTGTCCACTTGATATAGCCATAATTAGTAAGTCGATCCTTTGTTGTTCGTAACTGCAGCTGAGTCAATTTTTTTTTTTGTTGGGAAGGAGAGGTTATTTTTAACATTTGTTTTGTAGTTTCTGAATAATTTTTTTTATAGAGATTTCAACCATTTTTTACCAAGATTTCTCGTAAAAGTTAACTTTAGGAAATCCTTACAATAAATCTTGGTAAAAATTCTACTTTTCAGTAATGTTGATGATGAGGCACAAGTGCACATATCAAGTGATAGTATAGTAAAATGGTCATGAGGGATTAAGTAGTATTCTTAGAGATCAAATATTATAAATTTGATTAGTTATTTTAGAGTTGTGTCAATTTTATCTAAGGAATAAAAAGTAAGTGATTGATTTAAATTTTAAAATTAAAGGTAAAGAAAGAAAACAAAGATTGAATTTCAAAGGATTAAAGCGTCTTAGGGTGTCAATTTCATTAATGAATTCATTAAATTAAGCCAAAGTTCTATGAAATCTTGTGAAATTGAGATGTTTAAGTCTAGAATCTAAACTTCAGTTTATCATTTTTTTAATAATAAATTGTCTCATGTGAACCTACTTGATTAATAATTTCTTGAAACTAAAATAAGAAGTATGACATTAAGCAAAGTCATAAATAGCATTCATTATCAACCTAACTATTTTCATGAGAGATTAATAATGATTCAGTACTATAAGTTCGGTTAAACTTGCAATCTATCTAATTGAACATTCAACCTAACATGCATCGATGACCAATCAACACAATATATGCATAAAAGTATTGAAAAACATTCAACAACACAATTTCCATAAAATTACTATTCATTAATTTAAATCCATAAGATAATCCTTCAACACCCTAGAACTAAAAACTCTAGTCACTCATAGTTGACAAATACATATTCGCATACAATTTGGCAAGCTTAAACAGTAAAGAGAGTAGGAGAAACGAAGAAAACTACTGTTGAAGCATTCCGCCGTTGTTTGAATCATCCAAAAATGCCTTGATTTGTACCACGGGATCTCAAACGGCAAATAATTCCCTCACACTCTCAGCTCTTCTCTGCTGTAAAACTCACTTTTATGGCTATGAATTGCGTGGCTGGAGGCTATTGAGAAACCTTGTATTTATAGAGAAAGTTTTCCTAAAATGATTTTTTTCCAAAAATAAACCTAGCTCCGCCACACTCTATCGTAGCCCCACGGCGCTGCTTCGCGTGTGGCCGTCATCCGAACGTTCCTAATCGTAGTGTCGTGCTTTGGTTTAGTGGCATTCTAAGAATGGTGTCATAACGTAGTGTCGTGGAGTGTCGCAATGCTTCCCCCTTTTCATCTATTCTATGATTCACGTCGCGGCGCTACCTTGTATTCTTCACAACTAGATTTCTTTCCTCTTTTTCTTGGGGGATTTGTCTCGGTTTGGTTCTTTTGACTCTTGAATCTAATTTTCTTACTAAATCTCTAAAAAACACTAGTAAATACAACAAATCTAACAAGAAAACCCCTAAATAAAAGGCAATAAAAGCATTTTTCGAGTGCTTTTTAGTTGACCATAGTCAGCCTTACTAGCAATTGCAACTTTTACCAAGATTTTCCCTAAGTTGACTTGGTCAATCCTTATGGGGAATCTTTGTTACTAGAATTTCTCGTAAAGTTAACCAAGACAGCCCTTACAGAAAATCTCAGAAAACTAGTTTTTTTTTTTCTTTTTTTGCATTTAGTTTCCTTCCATGGTAAATCTTGATTTCTTGTACTAGTTGACTTTGGTGTTTCTTTTCTTATTTGAATTCACTTCTAGTTTATTTATGAGTATTTGATTATTAATTTGTAGAATGTCTCGCATATTTGTTTACTATAGTGGTATTTGGAAGGAGAATGAACGAGATTACTTAGGTGGTAATCTCGGGGGATTGGAAGTAAGATGTGACATTGGGTATGAGAAATTTTTATCAAGTTGTATTAGCTAAGTGGGATTGACCCAAACCATCATGACTTTATCCTAAGATGTTTATACAATTTTGGATCTAGAGTTCCTATGTATTTGAGAAAAAATGACCATGAATTAAATTTATTTTTTAAACGGTGAGATTGCATGTAGGCCCCTATCTATTTATTAATGAGCCCCAAACCTATGTGCGATAGCAGTAGTGGATTGAAAATGACATAAACAACCCTAATTACTCATACCATCCAAGCTTTCCATACAACTTAGTGCAAAAATTTCCACCTCCTTATTATCCCGTAGAGGAATTGGAGATGTCGATCAAAACTACGAATGTGACTAAGAGGAATTGGAGAAATTAAATCAATTAGATGAATCAGATGAATTAGATAGCTCAACTGGCACTAGTTCTGCATAACCTGAAAGTGCTTTAATTGGGATGCTGATGATTACATTGGGTCAGTCTTTCGATAATGACGATATTGATATTGAGTTTGGTCATATACACCTTTTAAAGGAAGAACTCACATACTAAAAAGAAAATTCACTTTTAGTGACAATTTTTGAGTGACATAGTCAAAACTTGTTACAAAAGACTAATTTATAGCAACATGTCAGAAAACATGTCACAAAAATATATTATTAGAGGCAAAGTCTAAACCAACATCACAAAAAGTTTTTGTGACATGTTAACCTACGTCACAAAAAATTCATCGTCTTTAGCAACATATTGTTGCATCACTAAAATATTTTTTTTTTTTTAAAAGGGAATGAAATATAATTAAAAATTAAAAACATATAAAATTATGTTCCCCTCCCACCCTCTCTTTTGTTTTAACCTTTCCCCCCATCTGTTTCCCACATTTCCTCCCTCTATATTGAAAAAATAAATGGAAAAAAAGAAACCCTAAACCCTCTCCTTCACATAGTAGTCATCCTTGCTTAGCTACATTCTCCAATGAATATAGAAAACATGTGGTGAGCCTCCGACAAGCAACTAAGATGACGTACAGACTCTGGCAATCCATTTTTTTGTGTAACCTCACCCACACAAGAATTTTTGTGATCCATTTTTTTGCACACATGCATTTGAACGCACCTAAATTGTGCGTTATTTGGATTGAATTTAAATAATTCTTATATTCTTTTGTTAGATTTGATGGTGTTTGTTAGTGATTTCAAAGGTTATGTTCGTGATAGAGATCCAATGTCAAAATGAGCTGAAAAAAAACCTAAATATGCCCAAGGAGGTCAAAACTGAGTGAAGGATCGAAAGAAAGGAAGAAAATAGGAGAAAAAGCAAGTTGCCGTTAAGATAGAGTAGCGCCGCAACGCTCAACTCGACGCAAAAACCAGTAGCTTCAATCGAAGGCCTGTGTAGTACGTAGGTGCTAAAGCAGCAACCACACAACACTATATTGAAGCACCACGCGGTGCTGTGACAACTGAAAGGAGGCACGCGTAAAGTAGGACAACGCTGCGGCGTTCTAACGCTGTCCTAGAGCGCCGCGGTGCTAGACAATATTTAAGGAAATTTTTTTCTATTTAATTCTAGGGTTGAGGTTGTTGGGACTGGTGTCCTAAATCTCTTAGGGGGTGTTTGAGGTGAGGAGATGAGATGAGATGAGTTGAGTTGAGATATAAACTCAACTCATCGTTTGGGAGGCCAACTTCGTATGTCACCGACATTTTATATCATGTCCACCAATAGTGCACCCAGCTCACATCACCAGTGACCACCTCCGACGACCAACTTCAGAGACCACATGCGACGGCCAACTCCGGTGATCACCTCCGACGGCCAACTACGACGACTACATCCGGCGACCAACTCCAGCGACCACCTCCAACAACCAACTCCAGTGACCACCTCCAATGACTAACTCTGACAGCCACTGCATGCAGCTAACTCTGGCAACATCCAACCACCACTGTTGACGACCAACTCCGGCGACCACCTCCAGCGGCCAACTCTAGTGACTGCCTCGGACAACCAACTCCATCAACCACCACATGTGACCAACTCCGGCAACGTCCAACCACTATTATTGATGGTAAACTCCAGCGACCTCCAATGGCGGCCACTCCACCACTCCTACGACTATTATTTTAAATTATAACTACCACAAATTTGAGCTTTGTTGATACATCCTCTCTTTTAAATTATGATTATTACTCAAAACCCTCTTGCTATAGTGTTGCTGTTTTTCACTCATCCTCTCTTTTTTTCTTTGTTACAGTGTTTACTATTTTCTACCCAATCAAAAATAGTTTACACCCCAATCATAAGCTATTATAATTTAGACTATAATAGTATGCACCCCAAACACTAACTATTATAATCCACTGACTATAATAACCAACTCAGTGCCTTGACTTCTTCTAAATGTTTATATTTAAGTTGCTGCACATAATTGTCAATAAAAACACCTTTGTTGACACAAAAGTACGTAAGGTCCATCAAAATGTTGAATTCCCGATTTTTTTATTAGTTCATTAGTATTTTATAGTCATTTTTTATAGTAATTGAACATTCATACAATCACTTTAATCATGTAAGGAATCAAACAATTTGTATCTAAAAACACTATTGAGAAAAAATTATGAGACACATGAGTGGTTTTTATTTTAAAAAGTTTTTATCAAAAGTATTAAAATAAAAATGACTTAATTAGAAACATAGCATGCACAAATTTATAAAATAATTGCGTAAATTAAAAAAAATTGAAATGCATGATCCAAAAGTAAATCCTTGACTCCATTTTCCAAAACTACCAACAATACATGTGTGCTTAAAAAATATGTAAAATTATTGAATAAAATTTTTTTGATAAGAAAATAAGTATACATCAACATTAAAGAGTTACTCCCAAGCTAAGGTTCATACCCTCGTGAAAAATTGCAACCATTCAAGCTTCAAGATACACATTTTCATCCAAAAGTCATAATGAATCTCAAAATCCAGATTCACTCACATATTTAATGTCCTATGTATCCAATTTAGAGCATGTTTTAGGAGTGGTTTTAAAATGGTTAAAAATTATTTTTGTCATTTTCAAAATCACCGTGAAATATGTTTTTAATCATTCAAAACTAATTTTGATGATTGAAAATTGCATTTAAAAATGTAAAATTAAAAATTAAAAATTAAATTAATTTTAAGTGATTAAAGTGTGTTTATTAGTTATTTTAAAAATGAAAAAAGTGATTTTAATGATTTTAAATTCACTTCCAAACATGTCCTTAATTTCGTGTATTTATATTTATTAGGGTAGCTAAAAGGGTGTAGATGAAGTTAGACAATTTGGTGAAAGATTGTGTCCTTTTATAGTGCTTTTTCAATTAGTTTAAATAGGGTTGTAATTTCCACATTTTAAAAGAATATTTTGAATTGGAATGAAATTTTCAGAGTTTAATCTCTCAAGCTTGATGCTTTCTTTGTATTCTTGTGTTAGAATGCATGTTTTAGAACTTTCAATCTAGTATGATCAATTAGATTGTAGAAAGTTCGAAATCTTGAAGTTAGGAACAAGTTCTCCTTTTTTCTTGATCTTTGATCAATTCTTTCCAGGCCAAATCTGTTTAGTTTTCTTGGGATTGTCTATCAAGCATAATTGAGGTAGTTCCATTTATTAAGTTTCCGAACAAAAACAATCATCATAAAAACAGATTATTTATGTAAAAAAAAACTGCATCAGATAGCCTTGACATATGAACTCAATACCCAAAAACAGACATATGAACCCCACGGGCATATAAACTCTACATACATCATATCTCAACTCAACGCCTCAAACAACTCCTTAGGGTTCTTGTAGTTTGTAATATTTGTAAATACATTTGATTTATTCAATAAAATAATGAGTTGTTTTATTCGTCTTTGCATTAACTTAAACCCAATAAACTAAGATCCGAGGTTATTTTATGTAAACTTAAACATGTATGCAGTTGTAATAGCATGCACACGGCTGTAATAGCATGCAAACGTACGTATCGCAGTAATAAATCTCGAATGGGGTATCGTCCTCAGAGATTGGTATTAGTGAGTTTTTGTTTAGCTATTGTGTACACTCGCTAATATTACTTAGGTAACCGATAAAAAGGTTCGTTGTTGACGCTATATGAAATAAGAAAAACAAATCTAACAGCTCAATGGGAAAACAATTCTAGAGTGTCGTTCCATTATAAATTTCTAAACCGTTAATAATAAATGAATCAATTAATTAGATCAAATGAGCTTAGAACTCTAAATTTCGGACATCCTTTGTTAAGCTTAGTCCACTCTAGCATGAATGTACCAATTTGAATTTCTTCCTAACGGTTACACCAATGCTGCATTAAGATTCTTCAATATTTAGCTCTTATTATCATTTAATAATTTTCATGCATTAGCAAATAAAAGTTTAATCACTCAGATCCAACTAAATTTCTCTTTCACAAGCAGAAAATTCAACCTAAAATACAATTGTTTAATGGTCAATTAAACAAGAGAATTTGCATAGAGGGATTAAAATCCAATCGTCATATAATTGAACCAAATATGAAAACTCAGCTCAATGTAAATTTATAACATGAACAACACCTTAGAAGTCAGAAAATTAGCTACTCACGATTGTCAAAATGATAGATCTAATACAGAGATTCATCATGGAATGTAAGAAAGAAAGATGAATAGAAATCGATCTCCCTTCACCGTTACCGTGTTCCAATCTTGATCTCTAGACTCTAGTCGTTGGGCTCTGGATCGATCTCCAACAGTGACCCCCTTTGAAATCCACCTGAAAAACCTCATTTCTATGAAATTGACAAGGGTTTCAAGAGCCTACAACGTCGCGATGCTCTAAAGTAGCGTTGCAACGCTACGCGTATTTGTCTACACACATTCATTTGGAGCATCGCTACACTACAAGGTAGTGCCTTGACGCTCCAAAAAATAGTGCTCTCGGGTCTTTAGTGTAACGCAGAGCGTCGCTGCACTCTCCATCCCCTTTTCCCCTTTAGTTTTTGGTCTTCCTTTCCCTTCCTCTTTGATTGGTTGGCCCTATAATCCTTAAATTTGGAGTTTTACACCAACTATTACTTATTTATGCTCTAAGTTACTCATATAACTCGGTTTCCTGAAATTCAGTAGATAAACCACACTAAATCATACTAACTAGCATTAATAACTCTAAATTTAAGGCAAAGAAAACCACTTTTCACGTTCTATTAAGGCTAACATACAAGTGAATCATGTTTAAGTAATAACCTAAAAGGTCTATAGTATAGGGATAAGGTTGGATACCTTATTCTGGTAACACTATGGATACGACCCATTTTGTAATTCTTACAAATGTTGTAAAGTGTTACAAATGATGTGATCCTAATTGTTCATGTGGAGACATGTGAGTGGGAGTATCATATACAAAGAGTTTGTATAACAGTGGATCGTGAAATGTTTAATTTCTCTTTATAACACCATTAATTGAAGAAATGAACATTTTATAGGATGACCATAGGTGACTAGACCTTGATCCCGAGTAAGTTATAAACTCCTATCTATGAAGGTAATCCTTTGATCTGTATGGATGAGAGTGGCCAGATCGCCGACTTAATAAGCCTACCATTTTGGGGATTTGTCTGAGTTAGGAGCTAGGAACATATCTTCAGAAGATGGAATTCACTCCTTCCCATCTTTAGGGTAAGTAGATAAATTGCTCCCTTAAATATTGATTTTAGGTCTTGAACAATGAGGCATCACCCTCTCACTAGCCCCAGAGGGGTTAGTTTATAGTTGGACTATAAACTATTTGTTCATTAGAGGGATCAATGGTACTTAAGGAGTTAGATGTAACTACAGGGGTAAAACGATAATTTGACCCATCTGTAGTTACGAACAACTGTGAAGGGTCGACTTACTGCTGATTGGTTATATCCGTCAACACAGAAATATATCAAGTGTGAAGAGTGCAGTTGTGGGTCTTTAGTGGAGTGAGCTGTAGTTAATGAATATTAATTAATTTAATTAATGAGTTTAATTAATTAATCTCACATCATTGGATCTTTTAATCTATAGGTCCATAAGGTCCCTTTACTAGCTCATTAAGGATTAAATAAGAATAAATTAATTTTGGATTAATTTGAATTGTTAAAATTAAATAAGAGAATTAATTGTGTAAGATACAGTTAATATAATGTATATAGATGCACTATAATATAAAGTTATTTTTGAATGAGATTCAAAATTATACTTTATATTATGAGAGAGATAAATATTTGAATACGATTTAAACATTAATTATATGAATGAGATTCAGATAAAAACTATATGTTAAATTTAATGTGAATACGATTCATATTAAAACTATAGGTTGTGTGAGAGGATTTTATTTAAATATGATTCAAATTAAATTAAATATGTGATAATTAATTAATTAATTAATTGTTAATTAATTAATTTTATTTGTTAAATTATATATTAAATATGATTTAATATATAATTTAATTAAAATTAATTGAATGATATTAAATTAGATTTAATATAATTAAATCGTTTTTAAAATTGAATAACTCCCAATTTCGTGTACAAGAGGGAATTATTATGAATAATTTTCCCTCTTTTCTCTCACAGATATTACCTATTACAGAAGGAAAGTTTTTGGAGTTGCAACACAAGATTGACTCTGCAAACTCTCTTCTCCAAGAATTCTCTCTAAAACTTCCTTCCCTTTACCAAAATTGAAAGAACCCACAACTCCTTTCGATTCGCTCTTTCAGTTCTCACCTAGAGAATAGCAAGGAAGATCATCTTGGTGGTGTCCCAAGAAGTTTCTCTGTTCGTTGAGTTTATAGAAGGTTTTATATGTTTGTGAGTTCCGGTGAAGAAAAGGAGAATTGCCAAGAAGACGGTCTTTAAAGGTTAAATTCTTTTCTCCTTTGAATCACTCTTTCAGCATGCGGTAGATTGTTCAATGTTTATCCTGTTTTTTCTATTTTATTTCTCTGTATTTTGAGTTTTTCCAAAAAGAATTTTATTCGCATAAGGCGATCAATCGCTTCTGCGTGGAATTCATCTCCTTTAGAGGCCAACTGAATTCATTCTACAATCCACGAAACTAGAGAGCCTTAGAGAGTTCTTTAACCTAAAATTAGAGGTTCGTTTGGAGGCCGTTCGAGATCCCACGGTGCGAATTGAGGTGAGATTGATGAAATTCAACGGTGAGGATTACTTTGAGAGTTGTTTTTCCTCTTCTCTTTATTTTCTTTAACTTTTTCATGGTTGTTGCAATGTATGAGAATATGTTTATAGCATCGATGAGTGGCTAAACGTTTTAGTTCTAGGGTGTTGATGAACTTATTTATTGATTTCAGTTAATGCATGTTATATTCTATGGACCATTGTGTCTTGAATGTTTTATATTATTATTATGCTTAATATATTATTGATCCTTAATGCATGTTAAATTAAATGTTCAATTAGAAAGAATATATGTATAATTGGATCTATAATATTGGATCTTTAGCTAATCTATCATGCAAATAGCTAGCTTGTGAACCAAAGTTGATTATGGTTATTCTTAATGTCATACTTCTTAATTTGGTTTAAAAAATTTAGTAATAATGTAAGTTAGCATGAGAAAATATTTTTATTGGAAGATAATAATCCGGATAATAGTTTCTAGTTTCATTGACACAAGATTCCATCAAAACCTTGCATGACTTAATGAAATAATTAAGGAAATCCATCTTTGTCTCTTGAATTTCACACTAATTTTTATTTTGCTTTCTTTTTTCTAAAAAATAAAAAATTATCACCACAAGACCAGTTCTTAGATAAAATCAACACAAGTCTTGAATAGCTAAGTATTTATCCGTAAATTTGATCTCTAGAAGACGAACTCGGTCTCTTGACCGTTTTACTTTACTATAACTTGATACGTCCACTTGCATTAAACCAAAACATTGGCCTTCAATATTGTCACTCACGTCCATACGTATGAATTTTGAATACAAAGTTAACAAATCCACCCATCCCTGGTGATAGTTAAAGGGAAACATGATACATGTGGATGGAGGATTAAGGCTCAAAAGCTTGAGGATTCTACTTTGTTTCAGATATCTAGGTATATGAATGTTCATAGATGCTCCCAATAGCTAATAGATCACAACCACCAACAGACAATGAGCAAGGTAATAAGACATTTAATTAAGTTCAAGTTTACGAATTTTAGTAGGACATATATGCCGAAAGACATCATCCAAGACATGTGTGAAGAGTACGGGGTGAGTATCAGTTATACAAAAGCTGGGCAGTCTAAAGAAGAAGCCGCCAGCTAGCACTATGGGGAGTGGTTCCCCAACTTTAAGTATCAGCCACGACTAAACATTGACTGATTCAAGAAGAAGGTCATGTGCCTTATGGGCAGACACCGTGCACTCCATCTGAGCTACCTCCTCGTCGCTGGTTACTATCTCATAGTAACACGAGTTCTTGTCTGCATAAAAAATATCTAAAACATCAGTAAACACTAACCCTAAAACCTAAACCTTAGATAAAGCGGCTATTTTCTTACCTATCGTGACTCAAATATATCCCTACGTAGTACGTTGTACAATGAGGAAGAGGTGCACACCCATCGAGACAAACATGGAATCACCGTCTCGTTGGAACGGATTGTAACAGTGTAAGAGACATAAATAATCTTATATGCCCCACCTACAAACATTTAGCAAAGAAGAATGAAAATAAATAAAGGAACATTTCAAAAAAAAAAAAAAAAACAATAACCAAAACAAATAAGAAAAATAAGAGTTTAAATGAGAAGGACCACCAATCTGGAACATAAGTGGGAACCCGTACATGCTATATTTCATTGTCAAACCAAGGTTCTCATGATCAGCGGTATGGGACAACACTTTCTTAGGCTATTTATCATCTTCTTAAAATTGAGCTCGCTCCAATCGTAATTTCAGAAAATCTCGCAATCGTCCACGATGCCTAAGAGACTACAGTTAAACTTTTGCTTCTTCTCCCTCCCTATCATCACCCACTCAATGAAACATGCAAATTTGACTTTCACTGCATCTGCTTCAAACTTCTTCATTATTGTACTGTCCTTGAAGTACAAGCTCCTAAGCCTAGTGGGGTTCCCAACGCTAGTACGTTCCTCAAGCATACTTTATACCTGATGATGAGGTCAAACTTCTTGATGATACTTTGTTCTCGAATAGGTTAAAAGAAATGATGTCCGATCTCTCATCCACAACCTCCCTAAGAAGAAAGTGGTATATAAGCTGGCCATCAAGTGAGATGTTACAGTCTAGGATGGGTCCAAATATGGTTTGTCTAAACATATCTAACTGGACCCTAGTTAATTTCCTAAGGACAACCTCATTGATTTTGATTAGAAGGCTAAAGGAGGTCAACTGTGCCTTAAAATAGTTCTCTGGCATGATCTTGGAGTCCATAATTAATACCTATACATTTCACACAATAAAACGATATATACATAAGAACAAGGAAATGTAACCCTAACTTTAAACCTTAAATATTGTATTCCTATACTTTTTCCATAAGGATCTGGTCGATTTCTTATGAGAAAAAAGATAGGGAATACTATTAGCAGGAAATTTGAGACAAAAGATTTACAGGAAACTTTTAAACAAAATATTTTAAGTAAAATAGGTACTCTTTCATTTTTACTCTAAATTTTTTCTTAGATGATTGGTTGATTTTATTACCGAAAAAATATTTAGCAAAATGTTTGGTAATACATTATGTAATATGTCAAACATATTGTTCCCCGTTGTGCATAATCTGCCTAAAGATATTTTTCTTATTTCTTAAGAGGTGTCGTGGAGAGACTGCTTTCCTATTCTTACAGAGAAAATTCTTTCCGTCTTTGACTATCTTCTCAATGCTATTCCATATATATTGTGGCCATGTTTTTTTTGTTTAGGGTTAACCCCTTTGAATGAGACAGGACATATATTAAAGGTTTTCAGAGAATGTTCACATAGAATACTTACATGTACTGTTAGTGAACCTTGTGTTCCTCACTATTGAGGGTGTTGCTTGTAGTTGTTTAGACTAGGCTGACTGTTTATAAATATTGGTGAGGGTAGCTCACACTTCAGGGGAGCCTAAGTACATTTTTATTTAAGGGAAATCCTTAGTACATTTGTTTGAGGGGATCTCAAACAAAGTATGGGAGAAGCTTTTTGTGTAAGTGAGGGGCTCTAAAACTTAGGGAGAACCTAAGTTGAAATTGAAGAGTAGGTTGTACATGAGTTATTTAGAGGGAGTCTATCAGATAAATATTTCGTTGTTATTGTTTAACTCTTTATATAGTGAAGTTTCTTTCCACATGGCACACTTCCCCCCAAAGTAGGTAATATTGCACCGAAGTGAGTTACTAATCTTTGTGTATCTCAATCCCCACTCTTGTTGTATGATATTAAGTTATTCTGTTTATCAGTTATCTTGTTACAACATCGTGTTTGACTTGTGTGTATCTTATGTTAGGTTCATCTTAAAATTTCAAGTTTTTTTTTCTTGTTCTCCTCTTAATTCTTTTGGTTGTGTTTGTGTTTTTAGTTATTCCTTGTTCTTGAGCAATGAGGTTCGCTTCATTTTATTGCAATTCAATTCCTTTGTGTGTGTATATATATATATATTACTATTAATATACTAAGTGATAGACTCAACTATAAATGAACGTTCAAGTAATCAGCAATTTAAAAAACAAAAGTTAAATACCATCTATATATTTATCGATATTGCATATCCAATAACCCCCCCCCCCCCCCCCAAAAAAAAAAAAAAAAAGAACATGCAAAAGATCACTTGATAGTAAATGAAGTAACCTAATATGATTTTTTTACCATATTTATATTCTATTGATATGAAATACCAACAACCATAATAGTAATTTTTGTGCATGCAAACAATTGATGATAGATCTCTATTACTTATAGACCTTAATCAGTAATAGTTTTATCACTAATAGGCCTCTGTTAGTAATAGATATATTAGTGGTAGACCTTATTTAGGGTTAGATACTGAAAGAAGTTAAAATTGTACCATATTTGCAAATAGTTTTACATTGTGTTAGATTTGCTATTAATCCATATTACATTTGGCATGTATGCAATTGTCCTGAGCAGTTACCTCTAACCCCATTCTAAATGAGCATTCTTTGTTTTGTCTAGAGTTGAAGGATTTGTGAATCTGACCACCTTGAAATTTTTGCCAACCCTAAAATGAATTACGAAGAAAACATTACATAGAAACAAATTTAAGTAGTTAATGAAGGGATCGAATTCCAATGCAGAAGCATATGAATGCCGATGCCGTTGTAATTCGATTTGAAAACCATTAAAACAGAGAAATAATAATAAACATAAAATACATCAGCATGTTTTTTAGGAAATTGAGAAGAAAACAACCTTTGAAGATTCTTCTTCAATCCTCTCCAAGTCCATGTTGTGATCATGATCTCAGCAACTCTTCCTCGGATCTCAACGAATTTGGTTCGAACACCACCATCAAGGTCTTCTCCGCTATTCTCCGGCAAGGATCTGGTTTGTGGGAACCCTTTTTGAAAGTCTAAGGGAAGAGGAAGAATTATAGAGATAACTTTTTTCTCTTTTTGTGTCTATGTTGAGAGTTGAGAGATTGAGAGATTGAGAGAGTGAGAGAGAATGAGTGAATTACAGAACTCTTCTGCAAATTGATACCAATATCACGTTATTAACTCACAATTAACTTCCCTTAACTATGGGAAGTTAAAATTCAACTAAGGTTAAATTAAATCTACTTTAATTTAATTTAATTGAATAAACAAATATTAATTAATCTAATTAATTAACATAAATGAATTAAATATCATATATTTAATTAATATTACATTTGAATCATATTCAAATGTATTTTCCTCTAATAACCTATAGTTTAAATATGAATCTCATTCATATTAAATTTTAATATATAGTTTAAAATGAATCCCATTCATATTATTTAATATTTAAATCTTATTCAAATATATTATTCTTTCATATTATATAGTTTAATTTTGAATCTGATTCAAAATTAACTTTATAATATAATCTATCTATATAGATTATATTTAATTAACATTTAATTCCCTCAATATATGAATCTTATTCATATTAAATTAATATTTGAATCTTATTCAAACATTAATATTCTCCTAATTATAGTTTAATTTGAATCTAATTCAAAATAAACTTTATATTATAATGCATCTTTATACATTTTATTAATTGTATCTTATACAATTAATACACATTCCCTTATTTATTTTAAACAATTCAAATTTATTCAAAACTTGTTAAAGATGTATATTTCTGTTTTATTATTCACTTAACAAAGAGGGATTCCTTAAATAGAAGAAATACCCAATTACAAATAACGAAAAAATAAATATGGCAAATATACTAAAAATAAATACAGTAAAAATATTAACAAAATAGGAAATAATCAACACCCCCCCTCAAGCTGGTTGGAAGATATCATTCATGGCCAACTTGTCAATGAAGTTGTTGAATTACCACTTTGGAAGGCCTTTAGTTAACACATCTGCAATTTGTTCTGTTGTTGGAAGATAGAGTATGCATATTATTCCAGCATCAATCTTCTCCTTTATGAAATGTTTATCAACTTCAATATGTTTTATCCTATCATGAAGGACAAGATTGTGAGCAATAGAAATTGCTGCCTTATTATCACAATAGATTCGCATGGGAATCGTCTGATAGAATTTCAGCTCTTCTAGTAGTCTTCTTATCCACATGCCCTCACAAATACCATGGGCTAATGCCCTAAATTCAGCTTCAGCACTACTTCTCGCGGTCACACTTTGTTTTTTACTTCGCCAAGTAACAAGATTTCCTCCAACATAGGAGCAATAACCTGAAGTGTATCTTCTATCAGTAGTACTACCTACCCAGTCTGTATCAGTGTAAACTTCGACATTTAGATGATCATGCTTTCTAAACAATATGTCTTTTCCAGAAGTACCTTTCAAATATCTCAAGATTCTATAAACGACATCAAAATGTGCTGGCCAGGAGCATGCATGAACTGACTCACCATACTGACGACAAACGCAATGTTAGGACGTGTGTGTGAGTGATATATGAGTCTCCCCACAAGTCCTTGATACTTTTCTCTGTCTTTTATTTCTTTTTCAGTTACAGCTTCTAATTTCAAGTTCTGCTCAATGGGTGTATCAACTACCTTGCAACCAAGTAAACCTGTTTCTTTTAGGAGGTCAAGAACACACTTCTTTGATTGACAATAATGCCACTCTTGGACTTGGCAAACTCTATGCCTAGGAAGTACTTTAAGGTTCCTAGGTCTTTGATTTGGAAATCATTAGCTAGGTGTTCCTTCACATAAGTCAGTCGTATTTCATCATTACCTGTAAGAGTAATATCATCAACATACACTATCAAGACAATAACTTTGTCATTTTTTGTATGTTTGTAGAACATAGTATGATCAGCTTGACTTTGACTGAATCTATAGCTAGTGACTGCCTTTTCAAAACATTCAAACTAGGCTTTAGGAGATTGTTTAAGGTCGTATAATGATTTCTTTAACTTACACACTTTGTTAACCCCGAGATCCATCTCGAAGCCATGTGGCATGTCCATAAAAACCTCTTCAAATCCCCATTAAGAAAAGCATTTTTAACATCAAGCTGATAAAGAGGCCAATCAAAATCAAAATTAACTGGAGCAAATGTTTCCTGATAGTCAACTCCATAAGTCTGAGTGAACCCCTTAGCAACCAATCTAGCCTTGTATCTTTCGATACTACCATCTACGTTACATTTTACAGTGAACACCCACTTGCATCCCACAGTTTTTTTTGTCGTTTGGTAGATCAACTATGTCCCATGTGCAATTTTGTTTCAGCGTATTCATTTCTTCCATTACTGCTAAATTCCAATTCAAATCATTGAGGGCCTCCTGAATATTCCTTGGAATTAACAGGTCGGTTATTTTGGATGTGAAGACTTTATGACTGTCAGGCAATCTATGATAAGAAAGATAATTTGCAATGGGATATTTGACACATTTACGACTACCTTTCCTAAGGGCAATTGGAAGATCAAGATTAGGAACATCAGGTAGGGAATTATGAGAAGAAGAAGAGTGTATGTTACCTGGATCTTCAGGATCATTCATCAGAGTATTAGATTGGTCCTGTAATAGATCAACTATCTGTCTCGATCCCTTTGAGTCAAGTTTCTTCTAGTATAAACCTGAATTTTAGGTGTTAGTGTTTCTCCCCCTGAAGAGGAACTTTCTACACTTGGTATCACAGGACTAGTGCTTATAATTTCAGGGTCAATGATGTGTGGGGTAGGTGAGGTTTCCCAAAACTGATCTTCAAGGTTAGATTTCTCCCCTTGAAGAGAATCTGGGCTAAAATAAGGTTGATTTTCTAGGAATACAACGTCCATACTCTCAACATACTTGTTGGTTACAGGGTCAAAATGTTTATAAGCCTTCTTATGGAGAGCATAACCTACAAAGATGCATTTAAGGGCTCGAGGATCAAGTTTAGTTCGAGCAAGGGAAGTATGAACATATGCAAGACACCCAAATAATTTTATTGGTAAGTCAGAAAAAAGCCTAACATTAAGAAAAAAATCTTTAAAATGATTAAGAGGTGTTTTAAAATGCAAACCCTTAGTCAACATTCGATTGATCAAGTAGGTAGCAGTAAGGACTGTTTCACCCTACAAATATTTTGGAACATTCATAGAAAACATAAGGGCACGGGCAACTTCAAGAAGATGTCTATTTTTTCTTTCAGCAATGCTATTTTGTTGAGGAGTATCATGACATGTAGCTTGATGAACAATGCCCTTATCTTGCAAAAACATTTTCAAGTGTTCATTGAAATATTCAGTACCATTATCAAAGTGAAGAATGCAGATTTTAGTTTGAAATTGAGTCTCAATCATATTGTAAAAACGAACAAAAATGTCTTTTACCTCCGACCTTTTGGTTAATAAGTAAAGTCAGGTTAGACGAGTATGTTCATCTATAAAGGTAACAAACCAACGCTTACCATTATGTGTCAAGACTTTAGAAGGACCCCACACATCAGTATGAATTAAAGAGAAAGGTGAGGAAGCCTTGTAAGGTTTAAATAAATAAGTGGATCGATGATGTTCGGTAAAAATGCAACTTTCACAATGAAAAGCAAAACAATCAATTCCTTTAAATAAATCTGGAAATAAATATTTTAAATAAAAGAAACTTGGATGCCCTAATCGACGATGCCAAAGCATGATAGTTTCTGGAACAGAAGAAGAACTGACACTACTGAAGTCCTGAGCTATTTTATGACTAGAAGAAACTTCATCATCAAAATAATAGAGACCATCAATCATTCTACCACTGCCAATCGTCTCCCCCGAGTCCTGATCCTGAAAGGTACAATGAGGTCCATAAAAAATAACACGATAGTTAGTATCCTTAGAGATTTGACTGACTGATAACAGATTACATGCTAACTTTGGAACATGAAGGACAGAACGTAAAGTAAATTTTTGAGTCAAAGGAATATGTCCTTTGCCTGTAATAGGGGCAAAATTACCATTTGCAATACAAATTTTGGCATTACAATATACCGGAGAGTATGAGTCCAATAGAGAGGAGGAACTAGTCATATGATCAGTGGCTTTAGAATCTATAATCCATGGAGAAGAATTTGTGCAAGAAAAGGCATGAGGACAATTGAATAATAACTATAATTTGTATTTTTTTCTCCATTAATTTGGAATTGTGATTAAGTAATTGAGAACCATGCTAATTGGAAGTCCATAGGGATTAATATGAATATACTACCTTCAATTTTCAAGCATTGAGCAGGACGACCTCAAACAAAGAAGCTTATCAATTGGAGAGGAGAAAGCCACTCAAAATGCAGTCATCGTGCTAGTCACAATCGTAGAAAGTGTAAATTTACACAATTTTTACAATGATGTAGGCATTATATTGTTGATAAGAATTATTCTGCTTGAAGAATAAAGAAAATTCTTTTTTTCCTTTTTGTTAGTAGTAAATTCATTCAATTTCTTTAAACTCAAGTCTTTCAAAGATAACCTACAATTTTTGTGAATACATTTTGAAATCTAGTGATTAGTGTTGTCACTATGAAAAAGTAGTAATAATATGAAGTAATAATGCATTGGGAAGTTTATCACTGATAGTTTCTATTAGTGATAGACTTTACTAATAGTTTCTATCACTGATAGACTTTACTAATACTTTTTATTAGTGATAGACTTCAACATGTATTAAAAAATAACATAACTTTTTCTCAATAAAAAGCCCAAATGCACATAATTTGCAATGATTTGACATTTTTCTATATTAAAAAAAATCAAATACATATTAAAGAGAATAACATAAATTTGAAGTAATATCACTGATACGGTCTATCACAATAACAACGGTTTAATGATCTAACATTTTTCGGTCTATTAGTGATAGACTTCAGCATTCATATCATTGATAGATTTCAACATCCATTAAAGAGTCCCATATGTTTAATTCTTATAAGTTTTACTCAATAGAAACATAAAGACACATAACTTGCAATGATCCAACACTTTTTTATATTAATACCACAACATCTTACATGTGAAGAGAATGTCATTGTGAAGTTTATCATTGATCTTTTCTATCACTGAGATACTGAAAATATCTACAAAACTAAGGTACTTCAATATCCACAAAACTACTATATTACATTTGAGAGATTTTCAAATCAAAACTAGAGGCATAATTCTTTATTCTGATTTGTTTTGGAGAATGCTTTCTTTTGGTCTTTTGCATTCTTATAGTCTCTTGCAATCTTTTGGTCATTTGCATTCTCCAACATTTACTTTAACGGTTTAGATTGTCTGTTCGGCCTAACATTTTCAGCATTCTTTGCTATTTCCATAGTTTTCGTCTTATGTTTTTCTTTTCTTGAAGAACTTGAAATGTCAATATTTAATTAGAAGCTTATAAATACATATTGAGTCTATCAATCATAAAACAATATAGCAAATATGATAATCATAATATCTTCACTTTCTTATGTCATGCATCATCATTTTTTTACCTATTTTTCACATTCATTGTCTTTTTCTTCCTCATTATCTTCAATCGTTTGTAGATATTAGTTAGTAGTATACCAACGACAAGAATCATAGAATCTGTCAATAGTCTATCAGTGATAAAAACCTATCACTAATAGACTTTAATCACATTAAGAATAGTCTATCAGTGATAGGTGATGGACTTCAATCACAAACACAATTGAAATCTAAGATAACATCCTTGAAGTCTATTAATGATATAAACCTATCATTGATACACTCTAATCAACAATGCCAAAAATACAGTTGTGAAACTATGCATTTAATTACATTCCATAAACATAAATTCAACATCCTTGGCTATTAGTGATAGAAATGTATCATTGATAGACTCTAATCAACAACACCAAAAAAACAACCATAGTGAAACTAAGCATTTACTTACATTCCATGAAAATAAATTCAACATCCAAGTGATAGAAGCCTATAACTGATAGACTCTAATCAACAACATCAACCTATACATTTAGGTACTTTTTATGAAAATAAGTTCAACATTCATGAAATAAATTAAACATTTATGAAGTCTATCAGCGATAGACTATAGTAAAAAAAAACAATAAAACTATACATTTACTTATTTTTCTATGCGATTTCACGACTGATTACAACATTAGAAAGAAATTTTACTGGGAATTGATTGATTCTCTCGTGCGAGCAATTATTTCATGACCGATTTCTCTCGCACAATCAATTGATGGATGGAAACGGAACGCCGGCTGATGGATCACGATGAAACATTAGGACTTCTAGTCGATGAAATTGGGAGAAAGGTTTAGGGGTTTTCGAAAAATAATTTTGAAACAATTTCGTCGATGAAACCGGAAGAATCGTTAAGGTTTCTAGTCGATCAAATTGATCGAGAGCTTGTATAAAAAAAACTTGAAGCAAATGGATGGATTGTGAAGATGGATGGAAACGAATCGTCGACTGGAAGAAGATTTCGTGAATGATGGAGAAGAAAGATGAAATATCGTAGGGATGGAGAACATTGAAGAGATCGTGAAGTTGAAACGACTGGAAGAAGGTTGTTGATCATGGGCTGCATTCATGGGCTTTTTAGTCTTTTAGCATTGGCTAAAGTTAAGTTCGGTCATATTTACAATTATTTTAGATTTCTGTTATATGTGCAATTAAGTTGGGCCAGATGGACAAATTTGCAAGCAACCCTAAAAATATTAACAAAATAGGAAATAATCAACAAAACTAAATAATTCTTGTTTTACCCTTAGTGAGCTAGCAGAAGAACCTAATGGACCTACAGATTAAAAAGCTCCAACGATACGAGATTAATTAATTAAACTCTTTAATTAAATTAATCAACATTCATTAACTGTGGGCCACTCCACTAAAGACCCACAACTGCACTCTTCTCACTGTATATATATTTATGTGTCCATGGATATAACTATTATCAGTAAGTGGACCTTTCATGAATTGATCGTAATTACAATTGGGTGAAATTACCATTTTACCCTTTTAATTACCTCTTACTCTTTAAGTACCATTGATCCCTCTAATAAACAATCAGTTTATAGTCCAACTATAAACTAAATCCCTCTTGGGCCAGTGAAAAGGTGATGCCTCATTGTTCAAGACTCGGAATCAGCCTCTAAGATAGAAATTCATCTATTTACCCTAAAGATGGAAATAAGTGAATTTCATGTTGTGTAGCTATGTTCCCAGCTCCTTAGTTGAACAAGTCCTCAAGATGGTAGGCTTATTGAGTCAGCAACATGTGCCACTCTCACCCATACAAATCAAAGGACTGTCCTCATAGATAGAAGTCCATAACTCACTCAGGATTAAGATCGAGTTACATTTGGTGATCCTATGAAATGTTAATCTCTTCAGTCAACGGTGTTAGAAAGAGAGATTAATCAGTCTACGGTTCGGTCTTATACAAATTCTTTGTATAGGATATCCTCACTCGCATGTCTCCACATAAACGATTTCAATCAAATCGTTTGTAACACTTACAACTCGTGTAAATTTACAATATGGGTCGTATCCATAATGTCACCAGGATAAGACACTCAATCTTATCTATATATTGCAGACCTTTTAGGTTATTACTTGAACACAATCCACTTGCATGTCTATCACATACTGTTCAAGTTACATAAAATAACTTTGGATCTTAGTTTATTGGATTAAGTTACACGAGACTAATTTGAATAAAATAACTCTTTATTTTATTAAATAAGTGAACATTATTTATACATTACAAACTACGAGATTTAGAACATAACTCAAGTAAAAAGGTGTTTAAGTTCTAAATAAATTGCACTAAAACACATCCAACATGGCTAGTAATGTTAACGTTATTACAAATATTGTCTAGCCATAAGAATGTTAGCTTAACATAAGAATTCCTATCGAAAATGTAAACTTAGGTATGTTTGGATTACTTGTGAAAAAACATAATTTTAGAAATGCATTTTCTTTTAGACAAGTGGTTTTAAATTAAAACACTCTTATGTTTGCTTAAATATTTTCAAAAGTGGCTTTATACACAATTTTAATTTATTTGCTCTATACTTAAAAAGTTCTTGTTTACGTTAAATTACTATAAATAACAATTATTAACAAACACAATGAACATTGAACTTCAATTTTGTATTTAAAACATTGTCCAACCTATGATTAATTACCACTGGTGCTTGATGGCAAGGATAGTGGGTGACATCAGTGGATATTTGATGGCAAGGATAGAGACTAAACTTAAAATTTATTAAAAATAAATGAACTAAAATTGGATATTTGAAATTACATAGACTAAAATTGGACAAAATTAAAAACATAAAATATAATTTTTTGGATTGTTTTCAAATAAAGCAAAATGAGCTAACTTATTTACAAATATAACAAAATGTCATTGTCTATCAGTCTGATAGAGATAGACAATAACATTTTGCTAAATTTAAAAATATTTCTAGCAGTTTTGCCATTTAAAACAATTACACTAATTTTTTTTTTCTTTTGAAAAAACTGAATTAAACTTTAAATAAATGCGCTGAAACTTATAAAAGAAAATCAAGAAACAAATAAATAAATGCATTGAAGAAGAGTTGGAGAAATCGTTCCGAGACACAGATCTCTGAGTTCCAAACGATGTAAAGAACATTAATGAGATAACACAAAAGTCTCCTCAATTTTATGAAAGTAGTAATTTTAACTTTAAGATTTAGTTGGTAAATTGGTAATGATCACTCTTATATTTTAAATTTTTTAATAAATTAGTCTTTAAACTTTAAACATAATAGTTTTTTTTCATAAATAAACCTAACGATTTAATCTTTATAATTTACAAGTTAAAATAACTTATTCCTTAAGAAAAATATGGTTAATTAATAAATTTTTTTAAAAGATTAATTTAATAATATTTATTGCATATATATGTAGATCGATTATCTGATTATAGATCAAATATGATTGTAAACTACAAATACTAAGCATAATAATAGAAATAAAAAATTACTTTTGATGAATTTTTCTTCAATAATGATTAAATTGTTACAAATTTTAAAACTCAAAGACTAAATGGTCACATCTGAAAACAAATGATTAAATTGTTATAAATTTTAAAGTATATTCACTAAATTGTTACTTTCATAAAAGTTCGAAGATCAAAAATATTTTTTTAACTAAAATCAAGTTCATATTATTTAAAAAATAAAACAAAAAGAAAAAAAAATAAAACAAAGGAAAATCAACGGTAAATATTTATTATGTTCAACTGGTTTTGTCCTAATCATTTGTTCTCCTTCATTCGTTCATTACAAATCTTACTTTTAGTTCTTCCTCCATGAATCATGGTCAGTAAAATTCTTCTTGTAAAAATGATACTTTTGTAGGTGAAATTAGACCTAAAAAATAAGCCAAATATTAAGAATAGATAAAGAAAGATAATTATTGCAAAGAAGAAGTTTCAAGGTTAATTTATTTTGTTTCTCGATTTTTAAAGAACGAATGAGGAGAAGAGAAACCAAGAAACACAAAGTAGGATTTTTACATACCTTAGATTTAGTTTGACGAGCAACAATTTTCGGGTGAGCACATTTTTTTTTAATGTTTATCTGCTTATTTCTTATAGTGCTTAATAACTCTTGACATTTAAAAGATGACAAGAAAACTGAGATTAAACTTAACATTTTTAAAATATAAAACTTAATGATTGATTTTGTCAAAGAATCAAGATCAAGAACCACTACATTAGAGAACTCAGTACAAGTCATAGTAAACATGAGGGAAGGCACTTCAAAGCTTGGAGGTGCAAATGAGTCAAATTGCCACCCCCTCCATACATTGCAAAAAGGTAAATTCTCGAGTTTCCCCAAAAAGAACCCTAAAGAGGAATGCAATGCTATCACTCTAAGAAGTGGCAAAGAAGTGAACAACACGTAGTGATCAAGGATGATGAACAACTTCAAGAGGAAGTTGAGTCTACACTAGATAATGAACACATCAACGAGCAAGTTGCACCAAAGGAAAAGGAGGAAAGGTCCAAAACAAGGAGTACTTCTAATTCTCTACCTTTTATTCCTAATACTTTTCCTTACCTTAAAGATTCCAAAAGTAAAAGATTGAAGCTCAATTTTCTAAATTCTTAGACATTTTCAAAAAGTTGCAAATTAACATCCCTTTTATAGATGCATTAGAGCAAATGCCTAAGTATGCAAAGTTTATGAAGGATGTCTTGTTTAAGAAACACAAATATGGGGATTATGAGACGATAGCATTAACTAAGGAGTGTAGTGCAGTGCTACAAAGAAAATTGCCTCAAAACTTAAAGGATCCATAGAGTTTTTCTATTCCTTGTCATTTAGGCAATAATTCGGTTATGAAAGCACTATGTGATTTAGGAGCTTCTATTAATCTCATACCTTTGTCTATTTTCAAGAAGCTTGATGGAGGAGAGGTGCAACCAATCACCATATCTTTGCAAATGACCGATAGATCGATTGCTCATCCTTACGACATTGTGGAGGATGTGTTGGTTAAGGTAGACAAGTTCATCTTTCCGGCGAACTTTGTGGTGCTTGATATGGAGGAAGATGCCAACATTCCCATAATCCTTAGGAGACCATTCTTGGCCACCGGAAGGGCCCTCATTGATGTGCAAGATGGAAAGCTAACTTTTAGACTCAACGATGAGAAGGTAACATTTAACATCTATAAAACCCTCAAGCACGCCGATGTGAAAAATCATGATTCATCTTTACCAAGTAAGGCGGTGAAATCTTCTCCTTCCCCTAGCAATAGCTATTTGCATGATGATTCTCCTCTTGAGAGCATAATGAAAAGAAGAGTAGCATGCCTAATTCTCTTGATAGTCATAGGAAACATGTTACTAGTTTTGAGAGTTCTGCTAATGCTTACGTGCCCTCACAACCTAAGAATGAGTATGAGAATGTATTGAACAAGCATGTTAAGGAACTTATGGATAATCCGGTATTATTCCATAAGGATGGTTCTTTGATATTACTTGATTATGTTAAAAAAAGGTGATGTTGAATTGGTTGAAAATAATTTGATAATGGACAAGATTTCTATGAACGATTATTGTTGTGAATGTCCACGTGGGCAAAAACTTAAGATTTTAGGGTGCACGTTGAATGGAGTAACAAAACCGCCTTGGGATCCCACGTGACTTGTGAGCCCGGTCTAGCTATAGACTTTAAATAAAGAGCTTCTTGGGAAGCAACCCAAGTTTATTGCTTTCTTTATTTGTTAGCATTTTTTATTTGTTTTAATTTTGTAGGGAGCCACTCATTGTCTTCAAAGTTTTTCAGGAATATTTTGTTGTAAAAATTACTCAATCTGCCAATCCTGTTTGGTGGACTCCCGCTCACTCACAGGCTTGTACTTTCTTCTTTTTCATGCATTGAGGACAATGCACAATTTTAAATTTGGGGTGGGAGGTGTCTTTCGTACTTTTGTTTGGTTTTATCCTGCTATGCATGCTCATGTGAGTTAAAATTTTGAAGAAAATTTTTCGATAATGATGATGGCAATAGCTCATGATTGTGTGCTTTTTATGTTGATTGGCTATGATGAGATTTGAATATGCATGATGGATATTTGTTGTGGAAATAGGAGAGCATTATCTTAAGTTATGATCTATCTGAGTCCCTCTTTGAATCTCACATATTTTAAGCACGTAACCACTTTCATTTAAGAAACTTTGACTTAGAAAAGGATTGAGTCGAGTGTATTTGGTTATCACCTCGAAAGCCCCCACCGGTTAAAGAGTTAAAGTGCATGATAGTTTGTAATGTTAGACTAAGAGGAAAGAAAAGATTATTTTGCCTTTGGAAAGAAAAGAAAAAGTGTACACATCAAGCATGAGTTTAAACTTGTAAAGTGTATGCATAGATTGGGGTAAAAAGGGTTGCCTTTGCTATGATTAGTTAAGACGCCTAGGAATTGACTAGGTACGAGTCCCTACAGTGAATGTGTCAAAGCTAGTGCCCCAAGGTAAAAGAATGCAAGTTTAAAAGGGCCCGTTGAAATTGATACTTAAGGCACCTTAGTGGACATATTACTTTCTTGAATTGTATGAATTCTTGATGATTGGTGTATGAATTAGAGTAGGGGAAAATTAGAAAAGCTTTCTTAAGTCCTAATTTGAGTTCTTGTTTTCAATTTAAAGGAGGCTTGCCCACACACACATGGGAGATTATAAGATTTGGCCTTGAATATTAATAATAATATAGATATGTTTGAATGTTTCTCCTTAAGTTCCTAATATGTTATTCTCTGAGGCATGAGTCAATAGCACACTTATTTTGAATTCCCTATGATCTAGTTTTATGTTTGCTCGGGACTAACAGATGTCTAAGTTTGGAGTGGTGAAACGCACCTTAATTGTGCGTTAATTACTCTTTATTTCGAAGTGTTTTTGGTAGATTTAATGTGTTTGCTAGTGAGTTTCAGGTAAATAATGAAAAAAATGAGTTTCGAGAACCAAAGGAACTAAAGTTCAAAACCCTAGAAAATAAGGGAGCATAGGGCAGAAGCGTCGCTACAATGCCTCTTTATGCTCAAGACTCGAGAGCACACTTTTTGGGCAGTCGAGGCAGCGTAGCTACGCTCAACAGAGCGCAACGCTACACTGCAGGAAATAGGCACAACGTCGCGACACTGCAAGGGAGTGTCGCGACGCTGCTTAAACATATCTTAATTGTGCATTATTTACTCTTTATTTATAGGTATTTTTATTAGATTTAATGTATGTGCTAGTGATTTTTAGGTAATTAATGAAGAAATTGAGTTATGGGAGCCAAAGGAACCAAATCAAGTCAAAACTGGATGAAAACATGTCAAAAATCCTAGAAAATAGGGGAGCGTAGAGCAGAAGCGTCAATACGCTGCCCCATTATGCTCTAGACCCGATAACAATAATTTCTTGCAACCATCAGAGCGTAACTACACTAATCGAGAGCGAAGCGATGCTGGGCAGAGCGTAGCGCTACGCAGCGCAAAGTTTGGCCAGAGCGTCGCGACGCTCTCTTTCCTAAAATGAAAAAATTTTAGAATTTGAAAATTTTTTGGAGTGCAATTGTGGAAAATTCTATAAATTTCGTCCTCAGTAGTCTTAATCATCAAATTTGGAGTGTTTGAGTCCTAGAGAGAGTTTAAAGCAAAGTATGAAGTTTCCATGATGCCAGAAGGTTCGAGAATCGTTGGAAGGCCAAATCCATCCAAGACACGAGCTTGGAAACCGGATAACTTTTCTTCCATTTATTTATTCTTGGTTTAATTGTTGTATTTTGTATTCTAATGTGTATCTTGTCTATGGAAGCCATGTTAGGCTAAATTTCTCAGAGTTTTAAGGGTAGATGAATTCGTAGGTTTAATTTGTTGAACTTTTTTCTTCTTGAATGTTAATTTACATATACACTTTATAGCATGACCGTTCTTAATGATTTTGAATGTTTGATCAATGTTTGAATGATTTCATAATTTAGAACCTTGCTTGAACAAGTGAGTTTTACATTAGATCATGTATGTTAGATTATCGTTTGAAATCACATAAAGTAGTTGGATAACGATAGAGATTGTTAATGAAGGTTCTTAATACTTTGCTAATCATCTAGTTTCAAGTGATTAGTAATTAGGGTTGAAGTAAAAGAAAAAGTTGTTTTCGAAAGATTCAATCTGGATAAAAGACTCCTAGATCTAGGTGTTGTGTTTATTACTTCAAGAGTTGAGCAATTGTGTTTAATAATACCTTTGATGAAATATATTCCCTAAAACGTCTCGTAGTTAATATATCTCGATCACTTTTATTTGCTTTCTTAGATTAGTTTATTGTAAGTGTCATTACAATTCGGTCCCCTAAATAAAATTAGAACGATCTCTGAATACCTAAAAGATTAATCAATCTGATTCCCTTAGGACAATACTCGTACAAGGTCGTTTTACCTATATTATTACTTGAGGCGTGCACTTGCAACGTATCAAGTTTTTGGCGCCGTTTTCGAGGACTTGACTTTTGATTTATGCTTTTAATATTTAAGAGATTTGACTAATCTTAATTTAGGGTGTATAATAATTTAATCTTGCTTTTATTTTTTTTTATTGTTGTTATTGAGTCTTTCTTTGGTTGATTGTGGTGTATGTATTAATGGAATTCAAGAATTATATGTGGCTTCATAGGGAGTTTCAAACCAACCTAGGTCCAATACCACAACCACCCTTTAATCCTAACCGTTACCTTCCTAGTTACACCATTGATGCGATCACCGCAAGTGCACTGGTCAAGTAATAATATAGAACGATTAAGTCCAAGTATCGTTCCACTGAGGATCCAATTACGGTTTAATTACTTAGCTATTCTAGGGTTGAGTTGATTTTATTTGAGGATTCAAAACTGATTGTTTTGTTTTATGAAAACCTTAAAGCATTAAAAGAAAGGCAAATAAAGTTTGAAAACCAAGCGTAAAAGAGCGTTTTAGGGTATTGAATCCTTATTTAATTCATTATGCATTATTATAGAGTTTCATGGGATTGATTACAAATCATATGCCTAAGTCTAGAAACGTGATTCCAGATTATTTTCTATTAAAAACAAACTTTTCTCATGCAACTTAATTGATTACTAAAATCTTGAAACCAAATAAAATTACATGCATTAGGAATAACCTTTAGCAACTTTCATTACTAACCTAACTATTTCCATGAGAGATTAATAACGATTCATTGTTATAAGTCTAATTAAACATGCAATCCATCAAATTATACATCTAATCTAATATGCATTGAAGGCCAATCAACACAAGTTAAGCATAATAACAATGAAAAGCATAGAATTACATAAATCTAGGAAAAGTTCTACAATATCAACATAACTTCATAAATAGTTCATCAATACCATAAAACTAAAGAGTTTAGCCACTCATAGCTTTAGACAACATATTTGTATTCAAATTCAACTTAAGGAGTAAAATAAGAGAGAATAAAGAAAACTCTACTATCGAAGAGCCCCTCGTTGTGGAAACTGGCACAACTCCTTTGATCAACGCCTCGGGAACTCGAACGGCCGCCAAACTCTCTCAAACTTAATCTCCCTCTTTTTGGTATTAAAGTCACCCTTTTTGCCTATATGATTTCGTAATTAGGGTTGCTGAAGACCTCCCAATATATAAAGAAAGTTTTCCAAAAATTGCACTAAAGTTAAAAAAGGAAAGGCAACGTCGCTACGCTCCCATTGAGCGTCGCGATGCTGGCCAACATTAATCGCAGCGCAGTGCTGCGCTCGAGCAAGCGAGCGTAGCTGCAGTACTGCAGTGTCACTACACTCTCAAAAGTGTTAAATTTTGGTGCTCTCGGGTCTTGAGAGTAAAGAGGCAGGGTTTTTGAGCTATCTTTGTCTAATTTTGACTCGGTTTGATTCCATTGCTTCCGAAACTCAATTTTCTTCATTCTAACCTCAAATCCACTAGCAAACACATTAAATCACATAAAAACACTCCTAAATTAAGAGCAAATAAAGAACTTTTCAAGTGATTTTCACATAGACATGAGTATGTGAGTTATCCCTCTTACGAGTATGAGTGCTATAATCCAACCCAAATAGAGGAGAAACCTTCCCTAGAAAATTTGGTACAAGAGTATATCCTAGAGGTAAGGTGAAGAGGTTCATTAGAGAAGAGGGAGATAGATTGGCTAGGGTAGAAGCTCAAGTGGTAGAGAACGAGGCCACCCTAAACTGCATATGCAATCAACTTAGTCTGATAGTTGATGCCATTCCTTGAGTGAGGATAATTCTTCAGATACCACTAAGGTAGGGAGCCCTAGGGTTGTGTACCATGATGATGAGGATGAGTTAGAGGAAGGTGAGTCACTTGAAGATAAGGTTTGTGAGCCTAAGAGAGGAATTGAGCCTAATTTATATGAGGTAAACCAAGAGATCAAGGTTGAGGTAGAAGAACCTAGTGTGCCATCTCCAGAGAGTTTTTCCATTTGTGAGCCTTCTCTCCCTTATGAGCCTTGTCAATTAAAATCAACCAAGGAGTCAGTTTGTGAGATTGAGGATGATATTGTGCTTAATGTTGAGGAAGATATTCAATAAATAAAGTTTAGGGTTGAAAAGTCAAATTCTTTATCCCTAGAAAATCTTCCTATTCTTGAAAATTCTTTCCTTTGTTGTCATGAGCCTTACAAATATTTTTCTAATTTTGAGTCTTTCTTTTAACATTCCATATATGAAAAATAACAAAAATAATTTTCTGAATTCAGGTGCTCATGAGAAGAGGGAAAACCTACAAGACTTTGTAGGTTACATAGATTCAAGAAAAAGGGCCCTGAAAAATGGGAGAATTTTTATGTACCTTGATAAAGAATCTCCCTTATTATCTAGCTTTGAAGACGTTAAATTTAGCACTTCTTGGGAGGCAACCCAGTTTTACTTACTTTATTTTTATTTCAATTATTTTGTTCTTTCTTTATTTTCTTCTTCTTTAGTAAGTTGGCTTTCATGACATTCTTTATATGTTTCTAGTCTCTCTTGCAGAATCTCATAAGCAATACAAAGTACTCATTCCGCCATCCTGTTCGGTGGACTCCTGCACGCTCCCAGGCCTGTATCACTCTTTTTAGTGATTGTTCTTTTCTTTTCCATGCATTGAGGACAATGCATCATTTTAAGTTTGGGGTGGGAGGCATACTTCGTACTTTTGTGTTTTCTTATCTTGTCATGCATGTTAATTATAAATTTATGGATGTTATGCATGTTAATTTGAGTTGAAATTTTGAGCAAAATTTTTTCGATTTGAGATTTGAATTAGAATGGTAATGTTTTATGGTTGTGTGTGCTTTTGATTGGCTATGATGAGACTTTATTATGTATGATGGATGATTTATTTTGGAAATAGCATAGCATTATCTTGAGTTATGATCTATTTAAGTCTCTCTTCGAGTCTCCCATATCTTGAGCACGTACCCACCTTAATTTAAAAGTTCTAACTTAGAAAAGGATTGAGTTGAGTGTATTTGGTTGTTGATCGCCCTAAAAATATGGTGTTGTTAATACATAAATTTGGGAATCAAAAAAATTTTATGCACCTACTTCATGCAACAAACACTAATAAGTAGTATAGATGCAAGAAAAGAGATCGTTCCTCAGGGATCTATCGAACAAAATGCAATTGATTAAATTCGTTTGTTATAGATGGGGGATTTTGAGAAATGAAAAGAAAATGTGCAGGAATTTTAAAAGAACACAACAATTAGACTATATTTAGGTTTTGTTATTATTGAGAAGAGCAATTTCATTAAAGATTTGATTGATGTTTACAAAGATACATGCAATTCCTATCATTGATTCAAAAATCAACCCAAATTAACCAAGAGTTCACAATCTAGTAAGAAATTCTTCCTAAATGTCTTAATCCACCAAACTAAGCTAATTTTAGGAATTCATTCTTAATAGCTCCAAGTAATTAAATAAGATTTTATTCTTATTCAATACTAACATCAATTCTTGATCTAGTCCTTAGCGGCATTCAAAACTCGAATTGAATATGCATTACGTGCAAGAGTTCTCTTAATTGTGACGAAATAGAAGACGAATAGCCTCTCTCCTAGATCGATTTGTGGCTAAATTCAACTAGTGCAAACATGATTAATTCAAGGATAGCCATTAAGATTAAACAAGAATTCCTAGCTTGCAACTTTACTCACAATCTAGTGCTTAGCGCATTATGAGTTCTTGCTAACAAGATTAAGAGATTCATGCTTTGTCAGTTCATAAATTTTATAATCTATTACAAATCAGCAAAGAATCTAGTCAAACTCATGATTAAGATGAAGAACAAGAAGTTGAATTCAAGAAATTACATAAGAGAAATCAATCAAAAAGAGTGGAAATACCTTTACGATCTTGATTCTTCAATGATTATGGACAAAAAGATGGAAGAAATAAGTTTTTTACAAAGAATTTAGAAAAATTTGGGAAAAGAGCCCGAGATTTTCGAAGTTGCTCCCTAAAAATCGAGGGAAAAATGAACTATTTTTATAAAATTATTGTGAAAGCGTCGCGGCACTGCGACTTAGCGTCGTGACGCTGGTCTGAGTTTCCGCAACGTAGAGCTGCGCTGCAATGAGCGTCGCTATGTTGTTGTCCTGGAGAAGAAAGCGTGCGTGTTGTTTGAATTTCGCGTAAAAGTTCAGAGTGTCGTTATGCTCAATGGTAGCATCGTGACGCTCCTCTGTTTTGCAGAAAAGTGGAGCTCTCGGGTCTTCAGTGTAATTGGGGCATAAAGGGGACGCAGCTACCCTCTTCACAGGGGCATTTAGGTAATTATGACCCTTTTTTACTTTTGATGCTCCCAAGCTCGATTTAGGCTCGTTTTAGCTCCAAAAGACCATTTTGACCCTGGGATAATCATTTCCTACAAAATAAGGGGATCAATGAGTGTTTATGGTCCTTAAGGGCGTAATTAACATAAGAAACATAGCGCTTTTAAGGCGCTATCAGTTGTCACCTACCAGTTAAAGAATTGAAGTGCATGATTGTTTGTAATGTTAGACTAAGAAGAAAGAAAATATTATTTTGCCTTTGAAAAGAAAAGGAAAGGTGTACACTTAAAGCATGAGTTTACTTGGATATCTCTTTGCAACTTAAATTTGATTAAACTTGTAACGTTTATGCATGGATGGGGGTAAAAAGAGTTGCCTTTGTTGTGGTCAGTTAGGACGTCGTTCTAGAATTAACTAGGTACGAGTCCCTATAGTGAATGTGTGAAAGCTAGTGCCCTTAGGTAAAAGAATGAAAGTTTAAAAGGGCCCGTTGAGATTGATACTTAAGGCACCTTAGTGGACATATTACTTTCTTGAAATGTATGGATTCTTGATAATTGGTGCATGAGTTAGAGTAGGAGAAAACTAGAAAAGCTCTCTTAAGTCCCAATTTGAGTTCTTGTATTTTGAATTAAAGGAGGCTTGCACACACACACATGGGAGATGACAAGATTTGGCCTTTAATGTTCATAATAATATAGGTATGTTTGAATGTTTCTACTTGAGTTTCCATTATGTTATTCTCTGAGGCATGAGTCAATAGCACACTTATTTTGAATTTCCCTATGATTTTGTTTTATATTTACTCTTTATTTATGGGTGTGTTTATTAGATTTAATGTATGTGCTAGTGGTTTTCAAGTATTAATGAAGAAATTGAGTTTCAGGAGCCAAAGGAACTAAACCGAGTCAAAACCGAATAGAAACAAGTAAAAAACCCTAGAAAACAGGGGAGCGTGGAGCAGGAGCGTCATTACACTGCTCCATTATACCGTAGACCCGAGAGCAACAATTTCTTGCAACCATCAGAGCGTAGCTACGCTGCTCGAGAGCCTTGCGACACTGGGCAAAGCATAGCACTTCGCTGTCCTAAAATGAAAAAATTGTTAAATTTCAAAATTTGTTGGCGTGCAATTGTGGAAAATTCTATAAATCGAGAGGTCCTCAGCAACCGTAATAATTAGATTTTGGAGGGTTTGAGACCTAGAGAGAGAGTTTAGAGAAAAGTATGAAGATTCTATGATGTCGGAGGGTTCGAGAATCGTTGGAAGAACAAATCCATCTTGGAGATGAGCTTGGAAATTAGATAACTTTTCTTCCCTTTCTTTATTCTTGGTTTAATTTTTGTATTTTGTATTCTAATATGGATCTTGTTTATGTATGTCATGTTAGGCTAAATTTCTCATAGTTTTATAGGTAGATGAATTCGTAGGTTGAACACTTTGCTTATTGAATGTTAATTTACATATACGCTGTCTAGCATGGCCGTTTTTAATGCTTTTGAATATTTGATCAATGTTTGAATGATTTCATGATTTAGAACCTTGCTTGAACAAGTGAGTTTTAGATTAGATCATGCATGCTAGACTATCATTTAAAATCACATAAAGTAGTTGGATAACGATAGAGATTGTTAATGAAGGTTGCTTTGTTTAATCATCTAGTTTCAAGCGAATAGTAATTAAAGTTTAAGTAAAAGAAAAGGTTTTTTTAGAAAGATTCAATTTGGATAAAAGACTTCTAGATCTATGTGTTGTGTTTATTACTTTAAGAGTTGAGCAATTGTGTTTAATAATACATTTGATGAAATATATTCCCTCAAACATCTCTTAGTTGATATATCTCGATCACTTTTATGTGCTTTCTTAGATTAGTTTATTGTAAGTGTCATTACAATTCGGTCCCCTAAATAAAATTGGAACCATCTCTGAATAGCTAAAATATTAATTAATCTGATTTCCTGAGGACGATACTCGGCGAAGGTCATTTAAATTATATTATTACTCGACGCGTGCACTTGCAATGTATCAAGTTTTTGGCATCGTTTCCGGAGAATTGACTTTTGATTTATGCTTTTAATATTTAAGAGATTTGACTAATTTTAATTTAGGGTGTATAATAGTTTAACCTTGGTTTTATTTTTTTATTGTTGTTATTGAGTCTTTCTTTGTTTGATTGTGGTGTATGTATTTATGGAATTCAAGAATTATATGTGGCCGGGCCTCATGGGGAGTTTCAAACCAACTTGGGTCCAACACCACCACCACCACCCTTTAATCCTAACCCTTACCTTCCTAGTTACCCTAGACATGAGTATGTGAGTTATCCCTTTTACTAGTATGAGTGCTATAATCAAACTCAAATAGAGGAGAAACCTTCCCTAGCAAATTTGCTACAAGAGTATATCCTAGAGGGTAAGGTGAAGAGGTTCATTTGAGAAGAGGGAGATAGGTTGGCTAGGGCAGAAGTTCAAGTGGTAGAGAACGAGGTCGTCCTAAACCACATATGCAATCAACTTAGTCTGATAGTTGATGTCATTAAGACCTTGAGTGAGGATAATTCTTCTGATGCTACGAAGGTAGGGAGCCCTAGGGTTGTGTACCATGATGATGAGGATGAGTTAGAGGGAGGTGAGTCACTTGAAGATGAGGTTTGTGAGCCTAAGAGAGGAATTAAGCCTACTTTATATGAGGTAACCCAAAAGATTAAGGTTGATGTAGAAGAATCTCGTGTGCCATCTCGAGAGAGTTTTCTCATTTGTGAGCGTTCTCTCCCTTATGAGCCTTGTCAATTAAAATCAGCCAATGAGTCGGTTTGTGAGATTAAGGATCAAATTGTGCTTAATGTTGAGGAAGATATTCAAGAAATAAAGTTTGGGGTTGAAAAGTCAAATTCTTTATCCCTAGAAAATCTTCCTATTCTTGAAAATTCTTTCCTTTGTTGTCACGAGCCTTGCAAAAGCCTAGTGTAAAGTAAATAAAAGAAAGTCGTAAAAGACATGTTTGTTGTACAGTAAAAGGAAGTTGTATGTTATTTTTTAAGGGGATTACTCCTCTATCTTAGAGGTATGATTAACCTGGGGTGGCTATGACACCCGTAGTTTCCTTTTGTGCTAAATTACCCTTTAGGAATGAGTAAGCTTCGATGCCTTTTAAGGGGACGTTGCTCATAATTGGATGTCTTTCACGTATCCCGTGTAGGCAAGCCAAAAAGAAGGTAGCGTGTTTAGACAACGTTTTTCCTTTTGTGAAAAGTAATAAACAAAGAGAAAAAAAAAGGGAGAAAAAGAAAAAGTAATAAAAAGTTTGGTTCCTTAAGTGTTTCATTGCCACTTTGAGTCTAGAAAGCTTAATTCTTGAGCCTTCGAGCCAGAGTAGAGGAAAACGAGCTGAGGGTTGAATAAAACCTTCACGGGCTAGTAGAGACCTAGATAGGATTGGCTAAGCACACACCCACGTACGGGATAGAGAATTAGTTTTAGATTTCCTAATTGAATTCATGCATTTAAATGATTCTAGCTTTGTGAATATTGTTTGTTATCTTTAGCCTAGAGATTAGAGTCACTCATTTACAGCGCATAATTCATATCTATATTTTGGTTTGCCTTGCTCGAGGACGAGCAAAGTTTAGGTTGGGGGTGTTTGATAGCTCTCAAAAAGAGCTCTTTTTATATCTTTAATCTAGCTTGCTTGCTTTGTTTTATATGATTAAATGTTTATTTTATAGGAAATTCGAGCAAATCATGCATTTTGGAGTGTTGCGGGCTGTTCGGGGTTGATTTGGAGCTATCGAAAGTGAAATCAGGCACCTGAAGCTTCAAGGATGCAAAATGCAAAATTGCCCCTGATGGTCAGCGCGTTGCGCTCCCTATAGCGCATCGCTACTCTACAAGGCAATAGCGTGTGCCTAAGAAAATTCCAGGTAGTGTAGCTACGCTCCCTCGTCACTACACTGCAGCTGGAAAAAGCCAGTGTCTCTACGCTGTGGGACAGCGTAATGACGCTCTCACAGTTTCTATAAACACTCTTATTCTCTTTTAGGGTTAAAGCATGGTGGATTTGATGGAGGCCGAGGAGTTCTTCAAATTTCTTCCTCTCCCTCTACTTTTCTTCCATCTTTAGGGTAGATTTTACATTTCTTTTAGGTTGTAGCTCATGGATTGGATCTTTCCTCTTTGCTTTGTCTATGAATCAATGTGGTAACTTTTTATTTGGTTTTTTTAGCAAGAACCCATGTATATTTTTTTAGATTTCTGAGATTGGGCTGAATATATTTTGATTTCATGCTTTCTTTGAATCTATTTCAATTTAGATGTATGTTTGTGTGTGGATTGACGCTCCTATCATGAATTTATGTCTTTGATAATCGATTAGGCTTGCGTGTTTCTCTTTTGTTCATCTAGCTTAATCACCTAAGTAGCAATTAGTTGAATCTTGCATGCTAGAGTTTATAGTGATCTTGGATCTTAGTTTGCATGTTTTAATTAGGTTCAAAAGATAAACTTGATTAATTGATTCGACTATTCGATTAATTAATCGACACAATAGAATCCTTAAGCTTAATGCACTTGTTCTTAGTTCTATATAGACGCTATCGAACCCAATAGACTTAGGGGCATGTGGGGTAATTAGGCTTTTCTTTGAAGCTTTAATTACTAGTTAGGACGCTTCCTTGATTCGTTCGTAATTAGTTGCCCGCCTTTGTAGAGGCTAATTCGGTCGAGTCAATAAAGTTGTTGTGCATGCATAAATTAAATTCACGTCTAATTAACGAAATCAATGATTGAAATTGCATAGGATCCCTCTTTCTCTCGAAACTAAATAAACCCAATCCTTGGTTACATTTACCTATTGCACTTTATTTTTCTTGTACGCTTTTATCCATTTCCACACCAAACCCCTCATTTTACGTTCTAATTAGATAATTAGCTCAACAAAAAAATTACTAACGCTTGCCTCCCTTTGGTTTGACCCCTAACTTATCACTATTATTACGCCATGTAGTAGTAGTATAGGATTCAATGTATTATAAATTTCTTTTGATTAGAGATCTTTTTGGGAATTAAAACGACACAAAAAAGTTCCTCTATCACTAGGCTTAGCATCTTTCTTAGCAAACAAATACTTCAAAGCAGCATGGTCAGTATGCACTACAACCTTAGAACCAAGCAAGTAAGGTCTAAATTTATCAAAGGTAAACACAACAACTAGTAACTCTTTTTCAGTAGTAGTGTAATTCTGTTGAGTACTATCAAGAGTTCTACTAGCATAGTAAATATCCCTAAACATGTTATCTCTACATTGGCCTAAGACAACTCCTAAGACATAATCACTAGCATCACGCATAATCTCAAAAGATTGACTCCATTCAGGTACAACAATAATAGGTGTAGAACTAAATCTCTCTTTCAATGTATTAAAAGCTAGTAGACATGCATCATCAAACACAAATTTAGCTTCCATTTCTAGCAAGTTACTTAAGGGTTTAGTAATTTTAGAAAAGTTTTAATAAATCTCCTGTAAAACCCTACATGCCCTAGGAAGCTTCTAACTCTTTTCACATTAGTAGGAGGTGTTAATAATTCAATAGTAGAAATTTTAGCCCTATCCACTTACAATCGCTTTTGAGAGACTTTGTGCCCTAAAACAATGTCTTCCTTTACCATAAAATAACACTTTTCCCAATTCAAAACAAGGTTGACATTTGGGCACCTTTGCAAAACAAGTTTAAGGTTAGCAAGACAAGAATCAAAGGAGGAACCAAAAATAGAAAAAACATCCATAAAAACTTCCATTATGTCCTCTATGACCCCTGAAAAATAGACATCATACAACGTTGAAAAGTAGAAGGGACATTACATAAACTGAAAGACATTCTCCTAAAAGCAAATGTCCCATAAGGACAAGTAAATGTGGTATTTTCTTGGTTCTCAAGAGCAATGACAATTTGATTATAACCTGAAATATTCATGTAGAAAGCAATAATGATAATATCTTGCAAGCCTATCAAGCATTTGATCAATAAAAGAAAGAGGAAAATGATCTTTTCTAGTAGCCTTATTCAACTTCCTATAATCGACACATACACACCATCCTATTACGGTTCTAGTGAAAATTAGTTCATCTTTTTCATTCTTGACAACTGTCATTCCACCTTTCTTAGGTACAACCGGAACAGGGCTTACCCAAGAACTGTCAGATATGGCATATATCATTCCTGCATTCAAAAGTTTAAGCACTTCTTTCTTAACTACCTCCTTCATTGCAGATTAAGTCTCCTTTGGTATTTTACTGAAGGGATAAAGGTATCTTCCATCAAGACTCTGTGCATATAGACTGATAGACTAATACCTTTAAGATCCTCAATAGACTAACCGATAGCAGATTCATGCTCCCTCAATATTCTCAACAGTTTCTCTTCCTCAACATCATTCAATTCAGAAGATACAATAACAGGGAAAAAAGAATATTTATCTAGGAATGCATATTTTAAATGAGGAGGTATTGCTTTCAATTCTAAGACAAGTTTCTCAACATTCACATCATTCACAACATGCAATGATACTAAAGGCATAGGTTTATACATTTTGCTACATACTTGCATACAAAGGAATATCATCTCCACTAGTATCAACATCATCAAAATCAAAGTCTACTATTCTTTGTTCTAGATAGTCATTAGCAACACAACCTCAACATGCTCTGTACTAGTTTATCAATCACATCAATCACATTGCAAGTACTAACCTCATCATGATGACTCAAAGACTTGTAAAGATTGAAGACAATTTTTTCCTCATTTACCCTTAGAGTCAACTTCCCTTGTTGGACGTCAATAAGAGCCCTTCCAGTGGCTAAGAATGGGCGCCCAAGGATGATAGGAATTTCTGAATCTTCTTCCATGTCCAACACTACAAAATCTACAGGGAAGATTAATTTATCAACTTTAATTAAAATATCCTCAACAATAGCTCTAGAATATGCTAAGGATCTATCAGCTAGTTGCAGTGAGATCATGGTAGGTTGTACTTCTCCAATATCTAGCTTCCTATAGACAGATAAAGACATTAAATTAATAGAAGCACCTAGATCACATAAAGCTCTAGCAACATTCAAAGTGCCAATAGTGCAAGGAATAGTAAAACTCTAGATCCTTCAATATTTGTGGTAACTTCGTTTGCAGCACAACAATACATTCCTTTGTCAAGCTAACCATCTCATATTGCCCAAACTTCTTCTTCTTAGACAAGACATCTTTCTTAAATTTAGCATAATTGAGCATTTGTTCTAAAGCCTCCATAAAGGGAATATTAATATGCAACTTTTTAAGAAATTAAAAAAAATTTAAAAATTGAGAATCTAATTTCTTTTTCTAAAATCTTTGAGGATATGGCAAAGTGTTAGGAACAAAAGGCAAGGGGTTAGATGACTTACTTGAAGATTCAGGTTCCTTTACCTTTTCTTCTACCTTTTCCTTCTTAATGATATCCCCAAGTTCATCTTCTAGGATGGGCTCATTTGTGGTCTCATTCACTTCTTGTGCCTCATCCTTTTCATCAATCAAAGGTGTGAACAGTGTTTTCCCACTCTTTAGAGTCAAGGCTTTGCACTCTTCTCTTGGATTTTTCTCAGGGCAACTAGGGAACTTTCCCTTTTGCATGGTTTGAAGAGAAGTGGCTATTTGGCTAATTTGTATCTCAATATTATGGATAGCCTTGCCATGATTGTCTACAACATTCTCTAATGTCGTGGTCCTTCCTCTACACTTTTTGATGAATTCCACCATCAATTCTTCCATGTTCGTTTTTTTTCCAGTATAGGAGGGCCCTGTAGAAGAGAAACCTAGAGCAACTTGTAAAACATTTTTATTGTTAGCATAGGAAAATTTGTCATGATTCCTCAAACTAGGATGATAGTGAGTTGGAAGTTGTTGTTGTTGATGGCCTCTATGTGTCTTCTATCAACGTAATTGGCCGTCTCATTCTCCCTTTATTCTAACTTCTTTCGATTGGCGGTTTCCATAGCCATGACGGCTAGAGAGGCTATGGATGGTGGATTGACTTGTACTTGGCTTCCTGTAGACAATTTAGAAAGAGCATTAGTAAAAGAAGCCAACTGAGCGTTGAGAGAATTTACCTCATTCACCTTATACAATCCGACAGCCTTGAAGATGTTCTTTCACTAGGCCAATTATAGGAAGTGTTAGCCAAATCTTCTAAAATCGTGTAGGCTTTTTGGGTGGTCTTTGAGAATATAGAACCTCCGGTGGTTGCATCCAAGATAGATTTCGTCGTGGTTGTAAGCCCAATATAAGATAGTTGGATTTGCAACCAATCTGGGTATGCATGTTGAGGACACCTTCTCAAGAGGTCCTTGTACTTCTCCCAAGCTTCATATAATTGCTCATCATCTTGTTGGCTAAATGTGCCAATCTTCATTCACAACCGTTGAGACTTCACTAGTGGGAAGTATTTGTTTAGGAATGTTTGAGCTAGCGCATTCCATGTAATACTTTCCGACGGAATGGATTCTAGCCAATCCTTGGCCCGGTCTTGTAAAAAGAAAGGAAACAATCTTAATCTAATTACATCGTTAGAAACATCTCAAATATTTCAATGAATGCTCGAATATGCTTATGAGGATCTTCAGTGGTTCATCCTCTAAAGCAAGATCTCTAGCCATTTTTATCAACCCATTTGAGTTCAAAATTGTTGACATTTATAGGTAAATTTGCTTTCGGGGCTGACTCGTCAAGAGCGTTGGTTGAAAATAGTCCCGGATAGCCTTAGGTACTTCTTCCACCATCTCCACCTTAGGATTAACTCTTAGATTCCTTCTAAAGGTCCTGTCAATCTCGGGATCAAAAGGAAGAAGATTAGTGTCGTCACGAGGCATAAACCAAGAATATACAACCAATCTATTTAAAAGAAAAACAAAATAAAATACACCTCAAATTAAGATCTAGCAAACCTATGAATATTAGGCAAAAATGTCATTCTTTTGATCCTCGGCAACGATGCCAAAAACTTGATGCAAACACCGCAAGTGCACGAGTCAAGTAATAATATAGAACGGTTAAGTCCAAGTATCGTTCCACTAAGAATCCAATTATGGTTTAATTACCTAGCTATTTTAGGGTTGAGTTGATTTTATTTGAGGATTCGAAATCGATTGTTGATGTTTTGTGAAAATCTTAAACCATTAAAGAAAAGCAACTGAAGATTGAAAAACCAAAAGTCAAAGAGCGTTCTAGGGTATTGAATCCTTATCTAATCCATCATGCAATATTATAGAGTTTCATGGAATTGATTACAGATCATATGCTTAAGTCTAGAAACATAATTATGGATTATTTTCTATAAAAAACAAACCTTTCTCATGCAACTTTCACTATTAACCTAACTATTTCCATGAGAGATTAATAACGATTCGTTGTTACAAGTCCAATTAAATATGCAATCCATCAAATTACACATCTAATCTAATATGCATTGAAGGCCAAACAACACAAGTTAAACATAATAACAATGGAAAACATATAATTACATCAATCCATGAAAGAGTCTACAAAATCAACATAACTTCATAAATAGTTCATCAATACCCTAAAACTAAAGATTTTAGCCACTCATAGCTATATACAACATATTTGCATAAAAACTCAGCATAAGAGAGAGTAAAGGGAGAGAGAATAAGGGAAAATCTACTATCGAAGAGCCCTGTTGCTCGAAAATAAGTCTATTGTTATTATCCGTGGTTGTACTCTACGATGCAATTAATGTATACGAATTTGCTCAAGTTTTTCTCAATACTAGTCCAAGTATAAACTAATATAGAGATTTCTTGGTGAAGATCAAGGTCGAACACGGGGATTTTGAAAAGAAATGAGTAAATTGCAAATCTTGAGGAAGTGAACAAATAAAGTGAGGTTTCGGTCATAAACATAAAACAAAATAAAATTAACTAATGGCATGTAACCATGGTCGAGGGAATCACTGACGATGATTAAGCAACGTCAATAGTGTACTATTACATGGAGAAAAGAGTGTTGGAGAAAACCCTTCATCAACCTATCAAATTCTAGTTTAGCTTCCACGATCATGTTCTTACCATAAATGGATCATACCTTCGGCAGAAGAGTCCACCAAGTCCATATGTCTATGATGCGTGCTTGTTTAAATGAACCTAAGATGAATCCTATTTCTAGGGTTAATTCTTAGCTACAAAGATGTGACCTCTAGTTTATTTTTCTCTCGAGTAGCCAACTGTTTGTACTTAATCCAAGTTTTCACGTTGATTTAAGCAATGATGAGTAAAGTGCATCTATGTAAATGATCTAGACACTCAACTGGAATTCTCAAGGTTGATGAATGTTACTCTCCAACCCTCAAGGAGGTTTAGCTACTCATAACGATTTGTGAAATAATCTCAAAGATGAGGGGTAGATTGATAATGAATGAAATAAACAAGTATTAACCGATAAAAACTTGATCTTCTTATTCTAATTGCAATACAAGCAGCTAAACAAGTCAAAGATACAAATAGGTGATGAAAATGTAAGAGATGGCGCTGTCGGCAGTAGTGTCCTGCTCACCGACAGTGATATTGTGTTGCTAAAGTTGCTCGCGAAGGTGAGAGGAGGTGATGAGGTCCTGTTCTTTGTCGAGTCTCAGGTTCAACAGGTCTCTTATGGCAAAATGAAGATGATGCTTTCGACTGTTGCCGAGAGGGGAAAGATGAAGGAATGGTGGTGCGATTCCCAGACGTGTTCTTGCTAACCCTAATTTGTTCTCCCTTCTTCCTCCTTTTAGAGCGACTTTTATAGCCCCATCATGATACTTTCCATTCTGATGCAGGGGGCCCACAACGTGTTCGGCATCGTCCTTTCTAACCGTGTAGTCCATCTCTGTCTAACGGCTTGAGGTACTGAAAATTCTCTGTCAACAGCTGTCACGGTCAGGCTCCCCGAAGTAATAGGTTTTGTCTTTATTAGTCATGCGTTTATGTATGCTTCGACGTATAGTTGCGACAATAGTTTCCTACAAAATAAAGCATTCACGGGGATCAAACTTCAAAATAATCTCTTTTTATCCTTTTCACACACTTGCACGCATAATAAAATATATCAAGACTCATGCGTTAGATGATGTTCTTTTCACTATTCTTCCATCAATATTCTAATAAATGAGTAAATAACTTGTATTTCTACAAGTTATCAAGCTCTTCATTGTGTGGAAACTGGTAAGACTCATTTGATCGGCACCTCGAGAACTCGAATGGCCGCCAAACTCTCTCAAACTTAATTTCCCTTTCTTTGGTAGTAAGACCTCCCAATATATAGAGAAAATTTTTCAAAAATTGCACCAAAGTTAAAAAAGGAAAGGCAACATCGCTACACTCCCATTGAGCGTTACGACAGTGGCCAACATTAATTGCAGTGTAGCGCTGCGCTCAGGCAAGCGTAGTTGTGCTTGTTGTAGCGTCGCTACGCTCCTTGCTCTCCAAATTGCCAAATTTTGGTGCTTTCGGGTCTTGAACATAAAGAGGCAGCATAGCGACGCTCTTGCTCTACGCTGCCCTATTTTTCTAGGATTTTTTAGCTATATTTGTCAGATTTTGGCTCAGTTTGATTCCATTGCTTCCCGAAACAAATTTTCTTCATTCTAACCTGAAATCCACTAGCAAACACATTAAATGTTATAAAAATACTCCTAAATTAAGAGGAAATAAAACACTTTTCAAGTGCTTTTTTTGTGCAACATCGCATTACCACTCCTTACCATGCATAAACGTATGGGCAAGTGAATGTGTCCAATAGAGAGATCAAGTTGATGTTGGAAAAGATGGTAAGTCCGAGTCGAAATGATTGAAGCCTACAATTGGATGATTACCTTTGGGCCTATAGAACAACCTACCAACCCATATAGGTTGGTTTATTGTAAGGCTTGCCACCTACTAGTGGAGATTGAGCACAAGGCCTTCGAGAACTCGTAATTTACCAAGTTGAAAATGATTGATAGCACCTCAAATGTGCTATCTTAGTACCTCTAATCTAGCTTGATTATGAAGTTTAATATGTTTATATGCCAACATTTGTAGGATCTCAAGCAAACCAGACATTTCGGAGCGTTATGAGCAGTTCAAAGTTAATTTGGAGTAATTAGGAGCTAAATAGAAGATCTAAGGTTTCAAAGGAGATAAAAATAAGAAAGTGCCCCTAGAGGAATGGTGGCGCGGCGCTAGCGTAGCGCCGTGAATGGCGCGAATTCTATGTCATGATGCTCGAGTTCCCAAGCCATGAGTACCGCAGCGTTGGCATGGCGCCACGTGCGACGCTACGACTTTGAGGGTAGAGCGTTGCGACACCAACGCCTTTTCTATATATACTTTCTTTCACTTTTATGTTAAAAGGAGAGGAGAGTTAGACCGATTTTCAGAGCTACAAGCTCGATTTTGGCCATTATTGGCCAAAACCCATGAGATTTTTTTGTATTTTGTGACTTATTTGGATATCTTAGCATCAGGATTCGGATTTGATGAACGATTGAAGGCCCAAGCGTTGATTTTGATGTTTTTTCGACATTTTCTATGGATTTTATGAGATTTTGATGTATTCTTCTTGGGTCTATCTGCTTCTTATTATTTTTCTTTCCTCATTTTAATATCTAGAATGTGCATATGAGTAGATTTTAATTGACAACTAAATCTCTAATACTCGTATGTTCATTCGCCCACGCTATGCATGTTGTAAGTGCCCGTAATTGCATCTAAAGCATGCTTAATTCGAGTAGAAATAAGTTTTAGTTATAACTATGGCTCGATTGCTAGGATTCTAGGATCACCTAGTAGAAAAAGATAACAAAACCTAAGGAATGGAAAAGCGTTAGGTTAGATTTGGCCAATTTAAATTAATGTCCTAATCAATCCATTAACTTATTGCGATTAGCTAAGTATATAGGCTTGTGTGACACTGCTTAGTTAATTTAAGAATCAATATTATGTTGGCTTCCTTAGGGAGTTTGTTCGGATTTTCGTACATTCAATAAGGCTTGAGAAGTAGACAACCTATGAACATTTGTATGATAAATCAATGAATTAATCCATAGATAGCCAAACAATCTCTTAATTGGTGAAGGTAAATTTGTGTTTCGCTCTCTCTCTTTCAATCTATCTTACTTTCTACACTTTACTTTCCTGCATTTAGTTTTCCTGTCAACCAAACACAAAACACTATGTTTTTACTGCTTTTCATAGACCCATTTAGCTTAAAGAGATTCTATCTTAGGCCCCCTAAGGTTCGACCATGTTCTTGCTACTGACACTACTTATTAGTTGAAGTTCTTGATCGGTGAATTATAAATATCATTTGATCGATTGAATGCCCACGACAACATTTAATCCTTCAATGATCCCACCAAACCAGTTTGAAGTCAGTCAGAAAGTACTACTATACGATTCTCACCTCAAATTAATGCCAGGTAAACTTCATTCTAGATGGTTAGGACAATTCGATGTAACTAAAGTTTACTCTTACGGTGTTGTGCAAGTTACTAACAACGAGATTGGGAAGATGTTTAAAGTATATGAGCATAGGCTTAAAGTGTTCCACAAGGGTGATTAACTCTAGTGTTTTGATAACTCCTACTAGTTGGAGTTGCCCGTCTATATTTGATTTAAGCTGGACACCATCGAGCAACCGATGTTGAATATTTGCGCTTTCTAGAGGCAGTCGGGCATTGAACTTTACTTGATTTTTGTCATTTTAATTCTTTTTGGTTTGTTTTGATTCTTCTTGATCCTAATTCTTTCTATCATTTTTTCCTTGCTAGAATTGATGATTCGTTGAGGAAATGAGAGATGCTTTTTAAGGAGTCGAACCTAGCCACCATCCAAAATCTCAGGGGAGCTTTCTATTCCCTTATATTTTGTCCTTGTACTTTCTATTCTGGCATATATTGAGGGCAATATGTTCTTTAAAAGTTGGTGGTGGGAGTGTCTAGTGATCTGGCTGAAGTCTTTGAGCATTTAAGCTCGGACATTGTTTGTGTGCTTGAATGCTTGGTTGTTTGGTTGGTTACCATGACAACTGATGAGATACTCTCTTTACGTATTTGTTTTCTTGAGACTTAGATTGATGAGTATAATCATGACTTTTTAGCCTTTCTTAAAAAAATTTCTTGCCTTCCATGTAAATTTGAGTCCTTTTTCTATCTATCTTGAGTCTGGCATGCATAGAATTGTGTTATTTAACTCAATTTTTGTTGTCAGTCCTAAAGACCCTTTTGATATATGCCAGCTTGTCTGACAGCTCAATTTACCAATGCATGCACAACGCCTTAACCAATCTATCACCTAGTTTATCTTTTCTATCTCTACCAAATCCTTTAAAAAAATAAAAATAAAAAATTAAATGATTGATTAGGAGAGGATTACTCCTCTTTCTTAGGGGCATGATTAATTTGGGGCGACTAGGTAAGTCATAGTTTCCCTTTAAGCTAAAGTGTCCCTGAGGAATGAGCATGCCTTAGCACCTTTTAAGGACATGCAGTCTATAGTTGGATGTCATTCATGTAACCTAACCGAGCCAAGTAGGGGTGTCGAATTCCCTCTCAATCGATCAAATAATATTTATAAACTCCACACTGAACTAGAACAGTAGTAATAGTTGGTTGGGTCGATCCACAGGGAGCACTTGTGTTTTTCCTTGATTTAATAACAGATTTCTTGGAGTAACTGGGGGGGGGGGGTTGTAATTGTTGTGATTGCTAGAATTTAAATGACTTGGTTGTAAATTGCATAAAAGAAAGCAAGGAATAAAAACTTATGTCGAATTGATTTAAAAGCCTAGCTTAGGAAATCAAATTCTGCCCATTTACTTGGTTGCTCATCGAATGCTAAAGATGCAATGCTTGCTTAATTCTATTATTGACTCATTTACTTGGAAGATCATAATTTAATTGTTGGCTTTTTGGCTCTTAATATCAAATTAATTAATATTTTGATGATAACAAACTTGCTATTATTCACTAACGGTTTTAGTGTTTTAAAGTATCTATTGTGTAAAGCTCAAAAAAACGATTCCAACACAATTTTAATCACACAAATCGGAGCTCAAACGAAAAAAACCCAACTTGATGACGTGACTTTTTTTTTAACAAAGTGGACCAATTGAAAGGTGCCATTTGGAGTATGGGAGGAATGACACGTGATGAGCTTTTGATTTTTGGATTGATTTTTAAAAGAGAATGAATTTAATATTATATATGTTTGTGTCTAACTGCTAATTGAATTTAAAAGTAAATGAATTTAATATTTGTGTCTAGCCTTAAAAAAAATTATATTTATTTTTACTTTTAATCTTAACCATTTAATTTTCGTTTACAAAGATCTAAAGGCCCAAATTGAATTTGGTTTTCACCTACTTCCCTCTCTTTTTAAACTCATATTCTTTTCCAAATTTCAACAACTTTCATTATTTTTCAATCTTCCATAATTCACCAAGCCACCATTGTTGCCCTCTTCAAACATCAATTTTATTCTTTTCGTCTAATTCTTGGGAGAGATTTATTGTATTGTGAGGATTTATTTGTTGAGTATTTCAAACATGTAAATCTACTGTTTGAGAGAGTTTTCACATCTTATTCTTCATCTTCAAATCCATTGTAAGGATTTTTCTTGAGCTTCAAATCCTCAACCGTGGAAAGGATCAGGTTTGTATTTTCTCCCAGAAAAAGAACTTGTAGTAGTTTGACTCTAAGTCGTGGAAAGAGTCCAGGCTTCTAGTGAAGTACCCAAGAGGAGCTTGAAAATTGGATGTAGGCCGGTTGTGCTGAATCACTATAAAATTTTCAGTGTCAATTTATCTATCCTTGTCCTATTTAGTTTTGGAATTAATTTATTATTATATTCTATAATTTATTCATGAAATTGCTATAATTTATTCATGAAATTAATTGTTATAATTTATTCTTGAAATTAATTGTTCACATTTGTCTATTTAGGTTGGTTAAATTTATCATTACATATTTATATTACCAATCTTGTTATGAAAATTAAATTGGATGCTTGAATTTGTTAATGTCACTTTATTGGTCATTTAAAGTGACTACATATGTATGAAACTATTGTTTAAATTACTTGTTTTTCAAAAAGTGTGTTAATTTGTTTAATTAGGCCCACATTAGGAAAAAGTTATCATTAATTAAATAAACCCTACTCACCTCCTCCCCCCCCCCCCCTTTTAGGATTGTCATACTAATCCTACAATTGGTATCAGAGCTAGGAGCTCTTCTACATAAATCATTTTTCAAATATTATTTTTATATATAAAGTATCTTATTAATACTTTCAAAAATATTTGAAAAGCTTATTCTCCAAATCAAAGAAAAATTCATGAAGTGAAAAAAGAAAAATGTGATGAAGTCTCTTTATGCTTGATGACTCATTCCGATGGTGAAAGCAATGAGGATGAGGTAATTCGAAAATCTCAGAGTTATAATGAATTATATGATGCTTTTGAAGATATGCAACTTGATTTAAAAAAAGTTAGCTCTAAATATGTAAAACAATCAAAGAAGTATAAGGTATTGTCCATTGAGAATAAATCTTTGATAGATGAAAATGCATGCTTGAAAATGGAGCCAATAATGTATTGTTGCATGATTCTTGTTGTGATGGAAAATGTGCTTTGATTGATAGGATTAAATTTCCTTGAAGTTGAGGATGATGAATTAAAATCCTTGTCATGTGAATTGAAACTTGATGTGAATGACTTGAGAAATAAAAATGAGATAATTGAATCTTTCTCTTTGGAATTAAGTGATGAAATTGCTAGTTTGAAAAATAGGGAGTTGGAAACTAGCAATACTTCTTTAGAAAAAGAAAAGGTTTCTTTTGTGCACAAAATTAAATTTCTTGAATGTGATGTCGATTTGAAAAATAATCTTTTGTTGGGTTTCATGTCCGAAAACTCATGGTTTATAAACTTTTAACACTTTCTATTATCAATAAAATTGTTATCGAAGTTAATCAGGAAAGCTATTATTGAATATGTCAATGTAACCCTAAATCCAATAAACGAAGAATTTATGGCTATTGTATGAGTACTTGAACTTTATGTAGAGACATAAAAATAGATCAAATTCGAGTAGATAGTTAGGCCGGTCTATAGTATAAGGATTAGGTTTGGTGCCTTATCCTGGGGACACTATTGAATGTGACCCACTTTGTATTTGATACAAATAATGTGATCCTGAAACTTTCATGTGGAGACATGTGAGTGGGGGTGTACTGTGTAATGAGTTTGCATAAGACCGGACCACGAAATAGTCACTATTTCTTTTATAACATTCTTTACTATTAACACTAACTAATTTCAAATCGATGACCTAGGTAACTCGATCTTAATCCTAAGCTAACTATGAACTCATGTCTATTTGGGATTATCCTTAGATCTGCATGGGTGAGAGTGGCCTAACTTCGCCGACTCAATAAGCTCCCCATTTCAGGGGAAAGACTGGGTAGATAGATGGGGACATAGACTTGAAAAATAGAATTCACTTTCCTACCCGACTTTAGAGATAGCAGATAGATTATTTCTTTTAGTGCTGATCCCGAATCGTAAACAAGGGGCCCTACCTCTCATTGGCCCGTGAGGGACTCGATTTGGTGATTAGATCTCAAATCATTTGTTCATTAGAGGGATAATGGTACTTAAGAAGAAAAGAAGTAACCATGGGTAAAATAGTAATTGACCAAGCTGAGATTACGAACAATCTGTGAATGATTGACATACTGATGACGATTATATCAAGTCGACAGAAATATATCTACAGTGAGGGGGTGCAGCTATAGGCTATAGTGGACAGGCCTGTTAATAACGAATATTGGTTAACTAGGTTAAAGAGTTTAACCGGTTAATCTCAGATCGTTGGAGCCCATGATCTGTAGGTCGATTGCGTCCCCTTGCTAGCTCATATCAGATAAAACTAAAGAACTACGTGACGTTCAAATTCGATTAAGGGAGAAAACGTCAATTATATGAGATATAATTAACGTTCGTTTATTTAATTGAGAATTAAATAAAATTGGAGAGTTACAAATATTTAAATTGGATTTAAATATTTCTTACTTGAATATTGATCCAAGCACAATCAAAGATTGGTTGTTAAAAGTGATTGTTGTCTTTTATTTAATATTAGATATTAAATCAGAATAATTAATTAAAATAGTTTTAATTAATTAATGATTAAATTTTTTTTATTACAATTTATTTTATTTTATTTTATTTTAAAAATAAAATTTAAATAAAAAAATGTCAAATTTTTATTTAGTGGAAAATTCCAACTTTTAAGTTGGAACTTTCCACTAACTTGGATGCTTGCTTGGCTTCATTACATTTTGACACCTAAATCCTTTCATACTAGTGCTTGTTGGAGTGTCCTTCATGCAAAATATCACTTTGCATGTTAATCTTGAATAAAATTGTGTTATGAAGATTTTGCAATGGTTGGTGACTTAGTAGATTTTGCTAGACAATCACATTAACTCTTTCCTTAGTTCATTGTCTCCAATTTTACTCATTTCTCCATTATTCCTTCACTAAAATTGGTCCCATTACCGTGTTCTTGACTGGAGAATAGCAAGGTAACACTGATGGTTGTCCTAGGAGGGTTCGGGATTGAGTAGCATTCACACTTTGGAGGAAAAGAGAAGATACAAAGGCTTCAAATGTATTTTTAAGCTTTCTGTTTTTCTTCTTATTTTTCAGCATGCTTATCTTACTTTTATGCATTATAGAGCGTATTTTGATCCTTGCTTCCATTGTGCATGCGTTTATATTCTATCATGTGGTATCAAAGCATGCTTAATTACACTCATTTTGCTTTGGTGGGGTAGTATTCATGTGATGAATGCTTGCATGTAGCTAAAAAAGTTCTTGGTTTTGGCAACTCTTTTTACTCTTAGTTTTGTCATTAAATTTGTAATTGGCTGGAAATGGATGAGCTTTAATGCTTGTTATAGAGTCTATAATTCGTTTGGGTCTTTTAGAGTTGAAAATTAAGTTGTAATCGAAGAAGGTTTGAGAAAAGTTGTTGTTGGCCGAGAGGCGCATGCGTGAAGCTGGACCGGTCCAGTCAGTTTCGTTCGTGGGTTCTGGACTGATTCAACACCTTTTCACCCCTTAGAGGCTAGTTCAAGCACCTAGGAGGGCGGTTCGGACCGGTTCGAAGTGTTTGGGTCCTGTTCGAGGCACCTTGAAGCTTTTTATGTAATAGTTTAGTTATGTGTGTGCCCTATGATGCCAAAATCAAGTCTTTTTAGCTTAAATTTAATTATTTATGCATTGTGTATGTATGGTTTTAATTAATTCTTATCTATTATACATATTTTATGCCATATAGATTGAACCCCACCGTAGGATAAGCATGTTTCATGCATTTATGATATAAGAGTTATAATGTATGTGAATGCATGGAATTAATCTCATAAATTAGATATAATTGTTATATTGGTTTATGACATTAAATTGTGGATGCATGTTATAGATATTTGTCTATCTTATAATTGTTATAATTAGATTTTATAAGTTTTATAAAATGACATAGACTTTTAAAATATATAACAAAGATAAACTTGCATGCCCACCTAGGGTTAACCAGTGCAAAGTAATCGTTTTTTTTTAATAGTTAAAATAGGACAATAACTTGTAAAACAAAAGTTGTTTACTCACCATACTCACCCAATGAGAGCTTGTCTAAGCTAGTTGGGGGTATTTAAGTTGACAGTTTACAGAACACCTCCTACCTGGAGATCAAACCGGCATTTGAGTCAATAACCCTAGTTTTATGAGCATGCATGAGAGATGTGAGGTAATAAAATTAGTTTTATCACCTAGACATCGTAGGGTTAATTTCCGGTATAAGGAGTTATACTTGTATAAATTCACTTACACTTAGGTTTCGTTTTAGCCAGATTAAACCTGAGTAAAGTTTTACCCATTCATATCAATTAGAACACTTCACTGGGAAAATAATAGTATATATGATATATTATTTCTAGCTCTCACGTCCCTAAGAGTTCACTGTGAGATTCATGGAGGGCTTCGTGTCACTTTTATCGTGACTACTCCCTTCGGAAAGTGTTTGCATGAGTCAATAACAAGGTGAATAGGGGAAGTAGTTCGTAGTAGGTGGGTGAAGGGTGTGTGTCAACACGTCCTATGGTCTCTTCCATTAGGTTGCACTGTGAGATTCCTATGTTGCACTTGCTAGTCGTTTTTAGGCGACATTCTCTTTGGAGGGTTTGTAACATAGGATTCAGAACACCGTGAACTCTAGAAATAGATAGGGTTTCTTAGGTCCATTTTCACCATTGTCTTTCATTCGAAAGTTTGTTGGATTCCAATCTCTGAAATCTGAAAATGAAGGGTCTACATTTACAAGATTTACTAAGTGTTAATAAAGTTCTTTATCGAATTAACGATAATTAAGTACTATAGGAATAAGATTTATTTTGGTATTAGTATTTAATCAAAATGTTTAGTTCAGTGAAGGAGTAATTTGACTATACTTCGATAGCGCTCATTGAAGTATTGTTGCAATTAAATTATGATATGGGTACATTATTTTTTGCTAAACTTATTTGGATTAGCTTAAAAGTGTTTTTTTTTCTTCTTTCCTAATAGTTTTTGTTTATTATTTTCAGCAGTGACTAGTGTCGTTATTCAATTACTCGCTTCTGTTAAACTAAATGGTGACAACTACGTAAGTTGGAAATCAAGCCTTAATACCATACTAGTTATAAATGATCTTAGGCTCATTTTAATAGAGGTGTGTCCTCCAATACCTGGCTCGAATGTGAACCGAACTGTTTGAGACGCATATGATAGATGGATGAAGGCTAATGAAAAAGCCCGAGTCTATGTCTTGGCAAGTCTATCAGATATACTTTCCAAGAAGCATGAGCACATGGTCACCGCCAAAGAGATCGTGGACTCACTGCGAGCGATGTTTGGGCAACCGTCCTCATCAGCTATGCATGATGCTATCAAATACGTTTACAATCGTCGGATGAAAGAAGGGACGAGTGTTAGAGATCACGTTCTAGACATGATGGTCCACTTCAACATCGCGGAAGTAAATGGGGTTTTCATGAACGAGAAGAATCAAGTAGAGTTCATCATGGAGTCTCTTCTGAAGAGCTTCTTTCAGTTTAGAACTAATGCACGATGAACAAGAATGAATATACTTTAACGACTCTTCTCAACGAGCTCCAGATTTACCAATCCTTATTAAAGAATAAGGGTTCAGAGGGTGAAGCAAATGTTGCTTCTACCTCTAAAAAGAGATTTCTGAAATGATCATCCTCTGGAAGTAAATCTGCCCTACACTTCCAAATAATAAAGCGATTCATAAGAAGAATGGAAAAGATAAGGCACCTGGTGGAAGAAAGGGCAAGGAAAAAGTTGCCGAAAAAGGAAAATATTTCCATTGCAACGTTGACGAGCACTGGAAGAGAACTGCCCGAAATACCGTGCTGAAAAGAAAGTTGAGAAAGAGAAACAAGGTAAACATGATTTACTAGTTATCGAAACATGTTTAGTGAAAAATGATAACTCCACCTGGATACTGGATTCAAAGGCCACTAACCATGTTTGCTCTTATTTTCAGGAAACTAGTTCCTGGAAGCGGCTTGAAGATGGCAAGATAACTCTCAAGGTTGGATCAGGGGAGCTAATCTCAACCAAAGAAATGAGAGATATCAAGTTGTATTTCAGAGATAGATTTATTGAATTAGAAAATGTACTATATGTTCCTAACTATAGTAGGAATTTAATTTCTATCTCTTGTTTGTTGGAACAAATTTATAAAGTTTCTTTTGATATTAATGAAGCGTTCATTTCCAAAAGAGGTGTACAAGTATGTTCTGCAAATTTAGAAAACAACTTATATATGTTAAAACCAACCAAAGTTAAAGCTGTTTATAATACCGAAATGTTTAAAATAGCCAAAACTCAAACTAAAAGGCGACGTGTTTCTCAAAGTACCTATCTTTGGCACTTGAGACTTGGTTACATTAATCTCAATAGGATTGAGAGATTGGTCAAGAGTGGACTCCTAAACCAGTTAGAAGACAACTCTTTACCTCCATTTGAATCATGTCTTGAGGGTAAGATGACCAAAAGCTCTTTTACTGGAAAAGGTCTTCATACCAAAGAACCCTTACGACTCGTGCACTTGGATGTCTGTGGTCCAATGAAAGTCAAAACACGAGGAGTGTATGAATATTTCATCAGTTTCATTGATGATTATTCTAGGTATGGTTTCATTTACCTAATGCATCACAAGTTTGAAACACTTGAAAAGTTCAAGGAATATAAAACTGAGGTTGAGAACCTCTTAGGTAAAACCATTAAAACACTTCGATCAGATCGAGGTGGAGAATATATAGACTTGAGATTCCAAGATTATCTGATAGAAAATAGAATCCAATCATAACTCTCTGCATCTGGTACGCCACAACAGAATGGTGTATCTGAAAGGAGAAACATAACCCTATTAGATATGGTTCGTCTAATGATGAGCTACGCTCAGTTACCTAACCCATTTTGGGTGTATGCAGTAGAGACTGTAGCATACATTTTGAACAATGTTCCCTCTAAAAGTGTTTCAGAAACACCTTATGAGTTATGGGGGCGTAAAGCTAGTTTACGTCATTTTTGAATTTGGGGTTGCCCGCACATGTGTTGGTGTGAAACCCTAAAAAGTTGGAACATCGTTCAAAATTTTGCCTATTTATAGGTTATCCAAAAGAAATAAGAGGTGGTCTATTTTATGATCCTCAAGATGAAAAAGTGATTGTATCAACAAACGCTACATTTTTAGAGAAGGATCACATAAGAGATCATAAACCTCGCAGCAAACTAGTATTAAAAGAGATTTCCCAAGAAACTATAGATAGAGATGCTCCTTCAACAAGAGTTGTTGATGGGGCTAGCACATCTAGTCAGTCTCATCCTTCTCAAGAGTTGGGAGAGTGTTGACGTAGTGGGAGGGTTATTCGTCAGCCCGACCGTTACATGGGTTTAACTAAAACCCAACTTTTCATACCTGATGATGGGTCAAAGGATCCATTGTCCTATAAACAGGCAATGCTTGATGTAGACAGAAACCAGTGGATTAAAGCCATGGACCTCGAAATGGAGTCTATATACTTCAATTCAGTCTAGGAACTTGTAGATCAACTAGATGAGGTAAGACCTATTGGTTGTATATGGATCTACAAGAGAAAAAGAGATCATGCCGATAAGGTTCAGACCTTTAAGGCTTGACTTGTGGCAAAGAGTTTTACCCAAGTTGAGGGGGTAGATTATGAAGAACCTTCTCCCTTGTTGTCATGATTAAGTTGATTATAATACTCTTATCCATTGCCACATATTATGACTACAAAATATGGCAAATGGACGTCAAGACAAATTTTTTGAATGGCTATCTTGAATAGAGTATCTATATGACTCAACCATCTCGATCCTAGAATATGAGATTTGATGTTGCGAATTGCGATCAAATCTTATGGCTTTGAACAAAATGTTGATGAACCTTGTGTATACAAGAAAACCATGAACTCAACTGTAGCTTTCCTGGTATTGTACGTAGATGATATCCTTTTCATTGGGAATGAGGTAGGATTCCTTATCTAACATAAAATAGTGATTTTCGACCCAATTCCAAATGAAAGATTTGAGACAAGCTTAGTTTGTTCTTGGAATCCAAATAGTTCGGAATCGCAAGAACAAAACATTGGCCATGTCTCAAGCATCATATATTGACAAAATGTTGTCTTGATATAAGATGCAGAATGCCAAGAGAGATCTACTACCCTTTAGACATGAAATTCATTTTTCGAAGGAACATTATCCTAAGACACTTCAAGAAATTGAAGAAATGAGACGCATTTCGTATGCATCAGTAGTTGGTTGTTTAATGTATGCTATGATGTGATCACAACCCGACATATACTATACAGTAGGAATTGTCAGTAGGTTTCAATCCAATCCTGGAAATGATCATTGGACCGCCGTTAAAAATATTCTCAAGTATCTAAGGAGAACGAGAGACATATGCTCGTGTATGGTGCTAAGGATCTGATTCTTACAGGATACACTGACTCTGATTTCTAAACTGATATAGATTTCAGGAAATCCACATTGGGATCAGTGTTCACTCTAAACGGAGGAGCAATAGTATGGTGGAGTATCAAGCAAAGTTGTATTGTTGACTCCACAATGGAAGTCGAGTACGTAGCTACATGTGAAGCAGCAAAGGAAGCAGCATGGCTTAGAAAGTTCTTAACCAATTTGGAAGTGATACCAAATATGCATATGTCGGTCACTCTGTATTGTGATAACAGTGACGCAGTTACAATTTCTAAAGAACCTAGAAGCCATAAACGTGGGAAGCACATCGAGCGCATGTACCATCTCATTAGGGTGATAGTACAACGTGGAGACATTATTGTTAGACAAATAGCGTTAGAATACAACATTTTTTATCGTTTACAAAAGCCATCACGACTAAAGTGTTTGAGGGTCACCTAGTGAGTCTAGGATTTCGGGTTGTATAATCTAAGGCAAGTGGGAGAAAGAGATGGGTATCTGATGCCCTAGTTTATTATATTTATTTCTTTATTTCTCTATGTAAACTCAACATAATGTATATGTATTTAATCCCACTAGGAGTTTTAATCCAAGTGGGAGCTTGTTGGGTTTCATGTTCTAAATCTCGTAGTTTGTAAACTGTTAACACTTTCTATTATCAATAAATTGTTATCAAACTTATTCAGTAAAGTTGTTATTGAATATGTCAATGTAACCCTAAATTCAATAAACTAAGAACTCGTGGCTATTGTATGAGTACTTGAACTTTATGTAGAGACATAAAAATAGATCAAGTTCGAGTAGATAGTGAAGACGGTCTATAGTATAAGGATTAAGTTGGGTGTCTTATCCTAGGGACACTATTGAATGCAGCCCACTTCGTATTTGTCGCAAACGATGTGATCCTGAACCGTTCATGTGGAGACATGTGAGTAGGGGTATTCTATGCAATGAGTTTGCACAAGACAGGACCACGACATAGTCACTGTTTCTTTATAACGTTGTTTACTGTTAACACTAACCAATTTCAAATCGATGACCTAGGTAACTCGATCTTAATCCTGAGCTAACTATGAACTTCTGTCTATTCAGGATTATTCTTAGATCTGCATGGATGAGAGTGGTCTAACTTTGCCGACTCAATAAGCCCCCAACTTCAAGACTAAGATTGGGTAGATAGCGGGGGACATAAACTTGCAAAACAGAATTCACTTCTACTCGACTTTAGGGATAGTACAGAGATTGTTCCCTTTAGTGTTGATCCTGGGTCTTGAACAATGAGCCCCAACCTCTCACTGGCCCGAGAGAGACTCGATTTGGTGATTAGATCTCAAAGCATTTGTTCATTAGAGGGACAATCGTACTTAAGGAGAAAACAAGTAACTTAGGGGTAAAACGGTAATTGACCTAGCTAATATTATGAACAATCTGTGAAGGATTGAGTTACTATGACGGGTATATCAAGTGGAGAGAAATATATCTACACTAAGGGGAGTGCAGCTACAGGCTATAGTAGACAAATTTGTTCGTTAACTAGGTTAAAGAGTTTGACCGATTAATCTCATATCGTTGGAGCCTATGATCTGTAGGTCGATTGCGACCCCTTACTAGCTCATATCGGATAAAACCAAAGAACTACGTGAAGAATGAATTTAAAACGTTCAAATTTGGTTTAGGGAGAAAATGACAATTATATGAGATATAATTAACGTTTGTTTATTTAACTGAGAATTAAATAAAATTGGAGAGTTACCAATATTTAAATTGGTTTTAAATATTTCTTACCTGAATATTGATTCAAGCACAATCAATAAGATTGGTTGTTAAAAGGGATTGATGTCTTTTATTTAATATTAGATATTAAATAAGATTAATTAATTAAAATAGTTTTAATTAATTACTAAATTTTGTTTGATTAAAGTTTATTTTATATTATTTTATTTTAAAAATAAGTTTTAAATAAAAAAAATGTCAAATTTTCATTTAGTGGAAAATTCTAACTTTTAAGTTGGAACTTTCCACTAACTTGGATGCTTGCTTGACTTCTTCACATTTTGGAACTTAAACCCTTTCATACTAGTGCTTGTTCGAGTGTCCTTCATGCAAAGCATCACTTTGCATGTTAATCTTCAATAAAATTGTGTCATGAAGATTTTGCAATGGTTGGTGACTTAATGGATTTTGCTAGACAATCACACTAAGTCTTTCCTTAGTTCATTATCTCCAAATTTACTAATTTCTCCATTATTCCTTCACTAAAATTGGTCCCATTACCGTGTTCTTGGCCTGAGAATAACAAGGTAACACCGATGGTAGTCCTAGGAGGGTTCGAGGTTGAGTAGCATTCACACTTTGGAGGAAAAGAGAAGATACAAAGGCTTCAAGGGTACGTTTTCTTAAGCTTTCTGTTTTTCTTCTTATTTTTCAGCATGCTTATCTTACTTTTATGCATTATAAAGCGTATTTTGATCCTTGTTTCCACTGTGCATGCGTTTATGTTCCATCATCTTTTGCATATGCTTAAAGAGAATGAATTGCTTCCCAATAAAGTGGTTGAAATTGCGAAAGAGTCTATTAAGAAATTGACTAGTGGTGCACAAAAATTAAATAAATTTATTGATGTTGGTAAATCTTTGAATGACAAAAAGGGATTAGACTACTTGGATAAAAATTCATCATCTAGTTCTAAGACTACTTTTCTTAAAGTTTCCCCATATATGTCTCAATATGCTTTACCCAATGTGCTTAATTGTGTTGAATCTAAATTTGTCCTAAAGTATGAAAAATCTAGAAATATGAAGGGATTTGTCATAACCCAAAATTTTAGGTAATTTTAATTTAATTATCTTAGATTATTTGGATGTTATTTTGAATTTTTAAGGCTTATTAAACTATTTTGGAAAGCTAATTCAATTTAAATTAAATGAGATAAAAGATTTGGATTTAAATTCAATTGGTGAAAATTGAATTTTAATTTGGGAGATTTAATTTGTTTAGTTGAATTGGTGGAGGGAAAAGAAATTTAAAATATATATATATGTAACCTTAATTTATTAAGAAATTAGGGTTTGGGATTGTACGTGTATATTATTAAGTGACCTAATAAGGTAGAGAGGGAGAAAATTACACGGAAAAAATGGAGAAGGAGAAAGAGGCAGTGCAGTTCAGTTTTTCAGCGACAACTCTCAGAAACTTGTCATTTGCTAGAGTTTCAACCGTCGGATCGTATTGAAATTTGGTCAGCCTGTTCGGGACACATAGGGCCCCATTCTGAACGGTTGATCGTTGTTTTGAGCTCTGGTTTGTTCGTAATCATTGCTGAACATAACCTATAAAACTGGGTAAGTTTTTGGAATTTTGGTCTCCGTTGGGTTATTTGATTTACTGCCAAAAAATTAGGTTAATTCTCTAACGTTGATCTTGTGTTAGGTTTGGGTTGTTGAGAAACTTTTGGGCTCAATCTTGGTTCAAGCCTCACTTTGGGATTGGTTTTGGGCTCAAGGAATCTACGTGGTTTAATTGCTGACTGCATTGGGCTAAATTTTAAGGTAAGTGACGTTATTATTGACTTACATTTGTGCCAAGCCAGTTCATGTTACCGAAGTTATCAGTGAAATTTGGGTGTTTTTTTTATGATCCATGGAAATTGAGCATGCACACTTATGATGTTTTATGAGTTTATGATTTGTTGGTGTGAAACTCTATTATTATTATTATTATTATATATATATATATATATATATATATATGTATGTATGTATGTATGTATGTATGTATGTATGTATGTATGTACGTATGAATTACATGTTAGACAGATAGTGTTGATTTACCTCCCCGTCACGCCTCACGTTACGATACCGTGAATCGATAGGTTCACTTTCATGTTTTGACGGTGTGCCATCAGGCCACTAGACATGACGTCGTGTACCATCAAGTTCACTTCCATGTTTTGACAGTGTGCCATCAGGCCACTAGACATGTGTGAACTGACGGGTTCACCTCCATGTTACCATACTGTGGACCATCAGGTTCACTTTCATAATTTTGACGGTGCGCCTTCAGGCCACTAGCATGAGTGACTAGGCAGGCAGCTTATCTACTTAGATGTTCACCCAGAACAGTATCAGAATGCATGCGATCCCAATAATGGGGTCACTTACTGAGTATTTTTATATTCACTCTTTCTTATATTACAACTTTCAGGTAAAGGAAAGGACAGACAAGCGAATGATACGAAGAATCCGTGACCGTATCGTTGGGACCAGTCAAATGCTTCCGCTTAGTTTTTATGTTTTCATGTTTTTAAATCCCAGTCTCAATGTTTAAATTCAGAATATTGGTTTTGTGCCATTAGATATTTTATGCAAAATTTACAGTTTTGTTTTTCATAACTTCTAGGGGTACCCCGATCTAAGATTTTTAATTATTTAAATTTAATGAAGTTATTTATTTTATAAATTTCTTTGACTTTAAAAAATATATGAAATGTGTCATTTTGAGGTGTATGCATGCATGAAGTAATGACCTAGAACAAGTCTTAGGAAGTCGGGTCGTTACAGGATTGAATCCTAATTGCAGAAGCGTTTAATCCCTCTGTCTTTGAAATTGGGATTGAGAAAAATAGAAATGATTTACAGAAAATTAGGCTAAGCATGCTTTAAAGGGAATTTAGAGAAATTACCTCAGAAGAACAGTGTTTCTTCTCCAAAAGCTCTTCACAAACACAAATCTTACGAACTTGTACTACAATTGGAACACGACCACTTAGACTTCCTTGCTATTCTCAAGGTAAGGATCAAGAATGGTGGGATTCCTTCTTTTTTTTTCTTTTTTTGTTTTGCAGGGAATGTTTTACAGAGACAAAACCACAGAAAGAGCTAGGATATAAAGATGCTTCTACTTCAACGTCTTAAAAAACACTGTTTTCTTTTTGTTTTTGAAGAAGAAATAGTGAGGGGAGTTAACTGCCCCTCACCCCCACTCTCCACTCCCGTGCATAACTGCAGGGGAGTTATTTAATATAATAATTATTATTATTAATTAATTAATTAACAATTAATTAATCTTAAATATCATGCATTAAAATGCATATCTCTCTCATATACTATAGTTTTAATATGAATCACATTCACATTAATTTTACTATATAGTTTTAATATGAATCTAATTCATATTATGAATTTTATTCAATATTGTTCTCTCTTATTATATAGTTTAATTATAAATCATATTTATAACTAACTATATATATTATAATGTATCAATATACATTATACTTTATATTAATCTTTATTAATATTAAATTCCTTAAATAATTTGAAGAATTCAAATTATTCCAAAAATAATTGAACCTTATTTTACCCTTAGTGAGTTAGCAAGGGGACCTAATGGACCAACAAATTAGAAGCTCCAATAATTCGAGATTAGATTAATTAAACTCTTTAATTAATTAAATCAACATTCATTAATTGTGGGTCACTCCACTAAAGACCTACATCTGCACTCTCCACACAGTAGATATATTTTTGTGTCCATGGATATAACCAGTCATCAATAAGTCGATCCTTTACAAATTGCTCGAAATTACTGCTGGGTCAAAATTATCGTTTTACCCCTGTAATCACTTCTTTCTCCTTAAGTCCCACTGATCCTCGAATAAACAACCTCTTTATGGTCCTACGATAAACAAATCCCTCTCGAGCCAATGAGAGAGGGGGCCCTTTGTTCAAAACCCGAAATCAGCACGTAAGGGAGCAATTTATCTACTTTCTCTGAAAGCGGGAAGGAGTAAACTTCATCTTGTGTAGCTATATTTGCAGCTCTCTATTTGGACAAATCTCCAAAATTGTAGACACATTGAGTCAACAACATAGGCCACTTTCACCCATATAAATCAATGGACTGCCCTCGTAAACAGGAATCCATTACTCACTCAGGATTGAGATCGAGTTATTTATGGTCATCCTATAAAATGTTAGTCTCTACAATTCATGATGTTATAACGTGAGAGATTAATCATTTCACGATTTGGGCTTGTACAAATTCTTTGTACAAGATATGCCCACTCACATGTCTCCACATGAACGATTTGGATCAAATTGTTTGTAACACTTACAATTCATGTATATTTATAAAGTGGGTCGTATCCATATACTGCAGATGTTTTAGGTTATTAGTTGACCAAGATCCACTGTATGTCTACTACATACTGTTCAAGCTACATTTAATAACCTAGGATCTTAGTTTATTGGATTGAGTTAAAGCGATCAAAATGTCAAATAAAATACATCTAATTTTATTAAATAAATAAATCGTCATGTACAAGATTACAACCTACGAGACCCCATAAGATTTAGGGCATAATCCCAACAAAATATTCATGACAATTCAAAATTTATGCTTAAACAAGTTCATGAAAAATCTAAATGTATGAATAATGCTAAATTTGTGCCTAAACATGTAAATGCTAGAGATTTGCTTGTGAAATCAAAATTTGTGCCTATATGTCATTATTGTGGAGTTAAAGGTCATATTAGACCAAATTGTTTTAAATTGAAAAATACTCCTAACAAGAATTTCTTGAATAAAAATAAGGTGCGAAATCAATTTTTGAAAAGGAAAATTTTGCCTAATGCTACTTGTTATTCTTGTGGCAAAAATTGGCCATAAAGTTAATACTTGTTATTTGTCAAAAATAAATGCTAGTGATTTTGTAACTAATTTGAAATGGGTTCCAAAATTCTTGCTCACTAACAATGAAGGACCCAAGAAATGGGTACCAAAATCTTTTGGATGAGCTATGTAGCTATGCTTCAAGAAACAATTATTGCTTTGACTTCAAATAAGGGATTAATTCAAATTGGAGCAACTAGTATGGCTTTCTTGAATTTAAGAAAGAAAAATTTGTATATTTGGTAACCTTTGTTTATAAAAAATTCTTGAGATAATTATTCTTTTGGTATCTTTATGAAAATTGTTTTGGATGGTTAGAATTTGAGATCTTTGTGAAATACTTTTGTTATTGGATTTAATGCCACAACAAATCTTTGTATATCTATTTTTGGCATTTATCTATATTGCTTATAATTTGGCTTTTTGGTCATTTAGATAATTGATACGCACAAGCGCACGCGTCGAGTAATAATATAGTTAAAACGGCCTTGGCCGAGTATCGTCCTTAGAGAATTGGATTGATTAATCTTTTAGTTATTCAGAGATCATTCCAACTTTATTTAGGGGACCGAATTGTAATGACACTTAAGGTAAACTAGTCGAAGAAAGCAAATAAAAGTGATCGAGATAGGAAATTATCAACTAAGAGACGCTTTAGGGAATATATTTCATCAAAAGTGTTATTAAACACAATTGCTTGATTCTTGGAGTAATTAACACAACGCCCAAATGTAGAAGTCTTTGATCCGGATTGAATCTTTTGAAAACAACCTATTCTTTTGCTTAAACCCTAATTACTAATTTCTTGAAACTAGATGATTAAGCAAAGCATTAAAAACCTTCATTGGAAATCTCTATCGTTATCCAACTACTTTCTATGATTTCAAACCATAGTCTAGCATGCATGATCTAATCTAAAACTCAGTTGTTCATGCAAGATTCTAAATCATGAAATCATTCAAAAATTGATCAAAACATTCAAAAGCATTAACAACAATCATGCTAGACAGCGTAAATGTAAATTAACATCCAACAAGCAAAGTTTTCAACAATTTAAACCAAAAAATTCATCTACCACTAAAACTAAGAGAAATTTAGCCTAACATGGCTTCCATAGATAAAATCAACATTAGAACAAAAAAATACAGCAAATAAACCAAGAATAAAGAAAGGGAAGAAAAGTTATCTAGTTTCCAAGCTCGTCTCCGGGATGGATTTGGCTTTCCAACGATCCTCGAACCTTCCGACATCATGGAATCTTCATACTTTGCTCTAAACAACCTATCTAAGTCTTAAATACTCCATAATCTGATGATTAGGGCTGCTGAGGACCTCTCAATTTATTGAAGGTAAAAAACTTGGAGCCCAATTAATCTCCAAAATTACATAATTTTTTATTTTTGGAAAAAGAGAGTGTCACGATGCTCTGGCCAAGTTCCGACAGCGTAATGCTACGCTTAAATGAGCGTAGCTATGATCCCCTGTTTGTCAGGTTTTGTTGTTCTTGGGTCTAGAGCATAAATGGGCGACGTAGCTATGCTCTAGCGTTACGCTGCCCTATTTTCTAGGGTTTTTGACTCGTTTTCGTCCGGTTTTTGGTTCGATTTGGTTTCTTTGGTTCTCAAAACTCATTTTCTTTATTAATTACCTTAAAACCACTAGTAAACACATTAAATCTAATAAAAACATCCCTAAATACATAGTAAAGAATGCATCTTTTAGGTGTGTTTCAATGTTTGCTCTATCATTGTATTTTTTTCTTGGAATGTATTGAGCAAAAGGATATTGAGTATTGCAAAAGATTGTCATTATTTTGATGGTTAAGATATGTTGTTTAATCTTTTGAATGATGATCGGAGTTTTCGGGACCCCGAACAAATAAATTTATATTCCACTCTCACGAGCTTCTAGGCTAGTGGGAACGGATCATCTCCACATGAAATCTAGAATTATTTTAACAATTAATGAATGTGATGGGTAACAAGGGAGTTTTTGAGATTGTTGTTTGCAATGAATTTAAAGGCATAAAAATAAAAGCGTAATTTAAAAGATAATTTAATTTGATAAAAGATCTAGCTTAGGGAATTGGATTCCACCCATTCACTTTGATGAGAGTGCAACACCGCTGCCTTGGAGCACAGCTGTGCTCTGAATTTTGACGAGAAGAAGCCCCGCGCGCATGCGCTTGAGCGTAACACTTGTCGTTGCGCTCATGGGCTGTGTTGTGGCAACTAAGACCAAGCGCAACGACGCTCGATCTATTTATAAATGTATTTTTGCCCGATTTAATTCATTCTATGCTCGATTTTCTAGCCACCAACCTCATTCTCTCTTATTTTTCCCTTTCTAGACTTTACTTCTTTTAGTTTCTCATTTATTTGCATTTTGGACTTCATCTTGGCACATTGTGTGTGGCTAAGATAAGTATTTCTAACTTAGGGTAGGATTAACACCCTTAATCTTGGTTGGAAGACTTGTATTTTGATTTCTATGATGTGTGTTTGCTGATATTTTCCTATTCTTGAATGATATTATAATTGCTATGCTTGGAATTCATGGGTTTTTGGCCAACTCTAATTTATTCTTTGATTGCTAGAGATTAGGATTGCTCTAATGTAATTTTAATCTCAAGGGGCAAGGGCTAAAGCATGCTTGTGTGTGAATTAGGTTGTTTAGAATAGTCTTTTCACAATCATTTCATGATTAGTTAATTTCAAGAACAAATTGATTAATAACTTAAGGCTATCCGAGTTATTAAATAAACTTAGCTAGATTACCTTTCTAAATGTGGGTGTTTAATTAATATGACGCTATTGAAACCAATTAGTTGAGTATCTAGAGTGATTAAGGAATTAATCATCACATTAGGGCATGAAATTTAGTCTTCTAGGTTGCATGTGCTAAGATTAAAATAAGTAAGCATTGCATAATTTAGAAGTTCTATGATCAACCAAGTGAATGGGTGAATTTTAAATCCTTAGGTTAGGCTTTTTAATCAAATTAATTTCTCTCTCAATTATGCTTTTACATTCATGTCATTACATTCCATTGCAATTAAAAACAAATGAACAAACCCCTCATGTTACCACTCGAATTCATTAATTAGCCTAAACATCTCAAGATTCGCTATGGAGACGACCTGGTCTTGCCACTTATACTACGTTGTAGTGTAGGTAGTATAGATTGGAGTTATAAATTTATCTGACTAGTGAAGGTTTGCAAGCGATGGCAAAATCTCAATCTATCAAATTGGCGTCGTTGCCAGATATTCTTAGCAACTTTTTTAGCCAAATCTTGAATTCGATTTAGTGTGCTTGTGTTTCTTGTCGTGTATGACTCGTTTTTCTAGAGGTCCTGGACTTCTAATTTTTGCAGATATTCACAAGGAAGAGCGACGACTTCGACAAGAGAGGAGAAGACAAAGAGAAGTTGAGCAAGAGACCGAACAAGGTAGTGGGACCAATTTTAGTGAAGGAATAAGGGACAAAATAGAAATTTAGAGAGTTTGAACAAATGAAAGACTCAGTGAAATTGTCTAGCAAATTCCACTAAATCACCAGCCCTTGTATCATCTTCAACAACTTATTTTATAGAAGATGGCATGCAAAGAGGTGCTTTGCATGTAGGACACTCCAACAAGCACTAGCATGAAATGGATTAGGTGTCATGATGTGAAGAAGCCAATACAAACTCATCCAAGTTATTGGAACTTAATTTTCCACTAAATAGATTTTTTTCTTTTAAAAGCTTGTTTTTAATTGAAACTTATTTTTAAAATAACTTCAATTAAAACAAATTTTAATAATTAATTAATTAAAACTATTTTAATTAATTAATCTCATTTAATATCTAATATTAAATAAAAGACACCAATCCCTTTTAACAACCAATCTTATTGATTGTGCTTGAATCAATATTCAAGAAAAAATATTTAAATCCAATTTAAATATTTGTAACTCTCCAATTTTATTTAATTCTCAATTAAATAAACAAACATTAATTATATTGAATATAATTGACGTTTTCCCCTAACCGAATTTAAACGTTTTAAATTCATTCTTCACATAGTTATTTGGTTTTATCCGATTGAGCTAGCAAGGGGACCCAATGAACCTACAGATCATGGGCTCCAACGATCTGAGATTAACTGGTCAAACTCTTTAACCTAGTTATCTAATATTCGTTATTAACAGGTTTGTCCACTATAACCTGTAGCTGCACTCCCCTCACCGTAGATATATTTCTATCCACCCGATATAACCGTCATCAATAAGTCAATCCTTCACAAATTGTTCATAATCTTAGCTAGGTCAATTACTATTTTACCCCTGAGTTACTTCTTTTCTCCTTAAGTACAATTGTCCCTCTAATAAACAATTGATTTGAGATCTAATCACCAAATCGAGCCCCTCTCGGGCCAGTGAGAGGGTGGTGTCCCTTGTTTAAGACCCAGGATCAGCACTTAAGGGAACAATCTCTCTACTATCCCTAAAAGAGAGTAGGAGTCAATTCCATCTTGCAAGTCAATGTCCCCAACTATCTACCCAATCTTACCCCTGAAATAAGGGGCTTATTGAGTCAGCGAAGTCAAGCCACTCTCACCCCATGCAAATCTAAGGATAATTCTGAATAAACAGGTGTTCATAGTTAGATCAGGATTAAGATCGAGTTACCTAGGTCATTGGTTTGAAAATAGTCAGTGTTAACAATAAATGACATTAAAAAGAAATAATGACTATTTTGTGGTCCGGTCTTGTGCAAACTCATTGCACAGAACACCTGATTCATGCTATGAAATGCATGAAATTAGGACTTTATTTGGGCATTTTTAATGTGAAAAATGAACTATTGCATCAATTTTATCTCAATTTTGGTCTTAATATGTTTAAATAAGCTTAATGAGGGTTAATTATACGTAAAAAATAATTTTTGCGGATCTGGTCCAACTCTGGTACGTTTTTTACAGGTTTCTGGCTATTTTTCATGTGATGTGCCCACAGCAGCAGGTGCGTACCGGCACTACCGAGCCCTAATTTTCCAGATTTGATCCTGTCCAGATCAGTTGCAATTTTCACAATTTTATCAGTTGAGGATCTTCGATTCTGCCTGACAAATCTTCAAAATGCGATCTCGGCCCTTCTCAACAGATTTGGTGCCTTTAAAAGACGAGGAAGCCATCCATCTTCAACAACTCTCCACCGCCGAATTCACCACTTCCTTCACCATTTTTCTGTCATTTTTCCAACATCTTGGGTTTCTTCTCTAAGTTCAAGTCAGTAGTCTTAAGAACGAAAGTTCCTCTAAGGCGTAACGGCTCTAGGATTCCTCTTCCCACAGAAGTGTGTGTCGAGGCAAGATTCTTCCTTGAAAGAGGGGGAATCATCCTAGGGAAAGACTTGTTACTTGAGGATTTGCCCAAGTTTTCTTGAGTTGTATTTATTTTCTAGCATTATTTTCTTTTTTAGTTTTCCATTTTAATTTTTACCAATCAAACATTTTCTTGTAGCTATGGTTTATGATTCAATAAAAGCGATTATTTTGTCAAAAGTGATGAGCTAAATATTGTAAGGGGTTTGACAATGTGAAAGCCTGGTATGGCCTAGGTTATGTAATTCTTCACACCACTTTGTAATCACATTCTCTTTGTTGATTTTAAAAGATAAAATCGGTAAGTTAAACTGGCAATTTGATTTAACGATCTAGCGGAGCTCTAATGCTGAGAAGGTTAGAGTGTAAGCGGATGTCACAAAGAGTTATGGGACTAAGAGCCTAGACATAGGATGATCATGTCACCTTAGAAATAAATGACACCATAGGATAAAGGAAATGAACTTGAATTAATCTAAGATCCAACTAACCATGGAAACATTAGGCATTAGCTTCTTAGAACTCCTAAAGGAACTTGACACAAGACCGAATAGGTGCAGTTTTCTGTTCATGTGTAAATAATTGTTCGGTATGATGCAGTCACATCACCTAAGGCACAACACCCGAATGGTTGTAGCATTGTTCGCCCCTGTTTGATTACCATTGTTTATCACTTTTAAGTTTTCTTTTCCCTACAAAATTCGAAACTTTTTACTTGGTTACCTTGGTTTCAGTGATTTATAGTCATGATTAATTTAAACTGAATCTAGTCCTGTGGCGACACTTGAAATACTCCAAGTTATTACTTCATCGATCGTGTATGCTTGCACGTAGACCTCGTCTATTCTATATTTACTATCATTTTATTACTCATATAAGCCCGATCGATCAAGTTCTTGGCGCCGTTGTCGGGGACTAGTAGTAGTTTTTTTATTTTATTGACTGTGATTGGTCAATGCGACCGCATTGACTTTATTTTAGAAAAATCTAACTCATTATTTTTTTGTTGTTAACGTTGAATGAGTAATGCATGAGAAGAAGGCCTTGCCGTTTTTAGCCAGATCCTGAAATAGAGAGGACCTTTCGCAGAAGAAGGAACGAACAGAGGCGAAAGCGTCGAAAGGAGAAAGAGTTGAGCACACAAGTAAATCTTGAGGAAGCCACATTCGTGCAACCAGTTCCTATGGATCCGCTTGGAGACGATCCTCCTATACCTCCTTGGAATAATGCCAACAAAATGGAGGTCAGAAACCACAACAACAACCTGCTGTAGACCCACGGAATCCCATCTTCATAGCAGATGATAGAGATAGAGGAATGAGAGACTATGTTGCATCTACATTTCAAACTGGCATCCTTGATCCTCCAATTGAAATGAAACCACTGATGTTTCAAATGTTGAATTCATTTGGTCAATTTTCCAGACTACCGAATGAAGACCCCCACAAACATCTCAAACTTTTTATGAGAATTTGTTGTTCTTTTAAAATTAGTGATGTTTCTAAAGAGGCATTAAGACTTAAGTTGTTTCCTTACTCTTTGGAGGGAGACGCAAAAGCGTGGCTTGACTTATTATAGCCTAATTCCATCACCACATGGGATAACCTCGTGGACAAATTTTTAGGAAAATACTTCCCACCAGACAAGAATGCCAAGTACAGAGGTGATATCATCACTTTCAGGCAAGCATCATCAGAATCTGTGGATGGAGCTTGGCTTAAGTTTCAGAGGTTGGTACAAAAATGCCCACATCACGGACTCCCAGTTTCCATTGTGATAGAACAGTTCTAGAATGGATTAAATCAAGCCTCGAAAATAATGGTAAATGCGTCTGCAGGAGGGTCATGGCTTAAGAAATCCGCGAATGAAGCACAAGAGATCATGGATATCATTGCCAACAACAATCAGAAATGGGGAGATACGGAGTACACTCCAACCACAAAGACAGTGGTTGAAATACAAGACATTGATACACTCGCATCCATGAATCAACAGTTGACAATCGTAGGAAACATGTTACATAATTTGGTTATAGGACCACAGAAAGTGGTAGCTGTTCAAACAGACCCTCATTCTCAAACTTGTGAATTTTGTACTACTAATCATTTAACTAGTGAATGTTTGTATAACCCCTAGTCGGTGTGTTATGTAGGTTACCAAAAGGCGCAAGATCATTGGGATCCCTATTCAAACACATACAATCCAGGGTGGAGATCACATTCAAACTTCGCTTGGGCAAAACCAAGTAGCAATACCAGCACAACACATCAGAGCACAAGGACAACACCACGTCAGTTGCCGCGAGCACAACTACCAGTGCCTCCCCCTGAGAAGAGCCCTACAATGGTTGATCTGTTGAAAGATTACATGGCCAAGAACGATGCAACTCTGCGCAACTTGGAGATGCAGGTTGGACAAATGGCCAAAGAAATCCAGAGCAGGCCTCCAAGAGCCTTGCCTAGCAGCACAGAATCTCCCAAACAGAACGGAAAGGAGCAATGCAAGGCAGACACATTAAGGAGCGGACTAGAGTATGAAGGACCAAGAATGCCCGATGCTTAAGATCGATGTCTAGAGAAAGGTTCAACAAGCGTCAACAATGCAAAAGACATCACATCAACTGCTGTGGAGAAGAAAAAGGTTGTTGAAGAAAACGAAAAGAATGACGATACTGAATCAATAGTACACGAAAAGGAAAAAAAATGCAGTCCCAATATATCGACCACCAATACCATTCATCCAAAGACTCAAGAAAGTAAATCAAGATAAACAGTTCAAGAAGTTCTTAGACATCTTGAAGCAGCTGCACATAAATATCCTGTTAGTTGAAGCACTAGAAGAAATGCCCAACTACGTGAAGTTCTTGAAAGACATTTTATCCAAGAAGAGAAAGCTGCCAAAGTACGAAACCGTCGCCCTAACCGAATGTTGCAGTACTTTGGTTAGTAGCAAAATCCCGCTGAAGCTAAAAGACCCAGGAAGTTTCACCATCTCATGTTCCATTGGTGGGCAGAGCTTGGGCAGAGCATTGTGTGATCTAGGAGCTAGCATCAACTTGATGTCATATTCGATGTTCACTCAACTTGGAATTGGGAAAGTAAAGCCAACCACTGTAACACTACAGTTGGCTGACAAGTCGACAACAAAACTAATAGGAAAGATTGAAGATGTGTTGGTCAAAGTGTACAAGTTCATGTTCCCTACAGACTTTATAATCCTAGACTGTGAAGCTGATTGAGAAGTACACATAATTTTGGGGAGACCATTTTTAGCGACAGGAAGGACCTTAATTGATGTGAAAAAGGGAGAACTGACGATGAAAGTCAACGACCAGAAAATCACATTTAATGTTTTAAGTGTTTTAAAATTTCCTGGAGACATGGACAATTGCTCATTCGTAGAAGAAATTGATGTCTTAAATTCTAATGCGCAAGATATAGTGCTTGAAGATAAGGAAGAAGAAGGTCCTGAAGAAATTGAAGAAGAAATAGAACAGGTTGCCACAATAGAAGTAATGGCCAACATCGAGGAGGAACGTGAAGTGTCAAAGCCATTAAAGCCATCCATAATAGAGCCTCCTGGGCTTGAGTTAAAGCCATTACCTCCGCACTTGAAGTACGCATACCTAGGCCAACACAATACTTTACCAGTCATCATTGTTGCTAAGGTAACGGAGCAGAACGAGCAGTCGCTATTGCAGATTCTAGGAAAGCATAAACAAGCATTAGGATGGACGATCACAAACATTAGAAGAATCAGCCCTGCATTTTGCATGCATCCAATCACCCTCGAATAAGGATAAGAATTATGTAGAAACCCAGAGGCGACTGAACCCAAACATGAAAGAGGTTGTTCGAAAGGAGATTATCAAATGGCTAGATGCCGAAGTAATATACCCAATTTCAAATTGCTCATGAGTGAGTCTAGTTCAATGTGTGCCAAAGAAAGGAGGTATGATGGTAGTTGCTAATGAGAAGAATGAATTAATTCCAACGCGAACGGTGACAGAGTGGCGAGTATGCATGGATTATAGGAAGTTGAACAAAACCACCAAGAAGGACCATTTTTCGTTGCCTTTTATTGACCAGATGTTAGAAAGGTTAGCAGGGAAGGAGTATTACTACTTCCTTGATGGTTACGCAGGGTACAATCAGATTACAATCATTCCTGAGGACTAGAGTAAAACTACGTTCACATGTCCTTATGGTACCTTCGCTTTCAGAAGAATGTCATTTGGATTATGCAACACTCCCGCCACATTTCAAAGATGCATGATGGCAATATTTTCAGAATTCGTAGAATGTACAGTCGAAGTCTTCATGGACGACTTTTCAGTGCATGGAGAATCATTTCAAATTTGTCTAGGAAATTTGGAACAGGTGTTGGAACCATGTGAAGAAACCAATCTGGTCCTAAACTGGGAGAAATGTCACATTATGGTGACAGAAGGGATCGTGTTAAGACATAAGATATCGAAGCATGGGTTAGAAGTAGACAAAGTCAGGGTTGAGCTCATCTCAAAACTTCCTACGCCCACTTCGGTAAGAGACATGAGAAGCTATTTAGGACATGCAGGGTTCTATCGAAGATTCATCAAGGATTTTTCAAAAATTGCAAGACCTTTATGCAGACTGTTGGAAGTAGATAGACCAATTATCTTTGATTAAGACTGTAAAGAAGCATTCAACAAGTTGAAGGAAGCTCTAACAACAGCTCCTATTATGACTGAACCTGATTGGACATTATTGTTCGAATTAATGTGTGATGCCAGTGACTTCGCAATGGGAGCAGTTCTAGCACAAAATAAGAACAAAGTTATTCACCCAATATACTATGTTAGCAGGACAATGAACGAAGCACATGAAAATTACACAACCACAGAGAAGGAGTTGCTCGTTGTAGTATTTGGATTTGACAAGTTTAGGTCTTATCTATTAGGGACCAAGGTCATAGTCCACACTGACCATTCGACATTAAAATATTTACTTAGGAAGAAAGACGCAAAGCGGAGGCTGATCAGATAGATTTTGCTCCTACAAGAGTTCGATTTAGAGATTATGGACAGAAAGGGTACATAAAATCAAGTAGCCGACCACTTGTCATGACTGAAAACAAAGGATGAAGACTTGGACGAAGTCAGGGATACTTTCATTGATGAACAACTATTGGCAATTTACAATATCCCTTGGTATGCCGATTTCGCCAATTACTTAGCCGCAGGGATTGTTCTACCAGAAGCCACAAGTCAGAGATTGAAGAAATTCTTCCATGATTTTAAGTTTTATTATTGAGATGACCCATATCTATTCAAGCTTGGATCAGACCAAATCTGGAGAATATGCATCACTGAAGAAGAAGTACAGTCTATTCTTGAAGCATGTCATACAGCTCCGTATGAAGGACACTTCGCGGGAACTAAAATTGCCGCCAAGTTGTTGCAAAGTTGATACTTTTGGCCAACACTATTCATAGATGCCCACAAGTTCGCCCAAGAATGTGACAAATGTCAGAGAACAGGAACTCTAACAGGTCGTAGTGAAATGCCAATGAACTATATCCTCGAAGTCAAAATTTTTTATGTTTGGGAGATTGATTTCATGGGTCCATTTCCTCCATCATTCGAAAATTCCTATATTCTTCTAGCATTGGACTATGTCTCAAAGTGGATCGAAGTAGTGGCCACTACGTCTAACGATGCCAAGGTTGTGCAGAAATTTCTCCTGAAGAATATTTTCTACAGATACGGAACACCAAGAGCTTTGATAAGTGATTAAGGCACCCACTTCATAAATAGAACAATAACAAACCTATCACGAAAGTATAATGTGAAGCACTGTGTAGCCACAACATATCATCCACAGACTAATGGATTGGTTGAACTCTCCAACAGAGAGATCAAGGGGATTCTTGAAAAGACCGTAAATCCATCAAGAAAGAATTGGTCGCTAAGGCTTGATGAAGCTTTGTGGGCTTACTAAACTGCATTCAAAGCACCTTTAGGAATGTCACCTTATCGTATAGTGTTTGGTAAGGCTTGCCACTTGCCGTTGGAATTAAAGCATAAAGCCTATTGGGCAATCAAAAAGCTGAATCTGGATATGAGCTTAGCAAAAGATAAGAGAATGCTACAGTTAAATAAATTAGAAGAAATGTGATACCAAACCTATGAGAATGCAAAGTTAAGCAAAGAGAAGATGAAAAGGTATCACGATCAAAAGATAAGGCCATCTAAGTTTGAAGAAGGGCAGCAAATTCTGTTGTTTAACTCCAGGCTAAGACTGTTTCCAGGAAAATGAAAGTCAAGATGGTCGGGACCCTTTGTTATTCATAAAGTCTACCCACATGGTGCATTGGACTTACAAGATAAGCACAATAACATCTTCAAAGTAAATGGACAGAGAGTAAAACCTCAATTAAACCTCAATTTCCCTTATTGAAGTAAATGGACAGAGAGTAAAAAGTTACTGGGGAGGAACAGTAAATAAGGAAAGAACCTCAATTTCCCTTATCGAAGTAGAGTAAGTTGATGTCCTCCAATACAAGTATATTCAAAAAAAGACAAAAAAACAAAAAGAAAAAAAAACAGAGTTAATATGCCTGCAAATAAACTCTATCTAGGTTGGTTTTGTCAAAGGAAGAGGTATTTAAGATGACCGAAGGGAACACCTCAACCTGGAAACCTACCTGAGAGTTTAGTCGTATAAACTTTTTTAATTATCTACTTAAGCGTGCAGGTGTTAAGAAAAGGTTGCAAAAGGTGTGCGTGCATCAGCATAATGTTGTGAGTACATCTGAGAAAAAGGACGGAAGCTTCCATAAGATGATGACGTCATTTAAAAAAGTCAGTGGGCCAGAACTACCTATAAATAGGTTGACGTGAGGCCATTTACTCCACACTTAAACTGTAACGCCCTGAATTTTTCATCGTTAATAAATTAATTAATATGATAAGATATGGTATAATATATAATTATTTGATAATTTAGTTATTATTATATATAATATTAATATATATTATAATTATATAATTACCTCGGTATGCGTGCGACAAAAGGAAGAAAAAACCTCGGTTGTATCGTCTTCTCCTTCTTTGCGTGGGTTCACTGCCGCCGCCTGCGCCTCACGACCGATCGCGTCGCCCAACCCGCGCCGCTCACCGCCGATCATCTCAGTCGCTCCGCTCGTCCACGTCAGACTTCTGCCTTCCGGCCAGCCGTCGCGCCTGCAGCAACCGCACCAGCTGCTCGGATTAAAGACCGCCGCCGCCGCTTGAAGCCTCGCCGTGCGCCCGCCCAGCCGCCGCCGCTGCGCGTAGCCGTCGTCGTCCTGCGCGCCGCCGCACGTTTCGTCGCGCCAGCTGCCGCCATTTGGATCTGGCCGTTTGCACTACCTCGGCTCTGCGATGTCCAAACACAGTTGTGGTAGGTTCAGGGTAAGATTTCTTTTGTTTGGGCCTTTGTCAAAAATATATATAAATACCCAGTGAGGTTTAATTTAAGCCTGATGTAGTTCACACTTTTTAGGTGGGAGACTGAAGGGGAAAAAAAAAGGGTTTAAGCGTTGTTGGTTTGGGTTGCAGCTCGAGGCGAGGTGGGTACTGAGTTGTTGAAATTTAATGTTGCTTGGGAGAAAATTTCTATTCTACTGTATAATTTGGATCTTTTGATACTAGGACTGAAGTTTAGGAAGGCTCCCACGTGGTTGTTACTGAATTCAGATTATTGAGGTAAGTGATTTTACTGCTGGCAGCCACAGTACAGTATGGTTAGCAAATGACCTTTCATGACTTAATTGGCTTTAGTATTTTATTTATCATACCTGTTAGTATTTTATTTATCAGTGTGATTATTTGGCTATATTCATGATTGGTCTACTGTTGAGAAATTATCATGTACCAATAGTGTCTGCTCTGTATGACTGTACTCCATGCCACTGCCCGTTGTCCCATGCTCTATTATTATGTATTATGTGGATCATCAGGTTCACATCCAGTTTTGACGGTGTGCCATCAGGCCACTAGGCATGTGTGGACCGACGGGTTCACCTCCATGTTCATTGGTGTGGTTCATCAGGCTCACACCACAGTACTGACGGCGTGCCATCAGGTCGCTAGGCATAGTGACGGGGCAGTTGGCTTACAGATCTAGAAATCCCAGTAATGGGATTACTTACTGAGTTTTATACTCATGCAGTTACAATTTCATGATTGCAGGAAAAGGCAAGCATGGGCCGGCGGGCGACAGACAGAATCCATGACCGGGCCAAATAGGACACGAGAGAGCTTCCGCATTCATTGTTCATGATATTTTTTTTCTTATTTTTTTTTCATTTAAATAAGTTGTCCTGCTAGTTTCGTGAGGAATTATTTCTTTCATTCTTTTTATTCGTTAACTATGTTTTGGGGTACCCCGAGTCAAGAATTCCAGCTACTTAAATTTAATGAAATTATTTGTTTGATAAAACCCTTTTATTTTAGTCAAATATGTTAACGGAATCGTTTTGAAACGTGTGCATGCATGAAGTAGCGATTCTTAGAAACTCGGGTCGTTACATAAACTCTTGACCTACCCTTAGTTCGTGCATGTTATCCCTACCATTGATGAAGAAAACCGTTCATAAAGCTCATCTTCTCGGATTCTCCTCGCTCGATCAAACGCTCGAACTCTCACTTGAAGGATGAAGACAAACTCTAGCTCATCTACGACCGGTCGATCATCCATGGAGAAGCAGACCTACATTCGGTCGAGGGCTCGGTGACTCTTTGAAGAGGAAGCATCCACTTCGGAGACAATGTAGAGGTTGCCGGAGCAAATGCCGCCTCTGGTCGCCCCATCGACAACCAAAAATTTGAAAAGTAGAACGAACCGAAGGAAAAATCGGAGACCTAGTCTGCCGTGCATGGGTTGCATGGATCTCGACGTTCGCTCAAAGGAATGGTAGAAAGAAGTTCGGGAGATGGGAGCCCAATAGAGACGCGCATTGGTGAGGAGGAAGAAGAGGACACTCAATCAAACATTTTGGAGCCATCCGGTTTAGATACGAGTTCTCACACTTTGAGGGTGTCTGTTAAAACTGACGAAGGAGACGTTGGTAATCTATTGACCGACAAGGTGTGGAGAAAAGTGTTGAAAGACATAGCACATATTGCGAATGAATGGAGACAACAGTTCTAGGAGGACAAGAGGTACGAAGAAGCTAAAAGGGCTTTGGAAAAAGCGTTGGAGAAGAACCAAGAACAAAGACGGAGAGAAGAAAAGGAAAGAAGAGTGGAGGATGGAGAAGAAAGAAAAACAAAGCACAAGGCTGGAGGCAGTAGTTGTTTTGAAGAAGGACAACAAAGCAACGATGCGACTACAGTAGCCCTGCCACAGCAGAGGGCAGAGGCTAAGGAGGCAAAGCTGCAACAGAAGTCTGATGCAGCTGCAGAGGTGTTCGAGGACTCCCACACTTATGAACCTGAGGGCCCAAATGGAGAAATAAGGCTCAAGGAAGATGAAGATGTTTTGGGAGAGGTTGAGGAGGCCACAACCAACAAGGAGGGTGAGCAAGTGACTTTCAAAAGAGTCACAAGGTTTGGCAGCAATAGGAAGGCTGAAGCAGGAGAGTTGACAGTGAACAATGCAGAGGAAGAAGTTCGCTGCAAGGATCATCCTCTCATATTCGAGTGATGAGAGTGATGAGGAGGAAAAGAAAATGGCGGTGCTACGGAGGAGGGAAATTTTCGAAGAAAACGGGTTCTCAAGAAAGGAAAGGGAGTTCTTGCGATACATCACACAAATCATGACTTACTACAAGTGGGAGGCATTGTGTGAGCAGCCACCAACCACCAGCATCTCTCTAGTTCGAGAGTTTTACCTGAGGATGAAGGCAAATACGAGCATCTATAGAGTACATGTGGTGGAGGTAGATTTTTCTGACAGCGCCATCAATGTTATCTATGAGGTGCACGATGATCACGAGGAGGAAAGCTTCATGCGGATGTACAACCCCTCGGAGGCGTAGGTGCAGAGTGCGTTAAGCACAATTGGAGTACCTAGAGTTGAATGGGTGATGTCTTCCACTGGATGCAAAACTCTCAAGCCAGGGGACATCAAGGAGAACTTGGCTGCGTGGTTTTACTTTCTCAAGCACCGCATCATGCCCACAACCCACGACAACACCATTTTTTTGGAAAGAGCAATGTTGTTATACAGCATTAGGATGCACCTGCTCATCAACTTGGGAGAAATTATTAACTAGGAAATGGTGGAATGCGGCTCGAGAACTAGGGGCGCCTACTTTTCCCTTCCCTTATTGGGGAGCTTTGTGCTCGAGCTAGAGTCGAGGTGGATGAGGCAGAGGAACGTTGCAAGCTCAAGCCTGCCATTGAGATGAGCCTAATCTAGAGACTACAAGGAAGAAAGGAGCCCGCAAAGGCAAATCCACCAAGTCTTCGCCCACAGCCTCCCCTTCAGCAGAACCGACAACTCCATTTGGAAGTTCTGTGAAAGAGCCAATTGAAATCCCTCCGCATTCACCAACAGAATTGGGCTTCCAAACTCCTCCTCCTCCTGCTTAGCAGTTTGCCAGAACAGCACCCTCTCCTACAGCACGTTCAGCATCTATACCTGATCCCCCTACAATAGGTGATATACCTCCAGGCCATTCACAACAGACATCAGGTGCTACCTTGCTCTCCGTTCATGCCACAACTGTTGTTGGCTACATGACAGAGCGGTTAGAGTAGTTTATGCAGCAGTCCCGAAACTATTGGAAATATGCCAAAGAAAGGCACATGGCATTCAAGTAGTTCTTCAGCTCTGCAAGGCCCGACCGCTACCCTAACCTTCTTATTTTTCTGAATCACATTCTTCATGACCTGCTGGACAAAGAACAGGATACAAAAGTTGATAATGATACCCCTTCTCAATAGGGGAGTTTCATGTTCCTTCTCTTGTTCTTTACTTTGAAACAAAAATTAACTCAGATTTCCTTTTGACTGCTTTAGTTTTAGTTTTCTTTTTAGTACATTTTAGCTTGTTTTTAGTTAGTTTTATTTTTGTACTACTGGATTATAATTTCTTTTGTTGGCTGGATATGTATGATATGGTTGTTATGCTTGATGTTTGGTTTGTTGTGCAGAGTTGCTCTTTATGACGACACTTAGGGCTTATTTCTTTTTAGAATATCTTGCTGTCAACTCCAATAGAATGCAAAACCAAGAGTTTTATTTTTGGTTGTGCAAAACATCTTTAGGCTAGTCTCCTGCATAACCACTAGTATAGCACACTAGGAGAGCTTAGCTGTACTTGTTGCATCCAAGCCAAAAGTCACCATCTATTTTGCCCCTTTTTGTAGTTTTCCTCTTTCAAGCAATGAGGACATTGCAAATTTTAAGTTTGGCGGGAGGGGGGGAAGGAATATATGTTGATGCAGTGTGAGTGATACTTACTTGTTCTGAATTTATAAACGTTATATGTATGTGATGTGCTAGGCCGAAAAAAAACAGAAGAAAATATATAGCTAGGATGACACTCCTCCTTCCCAAATGAGCCAAAGTAGCCAGGAGCGAGCATGACACCCGTGTTGTCTTTTGTAGCAAAATAGTTGGTAAGGGAAGTGAGTGAAGCCTAGACTGTGAGTCTTGCTCGTAGTTAGATGACTCGCATGACACCCGTGTGGGCAAACTGGAACAAAGGTAAGGATGACATGATGGGTTTATCCTAGGCGGAGAAAAAAGGAAAAGAAGAGGAAAAAAATAGCATGAATAAAGGCCTAGAAAAACTCTAAGTTTGGGGGTGTAGAAATTTTGTACGCTATGTTGAATTTGTGATGGCAAGTTGTTGCATGTTTTTGGTCCCACTAGGCTCAAATATTAGTTGTCATGTTAGGTGGATAGTCAAAAGAAGTTGAACCTTTAGCAATATAAAACTCTTGTGCGAATTCGAAGGAAGCTTGTAGCTACGCAAGGTATTTTGATTAGAAACCCCTTCTGAAAGTGGTATGCTCTGCATTTATTAATTTGAATATGCAGGCTTTGGGATTGTGGTGAATTGTTTTGATGTTGTTTTCTTGAGGACAAGAAAAGACTTAAGTTTGGGGGTGTTATTCATGCTATGAAATGCATGAAATTAGGATTTTGTTTGGGCATTCTTAATGTGAAAAATGAACTCTTGCATGAATTTTATCCCAACTTTGGTCTTAATATGTTTAAATAAGCCTAATTAGGGTTAATCAAGTCAGTAGTCTTAAGAACGAAAGTTCCACTAAGGTCTAGTGGCTCTAGGATTTCTCTTCCCGCAGAAGTGTGTGTCGAGGCAAGATTCTTCCTTGAAAGAGGGGAAATCATCCTAGGGAAAGACTTGTTACTTGAGGATTTGCCCAAATTTTCTTGAGTTGTATTTATTTTCTAGCATTATTTTCTTTGTTAATTTTTCATTTTAATTTCTACCAATCAAACATTTTATTGTAGCTATGGTTTATGATTCAATAAAAGTGATTATTTTGTCAAAAGTAATGAGCTAAATATTTTAAGGGGTTTGACAATGTGAAAGCCTTAGGGTTTTTATGGCTTAGGTTATGTAATGCTTCACACCAGTTTGTAATCACATTCTCTTTGTTGATTTTGAAAGATAAAATCAGTAAATTAAAGATCATCTCTAATCCTGAGAAGGTTAGGGTGTAAGCAGATGTCACAAAGGGATATGGGACTAAGAGCCTAGACATATGATGGTCACGTCACCTTAGAAATAAGGGACACCATAGGATAAAGGAATTGAACTTGAATTAATCTAAGATCCAGCTAACCATGGAAACATTAGGCATTAGCTTCTTAGAACTCCTAAAGGAACTTGACAAAAGATCGAATAGGCGTAGTTTCTGAAGGGAAAATGATCCCGTCGGAAGCGTGTGATCGCGTTCTTTGATTTCTTGAAAGAATTAAAAATGCAAATAAACAAGAAAAGGTTAAGCACCATACCTTTATCGATCCACAAATGCATAAAAATATTCTCCTCGTATCGGTAATCTCCTCCTTGAATTCTTCTCGATCTCCTCCTTGAATTCTTCTAATTCCATGAGATCTTCCTTTCTATGACTCTGGCAAGGATCCGGTTTGTGGGAACCGCTTCTTGAAAGAGTGAAGGGGATGTGAAGGAGAATTTTCTTAGAACTTTTTCTAAGAAAATTGGGAGAATTTCTAGAGGAGAGTTTCAGAATAATCGTAGAGATTATTCCTTGTGAGAGAGTGTAGGTGTGTCTAGTGTAAAAGTGAGTTCTATGAGAGCTCCCAAAGGCCCTATTATAGAACTCCATAGGTCACTCCTAATCCATTAGGATAACCTTTGGCAGAGATTTAAATATTTAATAATATCTAATATTAATAAATATCTACCCAAATAATATCTCATATTAAATGGTTAAAATATTTAAATCATATTTAAATATTTATCTCCGACATGACCTTTAATTTGAATCTCATCCAAATTAAATAATTGTTTTTTGAATCCAATTAAAATTAATTAATTCAAATCTTTATTTAAATAAATAATTTTATTATATGGATCTCATCCAAATAATTTAATTATTTGAATCATATTCAAATAAATTAATTCTCCCATTATATATTTAATTCGAATCTTATTCAAACTAAATAATTTATTTATTTATATGGATCTCATCCAAATAAATAATTAACTATTTGAATCATATTCAAATAAATTAATTCTCCATACTATAAAGTTATAATTTGAATCTCATTCAAATAAACTTTATAATAAATCATGTAATTAAATTGTATCCAATACAATTAATATTTCCCTCATTAATTTGAACATTTCAAATTTTCTTTCAACATAGTTGATCCTTGTTGGTCCGTGGTGAGCTAGCAAGGGGACCTTATGGACCTACAGATTATAAGCTCCAATGATCCAAGATTAATTAATTAAACTCTTTAATTAAATTAACCTTCATTCATTAACTACAGGGCAAACCACTATAGACCCATAGTTGAACTCTTATGCACTGTAGGACAAGTTGTATCCATGGATATAATCAGTATAAGCAAGTCGATCCTTCACGAGTTGTTCATAATTACAGTTGGGTCAATGTCCGTTTTACCCCTGTAATTACATTTTTTCCTTAAGTACCACTGATTTCTCTAATGAACAATTTGTTTATGGTCCAACCATAAACTAAGTCCCTCTCGGGCCAGTGAGAAGGTGGGGCCCCTTGTTCAAGACCCGAAATCAGTACTTAAGGGAACTACTCATCTACTTACCCTATGCGGGAAGGAGTGAATTCCATCTTGTGAAGCTTATGTTCCCAGCTCCCTATTTAGGCAAGTCCCCAAAATGGTATGCTTATTGAGTCGGCAACTCGGGCCACTCTCACCCGTGCAAATCAAAGGACTGACCTTACAAACAGGAGTTCATAAGTCACTCAGGATTAAGATCGAGTCACACATGATCATCCTATGAAGTATTAATCTCATCAATTAATAGATTTACAAAGAGATTAAATATTTTGCGGTCCGGTCTTATAAAAACTCTTTGTATAGGATACCCTCACTCACATGCCTCCACATGAATGGTTTGAATCAAACCATTTGTAACTATTACAAAGTGGGTCGTATCCATAGTGTTACCAGGAGAAGGCACTCAACCTTATCCATATACTATAGACCTTTAGGTTATTTCTTGAACATGATCCACTCGTATGTCAACTACATACATGTTCAAGACTTCATATAATAACCTAGGATTTTATGGTTAATGGATAAATTAATATTGCATAATTAATAATTAAATTAATCAATTAATAAATTACGAGGCTTTAGGACACAAATCCAAACAGTTTCATGTTCATGTGTAATTCATTGTTCGGTATGATGCAGTCACATCACCTAAGGCACAACACCCAAATGGTTGTAGCATTGTTCGCCCATGTTTGATTACCCTTGTTTATCGCTTTTAAGTTTTTTTTTGCCTACAAAATTCTAAACTTTTTACTTTGTGACCTTGGTTTCATTGATCCATAGTCATGATTAATTTAAACTCAATCTAGTCCTGTGGGATTCGACACTTGGAATACTTCAAGTTTATTACTTCATCGATCGTGTATGCTTGCACGTAGACCTCGTCCATTCTATATTTACTACTCATATACCCCCGGTCGATCAACACCCCCACTCACATGTCTCCACATGAACAATTCAGGATCACATCGTTTGTATTAAATACAAAGTGAGTCGTATTCAATAGTGTCCCTAAGATAAAGCACCCAACCTAATCTTTATACTATTGACCGTTTTGACTATCTACTCGAACTTGATCCACTTTTATGTCTCTACATAAAGCTCAAGTACTCATACAATAGTCATGGGTTCTTAGTTTATTGGATTTAGGATTACATTCACATATTCAATAATAGCTTTACTGAAGAAGTTCGATAACAACTTTATTGATAATAGAAAGTGTTAAAAGTTTACAAACTACGAGTTTTAGGACATAAAACCCAACAAACTCCCACTTGGACTAAAACTCCTAGTGGAAATATATACATATACAATATGTTGAGTTTACAGATAGAAATAAATAAATACAATAAACTAGGGCATCAGATACCCATCTCTTTCTCCCACTTGCCCTAGATTATACAACCTGAAGTCCTAGACTCACTAGGTGACCCTCAAACACTTTAGCCGTGAGGGCCTTTGTTAACGAATCATCAATATTGTCCTCTGACGCTATCTGTCTGACGACAATGTCTCCTCTTTGTACTATCTCCCTGATGACATGGTACTTACGCTCGATGTGCTTGTTGCGCTTGTGGCTTCTAAGTTCTTTAGAATTTGCAACTGCGGCACTGTTATCGCATTACAGAGTGAGCGGCAGATGCATATTTGGAACCACTTTCCAATCGGTTAAGAACTTTCTAAGCAAAACAAATTGAAATCTAAAATTTGATTTCAACAAAAAAAATGGAATCTAAACCATTAAAATTTGTAAATGTAAAATTATTATTGAAAACCATAAATAAATATAGAAAATTTAGATTTTTATGGAAACATAAAATGTGAATTAAAGAATTTTAAAAATTGGAGTAGAATTTTGATGGTTTAAGGGTGTGTTTGGAATACCTTTTTAAGTGTTTAATTTAAAAAATAAGTCATTTTGAAATAAATACAGTGTTTAACAACTACTCAAAATGGATTTTGAAAACCATTATGAAAAAGCGATAAGCTACCTCACCACTCAAACCACAGATGTTATACAAAAAATATTAACATACACTTTAACAACTGAAAACCAACAAGTAAAATAGTATTTGCACACAAAAGTTGGTAACCCAGTTCGGCGATAAACCACCTACTTCTGGGGGGCAGTGTGCCTAGAAAGATAATCCACTAATATTGTATAAGTTAAGCATTTACAACGAAGTACTTATCTGTAAAGTAACCACTTCTATAGCTTGCAGACCTTAACTTGCAATCCACCTAGGTTCCCTCTAGATGTGAGACTCCCTCTCAAAAGTACTTAGGCTCCCCCTAAGTGTGGCAATATTAGTGATGAACATTTCGGCTTTACGATAGTGTGTGAGACTCCCTCTCAACTTGATTATCTTCCTCGTGACTCAGTGAACTCCTTTCATGTGAGAACTTAGGTCCCCCTAAGTCTTGAGAACTCCCTTCTCAATTTGCAACGTCTTAGGCTCCCCATAAGGCTTGAGAAACTCCTTCTCAATGAGTGATGTCTTAGGCTCCTCCTAGGATAGAGAATATCTACAGAGTTTCGAGAACTTCAACAAAAGAACTTGCACAGCGGATGATAAAGAGAAAATCTCAAAATACAATAAATCACGACTCAGGCCACCAACAAACAAAACTCTCTTCAAGAAAATAAACTGATGCGGCAGCGGTCTGACTTCTTCTTTTAACACCATGAAACAAACAAGGAAAGAGTTCCCATAAAAATATTTTCCTTTGATACAAAATGTGCTTTTCCAAAAAAGGAAAATATCTAACAATTATCTTCTGCCAAGAAAACTCAGTTTATGAAATACCAAAAATCTTCTTTAACAATCCAGATTATGAAATATGACATGTCCTAAGTGGATGTTAAGACATCATTTGAGACATCCGAGAAAAATCGCAGAGACACATCCTTATAAAAATATAAAACCAACCATTGAATCTCCAACATATTATTTTAAACCATTTTCTGTCAAAAGTGTTTAAATGAAAATGAATTTTTGAAAAAAAATTATTTTTTAAGTCAATCCAAATGAGCCCTAAAACACTCATAAAAGAATGAGCTTGAGGATGTAAGAGAAAGTTTCCACACAGCTTCCTACTCTTACTTGTATTTTTCTCCCTCTTATACTTATGTCCTTCTTTTCTTTTTCCTTCTTTCTCCTCCTCCTTTTTCCTCTGTAGGGTGGCTCCTCCTCCTTTTTGTAGTAGGGTAGTGAATGGAGAAAAATTACTCGAGAGATTGAAACAATGGGCCAACAATTGTACACCATACTGGATACTTAGTGTTTATTTGGTTTAAGGTTTTACAAATGTTTGAAAATTACATGCCTGGAAATAAATGGTGATTGAGAATTACATGCCTGGAAATAAGATGGCTAGTAATAAGAGATTGTTGTGTTTGGTTGTTCATTAGAATGTTATCGGGATTTGAAACCAACAAATTATGTTTGTGTTTATCTTATCACATTAATTATGGTTACTTCATATAATTTTAATAGACTAGTTTGATACTATGTGTGTTGCACGTGTGTTAGGTAAAATTTAAAAAGAGAACTTAGTTATAAAATTTCATTATAATTTTTTTTTAACTTTTTATTGGATGATTTAATTAGCCTTCTAATTTTAAACTTTAAATTTAAACAAATCTTTATGCAGATAGAAGCCCTAAAAACTTAATCTCTCTTGTTTTGTGATGCTCTTCTTCTTGATTTTTAACTTGATTTCAAAATTTTATAAATTTGTGTGTATATACAACAAATTTAAAAAAGAGAAAAAAAAAAGTACAAAAACATGTAAAAATGAATAATAAAACTTATTATAAATTCCTAAACTCATTGGTGTGCATTTACAAAAATTAAAAAGTTAACAAAAACTATAAAAGCATAAAAACAGTCAATCACTCTCTTCTCCGTCACTTTGCCAACCTCTAAATTACTTGAACCTTAAGAAATTTCTTGAACTTCAAAAGCAACGTCTTTTTTTCCATTCTCTTCAATATGTGGTGTTAGAGATTTGGTGATTGACCTTCTATTTTTATAAGATTGTGCTTTCATGGCTTTCTCGGATGTCATAAATTATGTCTTAACATCTGGTTCTAACATATCGTAATTTTGGAAGAATATTTTTCTTTCCTAATCTGGATTTTGTATGTGGAATATTTATATTTTCTAAACTGGGAAATCTCAACAGAAGTTTATTGATGGATATTTTCCTTTTATGGTAAAGCGTATATTGTTAAGAAGGAAATTTTTTTTTATGGAACTCTTTTCTTATTTGAACTTGAATATTAAAAGAAGAAGTCATGGTCTATCTAAGGGTTGCTGCATTTGTTTTATTCTTCGAGAGAGTTTTTTGTACTAAGTGGCCGACGCTGTACTACATTGTTTTGATCTAAGGTTGTTGTATTTCCATTGTACAAGTTCTTTGTTGTCGATTTCGAAACCTCAAAGATAATCACTGTCTTAGGGGGACCTAAGGCATTAATTCAGAAACGGGATTCTTAGTCTTAGGGGGATAGGGATGGCAACGAGGCGGGGTGGGGTCGGGGATGCACTCCCCATCCCTATCCCCGTGGGGATCTTTAATCTCTGTCCCCGCCCCATTCCCCGTTTTGGGGAGTTGGGGTCGGGGTCAAAGAATCCCCGTTCGAGGATTCGGGTTCCCATGGAAAAAATCTTCGTTTATGATTTTTTTTTATTCTTTTTATTACTTCAAATTAATTAAAATTTAGAATTTATTGAAATTATAAATATTTTATATAAGAAGTTAATATTATTATTATATATATTTGTTTAAATGAATAATTAAAAAATATTTTAATTCTTTTTCTTATAAATTTAATAAAATAAATAAATTTATTATGTTAGAAAATTAAAATTAGAATATAAAAATTAACTAAAACAGTAGCGTTTTAGTAGTTTATATATATATATATATAAAATTAAAAAGTTCGGGTATTTTTTATTTATATATATAAATAAACAATTAAAAAAATCCAGGATGGGGACGGGGCGGGATCCCCTCCCCGTCCTCGCCCCATCTTCGATCGGGGACCCAATTTAAATCTTCGGTCAAATCAGGACTTTCCCATCCCATTCGGGTCGGGGACCCGACCCCATGAAAAAAAATTTCATCCTATAGGAGGAGCCTAAGACTTTATTCTTGAGAAGGATTTCTCCATCTTAGGGGGACCTAAGATTCTTCAGTGAAAGGAGTTTGCTAAACTACAAGGAAGATAATCAAGCTGAGAGGAGTCTCACATACTGTCAGAAGCCGAATTGTCCATCACAAACATTATCACACTTAGGGGGAGCCTAAGGTCCATTGAGAGGGAGTCTCACATCTAGGGGGTGAAAGAATGGAATTTCAAAAGCAGAAGCGTTTGATCGCCTTGTGCTTTAGAATTTTATTTTACAATACTCAATTAAATAAATGACGTAAACAAGATAAACATATTTTCTTTAAAGGTGCTTTCTAAAGAAAATAAACAGAAAGGAAAGGGATAGTAGCACACATACCCTTGAAGAACTTTCTTCTTGTTTCCTTTCTATAGCAAGAACTCGAACTGTTCTTCTCTCGAACACCTGTTCACAACAAAAACAAAAACTCATTCAAAACACCACCACAAAGTCTTCCTTAGTATTCTCGAGGTGAGAATCACTGAGAGTTGTGGGCTTCTGTGAATATTTTGGGAAAAAGGAAAGGAAGGCATTTGAGAAAAAATTGCAAAGAGTAGAGTTTTCTTTTCTTCTGATTTTTACAAAAAATAGATCTCTCACACTAATGCAAAAACGTGCATATATGAGAGATGAATGAGGAAGAGAGGGAGTTGTTGAATAACTCCTCACTCAACATGGGAGTTATTTCATTAACTTTAAATTTAAATATATTAACTAAATTAATATATATTAAATTTAAACCATATATTATATCCCATATAATATATAACCTATAGTTTATATATCACATATAATATAACCTATAGTTTAAATTCTCTCATATAACCTATAGTATTAATACGAATCACATTTATATTAATTTTAACCTATAGTTTATATATTTTAGAAGAAACACAAATTTTTATTAGAGCGCCTCAAGGGCCAAATTTGAAGACAAGTCCTTTTGGACTTGATTAATTATCCACGTGGGATAATCGTCCAACCAATCAACATTTAGATGACAAGGTTTCGCATTTTTGGCAATGTGATCCGCAACAACATTACAACCTCTATGACAAAAACAGAAAATCACCGAATTAAAGGACATTGACAGCTTCTTTATTTCCTCTAGCTAGCAATCAACACTGCTTGCCCAGATATCATCATCGTGAATGAGGTCAATCGTTTGCTTACTATCTGATTCAACTATAAGGTTCATGTTAGGAAAAGAGCTTGCAAAGCGAAGGCCTTCTCGGACCGCTAGGATTTCAGCCAAAGGGGGAGCAAGATCCATTTCCAAGAAGCGCGCCGAAGCACCCATCAGACGACCAGCAACATCTCTAATCACCACCCCCAGACCCGTTTGAGAGCAACCTTGTTTCCAGGCAGCATCAACATTTAGCTTGAGAAAACCCGGAGCTGGAGGGCACCAAGAGTTACCAAAGTATGGTCGGAGGCATTGAACAACTCGCCTTTTGTCTTAGGTTTTGAATTAACAGCAATAAAGTCTTCATAATACTTCAATATCCATCTTCCTTTAGTACTATAATCTGGAATTGGTTTGTTTGCCCATAAATTGTTTTTGTCATTCCATAAGCCCGAACAAGCAACCGCCATAACACTTAAGGATTCCAAATTCGAAGACGAGCTGATTGCTGCCCATCTATCACCAAAATTTTCATTAAAGTTATCGTTGATGAGAGCAGAGCTGGGAATTTCATCCCAAATGGGCTTTACACGAGGGCAACTGATTAGAGCATGATCAACAGACTCCACGCCACTTCCACAACCCGGACAAATAGGTAAACAATTCAGACCCTTCTTGTAGAGATTAAAATTTGTTGGAATAATGTTATAGACTGCTCTCCAACAGAACAATTTAACTTTCCTAGGGACTGATAACTTCCACAAAGTCTTCCACAAGGATTCAGAGGTAGCTTGGTTTGATAAGGATGCTCTGATCATGGATTCCATATATACTTTGTAACCACTACGAACTGAATATTTGCCTTTTTTATCAAAATGCCAAGTCCATTTATCACCTAGAGCCATATTTGTTGGAATACTGCATATTAACTTTGTGTCTTCGTTAGGGAGAGCTCTCTCGAGCCTATTGACCGACCAATTACCATCAGAATCTATAAAGTCTGAAACCATGGCATGCTCAAAAGAATCATCCGTTAACAAAGGCTTGAAGGAAGATCTTCTCGGAATCCATGGATCTAAAAATATTCTGATAGATTTTTCATTTCCAACAAGATATCTGAGCCCAATTTGAGAATTTCTTTGCCCCATAACAGACTCTTCCACAGGTAAGACGGGTTAGGACCCTCACAAGATTCAAGAATATTGCCATTTGGGAAATAAATGCTTTTCAGAATTCTCGTAACCCAGGCATTAGGTCTTGTCAACAATCTCCACACTTGCTTTCCAATCAGCGCTTGGTTGAAGCCAATCAGATCTCTAAAGTTTAAACCACTCAAAGCCTTAGGAAGACAAAGAGACTCCCATTTCTTCCCATGTATCTTCTTCTTTTCCTCCGATGAGCCCCACCAGAATCTTGCAAAACCTCTTGTAATTTCCTCGCACAGCTGCTTGGGGATTTGAAAGAGACTCATCGAGTATGTAGGCAATGCTTGCCCCCACACTCTTAATAAGAATTTCCTTTCCAGCAGCAGAAAAGAAAGCTTTCTTCCAGCCTTGGATCTTTCCCCAGACCTTGTCTAAAATAAATTGGAAATCATTTGATTTGTTCCTAGAAAAAGAAGCTGGTATTCCTAGATAAAAGCCCAAATCTTTTGATTTTTCAATGCCAAGGATGCTACTCAGGAAGGCACCTCTGTCTTCATTTATATTCGGAGAAAAAATCATAGCAGATTTTGAGAAATTGATACTCTCACCAGAAGCAGCCTCATACTCATGAAGAATTCTTCTAAGATTAACACAATTCCCTTCGTCTACTTTACAGAAGATTAAACTATCGTCCGCAAAAAGTAAATGTAAAACTTTAAGGCCATAAGGAGGGAACTCAATCCCATATAGGACTCCTTTTTCAGTTGCATCCTGCAAAAGAGATGAAAGACCTTCAGTTATTAGGATAAATAAATAGGGAGACAAAGGATCTCCTTGTCTCAAGCCTCTACTTGGGACAACAGAGCCTTTTGGTTCCCTATTAATAAGAATAGAAAAATTAACTGAAGTAATGCAATTTAAAACAAGGTGAATCCGGTTAGAATCAAAACCCAGATGGAAGAGCATTTCTTTGAGAAAAGGCAATTCGACCCTGTCATAGGCTTTGCTGATATGTAGTTTGACTGCAGCTAGACCAAGCTTCCCTTTCTTTCTATTCTTGAGGAGATGAAGGCATTCATGCCCCACCATAATGTTATCTGTTATGGCTCTTCCAAATGTAAAGGCAAACTGAGATGGAGAAATGATACTATCAAAAATACCCTTCAGACAGTTAGCTATAACTTTGGTCACTATTTTGTATTTGACATTACACAAACTGATTGGTCTGAAATCTCCAACCACCTTAGGAACCTTAGTCTTGGGAATAAGAACTATATTTGTTTTATTCCATTCTCTGATACTTGCACCATTATTTAGAATTTTCAGGCAATTACTAACAGTATTTGAGCCAACAATTTTCCAATAGCGTTGATAGAAGAGGGCTGGAAAACTATCTGGGCCAGGGGCCTTGGTTGGAGACATTTGCTTTATCGCAACTTCAACTTCCTGACGAGTGTAAGGAGCTAGGAGAGTAGCATTCATATTACAATCCACCTTCCTTTTGACTAGCTTGAGAACTTTATTAATATCATCCTTGCTAGGAGAAGAGGTTTGGAAAAGACTCTGATAGAAGTTGATGAAGGTTTGCTCCACGGTTTCTAGGTCCTCTGTCCAATTACCACTAGAGTCAGTAATCCCCTTGATTTCATTTCTAGATCTTCTCATTGAAGCTTTTTTGTGAAACCATCTAGAGTTTTGATCTCCCCATTTGAGCCATTCTTCTCTTGATCTTTGTCTCAAGCGGATCTCTTCTTCTTGAAGAAGATTATCCAATTCAAACTCCACTTCATGAATTTTACTGAAATTGATATTTTTAAGGTCATTGTAGGCTTCTTTAAGAAAGTTTTTGCAGAATGAAATTCTATTTCTGATTCTCCTTGAGACCTCCTTCCCCCATTTACCAAGGGCAACAACACATTTATCCAAATTTTGATTTAAGGGAGGAGGCATACCCGTATCTATCAGCCAACTTCCTTCTTTTATAATAATATCTTTACATTCAGAGTGAGTAGTCCAACTCTCCTCGAATTTGAAATGACTTTTCCCACGACTTTTGCTAGCACCCATTGCAGACAAAAGCGAAACTTCAATCGGTCTATGGTCTGAACTGGACCAATTTAAATGAATCACTTTAAGGCTATTAAAGAGAGTATCAAGAGAACTGTTACACAGGAATTGGTCGAGTCTTTTTCCAAACACAATTATTCTGACGCCTATTGCACCAGGTAAACAACGACCCCTGGAAGTCAAGATCTTTTAAATTGCAATCATCCAAGGATTCTTTGAAATTTTCAAGAAAGTGACTCTCCTTGGAAGGGCCTCCAGATTTCTCATCCCATCTTAAAATTTCATTCAAATCTCCTTCAATCAGCCAAGGTAAGTTGTTTAAAGAATGGAGGTGGCGAAGCAAATTCCATGTTAACATTTTGTTATGGCTTTCCGCATACCCGTAAATGCCCATGAACCTCATCAGATTACCTTCCAAGGATATTTCTGTGTCTATATGATTTTGAGAGTAGGAGACTACTCTTGCATCAACTGATTCCATCTAGAGAAGACATAACCTTCCTCGAGAGCCAATACTCCTGACCGCCAAACACCCATAGAAGTTCCCAACTCTTTTAACTCTACTTGTACAGTCTTCACCACACTTGGTTTCTGAGAGAAATAGTATTTGAGCACGTCTGACCCGGAAAAGATCAGACAACGCACAGAATGCTCTTGGATTTCCCAACCCTCGAGCATTCCAACAAATAATTCTCATTTCTCATTGCAGAGCTGCCCATCCAGCTCTGCCAAATTATCATGAAGTGACCTCAGTGAAATAGGTAAAGAAGTCTCTCTTTTCTTTTTTGAATCAGCTATATTGATCTCCCAAATGCCTTTCCTTTTTTGAACTTTCTGGAGATCCATAGGGAGAGAGGAGGACAAGTTATCTGACTTTGATCTCCTCTTCCAGTTTCGAACTTTTTTTAACTCAGGAGGAAAAGATCCCTTTGGATTACTAAGCCTAGTGGCTGGATAAGAGGTTAGAACGCTGACATCCTGAAGACTATCAGTTATTCCATCTTCATTAACATCTACAGAAAGATCATGGGAACTTCTCTCCATTCCATTATCAGAGAATTCTTTGTTTAAGTCAAAGGTCATGTTGGGCGACGACGAAGTATTTTCTCTACTCTTTCTTTGATCATCAGGAGAACCACCCTCTGGGCCCACAGGAGGACAATTTAACTGATCCTCAGCATTGGGATCATTTTTTTGGTGGAGAGGAGAAAAGTTTAAAGGAGAATCTATGTTAGCATTCTTAGTAGAAGAGTTCTTTCTCCTTCTTCTTGGGTTCAAACCTTGATATCTTAGCCAACTTCCAAATTGGAATAAACCTGTATCCATATTAGCCATTCGGTCAATATCAAAGCATTCCTTAGCCACATGGCCTATTCTTCCACACACATAACAAAAGTCTGGCAGTCTTTCATACTTTATGTGTATCCAAAGGCATTCTTGTTTCTCCCTAGGTTCAATCTAGATCCCTCTTCTTAACGGCTTAGTAATGTCTAAAAGAATCTTAATTCGTAGGCTTTCTCCCCAACAGTAGTTGTCTTGGTCACAGGCCACTTCGATGAATTTTCCCAGTTCATCCCCCAATGATTTGGCCATGAATCTATTCTGAAAACCAAGAGGAATATCCATTAATCTGACCCAAAAAGCTACCTTTCCAAAGGAGAGCTGTGAAAGTTTGATATTTATTTTGGGTTCTTCCAAAACCAGTAATGTGTTATCAAATAACCACGGGCCTAGACACCACACAAAGTCTTTATCTCTTCGAGAGTCAAATTTGAAAAGAAATAGATTCTTCCCCAAACTTCCAACGCTGAAACTTAATTTTGTCCTCCACGCATTAGCAAAGACATTTCTTAAAATGCCTGGGCCTATAATTCTGGATGACATCAGTTTTCCAACTAAACAGTGTTCCATTTGATCGTGAACCAGGGTATCAAGTTGGGGATCAAACCCAATCTTAATCTTTTCCTCTTCCTCCGTCAAAAAAAGTTTCTTCCAATCTTCTATGAGGTCATCTGAATCCATCAGCAGCCTTCGCACAGTATTACCTCTTGTGAAAGAACTAGAAACCCAAAAAACCTTTTGCAGAAACCGAAGAAGACTCACACAAAGAAGAATTAAACGAGAAACCAAACCACACACCAACAGCACAAAGGCTGAAATTTCCTAAGAACATCGAGGATTTTGAAGGAATCTTGATAAACCAAGATCCTACCTAATTGAAGTTCTTTGACACATCTACTTATAGTTTATATATATGAATCATATTCATATAAGTTATATTTGAATCATATTCAAATATATTTCTCTCATTAAAGTTTATAATGTATCACATACAACTAATTTCTTTTAATTAATTTGAACGATTTAAAGTAATCCAAAATTAATTCGATTCTCATTAATCCTTATTGAGCTACCGAGAGGATCCAATAGATCTATAGATTGAAGCTCCAATGATACTTGATTAACTAATTAAACTCTTTAATTAAATTAATCAACGTTCATTAACTGCCGATCATTCCACTAAAGACTGACAGTTGCACTCTTCACACTATAGATATATTTCTGTGTCCATTTGATATAACCAATTCAACAGTGCGTAGACCCTTCACAAATTGCTCGTAAGTACAGCTGGGTCAAAATTACCGTTTTACCCCTATAGTTACATCTAACTTCTTTAGTACCACTAATCCCTCTAATGAACAATTAGTCATAGTCCAACTATAACCAAACCTCTCTCGGGCTAGAAGAGAGTGTAGCACCACATTGTTCAAGCCCCGGAATCAGCATTAAGAGAGCAATTTATCTACTTACCTAAACAGTAGGGAATGAGTGAATTCCTTCTTATGTAACTGCACTCCCAGCTCCGCAATCAAACGAATCCCCAAAATGGTAGGCATATTGAGTTGACGAAACTGGCCACTCTCACCCATACAGATCAAAGGATCACCCTCATAGGTAGGAGTCCACAACTCACTTAGGATTCAGGTCAAGTCACATATGGTCATTCTGGTAAAATGTAAGTCTCTTCTAGTAACGGAGTTATAAAGAGAGAGTTAACATTTCGTGGTCCAGTCTTATACAAACTCATTGTATAGGATACCCCCGTTCACATGTCTATACACGAATGATCAAGATCAAATCATTGTAGAACTTTGCAACACTTGTAACATCTACAAAACGGGTTGTATCCGTAGTGTCACCAAAATAAGGTACCCAACCTTATCCATCTACTACAAACCGTTTAGGTTATTACTTAAATACAATTTACTTGTATGTCTCCACATACATGTTTAAATTACATCTAATAACCTCGGATCTTAGTTTATTGGTTTTGGGGTAATGCAATTAAATGTCAAATAAAATAACACTTAGTTTATTAAATAAATAATATATTTGTACATACCACGAGATTTAGGGCATCAACCCCAACAAGGAGAGCTTCGATGCATAGTAAGTTATGCTCTGTAAGAGTCACTGTAGAAGTTGTCACTTTACAGATAAGAACTTTGTTGCAAACGCTTAACTCTTTAATATTAGTGGATTATCTTTCCTGGGCACACTGTCCCCTAAACGTAGGTGGTTTATTACCGAATTGGGTTACCAACTTCTCTGTGCAATTACTCTTTTACTTGTTGTTGGTTTTATGGTTGAATTTAGTTTTTGGGTTATTTTCAAATATAGAAAAATGAACCAAACTATTTACAAATATAGAAAAAATTCACTGTCTATCAATGATAGACTGTTATAGACTTTTATTGCTTGAGCGATAGACATTCCATCGCTCAAGCAATAAAAGTCTATCGCGGTCTATCACTGATAAATAGTGAAATTTTTATATATTTGTAAATAGTTTGATATTTTTCTATTTATAATAATTTTTCTTAATTATTTATAGAAAAATTTATATTTCAAATCATAATATGTAATTCTTTTTTTAAAAAAAAAAAATTTATCATTAAAGGCGAATCCTAATTTACAATGAGGTTATTTAATAATTTAATGTGAAATTAGTTAAGGTATCATTTTTTAGCTAACATGATTTTTTTTAGATTGTTCCCTTTATTTAACATGAAGTAGATAGATAGATAAAATTTTAATTGTTCTTTTAATTTAATAATGTGATTTAGGTAGTATATAGATTTTTTAATTTTTAATTTTTTTCCTAAATCACGTTAAAATAGACTTTAAAAAAAATCTTAATTTTGTATTTTTTCATAGCCCTTTTTAGATGTTGGATTGAGTTTAGATATAGATAATATATAAATTTTTTATTTTGTATTATTATTGTTTTAAATCACATTAAAATTGTAGTCTTTTTAAAAAATCTTTTAATCTTTTTTTTGAAAAAAAATCATATATTTAATGATTAGATAGATAGATTAAAATTTTAATTTTTTGAAAAATATGAGATTTTTTCTTTAAAAAAAAAAAATCTTCTATTAAACGTGGATGTCAAGAAAAATAGGGAAAATCAAATATTAGAGATAAACCAATATTAGACCAATAAAATCTGTGAATGATAATTGAGTATATGTGAATGATATTCTTTTTTTAATAATAAATTTTGGAATCAAATATTGGAGATAAATTTAATTTACGTGAAATATAAACTATTTTTTTTAATAAATTTAATATAAAATTACATTATATAACCCTATAACTAATCACTAAAAGGGGTAAAAGGAAAAATCAAATGTTTCTCCCCATAGCCCTTTTTAGATAGTATATAGATTAATTAATAAATAAATAATTATTTAATAACAAAAGAAATTATTTTAATTTGATAGTTAATTTTAGGGAAATTACTATAAACAGAAAAAATATCAAACTATTTACAAATATAGAAAAAATTTACTGTCTAACAATTATAGACTGCGATAGAATTCTATCACTTTCTATCGCTCAAGCAAATAAATTCTATCGCCTGAGTGATAGAAAGCGATAGAATTCTATCGCAATCTATCAGTGACAGACTGTAAAAATTTTCTATATTTGTAAATAGTTTGGTTCATTTTTCTATATTTGAAAAGAGCCCTTAATTTTAAGTATTATTTAAAAAAATGAATATTTATAATAAGTTAATTTTACTAATATTAACATTAATTTTTTTTATTGAAACTAATACTAATTAAGTAATTTTAAATAAGTATTTAATGTATTTTTATCAATAGAAATGAATTAAATAAGTATATAATTTTAATTTGAATAATTTAATTTTAATTTAGATAAATATATTTTTAAAAACAATATTAAAAAATAATGTAAGCAAAAGAGAACCAAATAGGTTGATAATGAAAGCTAATAAAAAATATTAAAAAATGTTTGAAGTTAATTATGAATGATGGAATTAAAATTAATTTTAAGAAATAGTTATTAAATTATAAGAAATTAATAAATAATCAATTATAATTACTGAGAAACAACTTTTTGTACTTAAGTTAATTTGATTAATCTTAGTTAACTAGTTAAATACATTTAAGATGTTGTTAGGTAAGTAATTAAATTCATTTAATAAAAATTTATTTGTAAAAATGAATGGAGTAAATATTTTAATAAAAAGAAATGATTTATTAATTTTATTAAAATAATATCAACAAATTATTTAATTAATTAACTATATTTAATATAAAATTATATGTAAAATAAAAAACAAAAGACGGAAGGAGACAAATAGAAACTCACAGTTTTGGAAGGATATATAAATTATTTGTTTGGGAAAAGAGAGTGTCGGTAAGAATACCTTATTCACGAACAAAGTGTTTAAAACTTTGTAACAAACATGAGTTTAACTTGCCTATATCAATTTTCATGCAGAAAACCATCTTTTAAAGGATTTTAGAATTGTATTTCAAAAGTAAGATACAAATTTTGAACATACGTCTTCGATAAAATGCATTCATCGAAAACGAGTCATTTTGGTAGTGGACATAAAAGACCGATTAGTAGGAGACATACGAAATTCGCAGAATGCCTCCTTCTAAAACACGTATTCATTACACAAGTTTGAATCCAAATTTTGAATGAATTATTATATGCTATTTTTTAAATAGATATAATATCACTTTTTCTATTACTATATTATATTTGAATAAATTATTATATGCTATTTTTTAAATAGAGATAATATCACTTTTTCTATTACTATGCTATATTCTTAATATGTTGAAAGTTAAATAAATATTACTAATTTAAACACTTTGTGAACACTCTAGTTTTTAAAAATTATGATAGTATCATGCTTTCTCTCCCTTTAAAAACAACTATTATTATTAAAAGGAAAAAAACTAAATTAAGCAATGGTTATTTTATGTTGCATTTTATGATATTTACTTAATATTAAAATATTAAATCATAAATTAAATATTAAAATAAAAATTATATTTCATTAAATTATTCATTAATTTTCTTCTTGCTATTGTTATTGTTACCTAAAATACTCAAAATATTATTATTTTTTAAAAATGATTGTTATATAAAAATATCTAAAAGTAAAAATACTAAAAAAGGTAGGGTAATTACTATAAACAGAAAAAATATCAAACTATTTACAAATATAGAAAAATTTTATTGTCTAACTGTGATAGACTGCGATAGAATTCTATCGCTTTCTATCGCTCAAGAAAATATTACTCATTTAAAATTTGAATTTAAAATTAATATTACTCATTTAGATACTTTCGTAGTAAACTATACATGCATGCATATCTAAACTATAAATCTTGGGGAAGTTGCAAATATAGCATTCGGTCTCAAAGTAGTAAATATAACACAATGTAAAAAAATTGGCAGAGATATAACAAAATTTAGATCAAGCTCTCAAAGTCTATCACTGATAGGTTTTGCTATCGATAGTAATAGACATTTATCACTAATAGATTTATATCAGTAATAGACCTCTATCTAATCACCAATAACAAAATCTACCACTGATAGAAGTATATCATTGATAGACTGGTACCAGCGATAGGGTCTATCGTTGATACTCTATCATGGGTAGACTCTATCAGTGATATGAGGTATCATTGGTAGACTCTATCAGTGATTAGAGTCTAAACTTATAAGCTTATATTATTTGTTATCTATCAACTATAGCCGATGATAGATTTCACATAGCATATAGAAATCTATCACTTATATACAAAACTATTTATAGACTTTTATTATGTGCTTTTTAGCTTGAATAATAGATAGTTTAGTTGCAGTTTAGTTGTTTTTAATTCTTATGGTTGTTTTGAAAAAGAGAATTGCATCAAATTATTTTGAATATTTTGTTGAGTTATCGATGAAAGAGTTGGAGAAAACAAAACTGGAGGAATAAAGTGAGAAAATAGAGAGAAAAAAAAAGAAAAATATTTGTTTCAAATGTATTAATAATAGAAGAGATATAATATACAAAATGAACAAAAACAACCGAAGAGATCATTTAGAAAAAAGAATTAGAACCAAGAGGTCAAAGGATAAAATCTCTCAATAACACATGTTGTGTTGAACTTAGAAAGAAAAAAAAGTATAATGGGAATAAAAAATAAAACAAATAAGAAGATTTGGAGAAAATTGCTATATTTTTAATTATTTAAAATTGTTGCTATATACACTTAACTATTATCCCTAAAAGTGCTATCCATTGCAATTACCCTAAATTTAATGCTTATTTTTATTTCACATCTACATTTTTCAAAAAGGAAAGAGAGTATACCTTGTAATTAGCATGAGTCGAGTAGAGGCAACCCCCACCTATATAAACGTGCCTTGAGCACTCTTTGACATCGCAAATCCCCAAATGCAAGGCCCAAGAAAGTGTCAAGGAAGAGTAGGATAAATAGGGCAACAACCAAGGTTTAAAATATTGATGTCGATGAAAATATCGATGTCCTAATTTTATGGAAATTTCGTTAAAATATCGATTTCAATGGATATTTCTGAAAAAAAACTTATAAAAACAAAAAAATTTAAAAATATATCTAAATTAGTAAATAAACATTTTATTATTTTCAAATAGTAAACATGTCTATTATTTATATTAGTGGCATTTTGATGCTTATTTTTTTGTGATTCGTGGATTTTTCTAGGATATAATAGAAATATCGATTCACCCCTCATATCGATATTGAACCCATGAAAATGTGAAAATATCGACATATCGATGAAATTTTAATACTATGGCAACAACCCACCTTTAAAATTATGAAGTTTATGATATGTTGTTGGATTGACTTTCTAGGTGTTTAAATAAGTGTTTATAAGTGCAAAACAAAATGTTTATAAACACTTAAAAATTCATTCCAAACGGATTGTTTGTCGTTTAGGTCGGTATTACTTCAACTAACATTGACTTTAAACATAAAAGCATTTAGCATAATACCATATTGGTGTGAAATTCTGTCTTGCAAGTGAGCTCATGGTGGAGGACTAGAAAATTTTCAACATTGACAACTAAGTTCATACGATGAAAACCCTTATTTTAGAAATTGTAATGTAATTATAATATGAAATAAAATCACAAAATGCTGTTAATTTTACTAAATAGAGTGTTAAAAATACTGTTGTTTAGATATAAACTGATTGAAATTTCATCTTTTTTTAGGATGTGGAAAAAAAATAAAATGAAGTCGTGTTATAATTTTTTTTTTTCAAAAAAGGGGGAAAAATGGAAAAGTTACAACAGTATTCGAAATTAAATCTGTACTATGTAAGGCGCACTTATGACCACTTCGCACACTAGAATGTCAGGCACAAATTTTAGATAAAAAGTTTAGATCGGTAATTATTTATTTAACTTACAACTTGTTAAGGAATATAATATAATAATAATTGTAAAAAAAGTGATATTATCTATATTTAAGAAAATAAAAGAAAATAAATACTAAATCATTCAAAGATGAATTTAAACCCAGGGCTTGTGAGATAAGTATGCATCTAACCACGATGCTAAATGCTAAAGGATAGTTATTGATTTGTTTATTGAATTTTTTACTTTAAAATTGTAATATAAATAGTGAGATTATATTAGTTGAGCTAGGCTTAGATATTCCAAAATATATATATATATACATTTTTTTTTTGCCAAATTTACTGTCATAATCTAATTTCTTTTAAAAAAAAGAAAAATTAATCAAACATCCTCTACATTTCTTTAAATAATATTCTTCTTAAAAAGATCTCATTTTGGAAAAAATTGTTTTTAATTCAATAATGACCTAATTCATCGGATTTGTCACAAGAAAGAAAGAACATTTTTAATTTAATTTTTTTTTTAAATGTAAAAATACTATTGGGCTCTCATATTTGGAAGCTTAATTTTTTTAGTCATTAAACTTTTGTCTAATTTTAGTCCTATTACTTTTAATAAAACTTAAATTTAGTCTCCATTGTTTATGCAATTTTAGTCCGTACTTCCAATGAAATTTAAATTTACTAGCAGTAGAAAATAAAGCCTGTTTGGATTGATTAAGAAAGAAAGTCTGTTTGGATTGATTAAGAAAGAAAGTCATTTTCATTTAGACACTTTTGATAAAATTTACTTAAAGCAAAAACACTCATGTGTTTGGTTACACTTTTTCAATAGTATTTTTTTTTTTTTTATATAAGTTTGTTTAATTTGCTATATGCTAAAAAATGTTTCTATTATTGTTAAATTACTATATACGATGAATATTAAAAATTATCAACTAATAATTTTAAAATTATCAAAATTAAAGAAATAATCATAATTATGATAAAATTAGGGTGAAATTAACTATCAAACACTAAAAAAATTAATTTTTAAATAATTGATTTCCGGTGTTTCTCTCAAACTAACTTATTTCATAAACTCATTTTTTCCTAAACTATTTTGAATGGTTGTCAAACATTTCAATTTTTTTTTAAAATTAAATAATTAAAAGAGAAATTTTTAAAAATAGAAAAACAAGGAAAAATATTTATACAAAATAGCAAAATTTTTAGGTAGTTGTGATAGACGCTGACAGAAGTCTATTAGGGTCTATCAGTAATAGAAATGATAGAAGTCTATCACTGATAGATGCTGATAGAAGTTTATCAATGTCTAGAAATGATAGAAGTCTATCACTGATAGATGCTGATAGAAGTTTATCAATGTCTATCAGTGTTTTTTTTTTTTTTGCTATTTTCTGTAAATAGTTTGAAATTTTTTCTATTTGTGAAAATTTCCCTAATTAAAGAGTAAAATCAAGCACACCCAAAATTTAAGATTTATTAAAAGTGTATACTAAAACTGAACAAATTTCAAAGTCAACCTAAATAATTAAAAAAAGAAAAAAAATTATTTTAAATGATAAAATGTTAAAGATATTTACAAATATAGCAAAATTTCACTATCTGTTTGTGATAGATCGCGATAAACTAATATTTGTGTTGATCTATAGTAAATATTTTAATTTATTTTACTATAGTTGAAAATAAAAAATTGAAAAAAAAAAAAAAGAAAAAAAAAGGCATACACACAAATGTGAAATAAGCTTGTTTGTTTAGGCCCCCACCACCACAAACAAAACTCTCAACTCTCTCATCTTATAAATTTCGCTGACAAAAGATTTCAGACATTAACTACTCTTTCTTTCTTCCTCCAACCATTTCTCGACAACTCAATTTGTACTATTCCCTATCTCTCTTTTCTCTCTTTCTTTTCTCTCTCTCTCTCTTTTTTCTTTTTTTTTTTTTTAAAAAAATCAATCTTTTTCCTTGTTTCTTTCTTTCCCTCATTAGCAACAATCTCACCCCCTTCCAGTTCACTTCCCTTATCAACAATTATAGAAACAACAATAATAACAATTCTCTCAAACAATAACATCCATTTCCTTCTTCTTCTTCTTCTTATTGTTGTGGTTGTTTCCCATTAATTCCATATAGATGCTCCTCTTCCTAAACAAAAAGAAGGGTTCATCCTTTTAATTAGGGTTTGTTAGTTAGTTTTGTTTTGAAAATCTCAGCATGGGAAGAGGCAGAGTTCAGCTGAAGAGAATAGAGAACAAAATCAGTCGCCAAGTTACGTTCTCAAAGCGTAGAGCTGGTTTACTCAAAAAGGCCCATGAGCTCTTGTCTTTGTGAGGCTGATGTTGCTTTGATGGTCTTCTCCACTAAAGGAAAACTCTTTGAGTACTCCTCTGATTCCAGGTTTTTTTTTCCTCTTTTCTTTTTTAAACAATTTAATCACAACTCTTTATTATTTAACATGGTATTAGAGCCAATCAATAATTAAAGATTAGATCTTTCCTACCTATCCTAAAATTTATATGAGGTTGATTTGTTGGGTTTTAATTTGTCTGTTTTTTTCTTCTTCACTATTTTTGGAATAATTAGACTAGCTTTGCTTCACCTTTTACATTACATCAACAAATTTAACTATTACCTACAACATGTTACCATAATAATAATTATAATATAAAAAAATCATCTTTTTCATCCAAGATTTCTCCTTTTTTTTTTCTTTGTTAAAATTCGAAAGGAACCACCAAAAAAATGATGCAAGAAATTTATTTTTTTCTTTTCTTATTTTTTGTATTTCTCTCTCTCTCTCTCTCTCTCTCTCTCTTTCTTTTTTTTTTTTAATATTGTTTATTTCATTCTACTTGTTTGTGTATTGGCATTTCAGTTTCCTTTTTCTTGCAATTTACTCTACAATTTATACATATATATATGCATGTATTAGACAAGACACAAAGATCACTACATAGTACATGTTACATTTATTTGATAGTCTGAAACAAGGGGAAAAAAACATGGAGTGTTGCAAGAGAAGTTCGGTATAGATGAAAATCTTGTATCAATTACTCTTTGTTTGATTAACGATATTATTTATTTTTGGACAAAGGTGAGAAACCTAGAGCCACGTGTCGGGAGACCATGATTTTTTGTTTTTGTTCTTTTTCTTGCTTCGTAGCTCTAACCTAGTATTTGAATCTCTCTATGTTGTTGTTGGTGACCTCGAAGCAAGAGCTTTACCTCTCTTTGAATCATATAATTTCATCAAAAGAGCTGCACTTAAAAAAGGAGTCAAAATTTTGATCCTTAATAATGAATTTTGGTCTATGCTAATTAATTTGGTTTTAATTTATGTATGCATGTTAGATTTTGGTCTATGCATGTGTTAATTATATGCATGGCAACAATAATTTATAGTTTGTTACCATCCCAATTCTATCTTATAGATTGTGAGCGGTAGTGAGATGAACGCACGAAAAGATTTAATGAAAAATGCAAACTATAGATTGACATTTCTTTGGTTATAACTATTAATATGATCTGGTAGATTTTTAGATAGGTTTTTGAGAAATGGAGAGTCGTGATGTTTGAGATCATTGTTTAAACCATATTCTTGTTTGTTTCACTCTGTTTCTTAATCATATTATCTGTTTCAACTTCACATATAATAATTCTGCAATCGTATATCATTTGACTTACCTATACTGTTGTCATTAGATAGATGACTATAGCAAACACATTACTTCAATGTATTTAAGATTATATAAATAAAAATCCAATCGTTTCCTTTACGCTTTGATTTTCAATGTCATTTCATAACTACACTATTGTTTAACCACAGTATTTTTCACTTACCACATATAATGGTTATCCAACTATATAGTTACTCACCTATATTATTATCGATAAATAGACGATCATAGCTGTAAAAACTCATAACCTCAACATATTTCATGTTATATAAATATGTCCAATAATTTCTCCTATGCTTTCATTTTGAATGCCATTTTTGAGGAATTTCTATTCTAAAATGTGTGATCAACTGTTACTACTTGTAAAAAAAACTAGTAAATTAAGGCTTTGAACTTGGTTTCCAAAAACAGCATGGAGAAAATCTTAGAAAAATATGAGAGATATTCTTATGCAGAGAGACCACTGGCCCCAAATGGAGATTCTGAATTACAGGTAAATAAACAAATCTGAGTGTTATTTGCCTTTCATTTACCAAAATTTTAGGTCTTTTCCTTTTATATTGATTGGCAAGTTCAAATCCAAAATTCATTTTAGGTTAGAATGTTTGACATTGAAGTTTTTGGAACATTCTTGCTGTTCACAACAATTTCTTACAACAAAAAGGACAGATTTACAAATGTCAACACATAATGGTTTTAAGGTCTGGAATCATGATGTCTTGTCTTGGAGTTACAACACTGATCTTGCTAGTACAGTTTATTGGCTGTCTTGTCTTGTCCTTTCATTGGTTGGAGGGAAAATCAAAGTCTCCCACATTGCTTAAAAAAACCATTACTAGTTACTAATTAGGCTACTTATATCTTTCTTAATTTCAATGGTCCAATAACTCTATGTAATTACAAAATATGATCTATTAAATTTAATTCAAATTAAGGGCTAAAATAAGTTAATACTAGATCTTTTAAATGTTAATATTTTCACTATTATTTAAACAAAGACATTATTAAATGATCTAAATAATCAAAGATTGAGTGTTATCATTTAACTAAATTTTATTAAAAATGGACAAATTTGCAACTCAAATAAGCATGTCGTGTCTAAAAAATATCCCATAAATACTTTCATTGTTCCATTCCAACATTATTTTCTGTACTGTGTTACTACATTTTATGTAGGATAAATGCATGGTAGAAAATTACAATTAACTTTTCTTTTTCTTTTTTTCTTCTTTTTTTAATTAAAATGCTTTGGCAGGTAAGTTGGTGTCAGGAGTATCCAAAACTTGCAGTCAGATTGGAAATTATACAGAAGAACTTGAGGTATTTGAACAGTTCTTATGCACTATTCATTTTTGAAAAAAGAAAAAATGTTTTCACTATTTATGGAGCTTATATATTACTTTTATACTACCTAATTTGCTATTAATTCGATTGCTTTATCTCCTTTTATTCAGAAAGAAGGAAATAATACAAGAAGTCAATGTTCAATTAATATCAGAATTTTCTATTATGAATGAAGTAAAGGACATCAAAAAAATTTTAATTTAAAAGGGTTATTATTGGGGAATTTTTAAAAATAGAAGAATAAAGAAAACTATTTACACAAAATAGCAAAATTTTTAGATAGTTGTGATAGACGCTAATACATCAAGTCTATCAGGATTTATTAATGACAGAAATAATAAAAGTCTATCACTGATAGATGCTGATAGAAGTCTATCAATGTCTATCAGTATTTTTTTTGTTATTTTCTGTAAATAGTTTGACATTTTTTCTATATGTGAAAATTTCTCTTTATTATTTGTATTAAGATAGTATATCTTCTAAAATATTTCTTTTTTTTTTTCTGTAAAATGGTGTATTTTTTAATATATACCTTTTTTTCTCTAGGATTTTATGAAAGTTTATGATATCCTTTTTCAAAAAAAAAAAAATTATATAATTTTGACATGAGAAATGGGATGTAAATTCTTTCCAGGTGTAATTTTTTCAAGTATTATTGGTTAGATATATTAAACCATTGATTAGTACAAATTGTAAATGTTTATATTATTATTATTGGTTTAGGCATTATTTGGGAGAAGAACTTGACCCTTTGAATTTGAGAGAACTTCAAAGCTTGGAGCAACAACTTGATACATCACTCAAGCGCATAAGATCTAGAAAGGTCTGCCTTAAGCAATGCCCTAATTTTTCTTTTCATCTTTACTTCATTTGAATTAATCATCTCTTTTTTAAATAAATTTATTCACATTTGGATTGTTCATTACCTAATTTGATATTGATGATCTTCAAAATTTGTATATATAATTTCTTACCATCATTTGTGCCATTATATCAATATGAGAACCAACTTTCCTCCTACACATTTTCTTCACTTTGTCGATATTTTCATCAATATATTAAAAAAAAATTCCATTAATATATAAATTTCGACCACAAATCATCATGAATAATATCTATCTGCATAAAATACTTCATTGATATTTCATTAACATCCAAATTTCTATCCCTTAATATCTTGCTCATAAATCGACAATGTAAATGATTATGGGGTTACTTTGTTGCAGAACCAACTAATGCAAGAATCCATTTCAATACTACACAAAAAGGTGAATAACATAACTTTGGAGCAATGTTTCGGTATACAATTATGGATGTTATGTTTTCTTCCATTATGAGTAAAGTTTGGTTCATAAAATGGTTGCAGGAAAGGGAATTGCAAGAGGAGAACAGGCAGCTAGCAAATAAGGTATAAATTAATGTCTCATTTTAGGTGATACAAGTTAAAGTAATTTATTGTTTAATGGTCTCTAAGAATGTAATATAATGTGTTTTTATTTTATGATTTGAAAATATTAGGTGAAAGAGAATGAGAAGGTTTTGGTTGAACGTGGACACTGCGACGACCTCCCAAACTTGGTTCATAATCAGCCCATTTTTGCAATGCCACCACCAATTATTCCTTCTTTATCTATTGGGTACTTATGCCTCTTCTTTCTCTCTTTCAGCCATGAGAAAAAAAAACTTTACCATATACATTTATATCTATCAAGGAAATATAATCATTTTATTGACATATATGTTTGACCCATATAGAATTAGTGTCAAAATGAGCGTAACTCAACTAACATCAAGTATATACTATCGATTTCGCTGTTAGAAGTTTGATCCTACTATTCCATATATTATAAAAAGAAAAGTGAAATTAGAGAATTTGAATCTCTAACATTTAGGATAGATGTGTATAAATGCAACCTAGTTGGTTTTGATTGGTTAGGTTGTTTTTTTGTTTTGGACAATTAATTCAAGAAAATATATGTTTTATTTGGTATTGATTTTGAATAAAACTTGAATCAACCTAAGTACCTTTTTGATATTGTTGGATCATCATGTTAGGGAGGTTAGAAAGTTATAGAAGACACAAAAGATTACATATTAAAAAAAAAAAAACTATTGAAAAACTTCGCCAAGTGAATTTAGAAACCCTAGGCTTGAAATCAAAGATAATAATGATAACTATATACATTTGAATGTAGAGTAAACTTGCATGGAAGAGGATCAGATGAAGATGAAACAAGGGCAACAAACGTCAACAACATCCAAATACCAGCATGGATGCTTAGCCATGTGACTGAAAATCCTCATAACTAAAAAGCAACCGCACGGTCGTCTTCTCCGTTGCAGGCAGGCAAGCAAGTGGTGGTTGCCGCTGCCCTCACCACCACCATTGTCACAAATAAAATGGCCATGGGGATGGGGGGAGAAAAAGAGAAGACAACTGCAAATGCCCTAAAATTCTATGACAACTCTTCTTTCACACCCATATTGGCCACCCCAATCCCAAAGCCTTATTGTATTATGTAGAAGATCATTTCTCAAGACTCTAAATTAACTTTAAACTTTTGGAAGAAAAATGAAATGTGGATACTTCCATTTCTCTTTTTTTACCATTTGAACTTGTGGGTGTGTTGGTTAAATTTGTTTATTTATTACATGCCTGCATATTTGTGTTGACTAACTCTTTTTTGTATGAGGTTCTTGTTAGAAATATATTGGAGGCCTTAACTAGTGATCGCTCAAAAACTAGAAGATATAATTTTTTTAAAAAAAAAAATTGAAAAAAAGATATTTTATTAAGAAGCGTATGTAATGATCATACAACCAAAACATGATGTTTGGTAGCATGCATCATAATTAATTACGGAAAAAGGTTTGATTTTAGTTAACCATAAAACAGACAAAAGCAATGGCGACATATCTTTCCAAGTGTTGGACAAGGAAATGCTATGATGATTGTTGAAAGTTTGCCTATTTCGCTCGAATTAAAGATTTCTAAGCATTGTAAATACAACATGTCACACTTCCCCTACCAAACCACCTGAGATGGGTTATGACAACAATAGACCTTGAGCGTACAATAGAGAGCCTACTATAAAATTCTCCTTGAACTTGAAACTTAACTTGAACTAAAAACCGTATTTACCACGTTTCAACCACTATACTACAAAATTCTTCATGTTTGGCTACATGTCGCAATAAGTTGATGAGACAGGTGGCAGTTTCAGATCAGAGTTAACTAACTAGTATCTGCTACCAGTCACACCACGTGTTGCATAATATCTTTTGTATGTACATCAAGCTAGACGCTAAAGTGTATGTTAAGGATGTGTTATATGTAGTAATGTGAATGCTAAATTCAAGAAAGTATAAAAAGAAGTACAGTTTAAAGATAAGAAGGGTTTTGGCAATAGATTACATTGAACACTTGAGGTCTATTGTCGTCACATATCATCATAGGTTCAATAGAGTAATCTTGTGATATCCCAAATTTTCAATTAATTTTTAATTTAATTATCTTGAAATATTTGGGTGATATGAATTCTGAGGCTAAAATTTAATTTTGGGTTAAGAAAATTCAATTTAAGGTAAGTTGGATAAATTATTTTGGAAGTATGAGTTTGATTTGGTGGAAGATTGGAATTTAGAGAGGAAAATGGAATATGTATAGATATATTTAATTGAAGTCCAATTAGGGTTTGAATTTAAGAATTATATATATGAATATATATATATATATATATAGAGGGATTTGGATTCTTTTTTTAAAAAAGGTGGAATTATCTCTCTCCCTCCCTTTCACATGTGATAGCATCCAAAATGTGCTATCTTAATGTCTCTAATCTTGCTTGCTTATGAAGTTTAATGTGTTTATATGACTATATTTGATGATTCACGAGTAAAACATAAATTTAAGAGCGTTACATGTCGTTCGGAGTTAATTTGGAGTAATTAGGAGCTAAATAGGGTATTTGACACTTCAAAAGAGATGAAATGATAATTTTGCTCCCGAGTGGCTTGCGCCATGACGCCATGGACGATGCAAAATCTAGAAGGCAACATTGGGTGAGAGCGCCACGACGCTCTGAAGATTGACGGAAGGATGGGCACTCACAAAGTGCCGCAACACTTGCCCGACATAGCACTACGATTAAAGGTATCAGTGTTGTGGCACTGCACCTTAGCGCCACGACGTGTTTATATATATGTTCTACAATTTTTGGGGGAGGGAATCACTTCAATCGACCTCTAGCCGATTTTTCTTTCCCATTTCTTCTCTCCCACTTGTATTTTCTTTATTTCTCTCATGTACTTGATAGAGACGGTGTCAGATATTGTCTTCTCCATCACCATGGGAATGTAAGTTTTATGGTTTTCTAGTTTAGAGGATTTTGGAAGCTTTGTAATTTTGGGAGTATTTTCCTAGTATAATTCATATTTCTTATCTATGAGTTTCTTTCTATTTAAATTTTCTTTATGATTGTATTTTCTCTTGATTGTCTGATAATCTACTTGAGAATTTATGATTGAATGCATGAGATTAACTTGTAATATGTGATATGAAATTATAGGTTAATTTCCAAGAAGCAAGAGATTAGATAGGCTTGTAATCTGTTGTCTCTAACGAAGAGCATTGACCATTGACCTAGGGAAAACTATATTGAATGTTTAATTAGACGGTGAAAATTAAATGTTCATCCTAGCGTAATCCTGAAAGCGTAATGGGTTAGTGAAATGTGTTTTGTATGGATTCATCTATTCATGTTGGCTAATTAGATAATTAGAACCATTGATTAGGATTCTAATCAATTGTGCTAGGCATAAACAAGAAGCTAAAATCAAGTTTAATAATTCGATGATCAAGATTGCATTGGGCAATTCCATTCCCCTGGACTAGGACGCTTCGATTAGTTGCATCCTTTATTTTTATGCTTTTACTTTCATGCATTATTTCATATTCCACACCAAACCCCCCATTTACGGCTTTAACTGAAAATGAGCTTTGAGGAACTAATCTTCGTGCTTCCCTGTGGTTTGACCCAGACTTATCACTTGTACTACTTAGTAGTATAAGTAGTTAGTTCATGAGTATAAATATTATTTGATCGATTAAATGGCCACGACAGCATTTGGTCCTGTCGCGTGCGCCCAAGACTGCCACCATCTCTCACCCTCCTTGTATGTAAATTATAGCATAGAGCAGACATAAGAGTTATGTCGATGTGAGATGTCGCAACTTGGAGTTCGAGGTAGGTGATAAAGTATTCCTGAAAGTGGCACCTATGAAAGATGTTCTAAGGTTTGGAAGAAAGAGGAAGCTAAGTCCACGATTTATTGAGCCGTTTGAGATCTTAGAGCAGATCGGCCCTATGGCTTATCGTTTAGCCTTGCTACCGCCTCTTTCTGGATCACAATGTTTTTTATGTTTCTATGTTGAGGAAGTACATGGCAGATTTGTCTCATGTCGTGGACTTTCGCGTGCGCCCTAAACCACCACTGTCTCTCTCCCTCCTCATCCCTGCTTCAGCATTCTAGGCCCCACCTCGATCATCGACTCTTGCAAGTGCCTTCGTCTGTCAAGTTCTAGTCGTGCATCGTCGTCCATTGTCCGCCGCTGTAGGTATGATTCTTTTCCATCAGTTGCTCTCTGTCTCTCTCTGTCTCCCACTCACTCACTCACACTCGGTGTTCTGTCTCTTTGTGCACAGATCCAGCATCATCACCTCCGTTCGACCGTCGCCCAGTCCTTAATTGTCGCCGGCCACAACACTTTTTGGTTGGAGGTTAATTTTTTAGTAAGATTTTGGTGCTTTTTTTTTAAAAAAAAAGTTTTGCTTGAAGTTCTTAAATACCCATTTGGTTTTGGCATAAAATTAATGTTACCCATATGTTGTGGGTGTAAGATTGAAGATTTGGAAGAATTTTGAAAGTGTCAGCTTGCTGTCGAGTAAGTGTTGGGGTTCACTCTTGGGCAAATTTGATAAGTTTAAGCCTTGATAACTCCTTTTGTGGATTAATTTTGGTTGCTGGAAATTTAGATTTGAAACCTTTAATTGTGGTTTATGCTTAGATTGATTTCACATTTGAAGCTCGAAGTGATTTTGGATCAAGCTATACTTTAGGTAAGTTGTTTTAAGACATTTGGGATAAATTTGTGGTTGGAATTAGGCCCTAAATGTTGAAATTAAATTTGGTTAATGTTATAGAAATTGGTTCAAGAATTTTACTCAAGATAAAGGAGAGTTTGGATTGCTAATTTGCTTGAGCATAAATATAATGTAAGTAATCTTATTGCTGGAACCGCCTTTGAGCCAGACGCCTGAGATATTCATTGGTGATTGGTTCTTCTGGGCATATTAAGAAGAGATTGATATGTTACATAATTACAAAAGTTATATGAGCATGATAATATTTGTATTTGACATGCTATGTTTAAATGTATCTACTGGAATGCTTTAGTGCCAAGGCTACAATACTAGAACATTATTGCTTGTTTCTCTAAGATTGTCTGAAAGTTTTGCATGATTAATAAAGATGTATGAGCATGATAGAACTATACGATATGTACAATGATTTATGATGTGGATGTTATTGAGGTTATGTTAAGTAGGTGATGGTTTATCCTCCTAACACTATTGTGTTATAGCTCCATGGATCGACGGGTTCACTATTATCTTACAACTCCATGGACCGACATATTCACAATTACGTTACAACTCCATGGACTGATGGGTTCACTACTTTGTCACAGTTTCGTGAACTGACGGGTTCACTTTTATGTTATTATGTGAGCCTTTCGGCCACCATATTTGTGTTAGGACGGGGTTACACTGTTCACTAGATGGCTATCTATGAATGATTGAATTGTGCATGTTCCACTAGCATGTTTGCATTTATTGGACATAAATTCATAGCCTGACCCCGGTAGTGGGATTACTTATTGAGTATTGTTATGCTCATCCTTTATCATGTTATGTTTTTTAGGTAAGGGCAATGACATGAAGAATCCGTAGTCGTACCATTGAGATTAGCTAGATGCTTCCGCTCATACTTTTATGTTTTAAAAGAGCCTTAATGTTTGAACCTAGAGTTATAGTGTTTGCACTGTCAAACACTTTATGTAAATTTTTCAGTTTTGTTTTATGATTTTAGGAGTACCTCGAACTAAGGTTTTATGTTATTTGAAATTTTATTTTATTAAAGTTGTTTACTTTATAAAATGGTTTGATTCTTTGTACTTAAGTTATAAAGAGTTTACTTTCAAATTTATGTATGCATAAGGTAATGACCCTGTTAACAGTCTTAGAAAGTTGGGTCGTTACAAATCTTGAGCGGGGTGTGACAGTTTGATATCAGCACATTAACATTCTGCAAGACATGAGTGGTAAATAACAAAGAAACACGTATGTATGAAAAGATTATGATAAAGGAATTTTCAATTCATTGGATCTTGTACCAAAATGATCACCCGATACACCTTGTGAATGTGTTTTCGTGGTTTAAATGATATGGTGATTTTCCTGATACAACTTGTGAATGTATTTTCGTGGTGTAAATGATATGGTGATTTTCCAATTTACCTCATGAATGTGTTTCTGGGGTGTAAATGATATAGTTATGTTCGCTGATACACCATATGAATGTGTTTTAGTGGTGTAAATGTAGTTCAATGAGCACCTATAGGAACTTGACTACACAACCCATAGCCTAAGCCCTTTTCGTAGAAAACCCTCTCCCATCATGGAATCTCTATATTCTATGTCGTCTAGGATGAGTGTGTTGTAAAGAAGACTCTACCCTCTCTAAATAGAGAAGACCCCTCTAGTCTTCTTCTTTATGATACACCACGAGACTTGGGGTCGTAACAGAAGTGTACTATGGTCATTAGGGCTACAATTCCTATCGTCCTAGATGGGAGGAGTCCTATGGCTATGGGTACCCAACATGGCAGCCGAGTCTAGATGCTCAGGATCATATCACATCCTAATCGTCGACCCATGCTCGGTCTTCTAGGTCAGGTAAGTCACTTGAAGACTTGGTTAGAGATCCTGCTACTAACACTTATGAGTTTGAGCAGAAGAATCTCAAGAGGCAGCAGGAATTCACGTGCTTCCAATAGGAAAGCCTCTGTTGTAGAGTAGAGGTTGGAATTGACTTGTAGAGCTTGAGCGACTTAGTTGCTCAAGTTATAGCTTCAATTGATAGCCGAGATGACCAGTTGTCAGACCACTCTTCGTGCTTACCAGAGGCCCAGGGCATTGAGGAGCCTATGTCGAGAGGGAGGAGGAGCAGCCACTTCCTCAAGACCCTTATCAAAGTAGGAGTTTAGAGTCTTTAGTTTATGAACTTGCTAATGGCTTTTTTCAATTTTGGCAGGGTACTTAGACCCAGCTGCAAAACATGGGTGACCAAGTGGCCCAGCTGGCTGATATCGTGTAGAGATTGCAGAGCCCATAGGAGCATCCCATCATCTACACCACTGTGGTCGAGGTTCTTGTGGGGTACTACATCTCCAGTGATGATGAGGATGTCCCAACATGCTTGCCATTCGTCGAGACAAAGAAGGAACATGAGCATAAACTCGATGAAATCTAGGTGATAGATGATGCACGATTTTGCAAGTGCACGGGTCAAGTTATTATATAAAATGGTTAAGTCCGAGTATCGTTCCATTGAGGACTTTGGTACGGTTTAATCACTAAGCTATTCAAGAATCAAATTGACTTTAGTTAAGGAATCAACTTCGAGTTTTGTTTTGATTTTAGAAATCAAATAAGAAAAGTAAAAAGCAAGTGAAAATCAAGTGAAAATCAAGAGATCAAAACGTTCTAGGGTGTTGATATCATTAATTACTTCATTAGATCAAGCTTTAAGTTTTCATGGAATTATAAGCAAACGATATGTTTAAGTCAAGAAACAATTATCCAGATTATTTTATCTAAAAAACAACCCTTTCTTATGCAACCTAATTGATTACTATTTTCATGAAACTAAGTTAAGAAACATAACATTAAGAATAATCATCAACAACTTCCTTTAACAATCTAGCTATTTTCATGAAAGATCGATAAAAGTTCAATACTATAGATCCAATTAGACATGAAACCTCTCAATCATACATCTAACCTAACATTCATTGAAGATCAATCAAAGAAGAATAAAGCACAATAGTATTGAAAAACATATCATTCAACACATCCATGGAAAACACTAAAACGTTAACTTAAATTCATACTTAAATCATCCAACACCTTAAAACTAAGAGTTTAGCCATTCATAGCCATCAAATACATATTATCATATGAATTTTCAAGCATAGGAGTAAAGAGAAAAGAAAACATAGGAAGAAGATCTCTCGAATCACCTCCCGTCGTTGAATTCCTTTGATCTCCACTCGGCCGGCACCTCGGGATCTCGAACAGCTTCCAACTCTTCTCTAATCAATTTCCTTCTTTTGGTGTCAATCTCTCACTTTGAAGCTCTGCTATTTCGTGTATTAAGGTTGTTGATCACCCCTCATTGTATAAGACACAACTTTCCAAATATTGCTAGAAAAACCAATAGGGAAAGGTAGCGTCGCAGCGCTGGCCAACTTTTATCGTAGCGTAGCGCTGTGCTGCTGCAACGTCGCTACGCTCTCGAAGATGCCAAATTTAGGTGCTCTCAGGTCTTGAGCATAAAGGAGTAGTGTAGCGACGCTTTTGCTCTATGCTGCCCTATTTTTCTAGGGTTTTGAACTATCCTTCTCTGGTTTTGACTCGGTTTGATTCCATTGCTTCCTGAAACAAATTTTATTCATTCTAACCTGAAATCCACTAGCAAACACATTAAATCTACCAAAAATACTTCTAAATAAAGAGTAATAAAAGCACAATTAAAGTGTGTTTCAATAGAGTTAGAGGTCAAAAGACCTCGACTTATTCCGTCATCCGGTATTTGGTATATATTTGAATGTTTTTTTTCTATTCTCAAGAGTCAATTGTTGAGTCTTTTATTTCTTTGGACTCATTTGAGTCTTTGATGTCTTTTAGTTCTTTCTTTTTACCTATTTTCCCATATACCAACAAATACAAATTCGACTTGTCTTGTTCTCTTCAAAAGATGAGAAGCCTATAGCCTTCCCGGGCTATATCGACTCATCCAAGAAGGGTCCACAGAAGTACAAGAATTTCTATGTGCCTTGACGGGGGACAGTTCATGTTGAGCAACCGACGTTAAAAATTTGCACTTCCTGGAGGCAGCTAGATGAACAAATTTAATTGCTTTCTTTTATTGTGTCACACCCCCTCCCAGATTACTTACCTAACCTAGGAAAGGATGTGAAGATAGCAAAGATCAATCCTTTTATGACATCTACTGTCTATCTGTACCTGTTTTTTTTCTTGTAACCCCCAAGACACTGCTTATATATATACTAACTCTCTGAACGAAACCCTTAGGTCTCCCAAGATCATGCTCTGATACCAACTTGTGACACCCTCTCCCAACCCCGCAGCTAACCTTTAAGTAAATCTATCCAAAGATTGTTCTCTCATCCCAAATTTTGCTTGAGGATGACTAGATTCACCTTTACTTCTTCGACTTGTCTACCGGTAACGTTATGAGTTCCAGTCTCGGGTTGCCTATTGTGTTTGCCACTTATGGTTCCTACAATGTAATGATTGACACACTTTTAAATAAAACGTGTCATCTGAAGCTCGCAGGCCTAGGTGATACTTTTAAGTCATCTGAAGCTCAATCTAGTAATGCATGCTTAGGTTTTTTCCAAACTCTTGTCTGTATAGTAAAAGCCTAGTGTAAAGTAAATAAAAGAAAGTTGTAAAAGGCAAAGCATGTTGTAAAGTAAAAGAAACTTGTGTAAAATAAGAGTGACGTTGTAGAGTAAAAGAAAATTTGTATAATATTTTTTAAGAGGATTACTCCTCTTTCTTGGGGATATGATTAACCTGGGACGACCATTGTTGGGGTTGGTGCCCTAGATCTTTTGGAGTCTTGTAATTTGTAATGTGTACATGACAATTCATTTATTCAATAAAATAAGTTGTGTTTTATTTAACAATTAGATCGCTCTAACTCAATCCAATAAACTAAGATCCTAGGTTATACAATGTAACTTGAACAGTATGTAGTAGACATACAAATGAATTTTTGTTCAAGTAATAACCTAAAAAGGTATGCAGCATATGGACAAGGTTGGGTGCCTTATCCTGGTAATATTGCGGATACGACCCACTCTGTAATTATTACATGAGTTGTAAATGTTACAAATGATTTGATCCAAATCTTTCATTTGGAGACATGTGAGTAGGGGTATCATGTACAAAGAGTTTGCACAAGACCGAACTACGAAATGATTACTCTCACGTTATAACATCGTTAACTGTAGAGACTAACATTTCATAGGATGACCATAAATAACTCGATCTTAATCCTGAGTAAGTTATGGACTCCTGTCTATGAGGGCAATCCTTTGATTTACATAGGTGAGAGAGGCCTATGTCGCCAACTCAATATGCCTACCATTTTGAAGATTTGTCCAAATAGAGAGTTGGGAACATAGATATACAAGATGGAGTTTACTCCTTCCCCCTTTTAGGAAAAGTAGATAAATTGCTCCCTTAAGTACTGATTCCAGGTCTTGAACAAGTGACCCCTCCTTCTCATTGGCCCGATAGGGATTTGTTTATGGTAGGATCATAAACAAGTTGTTCATTAAAGAATTAGTGAGATTTAAGGAGAAAGAAGTGATTACAAGGGTAAAACGATAATTTTGACCCAGTTGTAATTTCGAGCAATTTGTAAAGGGTCAACTTATTGATGATTGGTTATATCCATGAACACAAAAATATATCTACAGTGCAAAGAGTGCAGCTGTGGGTCTTTAGTGGAGTGACCCACAATTAATGAATGTTGATTTGATTAATTAGAGAGTTTAATTAATCTAATTTCGAATGATTGGAGCTTCTAATCTGTAGGTCCATTAGGTCCCTTTGCTAGCTCATTAAGGATAAAATAAGATTCAATTGTCTCGTAGAATAATCTGAATTGTTCAAATTATTCAGGAAATTTAATATTAATAAAGATTAATATAAAGTATATTATAATGTATGTTGATACATTATAATATATGGTTGGTTATAAACATGATTTATAATTAAACTATATAATAAGAGAGAACAATATATGAATAAGATTCATAATGTGAATCAGATTCATATTGAAACTATATAGTAAAATTAATGTGAATGTGATTCATATTAAAACTATATAGTATATGAGATAAATGTGCATTTGATGCATGATTAATTAATTGTTAATTAATTAATTTTATTATTTAATTTTATATATGTGTGTATTATAATAATAATAATAATATTAAAATAAACTCCCCTGCAATTATGCAGGGAAGTGGTGAACGTGTGTGTGGGGGGAGTTACATCCCTCACACTGGCACTTTAGTCTTCTTAAGAGGAAAATGACTACAACATGAAACAAGGTTTTTTGGTACTGTCTCTAAAAAATTCTCTCTGTGGTTTTTCCCTACAAAATCAAGAAGGATTCCACCATCCTCAGTTGATCTTTCCCTAAACTTAGTGAGGAAGCCCAAGTGGTCGTGTCTTGATTGCTGAACACAAAAACACGTGAAGACATTTGTTCTTCAAAGGTAACATTCTGTCATTGTGTGCTTAGTTCTTTTGGTTTCTCCCAACCCAATTTCAAAGACAAAGCGATTAACGCTTTCGCAACTGGGATTCAATCCCTTTAATTGGTATCAGAGCCATTGATTTATTTTTTTTTTTTTGGGTTTAAGGAAAATCAAAATAGTTTTTTATGGGTATTTTTCTCTTTTCAATTCATGTGATGAATGTTGGTTTGCTTAATAGATGTTTTTGATATTTGGCATTTAGATTGCAAATTCTTGTTTGACTTGATCAAATTTTGTAAGAGCCCGGTTGTTTTGGGCATTTATTTTTTGCAATCGAGTCTGTAATCTAATGTCCAGGTCGTTCGTGATGCTGGACGTGCTGAGAAATTTTATGGCAGGATGAAGAAAATGGTGTAAAAACGAACCTGGAAAAGCATTCTGTGCTACGCTGTGCTCTGCGCTGTGGCATAAAAGGCCTCATCGTCGCGACGCTGCGACTTAACAACTTAGAGCGTAGCTACACTGTCGAGAGTGTCGCGACGCTCTGATGCTTTTTCACGCATGTACAAAATGGTTCAGTTCAAAGCAGTTGGAGCTTGTGGTCCAGTTCAGCAGCGGTTTAGATGCAGTTTTTTTTTTCAGTTTTACTTATTTTTTTATTTTTATAATTAAATTAATATAATTTGATTATAATAATTTAATTATTTGTTTAGGGTGCCAAATATCGGTCTATTAATGCTTTATAATATAGTTTAAATGCATGAGATGTATGGTTAAATTATATTAATCATATATGTTGCATATTGTATCCCATATAGTTTTTAAAATTCCACCATAGGTTAAGCATGATCATGCACCATATTTAAATATAATTATTATATTTAAAATTTTAGGTTATCCTAAAGTATGTTCATACATGACGTATATTGTATACTTAGTATAAAATTCATTTTATGCTTAATATAAATGTTATAGTTTGTTGTTAACGAATTTGAACATCCATGCAACATGATATTTAGATCAAATAAGTGTTATATTTCAATATTGTCATTAGTATGCATGTTATAGGTTTTAATAATTCATTAATTTATAATAGTTATACGGTTAATGAATTAGAAATTAAAATCTATAATTCAGAATTACATGCTAACATAAGGTCAATTTTATTTTAAATGGTTTAAAATTTTAGAAAATTAGACTTTATGTTAAAAATATTTCTAATATGATTAGAAATAGGATAATCTTTTATTTTCTTTTAATAGGATTAATTTGATTAAAATAAAAGATTAAATTATAAAGTGTTTGCCTATAACGTACCTTTGTCTTAAGACGGTTCTGTTTAGGATTGGAGTACTTAAGTTGACCGAAAGTAAGAAGCTAGGGTTGAATAAAACCTTCCTGCTTGTAAGAACCTAGGTAGGATGGCTAAGCACACACACACATGAGAAATAAGGAATTAGTTTTAAATTTCCTATTGATTGCATGCATTTGAATGGTTCTAGCTTTGTGAATATTGTTGTTATCTTGTGCCTTGAGATTAGAGTCATTCAGCATATTATTCATATTATGATTTTATTTTGTCTTGCTCGAGGACGAGCGAAGTTTAGGTTGGGGGTGTTTGATAGCACCCAAAATGTGCTATCTTAGTGCCTCTAATCTTGCTTACTTATGGAGTTTAATGTGTTTATGATTATATTTGTAGGATCTCGAGCATTACATGCATTTTAGAGCGTTAAGGACCACTTGAGCTTATTTTGGAGCAATTAGGAGTCATTTAGGGCATCATAGGCTTTAAACGAGAGAGAAAATGACAAAATAGTTCCCAGAAAAGAGCGCCACGACATGGTTCCGTTCACAAAGGGCTAAAATAGGGCAGAGTTTCGTGCGCTGTCGCGCGATTATAAATTCTACACTTCAGTTTTTAGATCATAACTTTTGATCTGGGTGGCCGTTTTGGGCGAGTGGCCATTCTTCTTCTTTATTTTTTCGTCTTCTATCCACGTACAGTATTAGATTTTAGGATTTCTTTCATCTTTTTTTGTAATCAATAAAAATGGTGACGGGTCTTAGCTTCTTCATCATCATAGGAAGGTAAGATTTATGAGTTTCTAGTTTAGGGGTTTTTGGAGGAACGTGAGAGTATTTTGATAATCTGATTCATATTTCATGCTTATGAGTCTTAAATCTGAATTTATTATTTATGACTCTCATGTTGTTGTTGTTGACTGACAACCAATGCTTGATTGTACAATTTCATACTTAGATTTATCCTTGGTTAAGGTAATAAATCATTAGGAAGAAAAATGTTAGATTAACTTTCTTGAATGTGAGTCGACCACTAATAAGTATTACTTTAATCAACCTTGATATAAAACCATATTGAATGATTATTTAGACGGTGGAAATTAATTAATTCATCTTAGCGTAATCTCTAAAGTGCAATGCGGTTAGCTAAATGTGTTTAGTGCGGGTTCATCTACTCATATTGGCTAATTACTTGATTAGGACTATTGATTAGGATTCTAATCAATTGGGCTAGTCATAGGCAAGAAACTAAAATCATGTTTGATAATTCGATGATCAAGGTTACATTGGGCAATTCCATTCCCCTAAGCTAGGAAGTTTTGATTGATTGCATTTCTATCTTTTACTTTCATGACCTTACTTTTCCGCGCTTTATTTCTGAATTCCACACCAAACCGCCTCCCCCATTTACCGCTTTAACTAAAAATAGGCTTTGAGGAACTAATCTTTCGCGCTTCCCCGTGGTTCGACCTAGACTGTCACTTGTGCTAGTAGTTAGTATAAATAGTTAGTTTGTGAGTATAAATATTATTTGATCAATTGAAAGCCTCGACAACTTTTCGTCCTTCAATGGATAATGTACTTTAGGTGCAAGAGAAGTCTTATGCAATTCTTGGTCATTGAATACACGCATGGCCTATTTGCACAATGACTTTCTTAATTTGATTAAACTCAACGATGCTATAGGTAGTCAACTAGTCAGATTAAGCCAACTAAGTGCCCTAATTTATTAATTAAAACCTGAGCCTTAATTAAACTAAATGCTTTAGTTCCTAGTGGGTTCAAGAGTGTCCATTTAGAACTAAAAATATTTGCATTAATCTCTAGGGTTCAATTGTGTGATAACTACTTAAATAGCCTAATTAATTTATCGTCCTTGAACCTAGATTGAGCATGCAATTTAAGGTTTATGGGAGGCCTATATTCCTTAACCTTACACATGCAATCTCTACTACTTAAGGGATTTAAGATAGACGAACAATCAAAGAGCGTGCTAGCCTCAATTCTATAGCCAAGATACACATTCATGAAGGGAGAGTCAATCCAAAAATACACATATATCTAAATTAATTAAGATCCAAAGACAATAAATCATAGTGTATGAAATTCAATAAAATAAACTCACAAAAATTACACAAGGTCTTGCTCTCTAAATTGAAATCCTTACCTCATCGATCCATAGACAAAACGGAGAGGGGAAGCATCCATACAAGAATTACCACCCGAAAGAAAATAAATCCTAAACTAAAAGATAAAAAAGAAGAAAGAAGTCTACCTGTGGCTGCTACATCTCCCCAAAATTCCATCCTCTTTTGCCCTAAAATAAATGAGAGGCTTATACAAAAGTTGTCGAAGCCCCTAGACGCTGGGTGGATCACATGTGACCTGCATGTTTGGAGTGCTGTGGCACTGCACCAAATGGTTTTCTCGGGTCCTAGGAACCTAGCGTACCATTTAGACGCTAGGCTGCCTTGACAAAATCTCCTTTTTTGCCTCCAGGTTGTTACTAAATGCCCTGTTTTGACTTGTAATGCCATCGAAACGTCGACGGTCTTCTTTACTCGATTCTTTTGTTTTAACACTCAAATAAACATTAAATTCATAAGAATTAACAAGATTTAGGTTGTGATAAATAGATCTTTTGGAGATCTATCAAATACCCCTAACCTAAACCTTGCTAGTCCTTGAGCAAGAGAAAACACAAGTACACAAGCAAACAACAAAAACAATTGCATTTAAAATGACTCGGGCCCCAATGCTAATTATGCGACAAAGCTTAAAAATGAGAAACTAACAATTCAATAAACCATTTAATACTTTCTCTACTATTCCCTACGTGTGTGTGTTATAGCCACTTTAGGAGAACTCTTTAGACTCGAGACAACCTTCTAGCATCCTCCATCCATCTTCCCCCTACTTCTGGCTCAGGCACTAGTTTTCAAGCAACCTAAACTAATCAAGGAAGTAATATTTCGACCAAAGTGCCTGAAACTCACACGACATAAAAATAAAGGGCATTTATTTTAGGGCCACTTGCAAGCATGTCAAAATAAAATATAAAAATTAGGCCCATGTTCACGCAATTTAAAGTTTGCAAAAACAGCAAAACCAAATAGCGCAGCCCAATTTTAAATGAGGCATTGAAACTGAAAAGTAAAAAATGCCCTCACTGATTCACTAACTGTATGAAATCTGATTCATATCTGTTTGCTATGTGATTCCTATTTGATTTTTATTTGATATTTATTGTTATACAATTGCTAATAATATGGATTGTTATCTGTTTACTATCTGATACTAATTGTCGAGTATATCACATTATCTGATTTTTATTTCATTTTCGATGACTTGAACTTTAGTTCTTCTTCTCTTTTATTTTTACACATTTTTCATTTAGCTCTATTTTTCACTTCCAATTTCTTCTATTTTTACTACGACTAATATACACCATCAAAAGAGAATCATTGTGATTGATTCTTCTTCTCCTCCTTCAATAGTTTAAGCATGGAAGTTTAGTTTTATGTTAGCTACGGAAGGAATACTTGTTTGTCATGCGACTGTATGTTTTTACCTGCCATAGTTGATCTAATATGGCCAAATTTTGATTATCGTCATTTGATTGCTATCTGATTACTTTTTCTTTTTGTTAATTACTAAGGAGTTTCTGATTACCTTACATTTTTTTGTGTGTGTGTGTGTTTCATATATTGTCATCTAATTGACTTCTAATTTTTATCTATTATCTTATATTTTTTTGTCAATTAATTCGTAGTTTTTTTTTATATTGTCATCTGATTTCTTTTTTATTGTCATCTGATTACCTTTTTTTTTTTATCCCACATTTAGTAGTTTCTAATATTATCATTTGATGAAGAGAAATTTTTTAAAATAGAAAAATAAGGAAAACTATTTACACAAAATAGCAAAACTTTTAGATAGTTGTGATAGACGCGGATAGAAGTCTATCAGGGTCTATCAGTGATAGAAATGATAGAAGTATATCACTGATAGATGCTGATAGAAGTCTATCAATGTCTATCAGTATTTTTTTGCTATTTTTTGTAAATAGTTTAACATTTTTTCTATCTGTAAAATTTTTCCTTTGATTAACATTTCATTATATCTATTTTTGTCACATAATTAGTAGTTTCTAATCGTAGTTTCTAATATTGTCATCGATTGCCTTTTGATTGTCATTTGATTTCTATATGAACTTCTACTATATCATTTAATTGTTACCTGATTGACATATAATTGCTATCAAATTGCTATCAAAATGCTATTTGATTACCATTTGATGATGATTATTATGATATTGGTTGCTATTTACATGCTCTTTTATTAACAAAATCAAATTTACATATTCTCTAACATTCTCTCGCTGTTTGATATGCCTTTACTCTTCCAATCTCTCTTTGATCTCGACAAAGCCGTCAACTACGATGGCCACACCATGCCTTTGATATCCATAACTCAAATATCTAATCAAAGAGCAATCAAATATCACAAACTACTAAGTATTAGGTAAAAATAACAATCAGATAAAAATCACAAACTACTAAATATGATGTAAATATAAGATAGCAATCAGTTGACAATTAGATAGAAAACACAAACTATATATTATCAAATAGAAATCAAATGACAATTAGATAGCAATCACATTGATATAACTCACATTAATATAGAAGTATTTAATACCAAAGATGGTAATCATATAGAAATTAGATATCAATCAATTAGGTCACCAAATAAATAAATCCAGTAACACGAATCTCTAAAGAAGGTACTTGAAAAATGTCTAATCCTTGGACTATAATGATATATGTGATTAAAGAGACATTTTATAGATCACAAATTCAACAACATTACAATTTAAAGTTTAAGACATTTAGGACATGATGTTAGATAATAAAACCTAAAGACACAATTTATTCAAATGACTGAATAAAAAACACGCAACTAATTATCTCACGTATTTTGAAGATCTACAAAAATTGGTTGTGATGAAATAGAAAGAAAGGGAGTTAGGAATTAGGGTTTAGTGAGAAAAGAGATGAAAAAACTCTCAAATTAAAGCCAAACAGAGATCATATACCAGGTTTTAGGATTGAATTTCCATCGTATGTTGGGCACTTGCTTCATAAAGGTAATAGGTAGTTTATGATATTGTCATCTGATTACCATCTAACTCTTATCTGATTGCTATTCAATTACTTTCTGATTACTATTCTTATACAGTTATACTTATTTCTAATTCATTCTTTATAATTTTTAGGTTGTTGAGAATAGAATGAAAACGAGAAATCTATCACATCAATATATCTTATATTATGTATATCACTTGGAAATCTATCACATAGATATATCTTATTATGATAAATTAACATTTATTGGGCACCATCTAATTGGGCATTACTTAGCAATGATCAATGGTAGGTTGATATGACTTAGAAAATACATCGAGCATATGCATAGAAGAAATTAGAAAACATCTTGAGCAGGATTTTTTTTTTCTTTTTCTTTTGTATTTTTTTTTAAGTAATGAGAATATATTCAAGAGTACATGACTTGCTAGTATAACTCTTAATATAGTGCATGGAATTTTAGTTCTGCTCAAAGGATAATAGCAACATCATTGACATACTAAAAAAAAACTGCAAAATGAATCCAGTAATCTACTCAAAAACTACTAAAACAATCAGATAACAATCACATTGATATAACTTAGTATATAAGTATATAATACCAAAGATGATAATCAGACAATCAGATGACAATCGAATAGAAATCATAACGTAAAGTTACACTATTCAATCTCCAATCACAACGTAAGTTATACTTTCTAAGCTAGTCAAAGCCAATGGATGGAAAAATAAGTAAAAGACATCCACTCACATACTTCTCTCATAGGTTGAAACATAATAAAAAAAATACTTATTCATTATAAGAATGAGAAACATTCTTGAACGTCATGGGATTCATTATGTAAATTTATAAAAAAAATTACATAAAGAGAAGGAATAAATAATTCACATTGATGCTAAATGGGTTGATTCACAAGGTAGAGTGAAGAAATATCTGAGGAAAAACATCAACCTACCATTGTTTGATCCAGGAAGCCTATCAACAAAAAATCAAGAAGAAACAAAAACACCAAAACTGAAAATAGATAGGTCAAGTCACCGAGGTTCGTGGTCGTTGTCGTTGCTTGTGGGCCTGATGTGGTCTGTGGTCACACGATGGTTATGTGTTCGTGCCATGATATCGTCGCCAGAGGAGGCTTGTTGAGGAGAAGAAATACAAGAAGATAAAGACGGGGGTGAGATGGGGTCTGCAGCTGGAAGAGGAATAGAAGGAGATGAAGGTTCCATTATGGGCAATTTGGGATTAATAAAGAAACTGTGAATAGGGTTTTAAAAAATGTTATATGTGTAAAATATAAAAAGTAGGTGATGTGGTCGCAGAATTATATTCTTAAATTGCCACCCATTACAAATTTCCTTTATTTTACCTAGGGGTACTAGCTTTCACACTCCAACCATAGGGACTCATACCTACTCTTTTCTCGTGAAAGTCCTAAATGACCATAGCGGAGGTAGCTTCTTTACCCCTATCCATGCACTCACACATTTTTTTATTCCTTTTTCTTTTCTTTTTCTCGCTTTTGTTTTTCCCCCTTTTTTATATATATTTCTCACTTTTTCTTTTTCACTCATTTTAGCTTTTTCTCTTTTTCTTTTTATTCATGCAGGCTTGTAACTCTCTTATTCTCCTTAGTCTCACACTACATCCTATCTAGCAAGGGTACTCTCTAACCGATTGGACCTTTCGAGGTGATAATAGCTCCAGACACCATAAATGCATCCTAAGCCCTAAGAGTAAAAACCTAAGGTGGCTTATGTACAAAGAGGGCAAGGAATGCAAGAATATTTTTTTAAATAGGCTCATAAATTGCTCATTTCAATGAAATTAAGCAAAGAAACATAACAAGCATATCCTAGATCATCCTAATCATACAAAAAATGCAAAACTTGTGTGCACAAAAACAGAACAAACAAGATGCATAGTAAGAATCAAAAGGCGCACAAGCAATATGCAACTCACCCACCCCCAACCTATATCAAGGCATTGTCCCTAATGCATTGAAGCAAGAAAAGAAGGACAAATGAAAGGAAAATGGAAAACCTTCCCTGAAATGAAGTCCATGAGGGTCGGGTTGCTGGGCAATGATATGGGAAAGAGAGAAAAGCAACCTATAAAAACAAAATTCTGGCAAAAAGAACTAACCTAAAAGAAGTTAAGCTAAACTCTACTACTAGGAAACTAACCTAAAAGCTAACCTAGAACCTCAGCCTAAGAAGATAAAAACTAAAAACTAAAGTCGAGGGCACAACACTATGAGATAGGAGCCTAAGAATCTTCAGAATCTAGGGAATTCGGCTGCCTCTAGACATCGGGAGCAAACCCGATGTGAGCGAAATAGAGACGTTGACTTTCTACAAAAAAGTCTATATCTTTACGCATCCGTCTAAGGGCTCAGGTGTTATCTCTACCCAAACTAACAGCCTACACCAACTGGTCCTCAGCAAGGTGACATGGGACTCGCTTCCTCCTGATGATCTCATTGATCATCGCGTACGACTTCTATCTGTCGGCCACCTCACCCTTTCTCTTGGCCATGAGGGAGATTGGATGCCCTAATGATAATGCTATTTGGTGGAATCCTTGGATGCCCTAATGATAATGCTATTTGGTGGAATCCATTTGGTGGAATCCTTTCCTCATTGGGACCAATCTTTACCCCAGTAATACGGTAGAGTTTCGTGATCAAGGACAAGTGTCCAAGACCACTAGTGGTCGATATACGCAATATACGGTGGATCAAGTAATAAATCACATTAAAAAGCACATTAAATGTGCTTTAATTGCTTATAATTTTGAGATGTTTTTATTGGACTTGATCTTGTTTACTAGTGGTTTTCAGGTAATTATGAAGAAAATGAGCTTTGAGAGTTAAAAGAACCAAACCGAGCCAAAACTGAACGAAAAAGAAAGAAAATTAGAAAAACCCTAAAAACAGGGTAGCACCTTGGCATAGGTGCGATGCCGCCTTGGCACATTTTCCCGAGAGCTCCTTATGTGGAGCAGCTCACCGGCGCTAGTGGCGCTGCAGTTTTGCGCCGCGACCAAAAGCACAGGGCACATTTCATGATGTACAGTGCAGTAACACTGTCGTTGCACTGCGGCAGTGCATGTGAAGGGTAAGCCTTCAATGACAGACGATGCCGGGACGCCGATCCTCTGCGCCGCTATGCCAACTTTCCTAAATTGATATTTATGCATTTTTGGAAAGTAATTGGGCTGCAAGTTTGGAAATTCTATAAATTAAGAGGTGATCAACAACCCTAAGCACGAAATTGGAGAGACTAAGAGTGTGAGTTCGCTACAAAATTGAGAGAAAAAGTGTTGGAGAAGAGTTCGAGATCGTTTGAGATCCCGAGGTGCCAATCGAGTGGAAATTGATGGAATTCATCAATTGGGAGCAATTTAAGAGTTTTGTCTTCGTAAATTTCTCTTTTCCTTTCCTCTTATGCTTAAGAATTCATTTAAAATTATGTTTTTGATGGCTATGTGTGGCTAAACTCTTAGTCTTAGGGTGTTGGTGAATTTAATTATGAACTCAGGTTGATTATTTAGTGCTTTTCATGGATGCTATTGAATAATATGTTTTTCAATGTTATTGTGCTTTATTCTACATTGATTGACCATCAGTGAACGTTAGGTTAAATATATCATTGAGTAGTTTTATATTTAATCATATCTATAGCATCAAATCTTTATTAACCTTTCATGAAAATAGCTAGGTTAGTAAAGAAAGTCGTTATTGAGTATGCGTAATGTTATGCTTTTTAACTTCATTTCAAGAAATTAGTTTTTAATTAGGTTGCATAAGAAAGTGTTTTTAGAAAAAATAATCCGAATAATAGTTTATAGACTTAAACATATTACTCATGCATAATTCCATGAAAACCTAGATGTCACTTAAGGGATTAATTCAAGGAAGTCAACACCCTAAAACGCTTTTATCTCTTGAATTTCTAATTTGTTTTACTTTCTTTTATTGTTTTCAAAATCCCAAATTCAAACTTGATTTAAATTCCTTAGATAAAGTTGATTCAATTATTGAATAGTTAGGCAATTAAATCGTATATTAGTCCTCAGTGGAACAATACTCGGTCTTAAACGTTTTATATTATAACTTGACCTGTGCACTTGTGGTTGTTGGGTTTTATGCCCTAAAACTCGTAGGTAGTAAATGTATTATTTTAACCGTCATTAATAAATTGTTATTAATTATTTTTCAATAAGTGTTATTGATTATATTGCTATTATCTTGTATTAATAACCCTAAAATCTAATAAACTAACATCCTAGGCTATCTTATGAGTCTTGACCATTATGTAGAGACATATGAGGATCAATATTATAATGTACCCGACGACGGTGTTGAGGATCCATTGTCTTTTAAACAGGCAATGAATGATGTTGACAAGGACGAATGGGTCAAAGCCATTGATCTTGAAATGGAGTCTATGTATTTTAATTCAGTATGGGAATTTGTAGATCCACCTGAAGGGGTTAAACTCATAGGGTGGAAATGGATCTATAAGAGAAAGGGGGACGTAGCTGGTAAGGTACAAACCTTTAAAGCTCGACTTGTAGCAAAGGGTTATACCCAAAGGGAAGGGGTTGACTATGAGGAAACTTTTTTCCCTGTTGCTATGCTTAAGTCCATAAGAATTCTCTTATCCATAGCCACATATTATGACTATGAAATTTGGCAAATGGATGTCAAGACGGTCTTTCTGAATGACAATCTTGAAGAGAACATCTTTACATCTCAGCCCAAACGGTTCATAGCCCAAAGTCAGGAGCAAAAAGTTTGCAAACTGAATCGATCCATTTATGGGTTGAAACAAACATCTAGATCTTGGAACATTAGATTTGATACTGCGATCAAATCTTTTGCTTTTGATCAAAATGTTCACGAACCTTGTGTTTACAAGAAAATCATCAACGGTAAAGTAGCTTTCTTGGTACTATACGTAGACGATATCTATTGGAAATAATGTAGGATACCTTACTGACGTTAAAAAGTGGCTAGCAGCCCAATTCCAAATGAAAGATTTAGGAGAGACGCAATATGTTCTTGGGATCCAAATCATTAGAGATTGCAAAAACGGAATGTTGGCCCCGTCTCAAGCAACTTATATCTACAAAATGTTGACTCGATATTCGATGCAGAACTCTAAGAAGGGTTTATTACCTTTCAGGCATGGGGTTCACTTGTCTAAAGAACAATGTCTTAAGACACCTCAAGAAATGGAGGATATGAGACGTATTTCTTATACCTCAGTTGTGGGCAGCTTAATGTATGCTATGCTATGCACTAGGTCAGACATTTGTTATGTCGTGCGAATAGTTAGTAGGTACCAGTCTAATTCAGGGTTTAACCACTGGATTGTGGTTAAAAATATTCTTAAGTATCGTAAGAGAACGAGGGACTACCAACTGGTGTATGGAGCCAAGGATTTGATCCTTACAGGATACACCGACTCTGATTTTCAAACTAACAAGGATTCTAGAAAATCCACGTCAGGATCAATGTTCACCCTCAACGGGGGAGCTGTAGTATAGCGCAATATCAAGCAAGGATGCATAACAGACTCTACTATGGAGGCTGAGTATGTGACTGCTTGTGAAGTAGCAAAGGAAGCAGTTTGGCTCAGGACGTTCTTAAGTGATTTGGAAGTTGTTCCAAATATGGACTTTCCTATTACCTTGTACTGTGACAACAGTGGGGCAGTAGTCAACTCTAAAGAACCTCGCAACCACAAACGAGGAAAACACATCGAGAGAAAGTATCACCTGATAAGAGAAATTGTGCAACGAGGAGATGTGATTGTCACAAAGATTGCTTCAGAGCACAACATTGCTAATCCGTATACGAAGACACTCTCGGCTAAAGTGTTAGAGAGTCATCTAGAGTCTAGGTCTACGAGATTTGTACATAATCTAATATAGGGCAAGTGGGAGATGTGTAATGGGTATATAGATGCCCTAGTTTAAAGTATTTTGCATTATTTACCATCTCCATTGTTTTGTATTATTATATACATCCCACTAACTAGAGTTTTAGTTCAAGTGGGAGTTTGTTGGGGTTTAGGCCCTAAAACTCATAGGTAGTAAATGTATTATTTTGACCGTCATTAATAAATTGTTATTAATTATTTTTCAATAAGTGTTATTAATATATTATCTTGTATTAATAACCCTAAAATTCAATAAACTAACATCCTAGACTGTCTTATGAGTCTTGAACATATGAGGATCAATGTTCAAGATACAGCCTAAAGAGTCTATAGTATAAGGATAAGGCTGGGTACCTTATCCTAGTGACACTATGGATATAACCCATTTTGTATTTGATACAAACGCAATGATCCAACGCGTTCGTGTAGGAGACATGTGAGTAGGGGTATCCTATGCAATGAGTTTGCATAAGACTGGACCATGTAATAGTAACCACTAGATGTAACTCCGTTAACTAGTTAGGTTTCTATTTCAATAGGATGACCTAGGGAACTTAGTTTTAATCCTAAGTATATTATGAACTCCTTTTCACGAGGGATTTTCTTTTGATTTGTATCGGTGAGAGTGGTCGATTTGCCGACTCAATCCCCCTACCATTTTGGGGACAAAACCGAGTGGGAAACTGGGAACATAATTATATAAGATGGAGTTCGCTCTTTCCCGACTTTAGGGTAAGTAGATGAGTGTTACCTTAAGTGGTGTCTCTGGAACTTGAACAAAAGGCCTTACCCTCTCACTGGCCCGAGAAGGGTTTCTGTTTAATGGTTAGACCATAAACAGGTTGTTCATTAGAGGAGCACTGATACTTAAGGATCTAGAAGTAACTCAGAGGTAAAACGGTATTTTGATCCAACTGGTATTACAAACACTTGCGAAGGACTAACTTGTTGTTATTGGTCTATATCCATGGACACATAAATATATCTACAGTGAGAAGGGTGCAGTTGTTGATCTTTAGTGGAGTGTACCCATAGTTAATGAACATTGGTTAATGTGATTAATGAGATTAGCCAATTAATCTCATATCGTTGGAGCTTCTGATCTGTAGGTTCATTAGGTCCTCTTCCTAGCTCGTAAAGAGTATTGAGGTAATTAAGTTTTGAATGAAATTTGAAATGTTCAAATTAACTAAGGAAATAGTATAATGTATAATGATACATTATAATATAAAATTTATTTTATAAATCAAACTTTATAAATTTAATTTTGGATATGATTCAAAATTAAATCATGAGAGAATTAAATATTTGAAATATTTGAAATATTAAATTAAAGTGAATTAGATTTATATTAAAATTATAGGTTAAAATTAATCTGCATTAGATGCACATTAAAACTATAGGTTATGTGAGAAAAATTTATTTAAATATGATTTAAATGAATATATTAATTAAATTAGATTTAATTAAATATTAATTTCATTAATTAGTTATTTTTAATTAATTAATTTAATTAATATATTTATATTTAATTTAATTTAATTTACTAAATTAGTTATGGGGAAAGGGGGTTACTTGATACGTGGGGTTGATCCCACGTTCTCCTGTTCTCTCTCCATAACTTTCTCTAGCAACCTAACAAGAGCGAGATCTCATAATGGTTCTGGGTTGAGTGATTCATCTTGCAGAAAAAGTTATGTTATTTTTCCTTCCAAAATTTCTCTCTCAAATCCCCTTTTTTCTTTTGGTTCCCACAAACCATCAACTTCTTTATTTAGAGTTTAGGGAGGTCTCCCATTGGTGGTGTTCAAGGTTTCTTTGCAAATGTATTTTTCTTCTGTAATTTATGTTTAACCTAATGCAGTAGGTTTTTTTCTATATTTTGCAGTATATTATTTTCCCCAATTTCTAAATTAAATTTGAAATTGGTCCTCTATATTTTTCTGCTGCGCTAAGGTTTTTATCCCTGTAGTAGTAATACCAAGTTTTGGCATATCACACATTCCTCACATCTATTGAGTATCCCTGACAAAAGCATAAAGCAATTTTTCCTTATCTTTATTGATGTCAAATAAACATAAGACGGACATCAGTTGACCACAAATAAAGGCATGCCAACCTGGTAAAGGAAAATACCTCAATCACGTTTGAAAACTCCCTTTTAAACAAGGTGAACCCCCACAACAGTAATAAGAATAACCCCAATTAACGAATTGATAATAACCCTAAGAAAGCTAAACAAATTTGGCTCGGAAGAATATTGATCAAAGATCAAGAAGAAAGGAGAATTTGTTCCTAACTTTAAGATTTCGAACTCTCATAATTTAATTGATCAAACTAGATTGAAAGTTCTAAACATGCATTCTAAACACAAGAATACAAAGAAAGCATAAAAGTTTGAGAGATTGAACTCTATGAAAAATTCATTCAAATTCAAAGTCTTGTTTTCAAAATGTTGGAATTACAGCCCTATTTAAACTAATTGAAAATGCACCATGAAAGGACATAACCTTTCACCAAATTATCTAAATTCATCTACACCTTTTCAACTATCCTATTAAATATAAATACATGAAATTAAATTGGATACTTGGAAAATTAAATATGTGAATGAATCTGGATTTTTAGATTTATTATGACTCTTGGATGAAAAGGTGTATCTTGAAGCTTAAATGGTTGCAACTTTTCATCATGGGTTACAACTTAGCTTGGAAGCAAGCATTTAATCCCTCTTGAAGTCTTTTAGCTCTAGCTCTTTTCATTGGTCTTTGTGGCATAATGATTGCCTCATGATTGGGTTGACTTGGAAAGTTCTCCCATTGATTTTCAGCATGAGGTTCATTTGAGCTAGGTTGAGCTTGTTGAGCTTCATTTTCCTCTTCATTTAAGCAGGTTTGAGCATGTTGAGCCTTATTTTTCTCTTGGTTGGCCAACTCCTTATCATTCTCCCCCTCTTCGAATGGATTCGTCCTCGAATCAAAATTACCTACATCAGACAAGGATAAGTCAGCAACATTAAATGTAGAACTCACATGATACTTACCTGGAGATCAATTTTGTATGCATTATCGTTGATCTTTTCTAAAACTTGGAATGGTCCATCTCCCCGTAGATGTAACTTGGACTTCCTTTGGTTTGGAAAACACTCCTTTCGAAAATGTACCTAAACCCAATCTCCTGGCTTCAAAATGAGCGGTCTTCTTCCCCGATTCACTTTTTTGGCAACCCTTTCATTATGCTTCTCAATTTTTTCTTTCACTTGCTTATAAAGCTTCTTCACAAATTCGTGTGTGTTGGATTCCTGACTTGGTAGATGATATTTTGTATGGAAGAACTCTCTACCTCTTTATATGAATCTCTCTAAAAAAAATTATGAGAAAAAGTAATGAGTGAGGTGGCTCTCTCTAGGGTCTCTTGGTGTAAAGAAAAATGTCTTCTCCAAATGGCCAATGATCACCCAATTTATAGAAAAATTCAAACCCTTTAATTTAGGAAAAAATCAATCAAAACAAATTTAAAATTAGAAAAAATAATAAAATTGATGGAATATTATTTAATTGATTTGAAAAAAATATTTTGACATAATTAACGTCTTCCAAATTTGATTAGATATAAGTTTTCCATAAAAAAAATTGAATATTCAAATCTTCCTCCCTCCAAAATAAACAGTTTATTTTATTTTAATTAATGAAAACATCAAAAAATATTTAAATTTTATTTACTAAAAAAATTATTATCTTTTTTTTGTTTTATCTTTGAAAACTAGCAGTAAATTTGAAATTAACTCTAATAAGTAACAAAGTTAAACCGGACCAAAATGTGTGGCTACAGCATGTCCCCTTTCGTACATCCTTGTAGTATTAAAAGGTGAACGAAGGTGTAGCCACTGTTTTGTCAAGGTAAAATATTTCGACCATACTAATGGTGTCAAGGGCCAGGGATAAACAAGTGTCACATGACAAGAATAAATGACTTGGAGACTAGGGATAAACAAGCACCATCGTAGCAATAGGGTGTCAATGGCCAGGGATAAAATAAGTGCCTCATAAAAAATAAAAAACGTTGGAGGCCAGGGATAAAACAAGCATCATCGTAACAATATGGTGCCAAGGGCCAGGGATAAAACAAGCGCCTCATGACAAATAATTAAAAACGCTGGAGGTCAGGGATAAAACAAGCACCATTGCAACAATATGGTGTCAAGGGCTAGAGATAAAACAAACGCCTCATGACAAATAGTGAAAAACGCAGGAGGCCAGGGATAAAACAAGCGTCATCGCAGCAATATGATGTCAAGGGTCAGAGATAAAACAAGTGCCTCATGAGAAATAATTAAAAAAAATGCTGGAGGCCAGGGATAAAACAAGCGTCATTGCAGCAATATGGTATCAAGGGCTAAGGATAAGACAAGCGCCTCATGACAAATAATAAAAACATTGGAGGTCAGGAATAAAACAAGCGCCATCGCAGCAATATGATGTCAAGGGCCATGGATAAAAAAAGCACCTCGTGGCACCATATTAAGTTACCATATCGAAATTATAGACAAATGTCACTAATGCATGTATGCATGAATATGCTAGCTAAAACATGCTTATTTCATGGTGAATATATGTATGTATATATATGTTTGCTAAAATATGTTTATTTTAATGGTTTTTGCTAAATCTTCCCTAGATTCTTTTCCAAAGAAGAAACAAGTAAAGCATACAAAATAACTCGTTCTCCTTTTTATAAAAACTGGTAATCTAGCTTATATCCTGCCTTGAAAATCTCCTTGAAATGGTTATTTACCAATTAAACACCCTCTTTAAACTTAGGGGCCAATGGTAAAAAGTGGATCCATAAGAAACCCGGTGATTTGGTAATTTGAAACCTTGATCTTTTCAAATCGAAGATATAAAAATACTTAATTGAATGACTTTAAAATGCCTAAGGTCATTCATAATTATCCTTGATAGTCTTCAATAAAATGGGAGAATCCATTCAAACTGATTCTCTTCTACGACTAATGATGACAGACATTCTGTAACCTGAGATGGTACTTAATCATTAATAGGAAAAAGTGGTTTAGCCCTATATATTAAATAACGGGAGACCGCCCCAGTTAATGTGTAAACAAATGATATCATCTTAAGACCATCATTTTCTCAATAACCCTGATACTTTGTTGGATGCTTCCATTACACCAACTCAAATTTCAACAGGGAATAGCTAATGCAACAAAATTTTGTACCCAAACTTTTGTATACCCACAAAGTGGAGGTATGATGTTTGAATAAACATACTTTGTTGACCAAATGCAGGCTCGAAATGCTTCCAAAGGTCTTGGCCTGATAACTGTCCAATCCTCTTATTTTGGTTTTGAGGTTGCTAGGGCATAAAATACCTTAATTTCATTCCTTGTTCAGGATAAAGAAATGGAACTTTGTAATCCGACCTTGATATCGACTTTACTGATATTATCCTCATTAATCCTATATTTTCCTATATGATAAAGGAATAGGGGGATAAATATAATCAAGAATATATACTTGAAAAAAATGGAAACCAACAATCCATTTGATTGTGGAAAATAGGACACTGCAGCTAATCAAGATGTCATCTAATTCAACAAAAGATTAAAAGGTGCCCCTGTTACAAAAGTTTTTCCCTAACCTTAAGGATAACTACTGATTATCACTTTTGCATCTCTTTGGGGATTTTTAATAGCTCTTCGACTTTCTAGTTGTGAAGCTTACATTTTGGGGAGCATGGATAAACTAACTCATCAAATGGAGTTGCACTTCTAGAGATGATAACGGCCAAGGTGCTTTGTTCCCCTTTCTTGTTGGTTGTTAATTTGGTGCATCTACTTGACTTTTTCCTTTCATTGTAAACTCTGAATGTCATCCTATTATTTAAATGATGGTAATGACACATGACGATTAATGCGTGATTGACCGAGCGTATATGAGTGATAAAAATGATAGTAATTATGAAATGGATGAGGTCTACATGCAAGCATACATGATCAATTAAGTAATAAACTTGGAGTATTCCAAGTGTCGAATCGCATAAGACTAGATTGAGTTTAAATTAATAATGATTATGGATCAATGAAACTAAGATAACCAGATAAAAAGTTTGGAATTTTGTAGGTGAAAGAAAACTTAAAAGCAATAAACAATGGTAATAAAACAGAGGCAAACAATGCTACAACCATTCAGGTGTTGTGTCTTAGGTGATGTGACCGCATCATACAGAACAATGAATTACACATGAACAGAAAACTATACCTATTCGGTCTTGTGTCAAGTTCCTTAGGAGTTCTAAGCAGCTAATGCCTAATGTTTCCATGGTTAGCTGGATCTTAGATTAATTCAAGTTCAATTCATTTATCCTATGGTGTCCCTTATTTCTAAGGTGACGTGACCATCCTATGTCTAGGCTCTTAGTCCCATATCCCTTTGTGACATCCGTTTATACCCTAACATTCTCAGCATTAGAGCTCCGCTAGATCGTTAAATCAAATGGCCAATATAACTTACCGATTTTATCTTTTAAAATCAACAAAGAGAATGTGATTATACAAAGTGGTGTGAAGCATTACATAACCTAAGCCATAACGACCCTAAGGCTTTTACATTGCTAAACCCTTAAAAATATTTAGCTCATGACTTTTGATAAAATAATCACTTTTATTAAATCATAAACCATAGCTATAATAAAGAGTTTGATTGGTAGAAATTAAAATGGAAAATTAACAAAGAAAATAATGCTAGAAAATAAATGCAACTCAATAAAACTTGGGCAAATCCTCAAGTAACAAGTCTTTCCCTAGGATGTCCCACTCTTTCAAGGAAGAATCTTGCTTCGACACACACTTCTGTAAGAAGAGAAATCCTAGAGTTGCTATGCCTTAGAAGAACTTTCGTTATTAAGACTACTGACTTGAACTTTGAGAAGAAACCCAAGGTGTTGGAAAATGACAGAAAAATGGTGAAGGAAGTGGTGATCTCGGCGATGGAGAGTTGTTGAAAATGGAGGGCTTCCTCGCCTTTTAAAGCCCCAAATCTGTTGAGGAGGACTGAGATTTGTGTTTTAAAGATTTACTAGACAGAATCGGGGGAGCCGATAAAATCGTAAAAATTGCAACTGATCTTGACAGGATCAAATCTGAAAAATTAAGGCTCGACAGTGATGGCACATCACTCACTGATGTGGGCGCATCACATGAAAAATAGTCAGAAACCTGTTAAAAATGTACCAGATCTGCACCAAATTTGCAAAAATCATCTTTTACGTATAATTAACCTTAGTTAAGCTTATTTAAACATATTAAGACCAAAGTTGGGATAAAATTCATGCAAGAGCTCATTTTTCACATTAAAAATGCCCAAATAAAAGCCTAATTTCATGCATTTCATAGCATGAATCACACCCCCAAACTTAAGTCTTTTCTTGTCCTCAAGAAAACAACATCAAAACAATTTACCACAGTTTCAAAGCATGCATATTCAGATTGATAAATGCAGAGAATATCACTTTCAGAAGGGGTTTCTAATCAAAATACCTTGCGTAGCTACAAACTTCCTTAGAATCCGCACAAGAGTTTCATATTGCTAAAGGCTCAACTTCTTTTGACTATCTACCTAACATGCCCAACTAATCTACTTCTAATCATCGAGCCTAGTTAGACCCAAAACATACCACAACCTTGCCAATCACCAAATCCAACATAGAGTACACAATTCCTACACCCCCAAACTGATAGCTTTTATAGGCCTTTATTCATGCTGTTTTTTACTCTTCTTTCTTTTTTACCTAGGATAAACCCATAATGTCATCATTACCTTCGTTCTAGCTTACCCACACGAGTTTCATGCGAGTCATCTGACTACGAGCAAGGCTCACATTCTAGACTTCACTCACTTTCCTCATCAACCGTTTTGCTACAAAAGAAAGCACGAGTGTCATGCTCGCTCCTGGCTACTTTGGATAATTTGAGAAGGAGGAGTGTCATCCTAGCTATATATATTTCCTTCTTTTTCTGATTTGCAAAAAAAAAAATTCGGCCTAGCACAGCACATACATACAACATCTATAACTTCGAAATTACTCATACTGCATATATCCCCCCCCCCCCCCCCCCCCCCCCAAACTTAGAATCTGCAATGTTCTCATTGCTTGAAAGAGGGAAACTACAAAAATGGGCAAAATAAGATGGTGAATTTGTGGCTTGGATGCAACAAGTAAGGCTAAACTCTCCTAGCGTGTTATACTAGAGGTTATGCAGGAGACTAGCCTAAAGAGGTTTTGCACAACTAGACAAAAATAAAACTCTTGGTTTTGCATTCTATTGGAGTTGACAGCAAGATATTCTAAAAAGAAATAAGCCCTAAGTGTCATCATTAAGAGCAACTCTGCACAACAAACCAAACATCAAACATAAAAACTATATCAAATAAATCCAGCCAACCCAAAATTATAATCCAGCAGAACAAAATAAAATTAACTATAAATGTACTAAAAATAAAACTAAAACAAAGCAGTAAAAGGAAATATGAGTTAATTTTTGTTTCAAAGTAAAGAACAAGAGAAGGAACACGATACTCCCCTATTGAAAAGGGGTATCATTATCAACTTCTGTATCTTGTTCTTTGTCCAGCGGGTCATGAAGAATGTGATTCGAAAAAATAGGGAGGTCAGTGTAGTAGCAAGGCCTTGCAGAGTTGAAGAACTACCTGAATGCCATGTCTCTTTCTTTGGCATATTTCCAATAGTTCTGGGACTACTGCATAAACTGCTCTAACCGCTCCGTCATGTAGCCAACAATAGCTGTGGAATGAACAGAGGGCAGGTTGGCACCCGATGTCTGCTGAGAAGGGCCTGGAGGTACATCACCTGTTGTAGGGGGATCAGGGATAGAGGCTGAAGTTGCTATAGGAGGAGGTGCTAATCTGGCAGACTGCTCAGCAGGAGGAGGAGTTTGGAAGCCTGATTCTGTTGACGAATGTGAATAAATTTCAATTGGATCTTTCACAGAACTCCCAGATGGAGTTGCCTTTTCTACTTAAGGGGAGGCTGTGGGTGGAGATTTGGTGGATTTGCCTTTGCGGGATGCTATGTTTCCCTGTAATCTCTGTATTAGGTCCATTTCAACCGCAGGCTTGAGTTTGCAATGCTTCTCTGCCTCATCCACTTCAACTCCAGCCCGAGCGCAAAGCTCCCCAATAAGGGAAGGGAAAAAACAGTCGCCCCCTAGTTCTCGAGTCGCATTCCATCATTTCTTGGTTAATAATTTCTCCCAACTTGATGGGAAGGTGCATCCTAATGCTATATAACAATATTGCTCTTTCTAAAGAAATGGTGTTGTCGTGGGTCGTGGGCATGATGCAGTGCCTGAGAAAGTAAATCCAGGCATCCAAGTGCTCCTTGATGTCTCCTGGCTTGAGAGTTCTACATCCAGTGGAAGACATCACCCATTCAACCCCAGGTACTCCAATTGTGCTTAGCGCACTCTGCACCTACGCTTCTGAGGGGTTGTACATCTGCATAAAACTTTCCTCCTCATGATCATCATGCACCTGATATACAACATTTGATGTCACTGGCAGAAAAATCTACCTCCACTCCACGCACTCTGAGATCCCTTCTTTGCCTTCATCCCTAGGTAAGACTCTCGAACCAGAGTTATGCTGGTGGCTGGCTGCTGCTCATATAATGCCTCCCACTTGTAGTAAGCGATAGTTTGTGTGATGTAGCGCGAAAACTCCCTTTCCTTCCTTGAGAACCCATTTTCTTCAAAGATTTCCCTCCTCTTCAGCACCGCCATTTTCTTTTCCTCCTCATCACTCTCATCACTTGAAGATGAGAGGATGATCCTTGCAGCAAACTTCTTCCTCTGCCTATTCACTGTCGACTCCTCTACTTCAGCCTTCCTCTTGCTGCCAGACCTTGTGACTCTTTTGGAAGACACTTGCTCAGCCTCTTTGGTGGTTGTGACCTCCTCAACCTCTCCCCAGACATCTTCATCTTCTATCGACCCTATTTCTCCATCTGGGCCCTTAGGTTCAGAAGTGCGGGAGTCCTTGAATACCTTTGTAGGTGCATCAGACTCCTGTCACAGCTCCGCCTCCTTAGCGTTTTCCCTCTGCTGTGGCAGAGCTACTGTAGTCGCATCAGTGCTTTGTTGACCTTCTGCAAAGCAACGACTGTTTTTCTTTCCCTTCCAGCCTCCACGCTTCTTTCCTCTTCTTCTTTCTGTCTTTGTTTTTGGTCTTCTGCCATAGCTTTTTCCAAAGCCCTCTCAGCTTCTTCGTACCTCTTGTTCTCCCACAACTATTGTCTCCATTCATTCACAATACGTGCTGCGCGTTTTAGCACTTGTCTCCACACTTCGCCAGTCAACAGATTACCAGCGTCTCCGTCATCAGGTTTAACAGACAACCTAGACGTCTGAGAACTCGTACCTGAACCGGATGGCTCCAAAATTTCTGATTGAGTCTCCGCTTCTTCTTCATCCGCCAATGCACGTCTCCGATGGACTCCTATCTCTCAAACTTCTTTCCACCATGCCTTCGAGCAAACCCGAGGTCCATGCGACCCATGAACGGCAGACTGGGTCTTCGATTTTTCCTTGATTGTTTGGGTGCTTAGAAGAACGCACTCTTCTTCGTTCAGTTCTCTTTCTTGGGTTTTCGACCATCGATGGAGTAGCCGGAGGCGACATTTGCTCCGCTGACCTTTGCATGGTCTCCGAAGCGGACACTTCCTCTTCAAAAAGTTGCAGAGCCCTCGGTCGGATGTAGGTCTATTTCTCCATGGATGATTGACTGGTTGAAGACGAGCTAAGGTTTTTCTTCATCCTTCAAATGGAAGTTTGAGCGTTTGATCGAGCAAGAAGAATCCGATAAGACGAGCTTCACGAACGTGTTTTCTTCGTCGATGGTAGGGAGAGTGCGCGCGAACTAAGGGTAGGTCAAGAGTTTAAGCGTGGAGTAACTGGTCTCAGGTCAACCTATTTATAGGTAGTTCTGGCCCACTGACTTCTTTAAATGACGTCATCATCTTATGGAAGCTTATGATCTTATCCTTATATGTACTCTCAACATTATGCTGATGCGAACACAACTTTTGCGGCCTTCTCTTTTAATTTGACTTAACACCTGCACACTTAAGTAAATAATTTAAAAAGTTCATCTGGCTAAACTCCCAAGTATGTTTGCAGGTCGAAGTGTTCCCTTCGGTCATCTTAAATACCTCTTCCTTTGACAAAACGAGCTTCGACAGAGTTTATTCGCAGGTCAATTTACTCATATTTTTTTATCAAATAATTTAAATAAATAAATAAACAAATAAAAGGTAAAAAAAACGTACTTGTACAGGAGGACATCAACTTACTCTATTTCGATAAGGGAAATTGAGGTTTTCCCCTTATTTACTGTTCCTCCCCAGTAAATTTTTACTCTTTGTCCATTTACCTTGAAGATGTTATTGTGCTTATCTTGTAAGTTCAGTGCCCATGTGGGTAGACTTTATGAATAACAAAGGGTACCGACCATCTTGACTTTAGTTTTCCTGAAAACAGTCTTAACCTGAAATTAAATAACAGCACTTGCTGTCCTTCTTCCAACTTAGATGGCCTAATATTTTGATCATGATACCTTTTCATCTTTTTTTTGCTTAACTTTGCATTCTCATAGGCTTGGTATCGCATCTCCTCTAATTCATTTAACTGTAGCATTCTCTTATCTTTTGCTACGCTCATATACAGATTCAGCTTTTTGATTGCGCAATGGGCTTTATGCTCTAATTCCAACGGCAAAACAAACACTATATGGTAAGGTGACATTCCTAATGATGCTTTAAATGCGGTTTTGTGAGGCCATAAAGCTTCATCGAGCCTCAGCGACCAATCCTTCCTTGATGGATCTACGGTCTTCTCGAGAATCCCTTTTATCTCTCTATTGGATGATATGCTGGCTAAAAAAGACAAGGCCTACTTCTCATGCACTACTCATTCCTTGTAAAACAACACAAAAATGATGAGTTAGATTTTTCCTGAAATAGAGCCAATGCGGTCGCATTGATCAATCACAATAAGAAAACTACTACTAGTCCCCAGCCACGGCGCCAAAAACTTGACCGATCGGGCGTATATGAGTGATAAAAATGATAGTAATTATGGAATGGATGAGGTCTACGTGCAAACATACATGATCAATTAAGTAATAAACTTTGAGTATTCCAAGTGTCGAATCCGACAGGACTAGATTGAGTTTAAATTAATTATGATTATGGATCAATGAAACCAAGGTAACCAGATAAAAATTTTGGAATTTTGTAGGTGAAATAAAACTTAAAAGCAATAAACAATGGTAATCAAACAGGGACAAACAATGCTACAACCGTTCAGGTGTTGTGCCTTAGGTGATGTGACCGCATCATACCGAACAATGAATTACACATGAACAGGCAACTATACCTATTTAGTCTTGTGTCAAGTTCCTTTAGGAGTTCTAAGCAGCTAATGCCTAATGTTTCCATGGTTAGCTGGATCTTAGATAAATTCAAGTTCTCTAAGGTGACGTGACCATCCTATGTCTATGCTCTTAATCCCATGTCCCTTTGTGACATCTGCTTACACCTAACCTTCTTAGCATTAGAGCTCCGCTAGATCGTTAAATCAAATGACCAGTTTAATTTACCGATTTTATCTTTTAAAATCAACAAAGAGAATGTGATTATACAAATTGGTGTGAAGCATTACATAACCTAAGTCATAACAACCCTAAGGCTTTCACATTGCTAAACCCCTAAAAATATTTAGCTCATGACTTTTGATAAAATAATCACTTTTATTAAATCATAAACCATAGCTACAATAAAGAGTTTGATCGATAGAAATTAAAATGGAAAATTAACAAAGAAAATAATGCTAGAAAATAAATGCAACTCAATAAAACTTGAGTAAATTCTCAAGTAACAAGTCTTTCCCTAGGATGATTCTCCCTCTTTCAAGGAAGAATCTTGCCTCGACACACACTTCTATAGGAAGAGAAATCCTAGAGCTACTACGCCTTAGAGGAACTTTCGTTCTTAAGACTACTGACTTGAACTTTGAGAAGAAAAATGGTGGAGAAAATGGTGATCTCGACGATGGAGAGTTGTTATTGAAAATGGAGGGCTTCCTCGCCTTTTAAAGGCCCCAAATCTATTGAGGAGGGTCGAGATTCGCGTTTTGAAGATTTACCAGGCAGAATCGGGGGTTCTCAACCGATAAAATCGTGAAAATCGCCACTGATCTTGACAGGATCGAATCTGAAAAATTAGGGCTCAACAGTGCTGGCATATCACTCACTGTTGTGGGCGCATCACATGAAAAATAGCCAGAAACCTATTAAAAATGTACCAGATCTACACCAAATCTGCAAAATTCATCTTTTACGCATAATTAATCTTAGTTGGGATAAAATTCATGCAAGAGCTCATTTTTCACATTAAAAATGCCCAAATAAAAACCTAATTTCATGCATTTCATAGCATGAATCAATGCTCTATCCTAAAATGATCTCATGCACATCATCTTTTCTTCTTGTGGAATCATGCTTTTGGTGGTGTTAACTTTTACTTCTGCATCATTTTATAAACTTCCACTTTTAACTGCACTCTTAATTCTTTCTCCTATTATTATAATGTTGGAGAAGTTTGTTGAGACATTGCCAATTATTCTATCGTAGTACGGAGTGCTCATAGTGCTTATAAACATTGGTGACATTTCCTTATCAGTCAATTGAGGCTTCCCCTGAGCGTCCATTTTTACGTCTTTGAGTATATTCCTTGAAAGTCTCTATTGCTTCCTTTTCCATATATTGGAGATTTAAATGGTCTAAGGCCAAATTAATACCATGCATGTACTATTTTAGTATTTGTGCACTTTGAGAGCTATCTAGCTAACTGCATATACCAATAAGCAGTTGAGTTGATTAGGCTATCGTTTTATGAACAAGTAACTAAAGGGAGAGGTGGCATCAGTAGGTGCACCTAAACATCTCAACTAAGTTGACACCTTTGTAGCGCCTTCATCATATCCCATACTCGATAGAGAATAAAATTCATTGCCATAAAATAATGCCAATTAGGCGATCTTGAAAGTGGTGAATCAATATTTTATATTCATGTGAGCGAATTGACATTTCAACATTACACGACGAGATAGCTTTTGGGGCAGCTGCCCCATTATACTTTTCAAATTCTGACATCTTGAACTTAGGTGGAATAATGATGCTGCCCGAGACTAGACACAGTTGTGTCGCCTCAATGCCTTCATAAATGTTGGTGTCTTCTATTGCACACACAACCTCTTTCCTAGGAACTTAATATAATCTTTTCCTGCGGTCTGCATCTTCAAAAGTCTTCTTGCAGGCTTTCATGCTTAGGGCAGACACTGAGTCATTCAAATGGCTCAGTTGTTATGGAGCTTGGCTATGGTCTTATGTAAATTATGCCTTCAATTCTACTGATGATAGATTTTTTTTTTTTGTAAATTCTTAGGAGTAAAACCACGTGGGCATGGAGAGGTGTTATCTGAAGCTTGGTTATATACCAACTTTGCTTGTCTGAATGCCCCTGTTAATGTTCTATCTTTAACTAAAGTGAGTAATTCTAAAACTTTTGTCACTTGTCCTTTTAATTTTTCAACATCCTTTCTAATTACTTACACTTGTCTAGTGAACTCTTCCATTACCTTAACTTTCCTTCAAATCCAATAATAATGGAGGGGTGGGGATCTTTTGAGCTATTTTGTAAAAACTTTGACTCTTTTAATCCTTTTAAAGAAAGAGAATAGTTTAGTTAGTCAAAATTAATTAATTAATAATATGAAGTGTATGCATGATTTCATTGACAATGCCACAATTATAAAAGCCTAATGTGAACAAAATTCATTAATATTTTAAGAAGAAATGACTAAATGCAATAACTAATGAGATTTTTTAAAAAAAACAAAATGCTAGCAAACAATGACATAACATGCAAATGAACGTTTATAAATATATGATTATGCATGATAATGAAATGACTATCGATGTTAGATCATGCAATTAAATAATGAAATAATAGCAATAGAAAAATATGCATATTAACATAACCTATAATATTAAAAAGCCACAAGTCCTAGAAAGAACTTCTTTTTCTCTCTTTTTTTTTTTTGGCAAATATATCCTAATTTATATATTTATAAAAATGTCATTAACGTTAAAAAAAGAGAGTTTATTAAAAGTGTAACAAAAAATACTTTAATAATAATTCAATTATTAAAAGTGTAACCTCCCATAAGAAATGGTTAACTTCATTTTCTTTGAAAAATTGCAAATATTAGCAAAATACAATGGCAAAAATGTGGTTATATAAGATGAAAAACTAATTAAAACTAGTCAATATCACCACAAAAAGTTTATGAAACCGTAGTATTTAATTATTTATATTAAACATGTAGTTATTTATGAGTTTCTTTCTTTTGATTAATTAGTCACATTTGTTTTTTCACTACAAATTTTATTAATTTTGAAAAACAAAACATAATTGATACGCCTTTCATCTTTTCATTTTCTAAAATATTTATTTTTTTTAAAATAGACAAAATATAATGATATTAAGTTTCAAAAGTTTTTGTAAAGTTTTCTCCTCCAACTATAAAAAAGAGTTTCTTTCACCATTTTTTTAATTACCAACTTAAAATTTAGTATTAGGTGATGGGAATGTAAATTACTAAATACATATTCTTTTTCAAACAAATATATTTGAATAAATGTGTTTTTTTTTTTTTTTGAAAAAAACGTTGCTCAATTTTCTTTAAAAAATATACCTTTTTTTTTTTTTTTTACCAAAATCAATTAAAATTAAACTTCTTTAAAAAATACATGTAGTGATAGACTAGTACATTACATGAAAATTTTAGAAGTGAGGGTAATTCTAAGGCTCTAATTGATAATGGCTCCCAAATTGGTCAAAAAGTTGTACATGATAGAAATACCAAATTGAGTGAACTTTTCATGTGCCCACACGGAAGCAAAGCTTCTTGAAAGCCAACACTACTTTGTCCTTAATTTTAGACCTATAGAGTAAAGCCCAGGTAGGAGGCTTGTCAAGGTGTTGAAGTAAAGTAATAAAAATCAACATAAATGACTCAATCAAAGTGAGGTTTACTCTAAAGTCCTATATGGAAAAGACCATCAAATTGGTCAAAAGTCGTACATGACATAATGACTAAATTGAGTGAGAATTTTTCGTGTGCCTGCATGAGAGCATAAACTCCTCGAAGGTCAACACTACTACGTCCTTGATTCTAATCCTAGTAGGTAAAGCCCGGGTAGGAGGCTTGTAAATGTGTGTGCAAAAATAAAATACTTAAGAAATACACACAATAAATTAAAAACAAAATTAAAGAATAAAATAATTCAAGATAAAGGAGAGAATGACCAAACTCTCGAGGTGGAACTTCATGTTCCCCAGTGGAGTCGCCAAGCTGTCACCATGTGCCCGAGACGACGCGGAGCGGCCGACATCCTAAAAAATTGTTAATTTAAAAAAAAATAAAAAAGAGTTGCCACCAATCTTTTTTACGCTGTGATTGGATACCAAAATAAAGTAAACAATTTTTTAAATAAAAATCAATAAATATGGTCTACGAAAAATTAAAGTTAAGTTTGGGTGTCATTTGTGTATGGGGAATGTGTTAGCACCCCCACAACACCCGTTTAGAGAATGGTGACCAAATTTTAAATCTTTAATTAAAAATTATTATTTAAAGAAAATCATTTGGAAGAAAAAGTTTTAAAACAAATGTCTTATTTTAACTCTCATTACTCTAATATTTTGAAGTAATGATCTCATAAAATAAGTGTAACAAATTTTCATTAGTTAGGCTATGCTAGAATTAAAAAAAAAAAAAAAATTCTCACCTCAAGAAATTGAAAAAATATTACAATTTCTCAAATCCGTCATGGAAATAGCCTTTTAATAAAAGGATTTTTTTAAAAAAAACATTAATTAAATTCATTTTTTATTGGGATCAAAATCTCATACTCCCAATGATATGATCCCTCACCTCAAGAATCTAAAAAAAACGGACTCCCAAATATTTTTAAATTACGTCGTAGGAATTTTTTAAGGAAAACCTGGTCTTAAAAAATAAATTATTGGAAAACCCTTTGGAAATTATATATTAATTTTTAAATGTTTGAAAATACAAAAAAGTACAATTTTAAAGAAAAATTGTAAATGATTGAAAAAGAGTTGTTAGAAAGATTTAAAAACTTTGGGAAATTTTAATTAAAAATCAAATAAGACTTAATACGAACATAAAAGGGCATAATAAAATTTAATAAAAACATGTTGGAGATCGATCTCAGACTCCCAAAGAATCGACTCCTCACCTAAAAAATTTTACAAAATTGGACTCCCAAATTTTCTAGATTCCATCGTCGGTTAGCCTTTCCTTTTTATAAAAAAAAGTATTATGAATTAAGTAGTTTAATTGCAATGAAATTTATAAATTGGCAAGTATAAACTCAATTGATGACATAGTTAATACACCATGTTTAAATCAAATAGTACAATAGATTAAAAGATGCTATGTAGAAGACATAATGTAGCAATCAAATAAAATTGAATAAATTAAGTAAGAAAGATGAAAGAGGTAAAATATTAAATAAATAAATAAAACATTAAGAATTTAAACCAATAACAAAGAAAGATAAAGAATATAATAAAGTAAGAGATAAAAAAATTATGTTGATGGGATGGACGAGTGGGGAAAAAATCAAGAATAATAATAGATCTAATCAAAGCATACACAAATAAATATAGATGGAACATCACATAATAATAAATTAATTAATAACAAAGAAATGAAGAAACAAAAAAAAAAACAATATCACTAGCAAAAAAAACCTTAATACCTTTACAAATTTTTTTTTAGGTATTAGAGAAGAAGAAGAAGGAAACAATAAGGAAAATGTAGGAAAATTAGAATCAAGAACACTAAGCTCTCTTGTTGTTTGAGGTGCGGATCCTCGGGATCAATGCCCTACCAAATGCACCCCCAACTAAATCAGAGTTTTTTCTTGTGTGTTGGATTCTTGACTTGGTAGATGATATTTTGTATGGAAGAACTCTCTGCCTCTATATATTAATCTCTCTAAAAGAAATTCTGAGAAAAACAATTCTGTGTAAAAAAAATGTCTCTCCAAAGGTTTCAATTTATAGAAAAATTCAAACCTTTAATTTAGGGAAAAAAATCAACCAAATCAATTTTAAATTAGAAAAATAATAAAATTGATGGAATATTATTTAATTGATTTGAAAAAAATATTTTGACATAATAACTTCTTGAATTTGAGATATAAGTTTTCCATACAAAAATGAATATTAAAAACTTTTATCCTCGCTCTAAAATAATATTTATTTATTTTAATTAATGAAAACATAAAAAAAAGATTTAAATGTTATTTACTAAAAAATTATTTATCTTTTTTTTGTTTTATCTTTGAAAGCTAGAAGTAAATTTGAAATTAACTCTAATAAGTAACAAAGTTAAAGTGGACAAAAATGGGTGGCTACACACCAGTCCCAACAACCACAACTCTTGGCAACCACTAAGAAGGAACAAAAATTTGGTAGAAACTCAGTCTAAATCTAATCAAACTCCCACCTCCAACCTGCACACAGAAAATCTGAAGCAAAAATACAAAAAAAAAAAACTTCTTCCAATCTACATCTCTTGATTTCACTTCCTCCAATTTTCAACACAATCAACACAAATCAGAGCAACACAACCTGCTAATCTAAGCAATAATGAATGAGAAAAACCCAAAGACAAGCAAAGATCTAGAGATTATACCTTAGATTTGGTGAAAAACTCCAATAGGTGAGAAAACTCCAAATTTTCGCAAGAAATTATGAAAAACCCACGAAAATGTTGCTTGAGGTGAAAAGAAATGAAGTTTGGTGTATGATTAAGGGTGAAAAACAAGAGATTTGAGGCTTAGGATGAAGAAATCTAGGAGAAATGTGAGAGTTTCCTTAACCATCGCGTGTTAAAACTGCTAATAAGCAGTTTTGTCGCATTAGCACCTAGGCGTTGTGCCCTTTTTATAAAAACGAAGAAAATAAATCTAAGTTAAACTAAATTAAATTACTCTAAATTAAATTACTCTAACTTAAGTTAATCTAATTTTAAATTTCACTACATTAATCTAAATTAAATTAAAATAAAAAGACAGCAACAAATTTTTTTTCACCTAGCTCCTTCTAGGAAGGACAAATTTTTACCGTTGGTTGCTTGATGTAACCCGTCCGATAAAGGTACAAAGAAATTCTCGTATTTCTTCGGCCCATTCTTGCTTGAGTTGATAATGAACTCAACGCTCCGAAGAAACTCCATCTTTTGAAGGGCACTAGACAGGTCGAATTTGGTATTTTTAATATATCTAAAAAAGGAAGAATAAAAGAATCAAAAGACTCGAGGGACTCAAGGGACTCAAACGAGTCCAAAGTAAGAAAAGACTCTACCGACTCTTGAGAACAGAAAGAAGAAAAATCAAATATATACGAAATACTGGGACTTAGAACAAGGTAAGGTCTTTCAACCTCTAACTCTATCAACTGGATCTCGTTCGGCTTAAGGTCAGGATCTTCCTCTGTCTCGACTATTAAGGTCAACCATGGCATGAAATCCATGTTGTCATCCTCCTCGTCAATGCGAATTACCTCATGGTGGCCTGCTTTGGTAGCCTCGAATGTGTGGTGTTGCAGCTGGGATTCCTCAAGCCTCCTAACTGAGTCAGCAATTTGAGCAAGCTGGTTACTCAAATGCTGCATCTCAGCTCTAACCTCCATTTCCAACTAGAGATTCTCTTATTGGATACAAAGACAATCCTAATGCACATAAAATTGATGGTTAAGCAATTCTCTCACAATATTTTCTAAAAACATAGCTTGATTGGCCAATTGAAAATAATATGCAAGTACCTATCTCACGTCAAACAACGTTACAACATTCCACAAAACATTCAACAAATATAAATAATAGACAAAGTGAACATCAAAGATTGGTAACCCAGTTTGATGAATAACACCTACGTCTGGGGGCATTGTGCCTAAGAAAGATAACTTCACTAATATAAATGATAAGCAATTGCAATATTGTACTTATCTGTAATGCCATTACAGCTACAGTGACCTCTGTATAGCTTATCTACTAAACCATCCACCTAGGCTCCCCTAGATGTGAGAGTCCCTCTATCGGATACTTAGGCTCCCCTTAAGAAAAGATATCAGTGAGGAACGTCATAGGCTCCCCCTAAGATTGAGACTCCCTCTCGGTTAAACTTAAGCTCCCCTTAACTCGTGAGACTCCCTCTCGCTTGCACTTTATCTTTCCCTTTAAAGCAAAGACCACTTTGTTCTTTTTAGCTTAGGCTCCCGCTGAGCTCGAAAAACGCTTCTCAAGAAGTATTCTGATGATGCACAAATGTCTTGGAGTATGTCTCCAAACTCACAGCAATACAATCTTTTAATCCCTTCGAAGATTGACACAAAAAATACTTGTGACAAGATAACTTCAATACACAACTCTGCTAATCTTTTCATCAAAATGACCAACCCTAATAATAAGACTAAGCGTCTTTAAATAAGTACAATGGATGCACAAAATGAACTTCCAAAAATAATCGTGCACGAAGAAGGAAAAATATGCAACAATACTGCATACAAGATTTTCCACATAAGGAAAGTATTTTGAAGAAACAACATTTTCATAAAACAACCTTTAACCAGACAGGCCGAATGCAGAGACAAACCAAACAACATTTGTCTACATTAAACAAATATTGCCAACACACAAAGTGTAACAGAGGGTATGGTGAGAGAATTGACTAACCACTAACTCTCTATGCAGCAGAAATGTCTTTGTTTCCAATAGGAAAGTCTTCAGTTCAAAATGGAGACTAGAGCTAAAATGCAGTGATAACTTGTAGAAATACAAATTATTGTTGCCTTTAAATTAGAATAATTTAGGAAATACAATGAAAAATATGTTAACTTGAGAAGAAAGTCATGCAAAAAAACCACATTTGCGTTTAACACTTGCAAAACTATTTATCTATATTGTTGTAATAACCTTTATAAACGCAGAACTTGGAGTATAAAAAAAAGAGCTTGAAGAATACAAGAACCCATGAGTACATAAGAAGGTCGGCCCAGCGCAAGCCATGCAATGAAAGCAAAACCATGTAGTGAAAAGATAGTTTTTGAAAAAGGTGAATGCATGGGCGGTGAAGTGTCTTGTTAAGGTGCAAGTTGCAAACTGATTTGAAAGGTGTGCAGCAGAGCCAATGAACTGATGACGTGATAAAAAGTGGCGATACAGGACATGAAATTAAATGCAAATGTGTTAGACAATCATTAGAAAGAGAGCTCTGAAGAAGGATAAGTGAAATTATAAATAGCTCAAGTCTCACACATTGAAGGGGTTCGGAAGGTTCGGAAGGTTAAGAAAAGTGAGAGAGACTCTTCATCTCCTTTAAATTCCATGGTTCCCCTTCTTCTCTTAGAGCTTAAGAAGAAATTCTAGAACTTCAGAAGAAGGGAGAAGCTTACTCCACCATTCATCAATAGCATGAATGAAGCAAGTTAACGCACAAGCTTAAGGAAGTAGGAGACTGCGACTAGTTGCTCAACAACTTCATTTCTTACATTAAACTTTTTCATCCAATTGTCTTTGTATTAAAAAAAATTATATTGAGACACATTGTATTGCACTTCATTTCAATATAAAGCGTGAATTCTATTATTTCTCATATATCCACGATCTTGCTTTCCTCTAGAATGAATAGCTAAATTCTTAATGGGTTGGGGAAGAGTAATGCAACATTCTAACAAGTTTTGCATAAGTAGAGGTTCATCTTGTTCCATGCGTGCATAGTTTTGTTACTTGAATCCATCTGATCAATTGATTTAAGTAGTAATAGTTAATTGCTTGTGAGAGTAAGTGGTTGTAGAAATCATTGAATAAGAGAAGGAGTAGCTTTAGAGATAAAGATAACCTTATACTAGTTTAGCTTAAGCATGCATCAGAGATAAGACTATTGTAACTTAAACACTGAGAAGTGGTTAGCTTGCATTGATTAAGTTAAAAGCATGAACAGATACTTAATGTATAAACTTGAATGAATGTTGATGAACCTTCTCAACCCTATTTGATTTGGTAATTGTCGGTCACCCACGTGAACTAGCTGAACTTGTGCTACATTTTTCATTGTCAACGCATACCATCTACATATTCAAAGCATCTCATTCCTACCATCTTTTTCTCTTTCTAATTATTTGTTTATCTTATCATTCATTTGTACATATTTTTCATTTAAATCATTCCCTCAATTTGATTAAATTTAAGTGTAAAAAACTATAAGTAACCATCGTTAGTAATTGTTATAAAAGTCTTTGTGTTCGACCCTGGTGCTCACTAGAACACCTTAATTAGGTTTATACTTGGGCCTGGTTAAGGAAAAATTGTGTGATGAAAGTAAATTTTAAGCACTTCACAGCAGTAAAACAATTATTTTTCCACCATTAGGAAAGGCAACACGCAACATTTGAGTGACTAGCTTACTTAAATAATTGACTTAGTTAAAAGTCTCGGGGAAGCCCTGTTGCAGCACCATATCTTCGAGACTACCAAGGCCCGTTACCACTACAATTAGGAAATTAGCTTTACGAAACATATCTCGCACTTCTGGCAGATCGACTCAGTCTTCCTACTAATGCTACGTTTAAGTAGTACTAGTTGTAGATATCAGAAATTATAAATGCATTTGATTGGTCAAATGCAAGTGACAATGTTCGGGTCACATGACTACTCTAGTGTGTTCAAACGATAGTCTAGCATGCATGATCTAATATAGGACCCTTTTGCTAAAGCAAGATTCTAAATCATGATATCATTCAAACATTGATCAAACATTCAAAAGCATTAAGAACGGTCATGCTATGAAGAATTAATGTAAATTAAACTCAAGATCCCCAAAATTGTTTACCAATACTCCATAAAATCTATCTAACCCTAGAACAAACAGAATTTAGCCTAACATGGCTTCCATAAACAGAACCATAATTAGAATGCAAAAATACAAAAAAGAAACCAAGATACAAAAAGGGAAAGAAGGCATTATCCGACACTCTGGTCCCATCTTCATGGTGGAACCGACCCTTCAAAGTTCTCCGATCACTTTGACACTCTCTATAGGCCTTCAAAACTCCAAAACTTGATGATTGTGGTCGGCCAAAAACCCAAAAATAAATAGACAATTTTTTTCTAAAATTGTCAAACTTTCCATAATTGCAGCACTGGCACCATGGCACTTGACAGCGTTGTAGCGCTTTTGCATAGCATCACAACGCTTTAGCCTTTTGCAGCATTCTATGTAAATCACGGTGCTCCCCTATTTTGATCAATCCTTGGTCTTTTCTCTCTCTTTTTGATGTTTGGTTCGGTTTTGACTTCCTTAGGCATATTTAAGTTCTTTTTAGCTCATTTTCACTCTGAATCTTGATCTGGAACACAACTCCTAGAAATCACTAATAAACAACATCAAATCTAATAAAAATTATATAAAAAACTATTCCAAATCCAAGGCAAATAATGCACATTTTAGGTGTGTGTCAATGGTAAGTTAGGGTACAGATTTGGTGATGATTTTTACATGGTTTTGTTTTAGTTACCATGGGTTATTTCTACAAAGTTTTTCAGTATGTGAATAATATTGAATGGCTAGGCTATTTGGAACTAAACTACGGTTGACTGGACCAAATGTTGTCGTAGGCATTTAATCAATCAAATACATTTATAATGACATATCTAAACTATCTATACTACCGAGTAGTACAAGTTGCAATACTGGGTCGATCTGTAGAGAAGTTGAAAAGCACTCAAAAAGTACTTTCTTAGGCTTAGAATTTCGTTGGTTTTATTATTATTTTATGTTTGTTGATGTTTTTTATGTTTAATTTGTAGGAATCTACCATTTAGACCAAAACGAGCTAATTCGAGTATAAAATAACAAAAATACCCCTATAGTAGGTCAAACTTTGACCTAGGGCAAGATGAGAGGAGAAAATAGGTGAAAATGGGTGAAAACCATGAAAAAGGGCATGGGCATCGCGTCGTCCACCGCGTTGCGGACAGGAGGTAGAGGAACAGGATAACGTCACAACATTGTGCTATGGCGCCATGACGGTACGATAATATTTCACACGCATCTTCATTTTTTTAGATAGTGCAAAGTTTATAAATATAACGTTTCGCCATCAGTTTTTTGGAGGCTAGTTTTAGGGTTTCTTTAGATTTCGCCAAGGGCCTCCACTAGGAGCCGAATTCTAAGCTCAAAGAAGTTGATAATCAAGAAGAGTGTTGGACAGTGTTCTCGAGCTTGATGACGACAGTTAAGAGCCCGACTTGTTTTTCTTCCTTTCTTTAATCCTTAAATTTTTCTGTATTTGAAATATTATGAATTGTCTATGTTTATACTGTAGCCATGAGTGACTGAGTTGTGTTCTAAGGTTTTTTATTTAGTTCTTGGATTTCTTCAAACTTTGTTAATTAGTTCTTAGATTGTTGAATGTATAAACTATATTGGCATGCTTGTGTTTAAAGCTTTTGAGCAATTGGTTACTGTTTGAATATCCTTTACTTGATATCTTTTTTTAGAGAGAGGGTGTTATGTTAGATCTAGCATGTTAAATTGTTAATCAATTATGCATGAAAAAAATAGGAGATTAATAGAGATTAATGATGAAGGAACTAAATGTTGCGCTTAATTAATTAATTGCATGAAAGTGAATTAGGTGTTAGAAAGGGTCGAATTCGAATGAAGATACTTGGATAAAAGACTTTTAGGTCTATAGTTAGCATAAAATCAATCTAAGGTTAAAGCAATTAATTTAGTTAATCCATGAACGAAGCCATTACCCTAGGACGTGTCCTTTTCTAGTTTCACCCTAGTGTTATCATTTATTTGCTTTTTAGGAATAGATTAAATTAAGTATTCATCATAGTTCGGTCTCCTTGATATAATTTGAAGAATCTCTGAGTAGATAAAAATTTATCAAACCAATTCCCTGAGGACGATACTCAGGTAATGTCGTTTTAAACTATATTATTACTCGACTCGTGCTCTTATGCGTATCAGAAGCACGAGATATGTTTCGCAGAGCCAATTTTTTAGTTAAAGCGGTACATGGGTGGTTGTGTGTGAATAAGAGATAAAATGCGAAAAATAAAGGATAAATGGTAAATATAACCTAAGATTAGATTAATCTAGCCTAGTAAGAGGTGACAATCCGATACAATTTGATCTTTGAATCTCATAATTAAACATACATTTGATTTACAAGTACACATCGACTTATCTGACTCAACCAACTCGTTCGCATAGTAGACGCCAACTCATTGGAAAAGTTGAGCAAGTGCCCTAACTATTAATTAAGACCAAAACCCTACTTAAACTAAATGCTTTTTGTTCTATTGGGTTTGATTGTGTCCATATAGCACTCAAACATTTGCATTTAGATTAAGGGTTCCATTGCGACAATTAATTAATCAAATATCCTAATTAAGTAATCGATTTGTTCTTTGAACTTTACTTGAGCATGCGTGAAGGATCTATGGATAGCCAATAGTTTAAACATACATTATTCAACCTTACTTATGTGGCGATTAAAGCAAGATGAAATATGGAGGGAAACGTTCAAGCTCAAATCTATAGTTAAAGACATACATTACAGTTCAGGGCATCAGTCTATTCACATATGCATATCGAAATAAACCATAAGCTCAAAGATGCAAGAAATCATAATATATTTGCCACACCCCCTCCCGGATTAACTTTTGAACCCAAAAGAGGATGTGAGAACAGCAAATGCCAACCCTCTTATAAAACCTTAAGACATTGAAACTATGCAAAGACCAACCAACCCTGTGGCAAACTTCAAACTTGAGTGGCAACCGGAACTCCTTCGCTACCTACGGGGGGGGGGGGGGGGGGGCAAAACATTTGGAAACCATGAGCTTGGAAGTCCAGTGAGTGACATATGTTTGATTTAAATAATCTCTTTTATGATTTCTAGCCATGATTTCTTGTGAAAATGAGTATCTTATTGGTTTTGTTTTACAATGTGCATGATTTATGATTATGCATTAATGCCTTTTTTAAAATGTTTGAACTTTTAAAAATATGGAAATGTTTTTTGGTAATGCAAAGCTTTACAAAAACCAAGCGTTGTTATATGAAAGCTATTGATGAATTCTAAGGCTTTTAAGGAATTGTCAAACCATTATGCCTTGTACCCTTGATGTGATTGCCCAGCTACATGAATATGTTTCCGTAGCATTACGGGTTGCTAAAGGATTACCGATACTGAACGATGAAAAAAGGTACTCGGAAAGTCCAAGAATTCCCAATACTGAAGGATGAAATAAGGTATTTGGAAAGTTCAATATCAAATTATGGCATAGGTCTTTGGGACCCACTGTAGCACACATATAGGCTTTGAACCGTGTGTTAGGGTGCTTAGCCCTTTGGGGGCATTCTGAGTGCAACTAAGAAAAGGTATCGACATTGATGTATTGAGATTACTCTACATCAGGTAAGGCTATGACGTTGAGTGTAATGAGCTTATTCTACCTCAATTAAGGTTATTTTTGGGTACAGGTTTAATGTGAGGTTTATTGATTCTTAATAAAAATGTGAACGAATTATTGTGTTTTTATGATTTACTGAATTCTTCATGATTTGTGGAATTTTGAACTGATGAGTTATATTTTAATTTATGAAAGAATGTCTCTCCTATGAACGTTTATAATGGTTTTCAAACATAACTGTTTTAAAATTGTCACTCACTGGGCTTCTCAGCTCATGTTTTCCAAATGTTTTATTTTTCTCTCCAGGTAGCAAAGGAGTTCCGGCTACGGCTCAAGTTTGAAGTCTACCACAGGGTTGGTTGGTCTTTGCATAATTTCAGTGTCTTAAGGTTTAGTAGGTAAAGGTGAATAGTAGATGTCACAAAAGGGTTGACATTTGCTATTCTCACATCCTTTTTTTTTTTATTCAGAGGGTAATCCAAGAGGGGGTGTGACAATATTAAGAATGAAAGTTCAATTCTCATAAATGTACATCAGATTTCCTACTCCTAACTAAAAAACTAATCTCTACCACACATCGTAACGATGTAGACGAAGTTGAGTATCCTCCAACGCTATATTACAACCCAAAATAAAAACCTAAATTAAGAGAGAGAGAAGAATAAGAAGAAGAAGAGGAGGAGAGTGTCCTCCAGCTCCTCCATAGTTTCTCCCCTATCCTTTCCCTGCAAAATCCTAAAAGATGAAAGATAGTATTTATAAAATTCTGTACGGCACTAGCACTGCAGCACTGTAAGTGACGCTGCCGTTCCAAGGGTCGCTTGCCCTAGCGTTGCTCGCAGCGCTATAGGGCTGGCCAATGCACATTTTGCTAGAAATACAATGGTGTCATGACGTTGTGTTGTGCGATCCATCTGCCTTGCTCACAGGGCACGCGCTTGATGCCTGATGGGCACTACAACGCCACAGGGTAGTACCACAACGTCTATATAAAAGATTACTTCGAGCTTTTGCATCCCTAGCCATATCATCTCAGGCTAGGGCTAATACTAACCTTGTATTTGCAATCTTTTGTAAAGGTAGAATCTACCAAAGTCTTTATGCTAGGGTGGAGGTCACCCTAAGATATCGCGCTGCTACAAAAATGGTAGTTCGTAATAAGTCATAACTTTTGAACTGGATGATCATTTTGAGCGACTGACCACTCGTTTTCTTCATTGTTTCACCCTCTATCCATCTACAAAATTAGTTTTTAGATTTTAAATTTTTTGGTTTGTAATATACTTTAGATGATGCCTAATCTTGGCTACACCGTTGATATTAAGAACTGGTGGGGTTTCTTACACTCAAATAACATTCATAATAATCAATCTCAAATTCAACTAACAGATAGTATCAGCAGCAACAATGGGTAACCTGTCGTTGAATGAGAGACTGTTAGGCTATTTATGTCATTAGAAAGCAGTAAATGAAGGGGTTTGGTTTGGCAGGAAAACTAAAAGGCAGGAATTTAAATTGCATAAAAGTAAGATTGAGAGAGAGAGAACGAAGCACGAGATTACCTGTCGTTGGATGAGAGACTGTTAGGCTATTATGGATTAATTCATTGATTTATCATGCGAAAAGGTTTAATGAGTTATCTCATTATCAAGTCTAATCGACAATCCAGTAATGTTGGATAGACTCCCTTAATAGAAAACCAAAGTGGATGCCAATTCCTAAATTAACTAAGAAGACGTCATGTAGAGCCTAACTACTCAGCTAATCGCATTAAGTTCTTAAATTGATTAAGACATTAGATTAAATTGGCCTGATCTAATCTAGTATTTTTTTTCATTCCTTAGGTTTTGTTATCTTTCGTTACTGATGACCCTAGTAATGCTAGAAGTCGAACCATAACTATAACTCTGAAGGAATTGAATTTCGGCGGAAGTGATTGATCGCCTTGTGATTTTAATTACTCAATTTGGAATTTAACTAAAAACAGAGAACAACAGAAGAACACAGGATAAACGAGCATGTTTTCTAAGAAGGGAATTAAGAAACAAGGAATAAGGAATAAGGAAGTGTGGTCTCCTTTTCTTTGGTTTTGGATGAGGGGATTTTTCTTAAAGAAAAATATACAGAGCAATTTTTGATCTAAGGAATTAGAGAGTTGTCTTCACTTTAAGAAAAAACTTATGCTTCATCTGTGTAAAGACAAAGATAAATGGGAGAGAGAGGTGGGGAGTTATCCCCACTTCTAGGGAGTTATTGAATTACATATATTAATAAAAATAATTAATATATAATTAATTAAATAACAATTAATTATGCATATTAAATGCATATCTCTCTCTTTAACCTATAGTTTTAATATGAATCCTATTCACATTAAAATTTAACCTATAGTATTTATATGAATCTCATTCATATAAATAATATTTGAATCTTATTCAAATATTTATCTCTCTCATAATATATAATTTTAATTATAATTCTTATTTATGATTAACTATATATATATGTATCATAGACATTCTATCTTTATATTAATCACAGTAATATAAAATAGTCTTTATTTCCTCAATATAATTTGAACAATTCAAATTATTCCAAAACTACTATTCCTTGTTTTATCCTTGTCGAGCTAGCAAGGGGACCTTATGGGCCTACAGATTAGAAGCTCCAATGATTCGAGATTAATTAATTAAACTCTTTAATTAATTAACGAACATTCATTAACTGTTGGTCACTCCACTAAAGACCGACAAATGTACTCTTCGCACTATAGATATATTTATATGTCTAGGGATTTAATCAATCAACGACAAGTCGACCCTTTACAAATTACTCGTAACCACAACTAGGTCAAATTAACGTTTTAACCCTATGTTACCTCTAACTCATTAAGCACTACTGATCCCTCTAATGAATAATTTAGTCATAGTCCAACTATGAGCTAGACCCCTCTCTGGGCAGTGAGAGGGTGAGGCGCCTCATTGTTCAAGACTCGATATCAGCTCTTATGGGAGCAATTAATAAGATGTGAGTTCCTTCATGTACAGTTGAGTTTCCAGCTACCTGCTCGGACAAATTTCTAAGTGGTAGGCTTATTGAGTCGGCAAACCTGGCCACTCTCACCCATACAAATCAAAGGTTTGCCCTCACAGACAAGAGTTCACAACTGACTCAGGATTAAAGTCAAGTCACCTATGATCATCCTTGTGAAATATAAGTCTCATCACGCAACGATATTAATATGAGAGTCTAATCATTTCGCGGTCTAGTTTTATACATGTATAACATATATAGGATACCTCCACTTACATGTCTTTACATGAATGTTTAGGATCTAAACGTTTGTGACACTTTACAACACTTGCAACAATCACAATGTGGGTCGTATCCATAGTGTTACCGGGATAAGGTACTCAGCCTTATCCATCTACAACATACCGTTTAGGTTATCACTTAAACATGATCCATTTGTATGTCTCTACATACGTGTTTAAGTTACAACTAATAATCTAAGATTTTAGTTTATTGGTTTTGGGTTAATGAAACTAAATGTCAAATAAAATAATTGTTATTTTATTAACTACATAATTTGTTTGTACCGTATGAGTTCACAAATTACAAGACCACGAGATTTAGAGCATCAACTCCAATAAACTCAACCTAGTTACTACTTAAATTAAGCATGTTTTCATTACGAATCCCACCACCCATAGCATACCATAGCAAGCACAATGTAAAGTCAAGGGAAGACACTTCAAAGCTTGGAGGTGCAAATGAGTCAAATTGCCACTTCCCTCCATACGTTGCAAAAAGTAAATTCCCGAGCATTGCAGCGCTACCCTATTTTTGACTTTTTGATATTTACCTCCTCTTTTATTCCTGTCTTTTGATCCTTTGCTCGGTTTTGACTTTTTTTGGTCATATTTGAGTCCTTTTTTAGCTCATTTTGACATTGAATCTCATTCTCAAATAAAACCTTGAAATCACTAGAAGACACCATCAAATCCTATAAAATCAACTAAAAAACGTACTATCCTAAATCAAGGGCAAATAATGCACATTTTAGGTGCATTTCAACTTGAAGGAACATAATCTGAGGTGCATATAACTACAAATAGAATTGTCACTAAACTAATTTAGATGCAACATGTAATAAAGAGGTCCCACAACATAAAATCATGATATAACATCCCATGAAGTTCAGAGCATTCTTAACAAAATTCGTTCAATCATGAAAAACATATTGTGCGAGTTTGCTAAAACTTTTGGGCAAAAACAAATAATATTTTATTTATTTTACCTGGTACAAAGGCATTCCAATAGTAATGTCACGTACCTTGAAATTAAGTCCAAATGTATATTATCCAAGTAAAAATCTCTTTTTTGCTTTGAGGAATCTTGAATTAACCCTAAAAATACTACCAAACTTAACTATAATCTCTAGTGCTTAATTTCAAAACATAATTCAACTTAAAAACTTCGACAACTTACTCAACATGTAGTTTGCTCCAAAAAATCAATTCCTAACTTCACTCAAAGATTTGAACTCAGGCATAAACCATAACTAAAGGTTAAAAACCCAAATTACAGCAACAACAACCAATCCAAAAGACTTTCAAAGCCTTAATACTTACTAAAAATTTATCGAAACACCTTGAATCTGCTAGACTAGCTAATGGCCTCCGAAGACTTGAGTCTATGATACTAACATCATGGATAAACATAAATTAGGCCAAAATCTCAATGGGTAAAAGAATCTCCAAGAAAAACCCATAAAACACCAAAAATAACCCACAACCAAGAATTCGCGCGAAGTGCAATGGCGTGGTTTGACTAGCGACGGTCGACTGAAAGTGGCAACAATGTGTGTGGTGGTGGTTGGCGGTGCTGTGCATAGGAAACTTAGAGAGAGAGGAAGAAAGAGAGAAAGAGAGAGAAACGGAAAAGAAGCCTCACGGGCGGAATATTGAAACCAATCAAATCCAAATAATTCAATTATCTAATGAATTGTGGCTTCAAAATCCAAAATTTAAGGGAACTAAAACCAATTAATTTCAGGTAATTAATTTAAGGTTAAAAAATACGTTTGCTCCCTAAACTTTCGTGAAAGTAACAATTTAGTCTCTAAACTTTGATTTGTAACGATTTAGTCTCTGTACTTTCAATTTTGTAACAATTTAGTCCTCAAAGCTTAGTATGTATCAATTTAGTCCTTGTACTTTCAAATTTGTTAACAATTTAGTCCCTAACATAAAAAACAATTATCAAAATTAGATGTTAATTTTTTTATTTTATGATGTAGACCTTGTATTTTATAAAATATTGAGTCCCTAATTAGTTTATCGGTTCATTTATACAACAAATCTCATAAATTCTTGACGATATTTTCTACAATAAAGACTAAATTGTTACAACTTTTAAAATACAAGGACTAAATTGTTACATAGTAAAGTTTTAGGGACTAAATGTTACAAAATGCAAGTTTAGGGACTAAATCGTTACAAACAAAAGTTTAGGGACTAATTGTTTACTTTTACGAAAGTTTAGGAACTAGAAGTGATTTTTAACCCTAATTTAAGGGTGTGTTTGGGAGTGATTTTGGCATGGCCAAAATCACTTTTTTCCCTTGTCAAAATCATTTTTTTTTATAAAAAGTTGATGTTTGGCACTCACTAAAATTGATTTTTCAAGATTTTGAAATCACTAAAAATTGATTTTGTAGGTATCAGTTTATTGGTGATTTGGTTGGGGGTGATTATCAGGGAATCAGATAAAAATTTAGAACACCAAATTTGCCCCTCTTATTTAAGGATAGGATTTAGCCCTAATCCATTTCTTCCTTCTCTTTCAGCCGATACATCCTCTCTCTCGTGTCCGTCGCTTGGTTCCATTAACTATCCGTGGTAGTGCTGATTTCAGTAAGTTTTTGTTTTTTGTAATTTTCTTTTCACATGGATGAGCTTCAATTTTTAGCAGTTTTTGTTGCTTTTTCACTGTATCGTTCCTTATTTTTGTACTATTTACTATGTCGTTTCGTGTTTTCCCCTCTATATGACCAATTTTTTTGGGATATTTCAATCATTGTCTTCGATCCTTGTTGATTTTTTTTAGTCTCTCTACTTTTCTAATGGAGCGGGAGAAAATTGCAAGACTCTTATATCTCGTTAATGTTTTTGTATACAGTTTGTATTTCAATAGATAATATCTAGTTTAAATATTTTGTAATGATACAAAAATTTCTAGATTGGATGAGATATATGTTTGAATTTTCTTTTGTTTTTATTATGTGTATTTTTCTTACCTCACATATTAATTATGCATACAATAATTTAACATTAAAATAATAAAAAATAAATTAATAAAATAGATATTTTTATAATTATTTTTAAAACAAAATCCAAATATAAAATATCCTTTTAGTAATTTGGTAATTTTAAAATTATTTTTAGAACCAAACATGATAAATTCAAAATCACTTTATATATTGAAAAATCACTTTAAAAGTTTGGAACCAAACATAGGTTTGATTGTTTAAAAATCAATTTTATAAAATCAAATGGTTCCCAAATCTCTATCACTAAAATCACCACTCCAACTATCACTCCCAAACACACCCTAAATTCACCTGGAACTTCGGGATGTTACACATTATTTTACTTGAATCACAAAATTGTATTATTTCATTTCGAATGAGTCTAAGCCTCTTTTATTTTTTTAACAGCTCACCATCATGTTGTATTTTCCTCCATTTTAAGAAGAAAAACTAATGAAATTGTTGTTTTGAAACAATTTGAATGGCTAAGGGTTAAAATTATAAATTTGAAATGTTAGGATTATAATTGAAAAATATCTCAAAATTCAAAGGTATAATTAAAACCTACCGCTTATATCACATGTACCACTAGTCTACAAGTCATTGTCATGTCACTTTACCATTTTTATTTTAAAGAAAAAGTTGAGGAAAGGATTATTTTAAAACAACTTTAAAGTTCAAAGGTAAAAATATACCTTTTGAAAGTTCATGGACATTATTGAAGCCTACTCTAAAGTTGAAGGGCATTTTATAATTTAGCAATTTTTAAAATATTATTTTAGTCTCTAAACTTTCAATGCCATTCATTTTGTTTCATGAATTTTGAAAATATATGTTTGGATATTTGAACCTTCAAAAACTAATCATTTGGACTTCTAAAGTGTATATATATATATATATATATATATATATACTTCTAAAAATAACTATTTTAGTATATCAATTGTTCAACTGCAACAAATGTTAGAGTGGTGTCAATATGTACATAGCTCAATTAGCATTAATAATATACTATCAACCTCGAGTTCAGAGGTTCAATCTCCCAAACCTCACGTATGTAAAAAAAAATGCTAGGATGAGAATTTAACCCTTAAATCTCAAGATGAGGAGTACGTATATTTTAGCATTTTTTAGACAATATATATTTCAATCATTTAACTATGTTTATGTTAGTTATCTAATATTCACTTTGCTTAATAATCAATACTCATGTCCAATATATATGATTTATGTACCTTTGACCCCTTTTCTCCTCAATCCACTTTTCTAGTTATAACTACGAAAATGTGCATAATACAATATAGAAAAGAAATTACTATGATTGTTTTTTAAAAAAAAAAAATAAGAAGAACTAAAATACACATTTTAATTTACTTGTAGAAAAATGAAAGCTAAAAGTTGAATGATGAATGATGAATGATGAAAATAACATAGACTAGAGATTTATGTCAACTTGAATATAATTCAATAGCTAAAATGTTATGACATCGACCAAAAGGTTAGGCTCAAAATTCTCACCTACATATCATCAAACTATAGGAAAAAAAAGTTGGAAAATTATAATGGATGACAAAACTAATTTAGAAAATTACAAATGCAACTTGGGTTTTTTAGATTGTGCTGAAATAGCAAAAAGTTCAAACTTTCATTTTATTTTTTTCTGTTTTCCTATTTTACCCTTAAATATATTTCCTCCTCATACACATCCTTCACCCTAAACCCCGTTCATAGTCGTTTCTCTCGCTCTCACATTCCAGTCTCCAAGTCGTCCAACCAATCGATGGTTGTTTTGCCTTCCCTGTTTCGCCGCTCGTTCATTGATCGCCAGCCACATCGCTCGTCAGTCACCGATTTCTGCTGCCAGTAAGCTTCACCTGCAAGTCTCTCTCTCTCTCTAAACTCTTCTTCCATTTTCAGCCACCATCTCCTATCATCGTCACCCTTGTTTCGCTTTCAGCGATGAAATCGATATAGTCGTTGTCGCCGCCGTTGCGAAAGCGTTTTATGTGACGCTTGGTTCGCAATCTCTGATTTCAGATAAGGTGAGTGTTGATCGATCAATGGAACACGTTCTTCATGTTTTTCTTCTTTAACTTGATTTGAATTTAAGAAATTAAAATTAGGTTGCAGAGACTAATTCTTAACCCCTCTTCTTTCTATTTCATTTATGCAATCATTCAAAAAGAAAATTGGGTATCTGATTTGATATTTCTTTTGTAATGCTTTTTTATGCTTGTATGTATAGTTGCACTGTATCAAATAACAAAGATATATTGGGATTTTCTGTATGGATTCTTTGGTGCTTTTAAGCCTTTGAAGAATTTAAGGATGTGTTGTAGGGGATTTGCTGTTTGAAAAAGGGAGGGATTGGTCATTTGGAACATAGTTGATCTCATGCATACTTTGGAGTAATTTGAATTTTATGGTGTCGTTAGGATTTCTTCTAACATGAGGTCACCAAGTTTGGGGGTTAAATTCATTTTTTCTTCTTGATAAATTTGTAATGGGTTATAAAATCTTCGATACAATAAACTTTAACTTGAATTTGGGTTCTATATTGCTTTCGAATTCGATTCCAATTGAAGATGTGATTTTAGTTGATTTGACAAAGGATCTTGTTCATAGGTGTTTGAGGTGATTTTGTTGGGATTTGAAGAGATCGAGGGGTATAACTTACTTTGTGATTGCTATATTATTGTCATCTGATTTTTGTCAAATGTATATTATTAGATTTAAGAAATAAGTGTATCAAACATCAATCATTAAATATATGAAGTAAACCGTGGGTGAATCAACAGTCAATTTAACAGTAATCAACATGCAATCAATAACTTATTTTTGAAGTAAACAATCAGATAACAATAGGCATAATTGGCAATCAATATCAGATAATAATCAAACAACAATCGGATGGTAATCAGATAACATTCAGTTAGTAATTGATATCATTGACAAATAAATAACTATTAATATCAAAGAGCAATTTGACAACAATCATATAACAAATAAGTATCATTAGTAATCAAGATAAGGTAGCAATCAGATAACAACTAGTATCAAATAACAATAAGATAGCAATCATTATCATATTGTATTTAGTAATATTAAGAATCAGTATCAAATAGTGATTAGATAACAATCGATATCATTGGCTAATTATCAGATAGTAATCAGACAACAATCGATATCATTAGCAATCATATAACAATCATAGCAATCACATAACAATCAAATTCTAGGCGGAAGTCACTTAATCAATGAGGTCTTTTACTTTTCCATTTCAATGCCTAATTTAAAACTACTTATGCGATAAAAAAATGGAAGACAACCAAAAGGTAACTAGAAACTACTAACTAATTGACAAAAAAAAAAGAAGTAATCAGATGACAATATTATAACCTTCTAATTATATGTCAAAGATTATAAGGTAATCAGAAGACAATCAGGAGACAATCAAATGACAATATCATAAACAACTATATTTCAAAGAATAGAAGGTAATGATATGACAATCAGAAGACAATCATATGGTTATTAGATGACAATATCATGAACAACTAACCATGTGTCAAAAAATAGAAAGTTATCAGATGACAATAAGAGGGCAATCAAATGGCAATATCAGAAACTAGTAACTATGTGTCAAAGAATAGAAGGTAATCAAATGGCAATCAAAAGACAATCAAATAATATAAAATAACTACTAACTAATTGATAAAAAGAGGTAATTAGATGAAAATCAAAAGGTAATCAGATGTCTATCACAAGACTAACTAATTGACAAAAAATAAAAGATAATCATGGCAATCAGATAGCAATCGGATAGCAATCAAATTCCATGCGTAAGTCCGTGAATTAGTGGGATCATTTTTGACTTTTCAGTTTCAATGTCTTATTTGAATTGGGTTGGACTAATCGGTTTTGCTATTTTTACAAAATTTATATTGTGTGAATTTGAGCCTAATTTTTATAACTTATTTTGACATACTTGCAACTTGCCCAAAAAGGTTTTACAAAATACTTAAATATGATTTTCTTTTCGTTAAATTACAAGTTTAGTTTTCAAATGGTCAAGTTTGTGCCTATTTAGTCTTTAATCCTTGAAGTATCTAATAGATATTTAAACTTTTAATTGTGTGTTTAATAGATCACTGAAATTTAAAAAGTGTCTAATAAGTCCCTGAGCTTTTAGTTTTGTGTCTAATGTCCCTAAATTTCCAATTTCTAAATTTTACATACCTACCAAATACAAAATTGAAAGTTTTGAATCCAATTTTATATCTTAGTTATTTTTTAGGTATTTTGAGTATATCGTAGATTTATTAGATAAAATTTTTAAAACTCAAACATCTACTCAAACATCTATAAAACATGTTCATTGAAAAGTTTAGGAACTTTTTTTAGAGGAACTATAAATTACATGTTCAAAAAAATCACCATAAGTTGGCATAGTAAAAAAGAAGACATAATCTTAATAGATGACTAAGAGGTTATGTGTTTAATCTGAATTAATTTCGTATGAGTTTTTTTACACTATAATTATGCAAGTTGTACCGTGAGATTAGCCACTCCTTATTGGATTCTCATTCAACGTGTAATTTAATTAATTTTCTTTTATAATTTTTTTGGCAGATGTAAAAGTCAAGTCTAGGTGTTAGGTAGACGTTGAAAATGGAGAAGCTAAAAATATCGCCATGCTCCGCATTCAACTGCCACTGCGGTTCGTTTCTCCGAACAGACTCCCAATTCCATCCCCTCAACTTTTCCAGGTAAATTCCTTTTTCTTTCTCCCCAAACCCCCAATTATTTTTTTTTTCTATCATAGTTCCCTCTTCTTCTGATTTATCGTTACCAATTCATTTTCCATATTTCAACAATTGTTGATGAAATATGAAATTTAGAGAAAAACCCTCGAACAAGTTCTGAAATTTTGAGGCACTATGGGTTTGATTTTGACTGTTCTAATGTAGGGAAACCCTTGAATGTCGTGTAATTTCAATTGGGCTGAATTTAAAACAACGTGAATCTAAGATTTTCATTACAAAATTTGTCTCATTTACCATTTTGTTTTAACATTATTATGTTTTGGGTGATAATTTCTAGAGGGGTTTGAATCTTCAATATATAGTGTTTGAGAAGGGATAAAGTAAGTGTTATCCTCGCGTTTGAACCCAATTGACTGGTTGTGTTTTCAGGGAGAGTGCAAATATATCAGGATCATGGCTGAGTCAGTTGGGAGTAGGAACATGGATAAAAAGCTTATACAAATCGATATAAGCTCCGACACTGTTTGCCCGTGGTGCTTTGTTGGCAAAAAGAATCTTGACAAAGCAATATCTGCTTCTCAGGATCAATATGATTTTGAGGTTGGTTCTTACTACTCTGTCTGCTATTTGGTGCTCTCTTATCTAATCTATTATGTGTTCTTATGTATCAAGTTTTGCTGGATTTGACATACATTCATTGGAGTAATCCATTAGAAAAAAGGTGTACTATCATATGAGAGATGGATTGCATCAATAAAAAAAATCTTCCTCTTCTAATCTACTTTTTTCTCTTTATGGTATAGAGAAAATGTGAATTTTTACATATCAAGACTGAGAACTGCCCTCTGTCATATTTGTATTTTGTTTGGAAATATCTTGAAAATGTTAAATTTCCTTTTGTGCATTGTATCAAGTTTGGATATTAGGACAAGCTTTAAACACGTGATGTATTAGTGCATGTTTGGGAGGATGTAATGGAATGAGTTTGTAATGGGTTTTAATTCCAAGCCCATGTTTGGATTGAGCATTTTGGGCTCGGTTTATAATACCAAACTCATTCCCTTCCCACAATTTTCAACCCAACCCTCTTTCCACCAATTTCACACTTCACGATCTCATTTTCGTTCCGCCCTCAATTCCCCACTCATTCTATCGCCCTTCAAATTCCCAGTAATTTTTATTACATTCTAGCCTCCCAAACAGTCCTTTAGTGTAGAAAGGGGTGACAATATGTTGCAATGATCTGAAAGTTCTATTACGATATCATGTTGAATCAGCACCGAATGTAAAAGCTTTGAGCTATTGAGCTAAGGTAACTTAATATTTTCAATATATATCTCAATATGTTTGGTAGAAACTTATATTGCCCTCCTACTACGACGAGTAAAATTCATGAAAGATGCAATGGCTGTAATCCCGGCATGCATTGATTGCTCTAATTTTCAACCTATATTAGTTAATAGATCAAGAACCAATGCTCATCCACCATATGATGAGAACACTAATTCTCTCGTAGTTTATAGGTTGTATTCTTATTAACCGTTTAACATAAATTTGCAGTTGAAGTGGCATCCGTTCCAGCTCAACCCTTCTGCCCCAAAGGAAGGTGTTGTTAAGAGGGAATATTACAGGAGTAAGTTTGGAATTCAATCAGAACAGATGGAAGCGCGGATGGCAGAGGTTTTCCTAATGAACAATTCTGAAAGCATTCTCATTGCTGCTCTTTTCTAATCAGTTTGTCACCTTGAATGCTAAGTTACTATGAAATTTGGGAATCTTTCAGGTGTTTAGGGGTCTTGGACTGGATTATGACATGTCTGGGCTGACGTAAGTGTGAAGTATCTAAGAACAGACTTGAGAAAGTATGATTTTTGCTAACACTTACATTGTATTTTCAGGGGAAATACTCTAGACAGCCACAAGCTTATATATTTGGCAGGTCAACAAGGTTTAGGTAAACAGCATGATCTTGTGGAGGAGTTGTGCCTTGGATACTTCACTCAGGGAAAATACATTGGTGACCGGTATGTGGTGGAAATTTTGTTGACATATGTAGGTTGTTGGTGAGAAATTTCTTGCAGTATTAACGGCATAACAGAGCTGATCACATATGTCTAATTGTTGTAGGGACTTTCTTTTGGAATGTGCTAGAAAGGCGGGGGTAGAAGGAGCAGCAGAGTTTCTCGAGTCAGCTGATAATGGAGTTAAGGAGGTATTGATACAAGTCATATATGCTTTATTCGGTTTCCTAGACCTAGATTTGTTATTCTTATTCTACAAGCCTTAGTGGTCTCCCCACTTTCACCTATGCCGAAGACAAGACTTTTCCACTGCAAAATATGAGGTTCTGTAGTGATTTTTTGGAGCAATAACCAAGGAGTGGCAATCCTGTGGTGATTATCGTTGTTGCTAATTCTTCTCTTATTTTCTGGAATTTATTGGCAATTAAGTTTTCGTGGGAGGATGAAGAAGATACTAGGGACTATAGTAGTTTGGGGAATAGAAAATAAATTACTTTGATTATGGATTGAGCAATATTTCGAGCCAAGTTGAATTTTCTAACTAAAAGCTAATTCGATGAACTTGTCTCAAGTCCATTCAATCATATTTACTAATGAAATCAGTTCCAAGTTCAACCGCAAGAGCCAGGTTTTGAGTTTTCTGAGATTCTTGTGTTAACACCAATCTTACTATGGTTCACTGTAGGTCAAGGAGGAGCTTGAGAAGTACTCAGGAAAAATTTCAGGAGTTCCCTTTTATGTTGTAAGTGAAATACAATCAACTTTATCCAACTGAAGTAAAGCCAGGTCAATTCTTTTCTGTTCTCATTTTTTTTTTCTCAACACAATCTTATGGCAGATCAATGGGAAGCACAAGTTGAGTGGTGCTCAACCCCCTGAGGTTTTTGTAAGAGCTTTTCAAGTGGCAGGGAAGTGATTGAAACTGAAATGAAGCTTTTGAATTTGACGATCAATAAGATAAGAATGAAACGTCCTTGCTAAAATCAGTATACATACTCTTATTCTTGTATTTACTACCATAATGGAATGCATTTAGATCAAACTGCAAATTACAGCTAGAAATTTGTTTGCCAAGTAATAAAATACTTGGTTGTACACTATTAGGTATTAGCACATGCTTGAGATTTAAATAGTTTCATCTTGATGACTCATTAGCAATTCTAATTTTGTTTTCAATTTTTGGTCCAAGCTAAAGTAGATTTGACTATTGAAATCTCCTTTTAACTGCAATTTATCTTTCTGAAAAGTAGGACCAAACTTCCAATGTTACCAAAAAATTACAAAACAATGATATAATTGATTCAGATTATCTTGTGATCAGTTTGCAAAAGGGTTGACCATTTATGAGTTCTTGGCCTAGAGATTAAGATTGTTCATATGCCTTTTTTCATGTAATTCTTGCCATCAACAATTAATTTGTCTTGCCCTTGATTTTATATTGTGCATCTAATTGTAGGGAAATAAGTTTTACCCCATACCATACTTTTTTTGCCTCACATGAAATAAGCTTGCCAAATCAATGTATTTTGTTCTGGGTTTTCTTTAATATCCTTAGTCTTTAATGGACTCTTGAGCTTAAGATCAATTATCATATCTAGTTTGACTTCAGATGTCATGTGTATATAGTCTTGTATTCTTCTTGGAATTAAACCTTTCAATTATGTAGTCTTGCCATTTTTCTTTTATCACTAGGCCATGTAGAACCATATTCTCGTCAGGTCTGCATTTCCATCTTCCATCTAGATATGGATTTCTACTATTTTTTTTTTTAATTTGTACTTTTATCAAGTGAGTTATGCTCAGATTGACAAGTAATTTTTTGTCATTGTATTTATAAGAAATATAGTTGAATAATAATAACATATGTGTATGATTTCAAGGTTTAAATCGTGTATTCCACTCCAAAAGAAGATCACTAAGGCCACGTTTATTTTTCCGTAAACATAATCAATCAATGGTAATATAAAAAATGGGAGCTATTTAAATACGTTCCCAGAAAACCAATAAACAATATTTTGTGAATTATAAATAATAAAGAAAATTCATTACGATTATAGCAATTTTGATTACAAAGTAGTAAACATAGCCTAAGTTGCAAATCACATAGCAATATTTTGTTGGGGTTATTATCTAAAAAATATGGAAAGGGCTGTGAAAGTAAAGCTTGTTTGGTAGAGAATTTGAAAAAAAATTGAAAACAAGGGATTCAATTAAAACATAGCTATATTTCATGTTTACATATATGTCTTGGTAGCAGATTTAGAAATTGGATTCTATCGCGATTTATCGGATAGACAATAAAATTTTTCTATATCTGTAAATAGTTTGGGTCATTTTTCTATATTTGAAAACAACCCTAAAAAAATTTGTATATTACTATTTTGTAATATTATATAATTTATAATACATTGTATAACACATAATTTAAGTTTAAAAATATAAATTGAGTTTATAACAAGACTTATTGTATTTCTATATGTTCTTATCTTTATTTAATATAATTTTGTATTTTAAAATTCAAAATTCAAAATCTGGATACATTAAAAACATAAAATTGTTGCTTCTAGAAATTGTATTGTTTGGATCACATAATTCAAAAACAATTTTCAGAAACAGAATCTGAGTTGTATATCAAACACATATTTACAGAACTTAGTGAATTTGAAAACATAAAATAGAATCTAGATTGCTAACCAAACTAGTCATTAATTATCTTTATTAATCCTGGCTAGCTAAGCAAGATTAAAAATGAAAGACAATAATTTCAAAAAAAAAAAAAAAGAAAAAGAAAAAGAAAAAGAAAGGACACTCTTTTTTATGAAATAGCAATATCTTCCCAATAGTTTTTAGGGTGTCCATAAGTTGAATTCAATTGAGTTGAAACACTTTTTAGACCCAACCAAATTGTTTGGGATGCAAGTTTCTTCAACTCAGACAACCCTTATGAAGTAATGAACCCAACCATTGGGTTAGTTAATTCGCTTGGGTCATTTATTTGAATATTTGCTTTAAAAAGAAGTAAAATGTTAACATGTAAAAAATTTATTTTATTATTTTGATTATTTTTAGATATTAAATTAAGATTAGGAACTCAGTTTCAATTTATATTATAAAACTTTTCTTTCCAAAGTGTTAAAAAATTTATTTATAAGAGTTATTGGAGAATAAATAATCCAAAAAGTCATGAAATTAAATAAAATTAAAATCAATACATGTATATATAATTGTATTGTAAATGAAGAAAAAACAAACTTTTAAAAATAATTGTATGTTTGGACTGGTTCAAGTTATTTTAGGAAAATTTATGAATCATTCCAATCCATAAAATTTTCATTTATTTAAACCTAATTCAACTCAAATAAATTTATAACTCAACCCAAACTATACGAGATGTATCGGATTCATCGAATTCTTCGGATCATTTAGATTTATTAACATTCCTAATAGTTTCATAAGAATCTTGTGTGAAAGTAGGCGCTAAAGGAATGATTTCTAGAAAATGAAAAAAAAAAAAAAAAAAAGAAAAAGAAAAAAAAAAGGGGACACAAAGGCTTGGCAAAGTGGTGTATATGAGAAGCACAATTATGGACATCAACCAAACAAAAAAACAAAATTCCACGTATGTAAATGCAACATTAACATCATCTGAAGAACCACCAACTGACAACTCTACAAAATCGAGTTATAAACTTTCATTTTATAATTATATTTGTCATTCTGAGGCTAATTTGTGCGTCAATTATTCTAATTTTCTTTTATAAATTGTTATCGACCAAATGTGTATAAATGAGTAATTGATCTTAATGCAAGTATATACTGACAATTAGTAATAAACTTGGTGGTATTTCAAATATCGTATCTAATAAGACTATATGAGATTCAATTTCTCTTTAGATAATACTAATAATGCAAAATAGTAACTTGGTGATAATAGAGGAGATTTGGTGTTGAGTGAAATATTAAAAAATAAACAATAGATGAAAGCAGAGATTTACAGTCAAGTTTCAACCAATCAAACTTTATGCCTTAAGCTATGCGGTTGCATCATGTCAACAATGATACAACATAGACATAAAACTCCATATTCAATCTTGTGCATACAAGTACCTTTAGGAGCCTAAAGGTGTGTTTGGGAGTGATAGTTAGAGTGGTGATTTTAGTGATAGAGATTTTGAAACAATTTGATTTTATAAAATTGATTTTTAAACAATCAAACCAATGTTTGGTTCCAAACTTTTAAAGTAATTTTCAAATATATAAAAGTCATTTTGAATTTATCATGTTTGGTTATAAAAGTAATTTTAAAATTACCAAATTACTAAAAAGGGTATTTTATATTTGGATTTTTGTTTTAAAAAATAATTATAAAAATATCTAATTTTATTAATTTATTTTTTTTAATGTTAAATTATTGTATGCATAATTGATATGTGAGGTAAGAAAAATACACATAATAAAAACAAAAAAAAATTCAAAACATATATCTCATCCAATCTAGAAATTTTTGTATCATTACAAAATACTTAAGCTAGATATTATCTATTGAAATACAAATTGTATAACAAAAACATTAACGAGATATAAGAAGTCTTGCAATTTTCTCCCGCTCCATCAGAAAAGTAGAGAGACTAAAAAAAAATCAACAAGGATCGAAGACAATGATTGAAATATCCCAAAAAAATTGTTCATATAGAGAAAAAAAACCACAAAAGGAACAGAGTAAATAGTAAGAAAAACTAAGGAACGATACAGTGAAAAAACAACAAAAACTGCTAAAAATTGAAGCTCATCCATGTGAAAAGAAAATTACAAAAAACAAAAACTTACTAAAATCAGCACTACCACGGATAGTTAATGGAACCAAGCGTCGGACACGAGAGAGAGGATGTATCGGCTGAAAGAGAAGGAAGAAATGGATTAGGGTTAAATCCTATCCTTAAATATGAGGGGCAAATTTGGTGTTCTAAATTTTTTATCTGATTCCCTATTAATCACCCCCAACCAAATCACCAATAAACTGATACCTACAAAATCAATTTTTAGTGATTTCAAAATTTTGAAAAATCAATTTTATGTGAGTGCCAAACATCAACTTTTTATAAAAAAAAAAAAAAATGATTTTGACAAGGGAAAAAGTGATTTTGGCCATGCCAAAATCACTCCTAAGCACACCCTAAGTAGCTAGTCCAATTTCTTTATGGTTAGCTAAATCTTAGATTGTTTAATGTAATTTCTATATCCTATGGTCTATCTTATCTTTAAGGATACTTGACAATCCTATGTCTAGGCTTTAGTCTCATATTCCTTTGTGAAATCCGTTTATATATTAACCTTCTCAGTATTAAGACTCAACTAACATGTTAAATTAAGTGGGCAATTCAACTTAACAAGATAACATTAAACTCAACAACGGAGATGCAAAGGTTAAAGCAACATGATGAATTAGCATTTGCTCAAGCCAGGTCTTAGGGTATCCACATGATTGAATCCTAATAGCACTGTAAAAGTGCTATTTTTCCTAGCTTAATTCAGGCTTGTTCGTAGATTTTATGTATTTGTTATGCTATTTTGTAGGTTTTGAACAACTAAGAGATAGAACGGACCATCGGAGTTGAAACGGGAAAAAAAGAATTGTTGTGTATTGTATGGTTATATTAATGTATGTTCAGATATGCTCAAGTGAATGTACACAAATGTCAAGTCTTTCTCAATACTAGCCCAAGTATAAACTAATATTAAGATTTCTCGGTGAGGACCGAGGTCGAACACAGGGATTTGTGCTTGAAAAGATGAATGAAATATTTAACTTGCGGAAGTGTAAAAATAGACTAAAGTATTGATGATAAATACGTATGAGATAAAATAAATAATCTTGTGTAACAAAGGAGTTGGGAATCAGTGGTGTAGTTTGTGCAAACAAAGAAATTTTAGTTTTTCTTTCAAATGGAGAAAAGAGGGTTGGAGAAAACTCTTCATCAATCGGTTGAGTTCTTACTTAGTTTCATGATTTGTGCTCCTAAACTTGTATGGTTCATACCTCTCGGCAGATGAGTCACATAAATCATATGTCTATGATGCATGTTTGTTTAGTTAAGCTTAAGATGATTCTTATGTCTAGGATTAGTTCTTAGTTACAAAGATGAGATCCATAGTTGCTTGCTCTTTCAAGCAGTTAACTATTTCTACTTAAATCAGGTTGTCAAGTGGATTTAAGTAATGAAGAGTGAAATACATCGATGCAAACAAACTAGAAACTAAACTTGAACTCTTAAGGTTGATGAATGTTACTCTCCAACCCCTCAAGTGATTTAGCTACTCATGCTTGTTTGTGAAGTGAACTTAAAGATGGAAGACAAGGAGTGATTCATGATGCGAGAAATAGAAATATATATATATATAAATGGAAGAGGTGGTTTAAGTTTTTCACAATACAAACAACCAAATATACTCAAAGTTACAAAAGATGGAATGACAGGATGAAGAGATGAAGTTAGCAGCAACAGTGTCCTGTTCGTTGATAGAGATGATGTTTCCGATGTCTGCTTGCGTTGAAGAGGAGAAATGGTAGAAGCTTCACTCTCTTTCGAGGTTGATGCTCGGCAAGTCTCCGATGATGATGAAGATGGTGCACTCGACTGTCGCCGAGAGGGGAAAGATGGAGGATGGCTGAGTGATTCCCAAACTCTTCTTTGGCACGAAGAAAAAATCTCTAACTAACTAACTCTAAATTATCTAAAATGTCTAACCCCTTGATCTGTGGATTCAGTGGCTTTTATAGCCCAAAATTTGTACTTTCTATAATATCAGCGGATAAGGTTCTGATGTAGGGGATCAGGCTACGTTTGGCAATCATCCTTTCTGTCAGGTAGGCTGTCATTGTTCAGCGACTCAGGGGGCCGAAAATCCTCTGTCTAGGATTTTTCGTTTAGTTTCATGCGTCTGTTGTATGTGTTTTGTTCGTCTTCGACGCATGCGTTGAACCTTGATTTTCTACAAAATGGAGCATTCAAAGGAGTTGAATTACAAAATAATCTTTCTCCAACCTATTTACAAGCTTGTAAGCATACGAAGAATATATCAAACACTTAAGCATTAAATGATGTGTTTTGCAATATTCTTTCGCAATTATTCTAAGAAAAGAAAGACTTACTTGTACTTCTACAAGTAATCACACCCCCAAATTTAGAATAATGTTTGTCCTCAAACATGTCTTTTACTAAAGAAATGCAATGCCAGGTTCACTTTCTTAGCGCTAACTAGCCTTTCAGTATACTCTTTACTTTTATAACTACACTTACGCTACATCTACTTTTGACCTCTTCACTTTTCTAGAAGTAATTCCTAAGTTTGGATGCGGCAAGTTTTTTTCTCAAAAATTTTCTTTCTCATTTCATACATTCCTTTTTCTTACTTTTTCAACAATGCCTTTTGATTCAAAACTCTTTTCTTTTTCTTGCGTTGATTTAGGTTATTTGCCTTCGTTTTGGCTTGTCAGTACGGGTGTCATGCACAACATCCAACTACGAGCAAGTGCCCTTCACAACTTAGACTCTTATTTTGACTATGATTTACAAGACATTGAAATCTTCTTACAATTATTAGATGTGTTGATTTAGGTTACCTGCCTTCGTTTTGGCTTGCCAGCACGTGTGTCATGCACAACATCCAACTACGAGCAAGTGCCCTTCACAACTTAACTCTTATCTTGGTTAACTTACAAGACATTGGAGTTACTGTTATTACAACTTAATGCGTTTTTTTTTGTTTTGTTTTTTTTTTTTTATTCAAGTTTCAATGGCTCAAACCTTTTTCTCACCCCCAAATTTTGAGAGTCGCAAGGTCCTCATTGCATTTAAAAAATAAAAATAGAACTGCTGAAAATTTTGAAAGAAAAGTTTGGGCCAAAGCTTGCATGCAAGGAAACTTGGGATGTATTTCTAGCCTAAAAGATCTAAGACACTAAGTAACGTGATGTTAAGGAATTATAAAGGGGCAGTCTAGAGTTGTCATCATAGGGCCATATATTCAACGCACAGAAATATAAAGCAAAGACATGAATTGCAAAAGGAAAAGAAAGAGTAAAGACAAACAGAAAAGGATAAGAAAATATGAACATCCAACGCATAATTTATTGATATATTTAGTGTACAAAGTTTATAGGCGTTGAAGAAAAAAAATGAAAACTATACAAAATAAATTACAAGAAACACCCTTAAATTTACTTTGACCATTCTGTGTTGTTGTCTCTGCGTTTAGGAGCAGGACGTTATTCATGAGAAAACACGAACGGCTGGCAGAGATGCTCGGGGATTTCTGGTGCTGGAAGGTTGGGGCGATGAGCGAATAGCTGTTGCATGTAAGTCAAGGCAAAGCGGAACTGTTCGTCATGCCATTCCAAAGCGAACGCAGAGTCTGCGTACTCCGCTCCTCCTGTTGGCGCAGTTCCCTTAAAACTAGAAGAAGGATGGCACTGCGCATGTATTGCTGCAAGCCAGCCCACTCAACTTCGATTTTGTGCTGGGGCAACTGCTGAGGTCGGGGGCTGGTACGGTGGGTGGAGGAGGAGGCATCTGTGTCTCCTCAGTCGCACTGGGCAAAGGACGCGAGGTACTGGCACCTTTGTCACATTTGAGTAACTCATAGACAGTTGACCTTGGAGCAGGGGGAGGCGATGGAGATTTTGGTCTGGGGGAAGGCGTTGGTGATTTTGGATTTTTAGGAGAAGGTGTTGGGGACTTTGGATTTTTATGAGGTGAAGGAGATTGGAGTGGTGAAGGCGGCAATGGAGGAACTTCAAGAGACTGCGACGAAGGGAGGGGACTGAAGTGCTCATCGCTGGCCTCAGGGCTGCCATAGGTTCGTCTTCACTAACTGCAGTGGCTTCCATTTTGCGCTTCTTCGGCTTGGGCGACTGCGGTGGATGTGGGACTTTTGCCTTCGGGGCCCCCTTGTGGATCGTGACAAGCTCTGGGCGATAGGGGGAGTCCTTCAATAATCGTCGCAATGTTTTGTTGTCGATCACCCCGTTGATGTCGATATACTCTTCTTCCTCGAAAGGAAGATCAGGATGTTGCATCGCAGCGTTTACGCACAACGAGACAATCATCCATGGAAAAAATAATTGCCCGCGTGGTTTGCTGAAAATGCTCCAAACTTGGATGGCTATGATGCGACCGACATCTAGGGTGATGCGTTGCATGATGCAGTAGGCGGCCATGACCCGATCAGATGTGTCGTGTGTTGTGGGGATCAACCTCTTCTTCACGAAGTACACCCACAGGTTGGCCTCAAGGGTGAGGCACTTGGATGGCAACGTGTGGATGCCTGTGGATGATGTCTCCCATTTCAACCCTGGCTTCGTCATTACCCGGATGGTGTCTTGCATCAGCTCGCTGGGAGTATGGGCAATGATGCGATTTCCTTTTGCCTCCAAGTTGTCCCTTAGACGAAATAGTGTGTTGATTTCTCGGGCGTCGAAGGGGACTTCGCAACCATGGACCATTGCCATGTCTTCATCTTCGTGCACTTGCCCTTAGTAGAAGGCTTGCATAACCGCAGGCGCCATGATCATGGGGCTGGCACAGAACTTTCGCCAGCCATGGTGGTTTATGATGTCCGTGATGTAGGCATGGAGTGGGGCTAATTCAGGAAAGAACCCCACTTCGATGAGCAAGTCCCCGAAGGGCTTGCGTTGACCTCCCCTTTCTCCTTTTTGGGAGAGTCCTCCACCATCTTCTTTTTGTCCTCGTCTTTTTGTTGTGGGCGTTCTTGGTGGCTGGGCTCTCCCTCTTCGGCCCTTTTTCTTTTCTCGGGCCTCTTTGATCGAGCCGCTGCATCTTCAGGCTGGTGCTCCTTCCTCAAGCTGGGCTTTCTTTGCCTAAGCTTTCTCACCTTCTTTGGCCCCTCCTTTCTAGCAAGGGTAGTCATCACAGTAGCCAGAACTGCATCCTCTTCAACTTGAATTTCTCGTTCAAGCTCTACTGCTGTGACATCTAATGCATCTAAGGTCTCATCTTCCTGCAGCTCTTCTTCAAACTCCTGAGCTATGTTGGTCATGCTATCATCAGCGGCTGGGGATGCGGCTTCATGAAATTGGGTAAACACGACTGATGCGGCATGATCCTCAGCCTCTCGACGGAGGGCTCGTAACTCCTTCCTTAACTTGGCCTTTGCCTTGGCCATTTTCTCTGCTGCTCGGTCAAAGGAAGTAGCGGCCACAACAACCTCAGGACTGGTTGCGTTTGTCTCCGCCTCCAGTGCTTGGACAGATTTTTGTCGGATGACCGTAGGCTTCTTCAGCGGTCTCCTTCTCAGGGGCTCGACCCAGTCTTCTTCTTTTTTTAGGGTCGTCCAGGCATCTTGTAACCTAACAACAATCACTTCTTCCACTTCTTTCCCTTCATTAGACTCCTGATCAGTTGGCATGGTGGGGTCTTCAGGGCCAGCTGTCGCAGGATCCTTCCTCTGCAGCAAGCTTGTGCAGCTTCTACTGTGAACAGCGAAGCCTTCAGCATCTTCACCGGCCAGAACCACATCTTCTTTTCTGGCGTCGGATACCCTTTGATCAGACAGTTCCCTGACCTCGCCCAGAATTTCGGCAATGATTTCCTGCGGGGAATGCATTGATTCTCCCTCATCGCCTTCCTTCAGCTCTATGGTGTTGAGCACCACAGTTCCAGCTCGGGAACTGGGAGCTGGCTGGTTAACCTCCCCTTCTTCAGTCGGGCTGATAACTTGTAGAAATCCAAGTTATTGTCCTACTTTTCTTAGAATAATAGTGAAGGAATTTTGAAAAATGCATCATCTAATGCTTTAATCCTTGATATATTCTTAGTATGCGTAGAAACTTGTAAATAGGCTGAAAAAAGATTATTTTGAAGTTTAATGCCTTTGAACGCCTTATTTTGCAAGTAGTCGATGTTCAACGCATGCGTCGAAGATGAACGAAAATGCATATATCGGATGCATGGCGCTAAAAGACAAATTCTGTTGCCTTGGGGAGCCTGACCTTGACAGCTGGATTTAGAGAAATTTTTGGCACCTTGAACGTTGGACAGAGATAGGCTACCTGGTTAGAAAGAACGACGTTGAACGCGTCGTGGGCCTCCCTACGTCAGAATGGAGGGTACAATCTTAGGGCTATAAAAGCCAGCTTACTCCGCAAAAAAAAAAAGGAGAACAATTTTTTAGAAAGAATTTTGTAGATAGACACTTTAAGAATTAGGTTTAGGGTTCTTCGTGCAAAAGAAAAGTCTGGAATCGCGCAGCCGCTCTCCATCTCTCCCCTCTCGGCGACAGTCGAGTGCCTCATCTCCATCTCCTTTGGAGTTCTGCTGAACCTCAACCTTGAAAGAGAGTGAAGTTTCATCAGTCCTTCTCCTTAACGCGAGCAAACACTAAAAATACCATCTCTGTCGGCGAACAGGACACTGTTGCTGAAACTTCATCTCTTCACCTTATCATTCTATATTTTTGTACCTTTAAGAAAATTTGGTTGTTTGTACTATGAAAGAACAGAAATTATTTCGTCCCTTAATATATATTTATTTCTTACTTCATGAGTCATCTCTTGTCTTCTATAGGAATCATCTTAGGCTTAACTAAACAAGCATGCATCATAGACATATGATTTATGTGACTCATTTGCCGAGAGTTGATGAAGGGTTTTCTCCAACCCTCTTTTCTCCATTTGAAAGAAAACCAAAATTCCATTGTTTGCACAACCCACATCCGTGATTCCTTACCTCTTGTTGCATGTTGCTAATTATTTTATTTCTTGCATGTTTGTCACAAATACCTCACTTTATTTGCACACTTCCGCAAGATTTACATTTCATTCATCTTTTTAGTCTAAAATCCCCGTGTTCGACCTCGGTCCTCACCGAGAAATCTGAATATTAGTTTATACTTGGGCTAGTATTGAGAAAAACTTGAGCATATCCGAACAACCATTAGTATAACCACAAGATTCAACAACAAGTTTTTGGCGCCGTTGTCGGGGATTTTACGGTTAATTTTTGTTTGATTTGTTTATCTTTCGCAGGACCATTTTTTTAGGCATATTATGACTTCTGCCGGGAGGTCACAGACAGTATATGAGCGAAGGATCATCACCTGAGCTTGATTTTGACCCTGAAATTGAACGAACCTTCAGAAGAAGGATAAGGAGAAACCGACACAGGAGACAAAGATCAAGAACGATGGCTGACCAATGCGGGAATGAGAATGTTGATGCACATAATCAAGTAAATCAACAGGCCAACGCGCAGCCTAATCCGATCTTGATAGTGCATGATCATGACTAACCAATGAGAGAATATGCATCCCCAATCTTATATGATTTCTCTCTAGGCATTGCGCGTCTAGTGTTCGAAGGGACGAAGTTCGAAATGAAACCAATGATGCTCCAGGCTGCAGGCCAGTTTGGGGGAGCAATAGGCGAGGATCCTCACGCGCATCTCACAAGTTTCATGGAAATATGCAACACTTTTGATCTTCCAGGCATCACGCCTGAGGGAATTAGGTTGACGTTGTTTCCATTCTCTTTGCGCGACGAAGCAAAGCAATGGGCATACTCTCTGGAACCAAGCGAAATAACCACTTGGGAACAGATGGTCGCCCGATTTATGCAGAGATACTTCCCTCAACAGTGAACGCAAGACGTCGACGGGAGATTGCCAATTTCATGCAAAAGGACACAGAAACTCTTAGTGACACGTGGATGAGGTTCAAGAAGCTTGTAAGAAACTGTCCACATAACAACATCTCAGACTGCATACAGATGGAGATGTTCTATAATAGGCTGGACCGAGCTTCCCAAGTTGTTGCTGATGCGTCCACAGCTGGAGGGCTGATGGACAAGACATATGCTGAGGCGAAGGCCACCCTTGACAGAATATCACGCAACACAATTGAATAGGATGACGACGGTTATGGTAACCGAGCGCCGGAGAGGAAGAGAAGCACCAACTTGATGGAGAGCGACGCAGTCGCTCAACTATTAGCGTAGATATCTACGATGACCACTATACTTCAATACATGGCTTTTATAACAACTCTGTGAATGAAAATGCTAAGCAAGTTAGCATGGTGAACCAGGCAGTTGTAAGCTGCGTTGGATGTGGGGAACCGCATGGATTTGAAATGTGCCCTTATAACCCCCGGTCTGTATGTTTCATAAAAAACAGCCCCTACTCCAAAACATATAATCCAGGATGGAGAAACCATCCTAATTTTCAGTGGGGAGGAAACCAACAGACTGTTGGATAGCAAGCAGGAGGCCACCCAACGCAAAGCAACAGGAATGCGCCACCATGCTTTACGGGTAATGCACCTAACTTCAGGAGGGCTCAGGATCGCATAGTCAGAAACCGACACATAGCAGGCCACCACAAGAGTCCAGCTCGAGCAACAACTTAGAAAAGCTTCTGACTACTTATATACTGAAGAATGACGCTATCATTCAAAGTCAGGCCACATTGATCAGAAATCTAGATGTACAGATGGGCCAGATAGCTGAAGAGCTGAGAAGCAGGCCGGCAGGCGCTCTCCCGAGTAATACTGAGACACTGAAGAACAACGGTAAGGAGCAATGTCAAGTTGTGACATTGCGAAGTGGTAAGACGATGACACCTGTGAATTCAGATCCCAGAAGAACTAATGAACCAACACCTACAAATAACCAGCATGTAAATACCCCGCCTAATTCTTTGAACCCCAACAACAATGATAATTCAACCAAGACAACTCCTCAAGTGCAGTTTGAGTCAAGAGTTTCGATGCAGAGAGGTGCTGCACAAAAACAAAAACAAGGAACAAGTGAGGTGGAGCCACATGTGCGCCCGCCCACCCTTTCCGCAGAGATTCAGAAAGAAAAATGATGAAAGACAAATTAAACCCTTCACTGATGTCCTTAAATAGCTACATATCCACATCCCTCTAATAGAAGCGTTGGAACAAATGCCTAGCTACGTGCAGTTTTTAAAGGATATCCTCTCCAAGAAAAGGCAACTAGAAGACTCTAAAACAATAGCCCTGACACAGGAGTGCAGTGCGTTAATACGAAATACAATCCCTGCGAAGATGAAGGATCCTGGAAGCTTCACTCTGCCTTGTTCAATAGAGGAAATGGATGTGGGCTGAGCCCTGTGTGATTTGGGAGCAAGCATCAATCTGATGCTGCTATCTATATTCAGAAAATTGGGAATCGGAGAAGCACGACCCACTAGTGTCACCTTGCAAATGGTCGATAGGTCTATAACACACCCTGAAGGATTCTACTTAGTTACAAAGATGAGATCCATAGTTGCTTGCTCTTTCAAGCAGTTAACTATTTCTACTTAAATCAGGTTGTCAAGTGGATTTAAGTAATGAAGAGTGAAATACATCGATGCAAACAAACTAGAAACTAAACTTGAACTCTTAAGGTTGATGAATGTTACTCTCCAACCCCTCAAGTGATTTAGCTACTCATGCTTGTTTGTGAAGTGAACTTAAAGATGGAAGACAAGGAGTGATTCATGATGCGAGAAATAGAAATATATATATATATAAATGGAAGAGGTGGTTTAAGTTTTTCACAATACAAACAACCAAATATACTCAAAGTTACAAAAGATGGAATGACAGGATGAAGAGATGAAGTTAGCAGCAACAGTGTCCTGTTCGTTGATAGAGATGATGTTTCCGATGTCTGCTTGCGTTGAAGAGGAGAAATGGTAGAAGCTTCACTCTCTTTCGAGGTTGATGCTCGGCAAGTCTCCGATGATGATGAAGATGGTGCACTCGACTGTCGCCGAGAGGGGAAAGATGGAGGATGGCTGAGTGATTCCCAAACTCTTCTTTGGCACGAAGAAAAATCTCTAACTAACTAACTCTAAATTATCTAAAATGTCTAACCCCTTGATCTGTGGATTCAGTGGCTTTTATAGCCCAAAATTTGTACTTTCTATAATATCAGCGGATAAGGTTCTGATGTAGGGGATCAGGCTACGTTTGGCAATCATCCTTTCTGTCAGGTAGGCTGTCATTGTTCAGCGACTCAGGGGGCCGAAAATCCTCTGTCTAGGATTTTTCGTTTAGTTTCATGCGTCTGTTGTATGTGTTTTTGTTCGTCTTCGACGCATGCGTTGAACCTTGATTTTCTACAAAATGGAGCATTCAAAGGAGTTGAATTACAAAATAATCTTTCTCCAACCTATTTACAAGCTTGTAAGCATACGAAGAATATATCAAACACTTAAGCATTAAATGATGTGTTTTGCAATATTCTTTCGCAATTATTCTAAGAAAAGAAAGACTTACTTGTACTTCTACAAGTAATCACACCCCCAAATTTAGAATAATGTTTGTCCTCAAACATGTCTTTTACTAAAGAAATGCAATGCCAGGTTCACTTTCTTAGCGCTAACTAGCCTTTCAGTATACTCTTTACTTTTATAACTACACTTACGCTACATCTACTTTTGACCTCTTCACTTTTCTAGAAGTAATTCCTAAGTTTGGATGCGGCAAGTTTTTTTCTCAAAAATTTTCTTTCTCATTTCATACATTCCTTTTTTCTTACTTTTTCAACAATGCCTTTTGATTCAAAACTCTTTTCTTTTTCTTGCGTTGATTTAGGTTATTTGCCTTCGTTTTGGCTTGTCAGTACGGGTGTCATGCACAACATCCAACTACGAGCAAGTGCCCTTCACAACTTAGACTCTTATTTTGACTATGATTTACAAGACATTGAAATCTTCTTACAATTATTAGATGTGTTGATTTAGGTTACCTGCCTTCGTTTTGGCTTGCCAGCACGTGTGTCATGCACAACATCCAACTACGAGCAAGTGCCCTTCACAACTTAACTCTTATCTTGGTTAACTTACAAGACATTGGAGTTACTGTTATTACAACTTAATGCGTTTTTTTTGTTTTGTTTTTTTTTTTTTTATTCAAGTTTCAATGGCTCAAACCTTTTTCTCACCCCCAAATTTTGAGAGTCGCAAGGTCCTCATTGCATTTAAAAAATAAAAATAGAACTGCTGAAAATTTTGAAAGAAAAGTTTGGGCCAAAGCTTGCATGCAAGGAAACTTGGGATGTATTTCTAGCCTAAAAGATCTAAGACACTAAGTAACGTGATGTTAAGGAATTATAAAGGGGCAGTCTAGAGTTGTCATCATAGGGCCATATATTCAACGCACAGAAATATAAAGCAAAGACATGAATTGCAAAAGGAAAAGAAAGAGTAAAGACAAACAGAAAAGGATAAGAAAATATGAACATCCAACGCATAATTTATTGATATATTTAGTGTACAAAGTTTATAGGCGTTGAAGAAAAAAAATGAAAACTATACAAAATAAATTACAAGAAACACCCTTAAATTTACTTTGACCATTCTGTGTTGTTGTCTCTGCGTTTAGGAGCAGGACGTTATTCATGAGAAAACACGAACGGCTGGCAGAGATGCTCGGGGATTTCTGGTGCTGGAAGGTTGGGGCGATGAGCGAATAGCTGTTGCATGTAAGTCAAGGCAAAGCGGAACTGTTCGTCATGCCATTCCAAAGCGAACGCAGAGTCTGCGTACTCCGCTCCTCCTGTTGGCGCAGTTCCCTTAAAACTAGAAGAAGGATGGCACTGCGCATGTATTGCTGCAAGCCAGCCCACTCAACTTCGATTTTGTGCTGGGGCAACTGCTGAGGTCGGGGGCTGGTACGGTGGGTGGAGGAGGAGGCATCTGTGTCTCCTCAGTCGCACTGGGCAAAGGACGCGAGGTACTGGCACCTTTGTCACATTTGAGTAACTCATAGACAGTTGACCTTGGAGCAGGGGGAGGCGATGGAGATTTTGGTCTGGGGGAAGGCGTTGGTGATTTTGGATTTTTAGGAGAAGGTGTTGGGGACTTTGGATTTTTATGAGGTGAAGGAGATTGGAGTGGTGAAGGCGGCAATGGAGGAACTTCAAGAGACTGCGACGAAGGGAGGGGACTGAAGTGCTCATCGCTGGCCTCAGGGCTGCCATAGGTTCGTCTTCACTAACTGCAGTGGCTTCCATTTTGCGCTTCTTCGGCTTGGGCGACTGCGGTGGATGTGGGACTTTTGCCTTCGGGGCCCCCTTGTGGATCGTGACAAGCTCTGGGCGATAGGGGGAGTCCTTCAATAATCGTCGCAATGTTTTGTTGTCGATCACCCCGTTGATGTCGATATACTCTTCTTCCTCGAAAGGAAGATCAGGATGTTGCATCGCAGCGTTTACGCACAACGAGACAATCATCCATGGAAAAAATAATTGCCCGCGTGGTTTGCTGAAAATGCTCCAAACTTGGATGGCTATGATGCGACCGACATCTAGGGTGATGCGTTGCATGATGCAGTAGGCGGCCATGACCCGATCAGATGTGTCGTGTGTTGTGGGGATCAACCTCTTCTTCACGAAGTACACCCACAGGTTGGCCTCAAGGGTGAGGCACTTGGATGGCAACGTGTGGATGCCTGTGGATGATGTCTCCCATTTCAACCCTGGCTTCGTCATTACCCGGATGGTGTCTTGCATCAGCTCGCTGGGAGTATGGGCAATGATGCGATTTCCTTTTGCCTCCAAGTTGTCCCTTAGACGAAATAGTGTGTTGATTTCTCGGGCGTCGAAGGGGACTTCGCAACCATGGACCATTGCCATGTCTTCATCTTCGTGCACTTGCCCTTAGTAGAAGGCTTGCATAACCGCAGGCGCCATGATCATGGGGCTGGCACAGAACTTTCGCCAGCCATGGTGGTTTATGATGTCCGTGATGTAGGCATGGAGTGGGGCTAATTCAGGAAAGAACCCCACTTCGATGAGCAAGTCCCCGAAGGGCTTGCGTTGACCTCCCCTTTCTCCTTTTTGGGAGAGTCCTCCACCATCTTCTTTTTGTCCTCGTCTTTTTGTTGTGGGCGTTCTTGGTGGCTGGGCTCTCCCTCTTCGGCCCTTTTTCTTTTCTCGGGCCTCTTTGATCGAGCCGCTGCATCTTCAGGCTGGTGCTCCTTCCTCAAGCTGGGCTTTCTTTGCCTAAGCTTTCTCACCTTCTTTGGCCCCTCCTTTCTAGCAAGGGTAGTCATCACAGTAGCCAGAACTGCATCCTCTTCAACTTGAATTTCTCGTTCAAGCTCTACTGCTGTGACATCTAATGCATCTAAGGTCTCATCTTCCTGCAGCTCTTCTTCAAACTCCTGAGCTATGTTGGTCATGCTATCATCAGCGGCTGGGGATGCGGCTTCATGAAATTGGGTAAACACGACTGATGCGGCATGATCCTCAGCCTCTCGACGGAGGGCTCGTAACTCCTTCCTTAACTTGGCCTTTGCCTTGGCCATTTTCTCTGCTGCTCGGTCAAAGGAAGTAGCGGCCACAACAACCTCAGGACTGGTTGCGTTTGTCTCCGCCTCCAGTGCTTGGACAGATTTTTGTCGGATGACCGTAGGCTTCTTCAGCGGTCTCCTTCTCAGGGGCTCGACCCAGTCTTCTTCTTTTTTTAGGGTCGTCCAGGCATCTTGTAACCTAACAACAATCACTTCTTCCACTTCTTTCCCTTCATTAGACTCCTGATCAGTTGGCATGGTGGGGTCTTCAGGGCCAGCTGTCGCAGGATCCTTCCTCTGCAGCAAGCTTGTGCAGCTTCTACTGTGAACAGCGAAGCCTTCAGCATCTTCACCGGCCAGAACCACATCTTCTTTTCTGGCGTCGGATACCCTTTGATCAGACAGTTCCCTGACCTCGCCCAGAATTTCGGCAATGATTTCCTGCGGGGAATGCATTGATTCTCCCTCATCGCCTTCCTTCAGCTCTATGGTGTTGAGCACCACAGTTCCAGCTCGGGAACTGGGAGCTGGCTGGTTAACCTCCCCTTCTTCAGTCGGGCTGATAACTTGTAGAAATCCAAGTTATTGTCCTACTTTTCTTAGAATAATAGTGAAGGAATTTTGAAAAATGCATCATCTAATGCTTTAATCCTTGATATATTCTTAGTATGCGTAGAAACTTGTAAATAGGCTGAAAAAAGATTATTTTGAAGTTTAATGCCTTTGAACGCCTTATTTTGCAAGTAGTCGATGTTCAACGCATGCGTCGAAGATGAACGAAAATGCATATATCGGATGCATGGCGCTAAAAGACAAATTCTGTTGCCTTGGGGAGCCTGACCTTGACAGCTGGATTTAGAGAAATTTTTGGCACCTTGAACGTTGGACAGAGATAGGCTACCTGGTTAGAAAGAACGACGTTGAACGCGTCGTGGGCCTCCCTACGTCAGAATGGAGGGTACAATCTTAGGGCTATAAAAGCCAGCTTACTCCGCAAAAAAAAAAAGGAGAACAATTTTTTAGAAAGAATTTTGTAGATAGACACTTTAAGAATTAGGTTTAGGGTTCTTCGTGCAAAAGAAAAGTCTGGAATCGCGCAGCCGCTCTCCATCTCTCCCCTCTCGGCGACAGTCGAGTGCCTCATCTCCATCTCCTTTGGAGTTCTGCTGAACCTCAACCTTGAAAGAGAGTGAAGTTTCATCAGTCCTTCTCCTTAACGCGAGCAAACACTAAAAATACCATCTCTGTCGGCGAACAGGACACTGTTGCTGAAACTTCATCTCTTCACCTTATCATTCTATATTTTTGTACCTTTAAGAAAATTTGGTTGTTTGTACTATGAAAGAACAGAAATTATTTCGTCCCTTAATATATATTTATTTCTTACTTCATGAGTCATCTCTTGTCTTCTATAGGAATCATCTTAGGCTTAACTAAACAAGCATGCATCATAGACATATGATTTATGTGACTCATTTGCCGAGAGTTGATGAAGGGTTTTCTCCAACCCTCTTTTCTCCATTTGAAAGAAAACCAAAATTCCATTGTTTGCACAACCCACATCCGTGATTCCTTACCTCTTGTTGCATGTTGCTAATTATTTTATTTCTTGCATGTTTGTCACAAATACCTCACTTTATTTGCACACTTCCGCAAGATTTACATTTCATTCATCTTTTTAGTCTAAAATCCCCGTGTTCGACCTCGGTCCTCACCGAGAAATCTGAATATTAGTTTATACTTGGGCTAGTATTGAGAAAAACTTGAGCATATCCGAACAACCATTAGTATAACCACAAGATTCAACAACAAGTTTTTGGCGCCGTTGTCGGGGATTTTACGGTTAATTTTTGTTTGATTTGTTTATCTTTCGCAGGACCATTTTTTTAGGCATATTATGACTTCTGCCGGGAGGTCACAGACAGTATATGAGCGAAGGATCATCACCTGAGCTTGATTTTGACCCTGAAATTGAACGAACCTTCAGAAGAAGGATAAGGAGAAACCGACACAGGAGACAAAGATCAAGAACGATGGCTGACCAATGCGGGAATGAGAATGTTGATGCACATAATCAAGTAAATCAACAGGCCAACGCGCAGCCTAATCCGATCTTGATAGTGCATGATCATGACTAACCAATGAGAGAATATGCATCCCCAATCTTATATGATTTCTCTCTAGGCATTGCGCGTCTAGTGTTCGAAGGGACGAAGTTCGAAATGAAACCAATGATGCTCCAGGCTGCAGGCCAGTTTGGGGGAGCAATAGGCGAGGATCCTCACGCGCATCTCACAAGTTTCATGGAAATATGCAACACTTTTGATCTTCCAGGCATCACGCCTGAGGGAATTAGGTTGACGTTGTTTCCATTCTCTTTGCGCGACGAAGCAAAGCAATGGGCATACTCTCTGGAACCAAGCGAAATAACCACTTGGGAACAGATGGTCGCCCGATTTATGCAGAGATACTTCCCTCAACAGTGAACGCAAGACGTCGACGGGAGATTGCCAATTTCATGCAAAAGGACACAGAAACTCTTAGTGACACGTGGATGAGGTTCAAGAAGCTTGTAAGAAACTGTCCACATAACAACATCTCAGACTGCATACAGATGGAGATGTTCTATAATAGGCTGGACCGAGCTTCCCAAGTTGTTGCTGATGCGTCCACAGCTGGAGGGCTGATGGACAAGACATATGCTGAGGCGAAGGCCACCCTTGACAGAATATCACGCAACACAATTGAATAGGATGACGACGGTTATGGTAACCGAGCGCCGGAGAGGAAGAGAAGCACCAACTTGATGGAGAGCGACGCAGTCGCTCAACTATTAGCGTAGATATCTACGATGACCACTATACTTCAATACATGGCTTTTATAACAACTCTGTGAATGAAAATGCTAAGCAAGTTAGCATGGTGAACCAGGCAGTTGTAAGCTGCGTTGGATGTGGGGAACCGCATGGATTTGAAATGTGCCCTTATAACCCCCGGTCTGTATGTTTCATAAAAAACAGCCCCTACTCCAAAACATATAATCCAGGATGGAGAAACCATCCTAATTTTCAGTGGGGAGGAAACCAACAGACTGTTGGATAGCAAGCAGGAGGCCACCCAACGCAAAGCAACAGGAATGCGCCACCATGCTTTACGGGTAATGCACCTAACTTCAGGAGGGCTCAGGATCGCATAGTCAGAAACCGACACATAGCAGGCCACCACAAGAGTCCAGCTCGAGCAACAACTTAGAAAAGCTTCTGACTACTTATATACTGAAGAATGACGCTATCATTCAAAGTCAGGCCACATTGATCAGAAATCTAGATGTACAGATGGGCCAGATAGCTGAAGAGCTGAGAAGCAGGCCGGCAGGCGCTCTCCCGAGTAATACTGAGACACTGAAGAACAACGGTAAGGAGCAATGTCAAGTTGTGACATTGCGAAGTGGTAAGACGATGACACCTGTGAATTCAGATCCCAGAAGAACTAATGAACCAACACCTACAAATAACCAGCATGTAAATACCCCGCCTAATTCTTTGAACCCCAACAACAATGATAATTCAACCAAGACAACTCCTCAAGTGCAGTTTGAGTCAAGAGTTTCGATGCAGAGAGGTGCTGCACAAAAACAAAAACAAGGAACAAGTGAGGTGGAGCCACATGTGCGCCCGCCCACCCTTTCCGCAGAGATTCAGAAAGAAAAATGATGAAAGACAAATTAAACCCTTCACTGATGTCCTTAAATAGCTACATATCCACATCCCTCTAATAGAAGCGTTGGAACAAATGCCTAGCTACGTGCAGTTTTTAAAGGATATCCTCTCCAAGAAAAGGCAACTAGAAGACTCTAAAACAATAGCCCTGACACAGGAGTGCAGTGCGTTAATACGAAATACAATCCCTGCGAAGATGAAGGATCCTGGAAGCTTCACTCTGCCTTGTTCAATAGAGGAAATGGATGTGGGCTGAGCCCTGTGTGATTTGGGAGCAAGCATCAATCTGATGCTGCTATCTATATTCAGAAAATTGGGAATCGGAGAAGCACGACCCACTAGTGTCACCTTGCAAATGGTCGATAGGTCTATAACACACCCTGAAGGAAAAATTGAAGATGTGTTAGTCAAGGTTGACGAGTTCATTTTCTCCGCAGACTTCATCATAATTGACTACGAAGTGGATAAAGAGGTCCCCATTATTTTGGGAAGACCATTCCTTGCGACGGGACGTGCTTTGATTGACGTCTAGGGAGGAGAATTGATCATTCGTGTTGATGACCAACAAGTAAAATTCAACATTTTCAACGCAATGAAGTACCCGAATGACACTGAATCTTGTCAGTTTGTGGAGAACATGGAGTTCGATTGTTGGGACTTAATTGAGAATGAGTTGGAAGAGCTTGACCTTGATGAGACTGAAGAAACGAACGCAGATGAGAGCGTCCTTTCTTTAAACACACCTACCCCTACTTTTGAAGCCATAGATTTGAGCACTCGCACAACCGCCAAAGTAAAACCATCACTGGAAGAAGCCCCAACGCTGGAGCTCAAGACTTTTCCTAGGCACTTAAAATATGCATATTTGGGGGATAATAACACTTTGTCCGTTATTATCTCCTCATCTCTAATGCCTACTGACAAGCATCTTCTGTTGCAGGTCCTCAAGAAGTACATCAGAGTTATCAGATGGACCCTTGCGGACATAAGAGGAATCAACACCTATTATTGCATGCACAAGATCAGGCTTGAAGACGGTAAGGAAGGATCAATTGAGCGACAGAGACGACTCAACCCTACAATGAAAAATATCGTTAAGAAAGAAATTATCAAATGGCTCGAAGCAGGAGTTGTTTATCGAATCTCTGACAGTAGTTGGGTGAGTCCTGTCTAGCGTGTGCCCAAAAAGGGGGGAACGACAGTTGTCACGAACAGCAGGAATGAGCTTATACCCTCGAGGACAGTAAGTGGGTGGCGTATTTGCATGGACTACAGAAAATTGAACCTTGCCACCAAAAAAGATAATTTCCCGCTTCCATTCATCGATCAAATGCTGGACCGCTTAGCTGGGAATGCATTCTTCTGCTTCCTCGACGGGTACTCTAGCTATAATCAGATCATGATCGCGCTTGAGGGTCAAGAGAAAACTACGTTCACATGTCCATATGGAACAATTGCCTTCAAACGCATGCCCTTCGGGTTGTGCAACGCACCCAGAACATTTCAGTAGTGTATGATGGCTATTTTCTCTGAATTCTTGGAGCAATTCGTGGAGGTCTTCATGGATGATTTTTCTATATTCGGTAATTCATACTCTGTTTGCCTAACCAATTTAGAAAATGTGCTAAAACTCTGTGAAGAGACCAACCTTGTGCTAAACTGGGAAAAGTGTCACTTTATGGTGACTGAAGGCATAGTGTTATGGCACAAGATTTCAAAGACGGGATTAGAAGTGGATCAGGCCAAGATCGACGCCATCGCAAAGCATCCACCACCTACAAATGTGAAAACATTAAGAAGCTTTTTAGGACATACCGAATTTTACAGAAGATTTATTAAGGGCTTCTCTTAGATAGCCAGACCGCTTAGCGTACTACTGGATATTGACCGCCCTTATGTTTTCGACACATCCTACCAATAAGCTTTTAAAAATCTAAGGCATGCGTTGATTTCAGCACCAATTCTCGTCGCACCAGATTGGACGCTCCCATTTGAGCTAATGTGTGATACAAGCAATTACGCAGTGGGGGCAGTGCTCGGACAAAGAAAAGAGAAGATAATGCACCCTATACTAGATTAAACGTTTTTCTATTATCAATAAAGTTGTTATCGAGGTTATTTAGTAAACTTGTTATTGAATATGTGAATTGTTAATATAACCCTAAATCCAATCAGCTAAGAACTCATGTCTATAGTATGAATACTAGAACTATATGTAGAGACATAAATTGGATTAAGTTTGAGTAAATAGCCAAAACGGTTCATAGCATAGGGATTAGGCTGGGTACCTTATCTTGGAAACACTATTGAATGTGGCCCACTTTGTATTTGATATAAACGATGTGATTCTGACTCATTCATATGAGACATGTGAGTGGGGGCATTCTATGCAATGAGTTTGCATAAGACCAGACCATGAAATAGTTACTGTTGCTTTATAACGCCATTTACTATTAACACTGACTATTTCAACTAGATGACCTAGGTAACTCGATCTTAATCCTAAGCTAACTATGAACTCCTGTTTATCCGGGATTATCCTTAGATCTGCATGGGTAAGAGTGGCCCTACTTTGCCGACTCAATAAGCCTCCCATTTTAGGAGTAAAATTGAGTAGATAGTTGGAGACGTAGTCCTGCAAGATGGAATTCGCTCCTATCTGACTCAGGGTTAATAGATAGGGTGTTCCCTTAAATACTAACTTTGGATCTTGAACAAGGGGCCCTACCCTCTCATTGACTCGAGAGGGACTCGGTTTAGTAATAGGGTCACAAACCAATTGTTTATTAGAGGATCAGTGGAACTTAAGGAACAAGATGTATTCATAGGGCAAAATGGTAATTTTGACCTAGCTGTGATTACAAACAACCTATGAAGGATCGACTTACTAATTATGGTTATATCGAGTGGACAGAAATATATCTATAGTGAGGAGAGTGCAACTACAGGCTTTAGTGAAGTGACTCGTTAGTTAACAAATGTTGGTTAGCTACGTTAAAAAATTTGACCGGTTAATCTCGAATTGTTGAAGCTCATGATCTGTAGGTCCATTAGGTCCCTCAGTTAGCTCACGTTGGACTAAACCTTAGAATAGTGCGATGAATGAATTTGAAACGTTCAAATTCAAATTTGGGAGTAAACGTTAAATATATACGATATATTTAACGTCTTGACATTTAATTATGAATTTAAACGATCAAGAAGAGTTGAAAATTATATTTAAATAAGATTTAAATTTTATATATATGAATAGGAATTCATATTCAAAAAATTGTTTTTTCAGAAAATCGGGATTGGCTTGAATAAAATATTAATTTAATATATTTGATATTAAATTAATATAATTAATTAAAATATTTAATTAAAACATTTAATTAATTAATTTTTTTATTTTTTTATATTTTAATTAATTTGAATTAAATATAGGTAAAATGCAAATATTGGATGAATCCACTATGAAAGTGGATTTATCCAATATGAGGTGTTCTATCTTCAACTATGCCAACAATCCCATCTATTTTGAGTGGATTTTGCTATCAATCCAAGGTTAATCTCAGCTGCATGTCTAATTCTCTATTTAATAGAGGATTAGGTGAAGATTGAAGAAGTTTTTCTTGAAGATTAAAGTTGAATTGTTGCCATTTTGTTCTTACAAGTCAAGAACACCTTCGCTCATAGAAACTCTCTAATCCCTCTCAAATTCACCCTCTTTGGAGTCCCAGCACTATGTTCTAAAGCCCAGAGAATAGCTGAGAAGACTCTTATGGTAGTCTACAAGTCGTTCGTGATTAATACCATAAAGAATCAAGGGATATTTTCAAGCTTCAAAGGTTGTAGTTCTAACTTTTAGTTTTTCCCTTTTCTTGATGCATGTTTGTCCTCAAAATTAAGCATGTTAGAGTGTAATTCGTTCCAATTCACTTCCGCTGCATATTCGTATATCCATCAATGTGGTTGCCAGAGGAAACAGCCAGTAGTGTTTTAGTTTGTAGCCTTTTTTGGGTTTTTATTAAACCTTTGGGTGTTTTGGAATTTTGTGTTGGGGACGCCTAAACAGAGGGATCTTTTTCTCATAGTTATTGTGTGTGTGTTGAGAGTAATGGAAGCTTCCCAAGATCCCTAATTTGTTTTGGTTTGGGATTAGAGTTTTTTGGAGTTTTTTCTCCACATTATGGTGTGTGTTGGGGATAGTGGAAGCTTTCCAAATTCCTAATTCTCTAAATTGTTTAATTATAGTGTATTTGTAGGTTTTTTTTAATGTTTTTTAAACGCTCCACATTCAAATTTCGAACGTTATATATTTAATTTTAGTTGAGGGCATTTTTGACAATTTCTCATCATTATTTTTTATCATTTAATTTCATTTTGCTATTTTCACAATTTTGAAAATATTTTGCTACTTTTCCAAATGAAATATTGAAATTTGCTATTTATCTGGTCATCCCTTGATTAAATTAAGTCATCTGATAGAAAGGATTTTACTGTCGCTTGCAAACCTCTACTGATCAAATAAATTCAATCTATGCTACCTACACTACAACGTAGTATAAGCGGCAAGATCAGGTCATCTCCATAGGGAATCTTGAGATGTTAAAGCTATTCGATAAATTCGGGTGTAATAGCGGGGAGGGGGGAGGAGGTTGTTGTTGTTTTGTTGCAATTGAATGTAAAGGCATGAATATAAAAGCGTAATTGAGAAGGAAATTAATTTTATTCAAAAAACCTAGCCTAGGGATTCGTAATTCACCCATTCACTTGGTATTATTATGCAATGTTTACTTGTTTTAATCTTAGCTCATGCAACCTAGAAGACTAAAACATACCCTAATGTGATGATTAATTTCTTAATCGGCCTAGATGCTCAATTAATTGAGTTCATTAGTGTCCATATTAATTAAATACCTGCATTAAGAAAGGTAATCTAGCTAAGTCGATTTAATAACCCGGATAGTCCTAAGTCACTAATCGATTCGTTCTTGAAATTAGTGTAGGAATCGAATTTCCAGCGGAAGCGCGTGAACGTCATGCAATTGATATTCAATTATGAAACACCAAAATACAAAGAAACAAAAATTACACGATGAATAAAATAATTCTCTTAGCATGCTTTCTACCGAAGAATTAAGGAAGAAATTCCACAAACCTTTGAAAACCAATCTTTAGTAAATTTCTCATTTTCCTTCTTTGGATCACGAACTCATACAGAGAATAGTAACAAGGACATCACCGCAAGATCTTCCTTACTATGTCTCAGGGTGAATCAATCCAGAGAAGTTGTGGGCTCTCTATTCTTTTTTATAAAAGAATTTAGATGGTTCTTGAGAGAGTTTTTCCATCTTACAGAGAGAGCGACTTTCACCTTTTCTGTGATATCTCAGTATCTCAGTGTGAGAGGAGAAGATGGAGGGAGGGAGTTATCAAATAACTCCCTTCTTCCCACGTATAGGGAGTTATTATATTATTAATATTAAAGTAATTTTAATAACAATAATAATATTAATTTAATATATATATATATATATATATATATTAAATCATATTTAATAAATAATTAAATAATAAAATAAATATCACATATTTAATTTTATTTGAATCATATTCAAATAATAAACTCTCACATAATCTATAGTTTTAATATGAATCACATGCACATTAAATTTAACATATAGCTTTTATATGAATCTAATTCATATAATTAATATTTGAATCTTATTCAAATATTTTGTCTCTCTATCATCATATAAAGTTTAAATTTGAATCTCATTCAAAATAACTTTATATTATAATGTATTTATATACATTATCTTAATTGTATCATATACAATTAATTCCCTTATTTAATTTCAACAATTCAAATTAACCCAAAATAATTTATTCTTGTCAAAATCCTTAATGAGCTAGCAAGGGGACCCTATGGACCTATAGATTAGAAGCTCCAATGATATGATATTAATTAATTAAACTCTTTAATTAAATTAATCAATATTCATTAACAGCAGGTCACTCCACTAAAAACCTATAGTTGCACTCTTCACACTATAGATATATTTCCGTGTCCACGGATATAACCAATCAATAGTAAGTTGACCCTTCACAATTGCTCGTAACTACAGCTCGGTCAAATTACTGTTTTACCCCTGTAGTACATTTAACTCCTTAAGTACCACTAATCCCTCTAATGAACAAATAATTTATAGTCCAACTATAAACTAACCCCTCTCGGGCCAGTGAGAGGGTAAGGCCTCAGTATTCAAGATCTGGAATCAACCCTTAAGGGAGGAATTATCTACTTACCCTAAATATGGGAAGAAGTGAATTCCATCTTGTGAGAATACGTTCTCAACTCCCTACTTAGACAAGTCCTTAAAATGGTAGGCTTTATTGAGTCAACGATATGGCCACTTTCACGCATACAAATCAAGGAATTGCCCTCATAAGCAACTGCTCATATTCCACTCAGGATTAAGGTCAAGTCACCTATGGTCATCCTATGAAATGTTAATTTCTTCAATTAACGGTGTTATAAGGAGAAATTAAACATTTTGCGGTTCGGACTTATACAAACTCTTTGCATAGGATACCCCCACTCACATGTCTCCACATGAACGATTAGAATCACATCATTTGTAACACTTTACAACTCTTGTAACAATTACAAAGTGGGTCATATCCGTAGTGTTACCAGGTTAAGGCACCCAACCTTATCCCTATACTACAGACCTTTTTTGTTATTACTTAAACATGATCCAACCTTATATGTTAACCATATACATGTTTAAGTTTATATGAAATAACCATAGATATTGTTTATTGGATTTGAGTTAATGCAATAAGAATTAAATAAAATAACTCTTTATTTTATTGATACATAAATTTGTGTTTACAAGAATTACAATCAACGAGAAAATAGAGATTTAGGATACTAGTCCCGACTAAGTTTACATTAAATAACAATGGATCTTGTTTATTGGATTTGAGTTAATGCAACAATAATCAAATAAAATAACTCTTTATTTTATTGGTATAATAATTTGTATTTACAAGAATTACAAACAACAAGAAACTAGAGATTTAGGACACGAGTCCCAACAATCTTCCACTTGTCCTAAAGCTAATGGGATGTACAATACAATACAAGTAAAGTACACAAATCAATAAACTAGGGCATAACTCATACACCCAGTAACAATTAGCTAATCATGCAATGATTGTGAAAAGACTATTCTAAACAACCCAATTCACACCAAAGCATGCTTTAGCCTTTGCCCCTTGAGATTAAAACTACATTAGAGCAATCCTAACCTCTAGCAATCAAAGAATAAATGAGAGTTAGCCAAAAACTCATAAATTCAATGCATAGAAATTATAATATCATTCAAGAACAGAGAAATATCAACAAGCATACATCATAGAAATTAAAATAAAATCCCAACCAAGATTAATGGGCTTCAATCCTACCCTAAGCTAGAAATACTTACCTTAGCCACACATAATGTGCCAATATGAAGTCCAAATTGCAAATAAATAAGAAACTAAAAGAAGTAAAGACTGAAAAGGGAAAAATACAGAGTGAATGAAGTTGGTGGCTGGAAAATTGAGCATGGTTTGACCTAAATCGGGCAAATTTTCATTTATACATAGCACTGATCGTCACTGCGCTTGGCCTTAGTTGTCGTAACGTTACTCTGAAGCACAGCGACGCTGAGCGTTACGCTTGGGCGCGCAAGTGTGGATGATAGCACAAATAGATTGTTATAATTCCTAACTAATCCTACCTCGTTCGTGATTTTTATGCATTAAATCTTTATTTTTGTAGGAAATAATCATCCCAAAGGTAGAAAAGTCATTTAGAGTAAGAAAGGATAAAAAAAACGAGTATTAGAGCATCAAATTTGAAGAAATGAAGAAAATTACAAAAAAAAATGCCCCTGCAATGGAGCGTAGCTACTCTCCCATCAGCGTAGCACTAAGCTCAACACAGAACACATGAAATCATCATAGCATCGCTGCCCTAGCTTTACGCTCAAAGGCAGTACCTAAAAAATTCATGTAGCGTCGCGACGCCCTTCAACAGCGTAGCTACGCTACGTAATTTGAAGTGAAGATCACCGCGGGTGCGCACCTGCCCAAATCCCATGGAGTGTCGTTGCGCCTACCTTACACTCCGACTACGCTAGTCTCATCGTCACTACGCTCCCACTGTTTTATAAGTTTAATTCTTTCCAAGTTAGTGAGAGAGATGAGGAGATTTAGCCTGATTTGAGAGCTTCATGCTCAGTTTTGGCCATTTTAGGTAAAACAAAATTAGAAGAATTGAAGTTCAAAACTCTGAACCTCTGAAGATCTAAATAATATAACTCTCCTCTAATAGGAGATTAAATTATAAGTATTTCTTTGAAGCATTTAAAAGGTAAAATATTAAAACTTAAGTTCAGAAATATTTATAAAGCCTAGTTGGCTAGGAAAAGATATTCATTGTTGCCATGAAAACTTAAAAAATTAGACGTTTAAGGTTTAAATCTCATTTTGTTAGCTAGAGTACTAAGCATAGTCTAGAGGTTTAAATCTGTGTACCTTTTTACTTGTGATACTAAAAAAAAAATCAACCTCAAAGAAAGAAGTATATATATGATTATTATTCCTGAGTCATTCTCATGTTGAAAAATAAAATCCATTTAGGGAAATTGTGGTTTGTAACAACATTTGGACTTTCAGTTGGGAAAATAGCAAAACTCATGTTTCATCAACAATGACAAACACCCTCTTGTACACGTGATTCGAAAATGTGGTTTATATCTAAAGTGCTCTCAAAAGTCCTAGGATAGTCTTTTACAAATACTGTGTAATTATATTTCACATGGTTAGGTCCAAATATTCAAATTGTGATCTTTGTAGATATTTCGAGCCATTTTGAAATTTGAAAATCACTTTATCCTATTGTTTCAAAATTCAAATCATCTTCTTTTATGAATTTAATTTCACTTTATCTTCATTTCTTTTTATTTTTCTTTTCTTTTATGATTTCATTATTTATTTTTTTTCATTTCTTTATATCTTGTTAAATCTTTTATTATTTAGATTTCCCATTCTCAAAAGAATCTAATATTATTTGCTTGTTTTTTTAAAATTATTTTAGCTATATGCTTATTATTTTTTTCTGTTAACCTCGTTGTCCTTTTGAATTCAATGGGTCATTACATTCGGCAAATATGAAAAAATCAACAAGTTTTTTTTTATTTGTTGAAACATGCAAGAATGTACCTGGCAGTATGTCAATCAGTCAGTGATTGAGCATTAATGCAGTCGTGAAGCAACGTTGAGTAATAGAGGGCATAAGGTTTGCAAAAGGGCTCAAGCTTCAGTCAAAAGCTCATAGTCTTCGAATGTGCAATAGGTCCCGTAGTTTTTTTAGTGCGTTTATCGGTTATACAGTTCAGAATAAAAAGAAAGAAATCACTCGTTTGCATAGGTCAGAATAAAGAAAAAGAAGGGAAAAGTGTTGATTTGGTAGGGGATGAAGGATTAGAAACGAAATGATGAAAGTTTTGGTTTATTTATTTATTTATTTATTTTGTTGGTTGATTCATTTAGGGGTTTTGTGGGTGGGTTTATGTATGTGGTTGGGCAGTGTGTTAATCATATACATCAAATCCAACCAGGGTTCTTGGATGATTTGTTAGTTAGTGTCAATAAGTATATGTTTGTTGTCGAGTCTCCTTCTAGAAGGTTACAAGTTGTATTTGCCTTTGTAACTTTTGATTTTAGGAAAAAACACGGATCTACCCAAATTTTAAATACATGGTAATCCTTTTTAAACTTTTTTTTTTTAAAAATATTTGGGTTTCGCTGATGAAGGATATATGAACATACAATGAAAGCGAATTTGGATGCATTACATTCTAACATGCTCAATTTTAAAGATAAACTTTCATGCATAAAAGGGGAAAAACCAAGAGTTAGAAATTACAACCTTTGTAGATCAAATTCTCCGTGATTTCTCCACAAAATTGAACATCACTTGAATGTAGACCACCACAAGAGTCTTCTCTACCATTCTTTGGCCTTAGATTGGATGGTGGGATCCAATTTTGTGGTGAATTTGTGAAGGAATGGAGCTAGGAGAAGAAAGTGAGCTATGGAGCAATTTTGACAAAATAACCTTTAAATTACCAAAATTCTTAACCTCATCTTTAGCCTAATTCATCCTTATTTATTAAGGAATAACATGCAACTTAATTGCACAAAAATTTGACAACAAATTTATCAAGTTTGAGTGGCAAAACATGGAGATTACAACTAAGCTACTTGATTAGTAAGTGGGAAAATCCAGCCTTTCAAAATTTGAATTTTAAATTCAATTTTAAATGAATTTTCAAAATTGAATAAAAAAAATCAATGTTTAATTTTATTTTTAATTTCAAAAATAAAAAATAAGTAATTAAATAAAAATTATTTAATATTTAATTAATTAAATATAATATTATAATAAGATAATATTATTTTACCCACTTATCCCAATTTTCTAAAAAATCGATATGAATTCCTATTCATATAGTTAATATTTAAATCATATTTAAATATTATATTTAACTCTCTTTATCCGTTTAATTCGTAATTAAACGTTAATATGTTAGACATATCACATATATCCAACATTCACTCCTTAAGCCGAGGTTGAACGGTTCAAACTTATTCACCACACTATCTAAAGTTTTTGTCCATTCGTGAGCTAGTAGAGAGACCTAATGGACCTACAAATCATGAGCTCCAATGATTCGAGATTAACCGGTCAAACTCTTTAACCTAGTTAACTAACATTCGTTAACTAACAGGACACTCCACTAAAGCCCGTAGCTGCACTCTCCTCACTGTAGATATATTTCTATCTACTTGATATAACCATAATAAGTAAGTTGATCCTTCGCAGGTTGTCCGTAACCACAGTTAGGTCAAAATTACTGTTTTACCCCTGTGAGTGTAACAACCCGACCTCTTATGACTTGCTCTAAGTCGTTACTTCATGCACGAAGACATCTCAAAGTGACACTTTTCATATGTCTGACTAAAATCAAAATAAATTTATAAAATAAACAACTTCATTAAATTTTAAATAATTAAAAACCTTGGATCGGGGTACCCCTAAACAATTATAAAACCAAAACTGTAAACTTTTCTTAAAACGTCTAACGATGCAAAACCAAAATATTTAATTTAAACATCGAGACTGAGATTAAAAAAGACATAAAAACATAAAAACATGAGCGGAAGCATTGACTAGTCTCAATAGCGCGATCACAGATTCTTCTTGTCATTTGCCTGTATGTCCTTGCTTTTACAGAAAGAGTGAGTATAAAAATACTCAGTAAGTGACCCACTACCGGGTCTATTTAGTAAACTTATTAAGTTTCCTACACGAGTTGTGTACAAATCATAACATGGGCATAAGTAGTGAACCTGAAGAAACACAAAACATGACAGTCGTAGTGATCCCGAAGGAACACATATCATGGCAGTCGTGGTGATCCCGAAGGAACACAAAACATGGCGTAAAGTGTACACAACCTGATAGGATAACTAACCATCACTATTTAACATGACATGCTCAATCAACCAATAGGCCTTAAATCTTAATCATAGACACAATTATCAAAGCATGTAAATTATCATCTTAAAGTAATTATCATCTTAAAGTTTCATGTCGTGGTCATATTATCATAGCTCATAGACTTCTGGCATACCCAAAACAATCCATTCATGATCGAAACATAAGTAATTCATTCCAACACATTCGACTTAACAATAATAACTTTGGTAGCGTGCTGGCTCGAAGGCGAGCCGATAGTAAACCACTTACCTCGATATCAAGTTTTATTAATTTTATCCAAGCAACTAATCTCCTTCAACCTTTAGAAATCTTGAATCAATCCTACAACATTAACAAAATTGAATTTCAACATTTAGGGCCTAATCCCGTTTTCCAAATTATCCAAATAATTCCAAATAATTTTACCCAAGTGTAGTTCAAATCAAATCCACTTTGCACTCCACCCAAATAGCCCAACTTGAACAAAAATCACTAGCAAAATAAAAAAAACAACTTAATTTTCTACAGTTGCTCTTAACCCAAAAAGGGCACAAAGTACTTAAACTCGCCAAAATCTTGCCGAAACCACTTCTAAATTTGCTAGACAGCACGTCGAAGATTCAGAAATTCCTTAGAACCTCAAAATAACAACTAAAGTCCAGGTTGTAGAAACATTTAGACACATTCTCAACATTGGTAACCAATATTTATTGAAGGACTCAAAGAAAACTCACCCATAAATTCGAGATTATCGGTGACTACGAGTGTTGTCGATGACAACCCACGACGTCGACCAGAGATGAGCGGTGGCGACACTATTCTGCGAGGGATTGAGACCGAGCGGACTGCGTTGTTGGTATTATGCCCTAAATCTCATGGGGTCTCGTAACTTTGTAAAGTGTACATGATGATTTATTTATTCATTTAATAAAATAAGATGTATTTTATTTGAACTTTAGATCGATTTTATTCAATCTAATAAACTAAGATCCTAGGTTATTAAATGTAGCTTGAACAGTATCAAGTAGACATACAAGTGGATCTTGTCCAAGTTATAACCTAAAAGGTCTGCAGTATATGAATAAGGTTAGATGCCTTATTCTAGTAACACTACGGATACAACCCACTCTGTAACTGTTACATGAGTTGTAAAGTGTTACAAACGATTTGATCCAAATTGTTCATATGAAGACATGCGAGTGGGGGTATCCTGTACAAAGAGTTTGTACAAGACTGGACCGCGAAATGATTATTCTCACATTATAACACCGTTAGCTGTAGAGATTAATATTTCATAGGATGACCATAAATAACTCGATCTCAATCCTAAGTCAGTTCTGAACTCCTGTCTATGAAGGCAGTCCTTTGATTTGTATGGGTGAGAGTGGCCTAAGTCGCCGACTCAATATGCCTACCATTTTGGGGTCTTGTTCGAGTAGAGGGCTGGGAACATAGCTACACAAGATGGAGTTTACTTCTTCCCGCTTTTAGAAAAAGTAGATAAATTGCTCCTATAAGTGCTGACTCCGGGTCTTGAATAATGGGCATACCCTCTCGTTGACCTGAGAGAGATTTGTTTATGGTAGGACCATAAACATGTTGTTCATTAGAGGATCAGTGGGGCTTAAGGAAAAAGAAGTGATTACAGGGGTAAATCGGTAATTTTGACCCAGCTGTAATTACGAGCAATTTGTAAGGATCGACTTATTGATAACTGGTTATATCCGTTGGACACATAAATATATCTACAGTGCGAAGAGTGCAGCTGTGGGTCTTTAGTGGAATGACCCGCAGTTAATGAATGTTGATTTAATTAATTAAAGAGTTTGAATTTAATCTCGAATCATTAGACCTTCTAATCTGTAGGTCCATTAGGTCCCCTTGCTAGCTCACTAAGGATAAAATAAGGTTCAATTATTTTGGAATAATTTGAATTGTTGAAATTATTTAAGGGAATTATATATTAATAAAGATTAATATAAAGTATAATATATGATGATATATTATAGTCATCATGAATATGATTTATGATTAAACTATATATTAAGAGAAAGAGCAATATTTGAATATTATTCAAATATTAATGTGAATTTGATTCATATTAAAACTTTATAGTAAAATTAGTGCGAATGTGATTTATATTAAAACTATAGTTTATGAGAGAGAGATGCATTTACATATGATCTAAATGCATAAACGTGTAACTAATTAGTTGTTAATTAATTAATTATTATTATTATTTAAATTTAATTAATTACATATTATTTAATTAATTAATATTTAATTATATTATATATATTAAATATGATTCAATATATAATAATAATATTATTATTATTAAAATAACTCTCCTGCATAATTGCATGAGAGTGGAGATAGTGGAGTGAGGGGAAGTTATTCCCCTCATGTATTTTTTTGTTCTTAAAATAGAGTTTTTGAAGTTTTTTTTTTTAAAAATCCTGGTTTTGAAGTTTTTTTTTTAAAAAAACCTGGTTTTGAAGGATCACTCTCATTTTTTTTTTCTCTCTGTGAAATCTCCCTGCCAAAAGTTACAAAATCCCACCATTCTAAACCTATCCTTGAGATATAGCAAGGAAGCCCTTTTTGATGGTGTTCTTCAAAGATATTTTTGCTTAACCTAATTGTTCGTAAAATTTATTTTGAATTTCTAATCCCAAATCAAAGACAAAGTGATCAATCGCTTCTGCAATTGGGATTCAATCCCTTCATGCGCAAACCCAACACGTAATGAGAGAGAAAAACGGAGGACTTCACCCACGAAACACGTACGGACGACAGCGACTGGTCGAGTAGCAACGACGGTGATTGGACGAAACGAGCAGTGGTGCTCGGTGTGGGTTGAAGATCGGCAGTGGATGTGGGCGGCGACTAAGGAAAGGATGCAGAGAGAGAGTGTGAAGGCTGCAGGGATAAAAGCGAAAAAATACAGAGGACCAATTTTGATTTATAATTTAGAAATTGTAAAATACCCAATTATATAGAAAAACCTACTGTATTATCTAGATTAAGCATGAAATATAGAATAAAAAAAATACATTTTCGAAGAAATTGAACACCACCAATAGGAGATCTCCCTAAACTCTTAATAAATGAGGTAAGGGTTTGTGGGAACCTTCCTTGAAATTTTTGAAAAAAATCTTTTTGGGTAGAGAAAAATGAGAGAGCAATATTTTAACAGAACCTTTATGGGAAAAATAAACCAAAAACCAACCTCAAATATTTTTCTGTGAATCCCTTTTTGAAGGGTATCTAGAGAGGAATATGGAGGGGGAAAGGGAGAACGTGGGATCAATCCCACGTTTCAGATAACTCCCTTCCCCATAACCAATTTTTGGTTAATATGATTAAATTAAATATAAATATATTAATTAAATTAATTAATTAATAAAATAACTAATTAATAAAATTAATATTTAATTAAATCTAATTTAATTAATATATTCATTTAAACCATATTTAAATAAATTTCTCTCACATAGCCTATAGTTTTAATGTGCATCTAATGCCATTAATTTTAACCTATAGTTTTAATATAAATCTAATTCATATTAAATTAATATTTGAACTATTTCAAATATTTAATTCTCTCATGAATTAATTTTAAATCATATCCAAAATTAAATCATATCCAATTTTAAATCATATCCAAAATTTATAAAGTTTGATTTATAAAATAAACTTTATATTTAAGATTTTGTTCAAAAAAAAATTGAACATTACAAATTTCATTCAAAACTTAATTACCTCAATACTCTTTACTAGCTAGGAAGGGGACTTAATGGACCTATAGATAAGAAGCTCCAACAATATGAGATTAATTGGCTAAACTCATTAACCACATTAACCAATGTTCGTTAACTGTGGGTACACTCCACTAAAGACCCACAGATGCACTCTTCTCACTGTAGATATATTTCTGTGTCCAGGATATTGACTAATAACAGCAAGTTAGTCTTTCATAAGTGTCCGTAACACCAGCTGGGTCAAATTACCGTTTTACCCCTAGGTTACTTCTAGATCCTTAAGTACCCGTGCTCCTATAATGAACAACCTGTTTATGGTCCAACCATTAAACAGAAATCCCTCTCGGGCCAGTGAGAGGGTAGGGCCTTTTGTTCATGTCTCGGAGACACCACTTAAGGGAACACTCATTTACTTACCCTAAAGTCAGGAAGAAGCGAAATCCATCTTGTATAATTATGTTCCCAGCTCCCCAAAATGGTAGGCGTATTGAGTCGCCAAACCGGCCACTCTCACCCATACAAATCAAAAGACAATCCCTCGTGAACAAGAGTTCATAATATACTCAGGATTAAGACTAAGTTGCCTAGGTCATCCTATTGAAATAGAAACCTAACTAGTTAACGAACTTGCATCTAGTGGTTACTATTACATGGTCCAGTCTTATGCAAACTCATTGCATAGGATATCCCTACTCACATGTCTCCTACACGAACACGTTGGACCATTGCGTTTGTATCAAATATAAAATGAGTCATATCCATAGTGTCACCAGGATAAGGTACCTAGTCTTATCCCTACACTATAGACTATTTAAGTTGTATCTTGAACATTGATCCTCATATGTTCAAGACTTATAAAACAGCTTAAGATGTTAGTTTATTGGATTTTAGGGTTATTAATACAAGATAATAGCAATATAATCAATAACACTTATTGAAAAATACTTAGTAACAATTTATTAATTACAGTCAAACTAATACACTTACTACCTACGAGTTTTAGGGCATAAAACCCAACAGGGGTCGGTGGCTCACGTGAGAAAAAGAAGAAAAATAAATTCTTTTTTTTAACTTTGGCATGCTTTACGAGATACTAATAACTTATATATATATATATTTAATTATTTTCCTTTTCCTTTTCATAAAATAAAATCCAAACTTCCCAAAAATTCAAATCTTCCAAAACTTTAAATCAAATCAAATTTTCAAATCTCCTCCAATTCCAAATAAAAAATTCCCACCAATTGATTTAAGTCCAATTTTTAAATCTTTACCACTCAAATTAAAGAATTATCTTAACCCTAAAATAATTCAATTAAACCTTAAAAATTCAAAATAACACCCAAATAATTTAAGATAATTAAATTAAAATTACTTAAAAATTTGGGTTGTCATAGTAAGAATAATTACTTAATTTTATATAAATAAGCAGGAAAAATATGAAGAAGAAAGAGAAAAATGAATACCAATCATATTAATGAAAACCATCGCTAATCAATCATTTCTCTCTAATATTACTTTAATCCATGGATATTCAAAGAAGTCTTACGCATAGATGTGAGAATTATGCATTAACGATTTGAAATTGAAAACCAATTCCTAATAGAGATTGGCTCACACGAGGTTTTTGGAGAAATATGTTTCGTGGAGTTGAACTTGTGTTTATGTTGATTTATGCGAATGCAGTTCGATTCATAGTACTTGATCCTCTAATTCTCGTCCAGTTGAATGCGTACGCTCGATTTAAAAAAGTGGAACGCGTGATGTTGTTGAAGTTGAAGTCTTGAAAAAATGTTTGTATCTTACTTGTATTTTCAAAGAGTGTCTGCGTTAGGAATTAGAGAGACTTTTGATTGTATGAATAACTCTTTATAGGCTCTCTTGAGTGTAGAATTTATGAACCCTCAAATGAAGGAAAACTCCTATATTTATAAAGTTCTAACGTGGGTTTTGTGGGCTTGAGCTTAGTTGATCCATAGACCTGACCCTTGGGTCCAACTAATGAGATTTGGGCCTTAGTTGGCATTTAGGCCAAATTAAGCATTTTTTTTAGCTCAATTGGATTTTAGCCCAAATATTAATATCAAATTGGACCAAATTATATTTTATTCGATCCAGCGGTCAGGATGAGAATACATGGCATCATCGGGATTTGCCAATTTGTGTCTTCAATTTCACTTTAAGACACATGTTAGCTTTTAATTAGTATCAAATTCAATCATTTGTAATTCCATTATTAATTTGAGAAATTACATGACAATTTGTGTTTGGTCCAAAATTTCTCATTCAACAAGATCTAAATCGATTCACCCTAGAAAGATTATGGTTTTTATTGATAAAACTATTAAGTTATGTCTTAATTCATTCAACATGTAAAGGTTGGGGTCACAACTTGGATTTTTTTGGGTTGTTTTCAAATATAGCAAAATAAGCTAACTTATTTACAAATATAGCAAAATGTTACTGTCTATCAGTGTCGATCACAAATAGGTAGTAACGCTTTGCTATATTTGAAAATATTTCTAACAGTTTTGTCATTTAAAACAATTACTTTTTTTTCTCTTTGAAAAAAAAGCTAGATTTAAAACTTTCAAGTGGTTTAATATTTGAACTTGAAATAAAACAACTATGTATAATTGTTTTGTTATCTGATATATGTTCATATGATGTTTCCATCAATAAATTTTACATGTCTCAAATACATATCCATACGTGCATGTTAATAATATATAAGAATTATCCACTTTTCATATGGCCTAAAATGGTTATATTTTAAATTTCATGAAATAAAATAAATATTTTAAAAGTTTAAGCACTAAAATGGGTAATAAGAATACTAAAATGAGAAAAAAAACCCCTTAAAAAGATAAATAATATAAATCAAACTTTCAAACTTGGTTTAAGACAACTAACATTTACTATTATTATTATTTTGTGAAAATACATTAAAAAAGAAAAAAAACCTCCCAAGCAATTTTCGTATAAACGACTAAACAAATACCAAAAAAAAAAAAAAAAAGGACCAAAGCAAAATCAAAGCTTGAATCATCATGATCCATGTAAAAGAATTCATCTTCATCATCGTATCAACAAAAATTACAATATTTTTTTTTGTTCGTGCTTGCAAGTGATTTATCCTAGTCTGGTATTTGAGCCCAGAAATTCCGCATCTGAAAAAAAAAAAGGAAAAAAGAATTAACTTTTTTCTTTAAAATTTAAAATTATATAATTATATTTCCATTACATTGCTTCTATCCATCTTCCAAAAGCAATTTCATATATGATATGAGCGGGACCTTTGATTTGAACCCTTCAACCGAAAAACCGAGAGATTGTTTTCTTGAAAGAGGAAGGTTAAAATTCGGCTTCACCAGACCCCCAGTTCGCACTAGATTTGAAATTTCTTCTGTTTTGTCTGTGTTTGTTAATCTCATTGGCAATTGCTTGAAAAACTACTATCAGTTTCTGAGACTGAGTTTCACTAGATTTGGAATTCTAGGGAATTTTCCGCCATTGGAGGTACCTTCTTCTCAGAATTGTCGAGTTGTTGGTTCAGACTAAAGGGTCGATCTGGTTTAGATGTTTCTCCTTAATCCCCCAAAAGAGCTTGAGAAATCAATGAGCTTTACAGAGCTCAGTTTCTGTTAGTTGCCTTTCATATAGTCTGTTCCGGTGGAATGCTATGGGGTTTGCCTTACAGAATTGATCATTTCTCCATTTCTGCATATGGGGTCAGCACACTTAGAATTTTGAAGGCCGACTGAATGTCGATTTAGTTTGCAAAATCGATTTGGAACCCTAGAAAGTTCCGTAATAGCAGGGTTCATCTAGCTCAATGGCCCAGCCGGAGGCCATTCTTGACTGGCTTCAGAAGGAAATGGGGTATCGCCCACTAGGTTCATATAGCGCATCAAGCAAATCGCAGTTGCCATCGGTCGATGCCTTTCGCAAGGTTTGTCGAGGAAATATGATACCCATTTGGAATTTTTTGATAACTCGTGTTAAATCGGAGAAGACGGTGGAGAATATTAGGAGGAACATAATGGTACATGGTGGTGGTGGTGGAGCAGGCGAGAGCAGTAGTGGAGGGTCAGCTACTTCAGGGAAAGAAGAGGGCAGGGCGAAAGGGAGGCGGAAGGATAAAGTGGCTGCAGAGAGCTCAAGTGTGGTTGAGACTCGAGAAGTGGCATTGCAGGAGAGGGAATTGGCGGCCAAGGAGGTGGAGAGACTGAGGAATGCTGTTAAAAGGCAAAGGAAGGATCTAAAGGCCAGAATGTTGGAAGTATCTAGAGAGGAGGCTGAGCGCAAAAGGATGCTTGATGAGCGAGCAAATTACAGGTTTGGTTACTGCTTTTCTTTCTTTCTGCTTTAGAAACCATGGGGCATTTCTTTGTTCTCCTTTGTTGACATGCGTGTTTTGATTTCAAGAGCTAATAGATGGCCTTGGTCTCATATCTCTGAGGTTGGGCATGGAGACTTCCTTTGTCCATTTTTTAGTATCTGGTCATGTCCACTTTGAATTCAGTGTAGTTCTACTCAAAGCAACTGATATTTTCCACCTTTAATGTTTATCCTATGTAGACTGTGGTTTATTTTAGTTAATGTATGATTTACTTCTGCATGGATTTGGATGAATCCTTCTCTTCATCTCATGTGATCATTATTAAGAGTGGTTTCAGGTTTGGTGGCCACAGTATAGTTTTTGGTCGTCTTTTATTGGTAAATTGAACAAACGTGTAGCTCTTTAAGCCTTCTAATTGGATTGGCTTCGTCATGTTATGACTTGTTGAGTCATTAGAAATCTATGTCTGGATTGGTCAATGGGGATCTCTTGGAAGTCTAAGTTATGGAAGTTCTGGTCCATCATTTTGCCTCGGCTTCATGATGGGTTTGTTGATAAACTCACCCTTGTGACAGAAAATGTGTTGGTCATGTACAACTGCAGCTCTGACCTTTTCGTTTCTAGACTTTGTATCTCAAACTCTTTGGCCTAACGATGGCACATTATTAAAAATATGCTCATAGTTTTAGTACATCAAGTATGGTAGATCTGTAAGCAGTGTTTGGATTGGAACTTTATGGATAAGGTCCTCGAGATGGAAGGCTTTGGATACAAATGGAGGTTGCGGATTTGGAGTTGCATAGGAATGGTTAAGTATTTTGTACTCATCCATGGAAGACCTAGGGAGAGGATCCAAGTTACGAGAGGCCTTAGGCAGGGTGATCCTCATTCTCTTTTTCTCTTCTTGCTTAACGTTGGATACTCTTACTAGGAATGTCTTGATAATCATCATAGTAGTGAAATGTTTCCAACTCAAAAAAAAAAAAAAAAAATAATGGACATAGAAAGAAGAATGTCTCAAGAAGGGTGGAGGGCAGTATTATTGAGGGCTTTGAAGTGGGGAAGGATAGAGTGTTTCTCTCTCATCTTCATTTGCTGATAATACTACTTTCTTTTGCTTTGGCAAGGAGAAGTCCTTCCTCATTTTGAGCCATATCTTAGGCTTTTCCGAGGTCATGTTGGGGATTAATATCAATAGTGGAAAGTGCGAAATTTTGGATTTAAATTGTGATCCCGGTAAGGTGGGTAGATGGCACGTCGAGTCTTTCCCTTCATCCTATTTTGGTCTCCCTCTAAGCCATAAACTGAAAATTCTTCCTTTTTGAGTTCCCGTTGCGGAGGTGTATAAGAGACTTGCTTCCTAGAAGAGGATTTTTTTCCCCCAAGGGTGGTAAAATGATTCTCATTTGTTGAGTGGTTATCTCTATCTAATTCTTCTCCCTTATTATAGCCCCTTCTGTTTATAAAATCTTAGAGAAGCTTATGAAAGACTTTTTGTGGGAAAGGGTTGAAGAGGGGAGGAACGCACATTTGGTGAACTGGGAGATGGTGGGAAGTGGGGGGCTTGAATTAGGGAATTTAAGGACTCACAACAAAGTTTGATTAAATTGCTCTAGCAATTCCCTCTTGAGTCTAATGCCCTTTGACTTGGGATTATGGTGAGTAAATAGAGTTGTAATTCGTTCGAGTTGATGTAAGGTCAAAGACACTTGTAGAAATCCTTGGAGCGACATTTCCAATGAACTTTCTTCCTTTTATGATATGGTCCAATGTTTTGTGGATGATGGGGAGGAACCATACTTTTGGGAGGATAAGTGAGTGAGGATGGACCCTGCTTGCTGCTCTACCTTTTCCCGTTTGTATTATTATCCTCTATGAAAAATTGTTCAGTGGCTAAAGTTATAGACCCCTCTAGGAGTTCTTCCTCTTTTTCGCCTAGTTTCTGTCATGGGTTATCTGATAGGGAAACAACATACGTCTTGGCTCTCTTATCTTTGATTGAGGAGTTTGAGGCAAGACTAAAAGGATGGGATATTTGTTATTGGAGTCCTAACCCCATTAAGGTTTTTCCTTGTGATTTGTTCTTTCAGCATTTGTTGAATCCCTCTTTCACTAGTGAGTAGTTTTTTATTTATTTATTTTTTTTAAATCATCTATGTGGTAGGTTAAATTTCAAATAATGTTCAATTCTTCGTTTGGTAGGTCATACATGAAATAACACTTTAGACCAGTCTCGAGAAAAATCCTAACTTTGATTGGGTTGTTTTGTAGCATTCTCTGTCGAAGGGCTGAACAAGTTCTAAATCATATTCTTTAGAGCTGTAACTTTGCTCGGATTGTTTGGAGTCACTTTTTTGACGTCTTAGGCTTTTAGTTTGTTAGACACAGAGGCTATAGGGAGATGATTGAGGAGTTCCTTCTCCGGAAGATTTTTGTGGCAAGCGGGAATTTGTGCTGAGTTGTGGAGTGGGAGGAATAATATGACCTCTAGAGGGATGGAGATGGATCTTACTGATGTTGGTCTCTTGTTAGGTTCTATTTTTTTTTTTAGCTTCGGTGACGAAGGCCTTTTGTAATCATTCTTTAGGTCTTATTTTTTTATGGGCTTGGTTTTTTGGATGTCTATATATTCTTTCATTTTTTCTCAATGAATGTTTTGTTTATTATAAAAAGAAAAACAATGTATTCATTGTTTGCTTAAATGAATTTCACCCCCTTATATTACCCTCTTGTTTATGCTAGGACATTTGTAGAATTAGTACCCCATCTCGATAGGGATAAAAGAAAGGGCTTCCTCACACTAGAGGAGACTAGAAGATTGTTTTTAGCTTTGAAAACATTGTTACATTAATGTTCCTGATCCTGACAGTTTCACATTGGCTTTGTTTCAAGAAAATTGGGACTGGACGAAGGTTAATTTACGTAGTGTTTCAATGATTCTACGAGGCATTATTCATCCGACCATATGAATGAGAGTGTTATTTTTCTTATCATGAGAAGGAGCAGTGAGAGAATGTAGGCCTTCTGACCTTTTAGCCTTGTCGTTGTCCTATATAATATCATTTCTAAGCGTCTAGCTAAAAGATATTGGAAATTCTTCCATAGCACTATGTCAGAGTATTAAGGAGCCTTCACTTCAGTGACACAAATTCTAGATGATTTTTTATTGCAAATGAGCAATCAGAGATTATAAACTTTGCAAGTTGGAGGGTTTTGTATTTAAGATTAATTTTGAATTTTTGAGCACGTTATGAACATATGGATCAGGGGTTTACGGATAAAGTTGTGGAATGAAAGGTGCAATGCATGGAAATTCCTTATCCCTTCTCTTCCTTGTGGTTGTTGATGTCCTTAGTAGGTTGGTGGCATTTGGGGTTGACAAGGATTTGATTGAGGGTTTTCATGTTGGTTGGTAGATAGTTTTTTGTCTCCCTAAATGTCCGATGATACACTATTCTTTTGTTTGGACAAGAAAGATTCTTTTGGTAATTTTAATTCCACTATGACAGTGATTGAGATCATCTCAGGGGTTAAGATTAATGGGGACCAGATTCTTTTTGTGATATTAACTGTGAGTTCTCTAAGCTTGAGAGGTGAGCTTTCCTAGGAGGTGTTGAGGTTGGTTTTTTTTCGTTTTAATTATTTGGATCTTTCTTTGAGAAACTGTCCTAAGTATTTGTCCTTTCATAACCTAGTAAAAGAGAAGTTTAAAAATGTCTTTCGATGAGGAAGAATGCTTTCTTTCCAAATGGTGGGAGTTTACCACTTATCTAGTCAATTTTGAATGGAATTCCAGTTCCAACTTGTTTCGTGTTTTTATCTATAATTCCTTCCTCCGTGTGTTCTTGGGTGAAAAATGACAAAGGCTTTCTTATGGGAAGGCATCGAAGAGGGTGGGAAATCTCACTTGGTTAATCGAGAGACTATCTCGATCGTTAATTCAGAGAGTTGAGCATAGGTAATTTGAAACTTCACAATGAGACCTTTCCTGCAAAACGGTCCTCTTGCTAATGAGTGAGTCTATAAGTCATAGGATCAAAGGCACTTTCTGGAATCTTTGAAATTCTCTAGCTTTGTGAGATTTATTGTTGGGGATGGTTTGATGATTTAATTACGGGAGGATTGGTAGCTGGGGAATAATCCCCTTGTCTTTGTTCCACCGCCTTTACCATTTGTCCTCCTCTTGCTCTAGGTTTGCTTTGGTGGTTTCTTCCTTATGCTTTTTGAGGCTTTCCCCTCATGTAATTTTGGTATGGGGTGCCTTTTATCCGGTTGAATCCACAAATGTTTTTTTTGTTTTGGTGCTCTCTTAGCTGGTTGATTTTACCTTGCCTAGGGATCACGCCATCACGGATGTTCGTTTTTGGTCCCCTTATTTTTCTGGAGCTTTCCTATCACATGTTTTTCCCTTTTTCTGTGTAGGTCGTACCTTCTACTCCTTTTCTAGTCTCATCACTTTTGGAAGGTGCGTATTCCCAAGGAAGTTAGATGCTTTGCCTGACAGGTCTCTCATGGAAGGATTAACACCATTACCCTTGTCCAAAGATCATCTTCTATTCTTATGGAGCCTTAGTGGTGCTATCGCTGTAAAAGTTATTCTAATAATTTGGAGCATATTTTGTGGAGGTGTCTGTTTGCAGGTGTGATTTGGGATAGTTCTATTTTGGAGGCTTTTTATGTGCATATGGCTCTTTACAAGTCGTGTTGGTTTGTGATGGAAGAGGTGTCATTTCACTCCACTTTTGTGATAGGGGGTTGCTCTTTGGCATGCAACTTTCCTTTCAATCGTTTGAAATATTTGGCTTGACATACATATTGGGGGTCTAAGAGGTGGGGAGAGGTCTTGGTCAGGCCTTGGCTAGGTTCAACTTCTTCCTTTGGGTCTCTACCACCAAGGATTTTACTAATTATCCTTTACCTTTTATTCTTTTGAATTGAACCCCTTCCAATAATTTTTTAATGTAAATTTTTCTTTTGCTCCTTTTGTCTCAAGCTTTCTTTTTTGTAGCACCCCTATGTGTTCTTTCATTTTCGTTCTCTGAAAGCTGTTTTTTTCCCCATAAAAGTTAGTTTATTTGAATGTATCTGACAAAAAAAAGTAGTTCAATTGTATTCATTGATGTAACCTACTGATTGTGCAGGCATAAACAAGTGATGTTGGAAGCTTATGACCAACAGTGTGATGAAGCAGAAAAAATATTTGAAGAGTACCATAAACGTCTACGGTTTTATGTGAATCAAGCAAGAGAGGCTCAAAGGTCAAGTGTGGACTCTTCCATTGAAGTGATTAATAACTTTAGTGCAAATGTTGAGAGGGAAGCTGTTTATTCAACTGTTAAAGGAAGTAAGTCAGCAGATGATGTGATTCTTATTGAGACTACTCGGGAGAGAAATATCAGAAAGGCTTGTGAATCTCTTGCATCCATTATGATTGAAAAGATACGATCTTCTTTTCCTGCCTTTGAAGGCAATGGTATTCATTTTAATTCACAATTAGAAGCATCCAAATTGGGTATTGATTTTGACGGGGAAATACCTGATGAGGTTAGAATTGTTATTGTTAATTGTCTGAAGCATCCTCCTCAACTGCTTCAGGCACTTACATCATACACACTACGGCTTAAAACTCTAGTTTCTAGAGAGGTAGAGAAATTCGATGTCAGAGCTGATGCTGAAACCTTGAGGTAACTATTTTCTTATTGGATTACCCTTCTTTATTTTAGTTTGACAGGTTGGTTACTTTTGCATTCCAGTCTCTCTCTCTCTTTTTTTTGGTTGTTATTTTAGTAAGATGTAACTATTGAGTGTGTATGCGGTTTTAATTTCAAATTTAGTGATTATTTTTTAAAGATTGGTTTAGGCTCTGTTTTTCTTTAAATCAAAATATAAGATCAAGGGAATTTTACTTTTTGGTAACTTTACAGACATTATCAGTAAACAGAGTATGATCTAAACAACTGGATTATTCATAGATTGCTACTTATTCAAAGTTGGGTGCGGAGAAAGAATCAGATTTTAGGAAGGACTATTACTAGGATTTAATATCGGCATTTTTATCACAATGAAGAAAGATTACAATAGATGGGAAAAGAATTCATACTTTTCCTGCTCTCCCAATTCCAATCTACTCAGCTTTGGTTTGCTGCGGTGTTTCTGGAATAACAGTAGAGAAGCTACTTTCCTACTTCTTTGTGGTCTTAGCATCAAAGATGTATTCAAGGTCTTGTTGTCTGATGTGGTGGAAGGTCTTGCTTTGAGAGATTGGGGTGGATAGAAATCTAAGAACTATGAAAAAGAAGTATGTAGGAAAGAAAAAAGTTCGGCTCTTAGTTAGATTTTTGGCCTCTAAGTCTAGATTGTTCTGTAGTTACAGTGCCTTTGTGATTTTAGTCAATTTTTATGTAAACTGATGTCCTTGAGTAGATATTATATCTACCATCTTATGTTTTCTTTTCTTATGATATGTTATTTCTTATCTAAAAAATAACTGTAATCATAAAGTAGAGGTGGTTCTAACATCCACTTGACTTAACCTGGAAGGCTAGCTTCAATACCTCTTGGGCTCATCTATTTAGGATAAAAATATTTCACACCTCCGCCAGCTATCTGGCGCTGAGAAGTGATAAGTGAAGTACACTTTCATTTTTGTGACAAAACAATTGGATGATTTCTGAGTATGATAAATAAACTTAGGTTTAATTTTATCTTTTGTCCCCATACTTTCAAGTCTGGGTCGATTTTGTCACTAAAAAAAGTTTTAAATCTACTGTTCTGGGTAGTCCTGTTAGTGTATTCAAGCTAGCCCTCAAACCAGCAAGTTCGCTCTCTTTTGTCCCCATACTTTCAAATATTGTTTGATTACACCATTGTCATATTATTGTTATTTTTATTTGTTTATTTACTGTTAGATTACCCCACTCATGAACTGCAATGATAAGGATAATCAAGATTAATAAATGAAAATACTTGAAAGAAAATGGAAGTAGATAGAAGAATTTAAACTCCTTTGGATTGGGGCCCCTCTTTCCCCTTCTCTTATAATTTATACATCAATAAAATTGTTTCTAATTAAAAAAAAGATTGAATTTTTTAACATTACAAAGATGAAATACGTGCAAGTAGGATATTATAGGAAAAGAAAATATGACTTAACCATAACCTTCACAGTTTAACATATGCTTGTGTGACATTATGTATGACGTACATGTTTCTTTGTAGTTTCAAATTAATATCTCTGTTTGAATAATTTGATCAGATACAAGTATGAGAACAATAGAGTTACGGATGTCTCATCCTCTGATGTCAACTCACCGCTTCACTATGAACTGTATGGTAATGGCAAGATAGGAGTTGACGTACCTTCTAAAGGAACACAGAATCAACTTCTTGAAAGACAGGTCCTATTCTTTACCAGTTAGAGCTTCCATACCGCACTACTATAGTTTTTAAAACTATCTGGTTTATGATTGTTCATCAATTTCTCTGCTTAGTTTTATTTGGACTTTGGTTTTTGTCTTATTGAATATGATTTCATATAATAGTTTGTACTCTCTCTTTTATGCGTCTCTGAGATTTATTGATATCTGCGAACAAATTTTTGATAGAAAGCACACGTGCAACAATTTTTGGCCACTGAAGATGCATTGAACAAAGCTGCAGAAGCTAGGGACATGTGTCAAAAGCTATTAAATCGGTTACATGGTAGTAGTGATGTAATTTCTTCTCATTCCCTTGGTGTTGGAGGGACGTCACAAAATGTTGGAGGTCTTAGACAATTTGAGGTAATTCTACTATCTGCTGGTCAGAAGAAGATATCCTGTGAACCACAAATAGAAATTTGATCATAATACTTCCTAACTTTTACATGGTCTGGCAATTGAAGTTTTGGATCCTCTATATTTTTCTATTTTGAATAATATTTGGTCTGAGCTATTTCTAAATTCTTTTTAAAACTTTGAAATACTTGTTCTTGAAAAAGGAAAAAACACCAACTATTCTCAAGGCTGGTTTTCTTGATGCAGTTGGAAGTTTGGGCTAAAGAGAGAGAACTTGCTGGTTTGAGGGCTAGCTTGAATACACTAATGTCAGAAATACAACGCTTGAATAAGTTATGTGCAGAAAGAAAAGAAGCTGAAGATTCTTTGAGAAAGAAGTGGAAGAAGATAGAGGAGTTTGATGCGCGAAGATCTGAACTTGAAACTATATATACTGCTCTTCTAAAGGCTAATACAGTAAGGAGTCTTATATTCTTTGTAAAGTTGCATATCATTCGATCTTTTCTTTCTTTTCTCCAATTTCCATTGCACAGGGCATATTGGTAACACCACTTGACTGTATATCTTATTCTTGTAGGATGCTGCGATATTCTGGAATCAGCAGCCTTTAGCTGCAAGAGAGTATGCTTCAAGCACCATCATCCCTGCATGCGTCATTGTCTCTGATGTTTCAAATAGCGCAAAAGAGCTTATTGATAACGAAGTTTCAGCCTTTTATAGAAGTCCTGATAATACCATTTTCATGCTTCCATCAACTCCACAGGTTCATCAACTAATTTAATAGACTTTATGATATGCTCTCGTTTTGCTAATAATTAATAGTAGATTCCATTTATGATATTCTATCATGCATCAACCACTTTGATTGTTTCATAACAGGCACTGTTAGAATCCATGGGTATAAATGTAACTTTAGGACCTGATGCTGTTGCTGCTGCAGAGAAGAATGCTGCCATATTGACTGCAAAAGCTGGTGCCAGGGATCCATCAGCAATACCTTCTATATGTCGTGTTTCTGCCGCCCTTCAATATCCAGCTGGTGAGGATCCTTTTGAGAAATAGAGCAATATTATCTAGTCTTAAGGGTTATTCGTATCTTTTATCATCCCTAATAGACTTACATAACCATCATGGTTTGACCTAGTGGTAAAAAAGAGTTATAAGTTTAATAAAGAACTTAGGGGTAATAAGTTTAATTCATGGTGGTCACCTACTTAAGAATTTAATATTCAACAAGTTTCCGTGACACTCAAATATTGTAGGGTTAGGTGAGTTGTTCCATGAGATTAATCAAGCTGCACGTAAGGTGGCCTTGACACTTACACATATAAGAAAACAAAAAAACATTCACTACCAATTAAGTGTAAGAATATTATAAGGTACAATTGCTACCAATTTTGGAGTTATTTGAGTTGGAAAAGAACCAATTTGAAACAGCTCATATAAATATTCTCATTTTCTCATAATGAATTCTCGTATGACCTGTTGACATTTTCATCGATATTTCCACATCTCTATTGGTTTAACATCAGCATAATGGGTGAATAGACATTTCTTTTATACGGCAAAAAGATCAATGATACATAAAAACGAAGCAACAAAATATTACTAAAGTGAATTTAATATAAACAAACATTTTAATTTATTGAGAATGCATAAATATTTATTTATTAATTTAATTGTATAGTCTTTTTTAGAATTTTGTTTTTCAGAAATATCAATTGGCATCGACATTTTATCGATATTTCCATCAACATTTTCTTAAGATTGAGACTTGACATTTCTGTCTGACATTGACGTTTAAACCTTCACATGAAAGTGCTACATTTCCTCATGCTTAGTATTGGTATTTGACAAATATATTTGGTTTATGTTTCTGATGATGCTTGCCAATGGTGTACAACTAATCCAGGAATATTGAATTAACAATAACTCGGGGAACAGATAAAGGAGAACACCACACCCCTAAATGTATTGAGATGTGGGCGTTGCTTGTAAGGCACCTAAAAAGTTGCTGAGTTTGCCTTTCGAGGTTAACTTTTTGCGAGATTTTGAAACTCAATGTTTCAAAGCGGCGAAATTAAATTCTTATGTTGCATACCTTCTGTAGGTTTACCTCTGTCAGTATCATTTTAGCCCATCATTAAAGATGATGTATATGACTTCCAGCATTTGTAGTATATGCTTTCTAACTGCTTGGATGATGTGATGTATTTGGTGTCTCTTCATCTTTTCTTTACTTGAACTAAAATTTATGTGTAATTAGGTTTGGAGGGCTCAGATGCTAGTTTAGCATCAGTTTTGGAATCTCTGGAATTCTGCTTGAAACTTCGAGGTTCTGAGGCTAGTGTGTTGGAAGAGTTGGCTAAAGCAATCAATTTGGTTCATATAAGGCAGGATCTAGTTGAAAGTGGCCATACACTGCTAAAACATGCTCATCGAGCTCAGACGGATTATGAAAGGTAACCAAAATATGCTACCATGAGAAAATTTACATAACTGTGAACATCCGTTGTTGGGGCTTTTCTCCCTTTAAGATTCTTATGGCTGTCAAGATTTCAAGTTCCCCCATCTTTCCAAGCTAGTCCATTTTTGCCGCAGGATCTGCATTCAATATCTTCACAAATTAATTTCTGATCAGCTCGTTTCCTTTTTTCTTTTCTTTTCAAAAACGTATTCCTTTGTAGCTTTGTCTTCCACCAGACTCAACTTTCTTTTTCTCCTTTGAAATAGACTCTTTCTTTTTTTTCTCACTATTAAGAAACAGGGAACGAATCCTGAATTCTTGTCACCTTCAACCATGAGATCTCTTTTCTGGAGTGTATTTCCGCTCTTTCCAGTTTTCCTCCTTTTTCATCTACAGCTGCTAAAATCTTTTCAGTCTCCTCTCATCAGCTTTTTGAACTCCTTGTTTTCATCTATTAGTTGTTGAACCAAAAGGTGGAAAGTCTCTAAGCTTTACTGCCAGATTGATCAGAGCGTGATTCTATACACTCCCCTCCCAAGATCATGGATTTTGAAAGCAGCCAAACCATTCCATAGAAACCAAAATCTATTCAGCAAGGATTGATTTGGAGTATCACATGTTGGAGCCCATACGTTTTTCATTAGCAAGAGGAATTTTGTGCGGACCCAAATTTATCGATCACTTCCTCCCACACATTGAACCCTCGCACTATCAAAATCATCTCTCACACCAAGAACCCTTGCAAGTTAATTTAACATTTAACACTGGAGTCGCCAGTAAACTTTGTCAATTCATTTAGTTAATTTTTTTTTTTTTTTTTTTTTTTGAAAAGGATAGGGAACTTCATTTAGTTAAAAAAATTTATTTTATATTTTCCAGGACGACAAAATATTGCCTAAATTTGGCCACAGAGCAAGAGAAATCTGTCACAGAGAAGTGGTTGCCCGAACTTAGAACTGCAGTGTTGAGCGCTGAGAAGAGCTTGGAAGATTGCAAATATGTCAGAGGATTGGTAAGTGACTCGATTGTTTATTTAAATCTGCAGTTTCTGTTTACTTGTTCTTACTTGTTTGTGCTGTATAATCTTCCTCATATTCTTTATTTTCAGCTTGAATTTCATAACTTTCTCTATTCAGTATATGCACGTAGTTGTGTCGAGTTATTTTCATCAAGATGCGATTAGTTTGGCCTTTGTGAAGTTGTTTCTGTTCAAATTTGCTTTGAAGCAACTTGCCATCAAATCACTTGACTTTACCTTTAGTTAAGTTTATAGGTTCTGAACTCTCTGACCTGTGTTCATGAGCGTACTCATGGTATTTGGCTATTTGTTTTTATTGTATGTCCTTCCATTAGTTTTACGGAAAATATCTATCGTGAAGCTGGAGTCTTCCCCTATGAAATTAGAATAGCTGCACTTTCTAAGTTCATTGTCAAATTGGAACTTCAAATTCACCTATGTTCTACAATTCTTTCTCAATAGATTTTTTGGTCAAATTGGAAATTGGTTTATTTGATATTGGACTGTTTGAAATACCAGCTTTTGGAATTCTGTTCATTCTTATCTATTATTTGTTCACCTAATTTGAGGGCATTTATTAGTTTGAATTGTGGAAAGCACCCTAGTTTTCTAGTGAAGGTTACTCACAATTTCTATCCGCTGGATTTTCATGTTGGCACATGATTTTCCATTTTAATGATTGATTAGTAGTATGTTGATGTCATCGGAATGGATATTTGACCACGGAAGTCTTTATCACTGTTGCCCTGTAATTTTTTGTTGTTACCAAAACATATAATTCTTTGTTTTTTTTTTCTTTTCTTTTTTTTTTTGTTGTTGTTTTAACCTATTTTTATTTTCAAATCTTGAAACATTAAATGGTTGGTGATGCAGCTTGATGAGTGGTGGGAACAACCAGCATCCACTGTTGTTGATTGGGTCACTGTTGACGGGCAAAATGTTGCTGCTTGGCATAATCATGTCAAACAACTTCTTGCCTTTTATGACAAGGAGCTCTTGTAGTAGAAAAAAAGCATTGAGTTCTTGATTCAATTGAAGCTGAATTGGTCAGATCGTCCTGTTTGCTTGTAAATCAGTGTACCAATCATGTTAAAATTCATACCCACGTAAACTGCAAGCAGGGCATCTGGGAATGGTGGTGGGAAATCTTGTGTGATCTTAGTAACGGAAAGGTGTATACCACCAGGGTGAAGAGTGAAATGGTCAATATCTCTATGCATTTCATGGTCGACATTCAGCTAGAAGCCCAGAACTCCGTTCCTTCGTTATAGAATCTGAATCTCACGTTTCTTCAATATTGTGTTACAAGAAACATGTGCAGTCGATGTATGGCTTGAGTTTTTGCTGCTCGTGTTGTTTTGCCTGCTGCTTATTTTGTACGTAAGGTAGTCTGATTCTTCTCCATAGCAACTCTGATTGTAATTCTACTCTATGTGTGATTAATGGTCGTACTTTAGAGCTGGTTAGCTATAGAAAGTAGTAACCTCTATCTTTGGGGCCTCTCATTCCAGTTTTTAACATGTTTGCTCTTTGAAGTTTCACCACTGTTTAACACCGACTTCAAATACATACTCTTCCAAAACACACCCTCTTTAGCAAAGATGTCTGATTACTTGTGAAGTTCTGTTGTGTTTTTGGATGTGTTTTCATGATGCAGGTTAGCAGCTTTGCATTCTGGGCTACCTTTATGAAGTGAACTGTAAAATACATCTGAATCACGAAGGCTAACTTTAGTGGTAGATGCAAGGTAACAATGGTTGTCGAATTGAAGCAGGTGATCCTGAATTTGGCACTGAATTCTCTATTTCCCACTTTACATTTGTGATGGACATGACTCTATATGCCGAATTTTTAAGTCTTTGAAAAGAAAGAACTCCTGTTATAGCTCTCAAATGGAATGTCTAAATCTTTTGAATTTTTGGAAGGAGACGCTAACATGATTTTATTTATCAGAAATTTGGCAATTGGTTATAAACTGTTTGATTATTTGGAATGTTGTTGTAACTGGGTGTCCAGGTTCAACTGCTTACTAGGCGTTTTGATGTTTGAACTTATAGTAACCATCTATTAGTTTCCTTCAAGGTCTATTATTTGGTTCCAAGAAATGATAATTTCGACCACTTATTCAAGTTTAAAGTTTAATTGGATCAACTTAACATTGATTTCGAAGCATTTTGACTGTGATTTAAATATTATTATGGTCTTTGTACTTTTCACTTCGGTTTCTGCATTCAGAAGTCAAAATGTTTAACTTCAATTTAAAATCCGATAATTTTGGTCTCTTCCTCTTCAATTTCTTTCATGATAATTTCTTTAAATCAAAATTTTAGCATCATACTTAATTCATTAAATTTCTTAAAATGTAGCCATTATTATAAATATACTATTTAGTGTAGATATTACCTATATAGGTTACCAAATATTATAAAATTTTCATTGAATTTCATGTTGTAATATACATCATTCATTAAATTCTATATTGTAATATACACCATTTTCATGTGCTATAAATAGTGGTGTATGGTGCTTTTGTAACACACCACATTTGGTTCAATTTGTTCTCTCTACTTTCTTCTCTTTACTTTGCTCTATAATGTGCTTCTTTTGTTCTTTGTTATTGTATTGTTCTTATTTTACAACATGTTATCCGCACGAGTTTCTACCACCTTTAAGATTTTGTAGATACTGGATTGGACTTATTGGAATATTAAGAACGCTAAAGACTCGCCAGAATTTTCTCCATAATTTTTTAGATATTTGGAATTTTGTTCAAACATGGTGAATATTTTAATTTTTGTGATTTGGTTTTATTTGCATTAGAGGAAACAAAAATTATATTTATATGTATGTGTTTGATGTATTCATCATTGGCTTTCTCACCACTATCATTCATCTTTATTCTATTAAAACTAAAGTCCAAAAAAGGTGAGTATTTTAAATTTTCATATATGCAATATACATGGATTGTGAAATTGAATTGCAAATTTGAGTGCTAGGCATTGCGTCTGATTAACACAAGAGAATTATTGAATTACAAATTAGCAGTTACATTTAGTTTGAAGTTAATGGAGAAACTATGTTATGAACTTTAATAGTTGTGGACTATGCTTTGAGTTAACTATGCTGTGAGAATGAAAGTTAACTATGCTAGTTGACTATGCTTTGAGAATGGAAACTATGTGGTGAACTTGGTACTATGTGGTGAAATTGTTACTATGTGGTGAACTTGGTCCTAGTATGTTGAACTCATGGTTTAAGTGTTGAAAATTGGTACTAGTGGTGAACTTGGAGCCTAGTATGTTGGACTCATGGTTTAAGTGTTGAAAATTGGACTAAGTGTCGGAAGAGAAAGTTGGAAGCATGAAATAAAAGGTGAGTTGGTAGCATGCATGAACAGGTGAGTTGACTCATGCACGTTGAGGCCACTTATTGTTAGAGTGTCATGCTTTGAGGTGAGGTTGGGATGACAAGAATGTTTTTGTGAGCCTATAAATAGAAGGTTAGGAAAGGAGTTCTCACTTGCAAATTATCATAGAAAAAGCCTAGGAGAGGAAAGGAAGAATTTTTGGTCATGAAAGAAGAAGAGGACAGCAATCATGCATCCAACTAAGCAGTCCATGTGCCTAACTGGTCAATCTATGTGCCCAACTGGTCAATTTATGCGTCCAATTGATTGTTTGAGCGTCTATTGCTGTTTTTCCGTAGGTCAACAACCTAGGTTGGCACTTTTAGGGTTGAGCAAGCTAGGTCTTAGAAGAACAAAGAGTTCGGAACGAGGTTAAGAGGACTTAGAAGACAAAAGTCCTTGCTTGTAATTGTAAGTGGTTCTCTTTTATAAGTTAATGTTATTTCCATACATAGTATTGATGTTTGTATGGAGGAGGGAAAGAATGCCTCACAGGATAATCAGAGGATCTTCAAATCTATAATATGAGACCTAGTTTCTGAGCAGAACCTCACGTGGGATAGTCAGAGGATCGATGGATCTAGCTTCTGAGCCTGTAAGAGGTAGGTCTATGTGCACATACTGAGAATAATAGTTTGTTGTGTATGTAGGAACAACAGGGAATAAATACGTTATAGGGTTGACCAAGGTTGAGGTTTGAGTAATAACCTCATTATGATTTGCTGATGTTTAAGCTTATTCACTGATTAGGGTTGATGTAGTTTACCACTCACTAGGCTTCTAGTTTACCACTCACTAGGCTTCTAGTTATGTATTTCTTTCTCAGGTGACAGAAGATATTCTTCCCAGTAGTTAGATTTTGGGTTAAGAGAGAGAAGTTGCAATCTTGTAATATAAATTGTACAAGCTTTCAAGTGAATTATCTTATTTATGTAATAACTAGTCTTAATTGATACTTAAGAGTTAGTAAGTGTGGTTGAATGAGAATAGTATGAGATGGACGGTAAATATCACAAAAGGATGATATTTGCTATCTTCATGTCTCTTTTCAAGTTAAAGAGGTTAGTCTAGGAGGCGGTGTGACTAGTTGGTATCAGAGCAAAGGTTTGCGAAAAACTTGGGAGATTTGAAAAATTATAATGTATTAGGGAAAGATTAGCCAAGATTGTTGGAAACCTATAGAAAAAAAATTTAGGGTTAATCAGAACTTTAGAAGCAAGAAATAAAAACTAGATAGGATGATATTGTTATTTGCTAAAAGTGAAAATTGTTTTATACGGTGTGTAGGAAGATCCTTAGAAGTGGCAGACTTCGCAGACAATCTGAGGCCGGGACTCATGATGCTACCATGGGATTGGTGGAAGAAAATGAAGGTGAATCGAGTCATCTGCACGTAAGAGTGGGAGTGGAGGAACAATTTTTAGAAAAATTTACTCAACTTTTAGCTAAGGATTTGAGAGCAATACCAACGGATCCGGAAATATGGAATTGAAAGGCTAAAAGCCTTGGGTGCAACTATTTTTTAGGGAACTACAGATCCAGTCGATGATGAGGCTTAGATAAAATTTGTTGAATTTTTTTTAAAGGTAATGAGATGCCCTGATGATAGGAATGTAACATTAGTCATCTTCTTGCTCCAAAAACGAGCGGAGGATTAGTGGCAGTTGATAGAGAGCAGGTGAAATGAGGGAAATAAACCCACCTGAGAGGAATTTAAAAATGCTTTTAACAAAAAATATTATCCCCAATCATTCCGCGATGCCAAGCAGAATGAATTCTTAAGACTCATACAAGGTTTTATGACCGTGGCAGAGTACGAGAAAAAGTACACCGAACTCTCCAAATATGCCACCTGTATCATTGAGGAGGAGGTGGAAAGATGTAAGGGGTTCAAGGGAGGACTGCGATAAGAAATTCAAACGTCGGTAACAACTAGTTCTGAGTGGGTGGAGTTTTCAAAACTAGTAGGGCGACAATGCGAGTGGAAAGTAGTTTGGCTGGAAGGACTCAAGGAAAGGAAGTTGGAAGGAAGATAAGTGAAAATATAACCTCAGATCTATTAGTAGATAGGAAAAGGAAGGAAGAAAGTAAAAAGTTCGTACTTGGAGTTTCAAATAAAAAGATATATAAATCAAGTTCTAGGAAGTATAGAGTTGGGGTGGGACTTTTTGGAAACGTTGTAGGCATCGAGCAACCAAGGGAGTCTATTGCAAGTGTTAATAGAAGACCGTGGTGCTCCGATGCAACAGGTTTCATACAGGACGATGTTTGGTAGTGCAGATGTATGTTATAATTGCGGAGAAGCCAAGCATTATAAAAGGAATTGTCCTCAGTTAAAGCGAGAAGGCAAAAGCGTGGACCAAAACAAAGCTTCAGAGGCTTGAGAAACGTCGTAACAGCAACTCAGTGTTTTGATTTTTGTTGTTTTAAACTTTAAGAGAAGAAGAAATCTAGTTATCTATCTTGTAAAGACTTGGTTATTACAGTGTTTTATAATATAACTGTTGTAAATATTTCTATTTAGTCTTATTCATAGTTATTTTTGCAAAAATATAAAGGAAACAGGGACTGAAGGAAAGGAAAATCCCTTGTGTGCTCATGGTGGCAAACACCATCCAGGAGAATGTTTACGAGGAACTAACCGGTGTTACATATGTAGGCAAAAAGGCCACATTGGAAAGAGATGCCCTAAATTTACTCGATTTTTTAGACAGCAGACAAGGTGTACTAGCTCAGCCGTAGGGAGTTCAAGCAGAAGAAGGTTGAACCTTCCTTGTCCCAATTGTAATCGGTATCACAAGGAAGATGGTGTGGGAAGAGAAGGATTATGTTTAAGGTGTGAGCAATCTGGGCACCATTATAGGGACTGCGCACTAAACACCCACAATATCCGTAAGGATCGCTAGAAAGACTACTAGTCTTAGAAGGTTAAGTTGGTAATGTTGTATGTAAATAGTTGTGAATATAGTATGTTAAGTGGTAAAAGTTTGGCTTTGAATAAAGAGCTTCCCTAATGACTTAGTTAAATTTCAGGGACAAAATTCTTTTAAGGGTGTGGATTTGTAACACCCAAGACTTTCACATAATTCTATAAGTTGAGTTGTGCCTTGTGGACTTAGAAAAATTTTGGAGTTTAGGAGAGCTAGGCGTTGAACTTGTGGAAAGAGGAGGCGAGTTTGTCTAAGTTTGAACTACGAGGTAAAAATTGGTTATTAAAGTTGTTTAGAGAAAACTATGCTATGAATTTTGAAAGTTGTGGACTATGCTTTAAGTTAACTATGTTGTCAGAATGAAAGTTAACTATGCTTTGAGAATGAAAGTTAACCATGCTTTGAGAATGGAAGTTGACTATGTTTTGAGAACATAAATTAACTATGCTTTGAGAATGGAAACTATGTGGTGAACTTTGGAGCCTAGTTTGTGGAGGTTGACTATGCTTTGAGAATGAAGGTTAACTATGCTTTGAGAATGGAAACTATGTGGTGAACTTGGAGCCTAGTATGTTGGACTCATGGTTTAAGTGTCGAAAATTTGACTAAGTGCTGGAAGAGAAAGTTGGAAGCATGAAATAAAATGTGAAGAATTCAACTTATCACTCTTGTATCTAGGGTTGGATGCATGCCTCGGGAAAAAAGTAGGGTTGGACGCATGGTGAAGGGAAAGTAACACATGGTGTATTCGGGGTGAGATTTTGACCAAATATCAAAGATGGAGGTGGCCAACTCTGAGGTGAACACCTTAAGGAGTTAAGTTGGCAGCATGCATGATGAGTTGAGTTGGCAACATGCATGAAGAGGTGAGTTGGCTCATGCATGTTGAGGCCACTTATTGTCAAAGTGTCATACTTTGCAGTGAGGTTGGGATAACAAGGATGTTTTTGTGAGCCTATAAATAGAAGGTTTGGAGTAAAAGAGTTCTCACTTGAAAATTATGATAGAAAGAGCATAGGAGAGGAAAGGAAGAGTTTTTGGTCGTGAAAGAAGAACAGGACAACAATCAGGCATCCAACTAAGCAATCCATGCACCCAACTAGTCAGTCCATGCGCCCAACTGGTCAGTCTATGCGTCCAATTGGCTGTTTGAGCGTCTGTTGCTATTTTTCATAGGCCGACCGTCTAGGTTGGCACTTTTAGGTTTGAGCATGCTAGGTTTTGGAAGAACAAAGAGTCTGGAACGAGGTTAAGAGGACTCAGAAGACAAAAGTTCTTGCTTGTAACTGTGAGTGGTTCTCTTTTATAAGTTAATGTTATTTCTATGCATAGTATTGATGTTTGTATGGATGAGGGAAAGAATGCCCACAGGATAGTCAGAGGATTTTCAAATCTAGAATCTGAGCCTGTGGCGGACTTCATAGGATGGTCAGGGGGTCTTAAGACCTAGTTTCTGAGCCTGTGGGTAAAACCTCACGTGGGATGGTCAGAGGATCGACGGATCTAGCTTCTAAGCCCATAAGTGGTAGGTCTATATGCACATAGAGAGAATGACAGTCTTCTATGTATGTAGGAACAACAGGGAATGGATATGTTATAGGGTTGACCAAGATTGAGTTTTGAGTAGTAACGTTGTTATGATTTGCTGATGTTTAAGCTTATTAACTGATTATGGTTGTGATGAACTCTATGTAGTTTACCACTCGCTGGGCTTCTAGCTCATACTTTCCTTTTATGTTTTTCTTTCTTAGGTAGTAGAAGAGTCTTGGTTGCCGCTCAAAGTCCAGGTCTGCTACGAGATAGATTTTCTTCCCAATAGTTAGATTTTAGGTTAAGAGAGAGAAGTTGTAATCTTGTAATATAAATTGTACAAGCTTTCAAATGAATTATCTGATTTCTGTAATAACTAGTTTTAATTGACACTTAAGCATTAGTAAAGGTGGTTGAATGATAATAGTATGAGATGGGCAGTAAATATCACAAAAGGGTGATATTTGTTGTCTTCATGCCTCCTTAAAGGTTAAAATGGTTAGTCTGGGAGGGGGTGTGACAATGCGTGACTGATAGAGAACTTTTAGGGCGTCGTTTAATTCCTCAAAGGAACCCATCAAAAGAAATTTATAATACCAAACTACAACCTATACTACGATGACATAGCACAAGTGGCAAGTCCGTGTCGATTCGTAGGGACGTGCTCAAATAATGTTTTGTTAAGCTAGTTATTAAATTAGAGTGAAAATGGGGGTATTTGGTGTGAAATAGATAAAGATGTGAAACTAAATGCAAGAAAGATAAAGATAGGTGTAAATGTAACAGATGGATAAGGGACTAGCTCTTGGGAGCAATTGGATTCCTATGTAATCACTATATATCATTGAATTGCTTTGATTAAACTTATATTAGACTAAGCTTACACATCGACTTGCTTGGCATAACTACGCTAACCTCTACAAAGGCAGTGCAATTAAACCAATTAAGCGTCCTAAGTATTAATTAAAGCCTCAATCCTAATTAAACTATACGCCTCAACTCTTATTGGATCCTAAGCGGTCATATAAGACCCTCGACATGCACATTACGTTTTAGGATTCTAATGCGTGATTAATTAATGGGAAGCCTTACTTAGTAACCAATTTTATCTTCGAACCAAGATTAAGCATGCATCCATTAGAATCTAGATAGCCTATGAATCTAAGCATGCACAATTAACCCTTGCTACTTGGAATTAGGCTTAATAGAAAGCGCCACCTAATATCGATTAGCAACGACATACATTTGAGGGGAGGGATGTCAATCCATCTAAAAACATACGTCGATATTAAGAATAGATTTGAAAGATGCATTAATCAAAATATAGAGTTTATACATTACAAAATTTCAAGAAATTACATAGGGATGCTCCTAAGAACTAGAAATCACTTACCTCCCAAGAACTAGAAATCACTTACCTCAAGTTCTTCATACACAAAGAAGGAAGAGGGAAGGGTTCCCAATCCATGATTACAACCCAAAAATGTACAAAAACCTAAGCTAAGATGAAGAAGAAGAGAAAATACTGTTGGAGGCCGAAATCTCTCATTCTTTCTCCATCATTTTGCCCTAAACCGAAGAGAAGTATTTAAAGGGCAGGCGAGAGCGTTGCTACGCTCATGGAGAGCGTAGCTACGCTGGGCATCCCAGTCGCAGCGTAGCCCTTAAGTGTCGCAACGCTGAGCGTTACGCTCGCGCGCATGCGGGGCTGCGTCGCATTGAATTATGGAGCGTAGCTACGCTGCCTTATGCCTCCATCATGCATCTTTGCACGCTACTGCCTTAGAGGGTAGCGCTGCGCTCCTTAGAGCACAACTACACTTCAAGGGGTCTTTTGGTGATTTTCTTCAACTTACTGCCAAATGCTCCGATTCGACCCGAATTGCACCCGAAACTTCCCGAGGGTTTCATTTGCTCATTTTTCTGTCAAAAACACTGAATAAACATTAAATTCCTAAGAACTAATCCGATTTAGGCGAAGATAGATAGCTCTTTTCGGGAGCTATCAGTGACATTAACTTGCATGTTAATCCGGTATAGCAATAGGTTAAATTAGCTTGTAAGTTGTAAATCCACCTCGACGAACAATGTGTAATTAGCCTAAGGAAGAATTACATTGAATATTTGATTTGGCGTCTCCAATTGGATTTTCAACTTAGCGGTTTCCTAGATCTTAATGCAGTTAGCTAAATTCGTTTAGATGCGTTACATCTAATCAATTTGTTTAATATGATAATTTGACCCACACCTAGCTTTTGTAGGTAAGGTGGCTACACTAGGGAATATAGGAATTATTTGATGAACCCATGATCGAATTGCAAAATTGAGAATTAGCTTAAATGCCTAGGCTAGGTTTCAATCATTAAATTTAATTCGCAATTTATTTTTTTCACAATTTATTTTCTTGCATTCAAAAAGATCTATTCTCAAAAACCCCCCATTGGTTACTCTGAGCTGTTAACACTTTAATGGAGACATTTGTTAGTTCCCTGAGAATTCGACCCATACTACCACTACTATACTTTTGGTGGAAATGGTTAATTGATTTTAGAGTTAAGGTCTTCGACCAGCCTTGGCTATTAATAAGTCATTTTGGGTTAATAGTGAAAATAATTATTGGAAATATACATCGACAACCATTGAAAAACTAGAAGATTCTTCCATCTAATAAATTGTCATGTGTGGCTTGTTCTCAAGAGATTAATTATCAAACTCTCACTAGCTAAAATTGAAATTGAATCTCTCCTATTTTTGGAATAGATTCATGGTTGTATATATGGATTTATTAGTCCACAAAGTGAATTATTTAAATATTTTATGGTTTTTGTTGACGCATCCAGTTGATAGTCACATATATGCTTATTATCATTTAAAAATCTTATATATGCAAGGTTAGTTGCTCAAATAGTTAAGATAGAGAGTACAATTTCATGATTTTGCAATTAAAAATTTTGTTTTGATAATGTTAGTGAGCTTTCATCGCAAATATTTGATAATTATTATTAAACATTGATTGGGATAAATGTTGAACATCCTGTAGCTTATGTCAAATTAGCAAAACTACTAAATGTGTATGAGATTATGTTATTTTGCATGCATCATCATTTATTTGCTCTAAGCCAATGACTTATTAGCTTATGGCCAGAAGTCAAATATATTTCATATTTAAGATGTGTAGTAAATGTTTAAATTGTTCTACCATAACAATTAAGATGGTGAAGCAAATAAAATGAGTCCTCAAAAGAGATTATAAATCTATGTTGAAATTGATTTCACATCAATTATTAAATATTTTTGAATCCCTGACAGGTGATATATTTACTGCTCGATTTGCTAATTGTTATTAATTAGACAAAATTTTCAACATCAGGGGGAGGAATTAAGAAGAAGTTGGAAAAAGAAATTGAATGAAATGCATAAGTAGAGTCTCATTTTGATCACCATATAGATCACTTTGAACTAGAAGTTCAAAAGATAATTCATGTGTAAAATATTGCAAATCAAATGCTAGATGTATTTATAGAGAATTTACAGTTGCAAGGAAGTGACTAAGTTGTATATACTGGTTGCAGATACACCATCTGGAATTGATATCCCAATGCAACAAGTTGTTTGCACCATGCTTAAAGCGTGATAGATAAATGGGTTCCAAAGATAAAGATCGTTGAAAAAGAAGTAGTCAATAATCAAAATAACTCAGCTAAGAATATGGATATTCTAGAAGAAATTCTAAATATGAGTGTACTCATAAGAATGTCAAAGTAAATAAGGATAATAATGAGATCCCAATAAATTATGTCATGGCATGTAAAAGATGGAAGCAAATTTATATAAGTTGACAACGTTTTTGCATACATTATTGCTCACGATATTATTTATAAAAATGAGTATTAACTTAGATCTATTGAAAAATGTCGACATAAAAAAATTGACTTATGTAGAAAGAAACAATCCAATAGAAATAAATTCATTTTTCAAATCGTGAGGACTAGTAGTCTAGACATCATAGAATATCAAAGATGACGATGAGAGTCGGGACTGGGAAGGTCGTCTCTGTCGTTGTTGTGGGAAGCGTTAAATTACTTTTCTAGAAATCTTATTTGTTATTGAACAATATTTATATAGTTCTCTAATATTAAAAGAAACTTAATTTCTGTATCTTGTTTCTAAAACAATTTTATTCGATTTTATTTTTTATAAATAAAGTGTTTATTTTTAAGAATGAGATTGAAATTTTTTCAACAATATTAGAAAGTAATTTATATGTGCTAAGACCCTTAGCATCTAAAACACTTCTCAATAATGAACTGTTCAAAACAACAACGACAAAAACTAAAAGACAAAAGATTTCTATTAAAGAAAATACTCATCTTTGGCGTCTAAGATTAGGAGACATTAATCTCAATAGGATTGAGAGATTGGTTAAGAGTGGAACTTTTAAACGAGTTTGAAGAAAACTCTTTACTAGTATGTGAGTCATGCCTTGAAGGCAAGATGACTAAAACACCTTTTACTGAAAAAGATTATAGAGCCAAGGAACCCTTGGAGTTTATACATTCAGACATTTGTGGTCCAATGAATGTTAAAGCAAGAGAATGTTACAAATATTTCATCTCTTTTATATATGACTATTCAAGATATGAGTTGTTGAGGTTGATACCCTAAATCTCGTGGTCTTGTAGTTTGTAAACTTGTATTGTACAAACAAATTATTTATTTAATAAAATAAGTGTTATTTTATTCGACATTTAGTTGCATTAACCCAAAACCAATAAACTAAGATCCTAGGTTATTAGTTGTAACTTAAACACGTATGTGGAGACATACAAGTGGATCGTATTTAAGTGATAACCTAAACGGTCTGTAGTAGATGGATAAGACTGAGTACCTTATCCTAGTAACACTACGGATACGACCGGCTTTGCGATTGTTACAAGTGTTGTAAAGTGTCACAAACGTTTCGATCCTAAATATTCATGTGGAGATATATAACTGGGGGTATCCTATATATGTGAGACATGTATAAGACCGTACCACAAAATGGTTAGTCTCTCTCATTATAACACCGTTGCTTGATGAGACTTACATTCCACTAGGATGATCATAGGTGACTCGACCTTAATCCTGAGTCAGTTGTGAACTCCTACCTGTGAGGGCAATCCTTTGATTTTTATGGGTGAGAGTAGCCAGATTCGTCGACTCAATAAGCCTACCATTTGGGGGATTTGTCAGAGCAGGTAGCTAGGAACTCAATTGTGCAAGATAGAATTCACATCTTATGAATTGCTCTCTTAAGAGCTTATACCGGGTCTTGAAAAATGATGCACCTCACCCTCTCACTGGCCAGAGAGGAGTTTAACTCATAGTTAGACTATGACTAAATTGTTCATTAAAGGGATTAGTGGTGCTTAAGGAGTTATAGGTAACATAGGGGTAACATGGTAATTTGACCCAGCTGTGGTTACGAGCAATTTGTGAAGGGTCGATTTGCTGTTGATTGATTATATCCGTGGACATAGAAATATATCTACAGTGCCTAGAGTGCAGCTGACAGTCTTTAGTAGATTGACCGGTAGTTAACTACAAGGGTAAGCTTTTGTTTCCTTTACTCTTATCCTTCTCAGCATGCTTTATTTACATATATTTATCCTTCTGGTTTTTGTTGTGTTTCTCTATTTTTATTATAATTCATAATTGAAAATTGAAATTACAAGCAATCATGCGCTTCGCTGGGATTCAATCCCTTCATAGGTATCTTTACCTAATGCCACATAAGTCAGATACTCTTAAATAGTTCAAGGAGTATAAGGCTGAAGTTGAGAATTTATTAGGTAAAACTATCAAAGCACTTCGATCAGATCGAGATGGAGAGTATATGGATTTAAGATTTAGGACTATTTGATAGAATATGGAATCACATCCCAACTTTCAGCACCCAGTACACCTAAAAAAATGGTGTATCAGAAAGGAGAAATAGAACCTTGTTATACATGAATCGCTCAATGATGAGCTATGCTCAATTACCTGACTCGTTTTAGGGTCATGCAATGCTGACTGCAGTTTACATATTGAACTAAGTTCCATCAAAAAGTGTTTCTGAAACACCTTTTCAATTATGGAGAAGTCGTAAAGGTAGTTTACGACACTTCAGGATTTGGGGATGTTCATCACATGTACTTGAGACAACCCCAAAGAAATTAGAACCTCGTTCAAGAGTGTGCCTATTTGTAGGCTATCCCAAGGAAACGAGATGTGGATACTTCTATGTTCCAAGAGACAATAAAGTGTTGGGCTGACCAGATAAATAGCAAAAACTTTTCAAAATTGTAAAAATAACAAAACAAATATTTTAAATAAAAAATACAAATGAGAAAATACCTAAACTACCCCTACACACTCAAAATGATAAAACTCAAGTCAGAAACTACAACAAATCCAAAAACAGGAAATATACACTATATTGAAAGGTATTCTAAAAGTTCCACCAAACTCCAAATCAAATCGGTGATTTAATTGAAGCCAACCCATATCACAGAAACCAAAAGTTTAACAATAACCACGAAACAACCCCATACTCACCTAAACACTACTGGTCGATTCCTTCGACATTGGATGATGCGGACAAAGATGAATGGGTTAAAGCCATGAATATGGAAATGGAGTCTATGTACTTCAATTTGGTCTGGGATCTTACAGACCAACTTGATGGGGTAAAACCTATAGGTTACAAATAAATATACAAGAGAAAAAGAGGTGTAGATGAGAAGGTGCAGACCTTCAAAGCTAGACTAGTGGCAAATGGTTATACCCCAAATGGAGGGAGTGGATTATGATGAAACTTTCTCACCTGTTGTCATGCTTAAGTCTATCTAGATTCTCTTATTAATTGTCATATATTATGACTATGAAATATGATAAATGAGTGTTTAGATTTCCTTTTTGAATAGTAATCTTGATGAGAGCATCTACATGAAATAGCCAGAGGGATTCATAGAACAAGTTCAAGAGCAAAAACTTTGCAAGCTCAATCGGCGATTTATGGATTGAAACAGACATCTAGATCTTGGAACATAGGGTTTGATACTACAAGAATATCTTATGTCTTTGACCAAAATATTAATGAACCTTGTGCCTACAAAAAGATCATCAATAGTTCTGTAGCTTTCCTTGTGTTGTATGTGGAGGGATATCCTACTCATTGGGAATGACGTAGGCGTTCTCACTAACATAAAAAAATGGCTGGTTGCTCAATTCCAAATGAAAGATTTGGGTGAAACATAGTTTGTTCTTGGGATTCAAATTACCAGGACTTGCAAGAACAAAACATTAGCCTTATTTTAGGGATCGTATATTGACAAAATGCTTGTCAGATATTTGATGCAAAATTCTAAAAAGAGCTTGCTACCTTTCAAGCATGAAATTATATTATTTAAGAAATAGTGTCCCAAGACACCTCAAGAGGTTGAAGATATGAGACGGATTCCCTATACATCAGCTGCGGGTAGCCTCATGTATGTTATGTTGTGTACTAAACCGGACACATGTTATGCAGTTAAGATTATCAGTAGATATCAATCCAATCCAGGATTAGATCACTGGACTGCAGTTAAGACAATCCTCAAGTATCTTAGAAGAATGAGGGACTATATGCTTGTGATGGTGCTAAGGATTTGATCCTTATAGGATACACTGACTCTGATTTACAGATTGATAGGGATTCTAGAAAATCCACATCAGGATCAATGTTCACTCTTAATGGAGGAGCTATAGTATGGCGGAGCATCAAGCAAGGATGCACTACTAACTCTACTATGGAGGCTGAGTATGTAGTTGCTTGTGAAGCTGTTAAAGAAGTTGTATGGTTTAAGAAGTTCTTGATAGACTTGGAAGTAGTTCCAAACATGTCATTGCCCATCACCTTTTATTGTGATAACAATGGTGCAAGAGAGGCAAACACATAGAGTAAAAGTACCATTTGATATAGGAGATTGTGCAACGAGGGGACGTGATTGTCATGAAGAAAGCTTCGAAGCACAACATTGCTGATCCATTTACAAAGGCTCTCACGACTAAAGTGTTTCAGGGTCATCTAAAGAGTCTAGGTCTACGAGATATGCATCACATTGTCTATGGCAAATGCGAGATGTTACTGGGTATAGTCTATGCCTTTGTTTATTGTATTGTAATTGTTGTACTTTATTATATTATAACACCCAATTAACTTTAGAACAAGTGGGAGATTGTTGGAGTTTATGCCTTAAATCTTGTAGTTTGTAATTTATAAACAAACTATTTATTTAATAAAATAAAGTGTTATTTTATTTGACATTTAGACTTGTGTAACTCAATCCAATAAACTAAGATCCAAGATTATTTAATGTAACTTAATAAACTGTATGTTGTTGACGTACATGTGGATCATGTTCAAGTGATAATTTGAATGGTATATAGTATATGGATAAGGTTGGATACCTTATTCTGGTAAACACTATGGATACGACCCACTTTGTAAGCATGACAAATGATTTTATCCAAATTGGTCAAGTAGAGACATGCAAGTGAGGGTATTCTATACAACGAGTTTGTATAAGACCAGACTGCGAAATAGTTAATCTCTCTTTGTAACATTGTTGACTGAATAGATTAACATTTTATAGGATTACCATATGTAACTCAATTTGAATCTTGAGTGAGTTATGGTCTTCTGCTTATGAGAGCTTACCCTTTGATGTGTATGGGTGAGAGTGACCCGTGTTACCGACTCAATAAGCCTACTATTTTGGGGATAAGATCAAGGCGAGAGCTAGGAACTTAGTTACACAAGATGAAATTCACTCATTCCCGACATTAGGGTAAAGTAGAGGAGTTGTTCCCTTAAATGCTGACTTCAGGTCTTGAACAATGAGGCTCTTCCCTCTCATTTTCCCGAGAGGGATTTTGTTTATGGTAGGACCATAAACAGGTTGTTCATTAAAGGATCAGTGAGACTTAAGAAACAAGAGGTACTTACAAGGGTAAAACGTAATTTGACCCAACTGTAATTACGAATGACTCTTGAAGCATCGACTTACTTGTAATGGTTATATCCATTGTCACAAAATATTCTACAATGCAAAGAGTGTAGTTGTGGGTCATTAATGAAGTGGCTCATAGTTAATGAATGTTGATTAATGTAATTAAAAAGTTTAATTAATTAATCTCAAATCATTTGAGCTTCAAATTTGTAGGTCCCCCTGCTAGCTAACTAAGGAAAAACGATGATCAAATAGATTTGAAAGAATTTGAATTCAAATTAAATAAGGGAACGTGCATTAATTGTATAGGATACAATTAATATAATGTATATAGATACATTATAATATAGTGTTGTTTTCAAATATATAAAAATGAACCAAAATATTTACAAATATAGCAAAGTTTCACTGTGTATCTGTGATAAACCTGATAGACTGCGATAGATTGCGATAGACTGCGATAGACAGTGAAATTTTGCTATATTTGTAAATATTTTTAGCATTTTGTCATTTAAAATAATTTTCCTATAATATAAAGTTAATTTTGAATAAGATTCATAATTTAAACTTTATAATACGAGAGAATAATGTATTTGAATAAGTTTCAAATAATAATTAATATGTTAAATTAAAATTAATAAGAAGCTAAGAGACTTTAAGAAAATCAGAATATGGATGACCTAAATGAGGAAAGAACACTTATACACCAGGCCGATAGCATCGGAAAGCTCTAAAGGAGCGTTGCGACAGTTGTCTAAAATTCCCAGCGCTCCGTAGCGTTGAGTGATGCTTTCTGATGTTTCTTCTCGATAGCGTCATGACGCTAGGCAGTGTTTTGGCTTCTGCCTTTTAACGTCGTGTAGCGTTGAGCCCTAACATTGCAATGTTTGTTCCAGAGGCATTTTAATTTGGTCATTTTTCTCCTTTGATCCAGTTGCTAAATTAGGGCTTCGAATGGTCCATTGAAGTTTGGTGTTTTCCTTAACGCTCGATTCTACCTCTTAGATGCTCGAAACCTACAAAATCAAAAAGTAAGCACATTAAACACTAGAATTAACTCAAATTAAACTTTACAAGCTAAAATAGCACATTTCAAATACTATCAAGGACTAAAATGTACACAAATTTAAAAGTATAGTAACTAAGAACCAACATCATTACGAGTACAGTAATAAACCAAATTTTTATAAAAAAAGTATAACCTTTTAACTGTGCACCTCAAAATTTTGGAGAATTTATGCCCAACTGTTTAGAGAAAAAAGCATAACCAGAAAAACATTGCAGAAGTTAGTACAGAATAGAAAGGGTAAAAGAAACATGAAAATGTGAATACGAATCTATCTTGAACAGCAAAATTAGAATAAAACAAAAGAGATAAAATAACAGTGTGTGAAATGCGATGGTCGGTTTGGTAGAAGTAGCTATCTATCATTCTAATTTCCAATAAAAAAACCAAAAACACAACACAGAATGGACAAACTTTCACTAAATGAAACGAAATAGAATTGAAGAAAAAGACAGGAAAAAAAGAAAAAAAAGAAGGTTTGTATTAATCACATAGATAGATGTGAGGAGGTAGCCCGTGATGATGAGAGAGTAACAACCATTGTGTTTTGGCATTTGGTATTGGAATTGGTATTGGTATTGGTGCCCGTGAACACTGATTAATATGATTTTGTTGTTTTCTACCTCTTTTCTTTGCCTTTAAATGATATGCTAAAATATTCCTCTTTTTTTTCTCTGTCATATTCAGTTATTTATGTGAATTTGTAGTGTAAATGCTTCTCTACTTTGTAATGCTCTCGATTCTTCTACCATTAATGCTTTTTATTTGTTTTACATTTGTCTTACCCTTTCTCGCCACCTTTCTCCCCGGGCTAGTAATGGGTTAAAATTATGGCTTCTCATTTATTTAGATGGGTGTAAAGTAGGTGTTTGAATTTGCCACCAAAAAAAAAAAAAAAAAAAAAAAAAAATTTAAAAATTAAAAATTAAAAAATCCTTTTGGTCCCTAAACTTTTGTGAAAGCAACAATTTAGTTCCTATACTTTCATTTTTGTAACAGTTTAGTCCCTGAACTTTACTATATAACAATTTAATTCTTGTACTTTAAAATTTTTAACGATTTAATTCCTATGGTAGAAATTAAGGTTAAGATTTAATGAGATTTCTTTAATAAGTAAACCAATAACCTAGTTAGAGACTCAATATTTTTATAAAATACAAAGTCTACATCATAAAATAATAAAACCTGACCATATAATTTGATGAATTTGTTTTTACGTAGGACGAAATGTCACAAATTTGAAAGTACAAGGACTAAATTGTTACATACTAAAGTTCAGGAACTAAATCGTTACAAACCAAAATTCAAGGACTAAATTGTTACTTTCATGAAAGTTTAGGGTCGAAAAGTGTTTTTTTAAACAAAAACAACAAAAAAACAAAAAAAACAAAAACAATTGTTATATCTATCGTGATAAAAGTGGTCGTTCACCGATAAGTAGTGAATTTTTTTTAATTTGTAAATAATTTGATATTTTTTTCATTTATAATAATTTTTCAATAATTTATTTGACATTTTTAAAAAAAAGTCAGGGCTCTTTTCAAATATAGAAAATAGCCCAATTATTTACAAATATAGGAAATTTTTACAGTCTATTAGTGATAGAATGCGATAGAATTTTGAGCAATAGAAAGCGATAGAATTCTAGCGCGGTCTATCACTGATAGACAGTAAAATTTTTCTATATTTGTAAATAGTTTGATATTTTTTATGTTTATAGTAATTTCCCAAAAAATTAATTGACGTATTAGGTATAAAATTAAAAGTTCCAAAACCTATTCCACATCGAATGAAAATTCATGATCATCTATAATTTAACCTAAAAATTACCACATACTTGTATTTTAATTATGTGTTTCAATTTGGGTTGCGTTAAAAGTTTTCTTGAAATAAGTCTAGATAGTTTCCTTCATATTAAATAGTTCAAATAGTAATATTTAAATATGCATTAACTTTTTATTTTTGTTAATCTAGAAATGGGTTATTATGAAAACAAAATTTAGTGATATAAGAGAAAATGATTACATAATATGTTTAATTGAACTTTTGTTATAATATTCAAAACTACATATTCACTTTTACAATTTTTACAATTATGTATCATATGTCTAATAAATCTATTAACTTGTAATTTATGTCCTATAGATTTTTAATTAAAATTTAAAAAATATGTTTATTAGATTTAAATACAAAAGGCAGTTAGTCAACTATACTTTAAATACAAAAGGCATTTATAGACAAAATAAATAAATAAAGAACACACACACAAAGGTCATGAATCATCATATTTTTCTCTATCAAAAAAATAAAAATAAAACCTTTCGTGTTAAGGAAAAAAAAAAAGAAGAGGGAAAATAATACATTTGAGAGAGGTTCAACCGACCATACAAGGCTTATATAATGAAACTATTTAAGAGTATGGGAATTAAATTAAAACTAAAGATTTTAAAAGAAATAAAAACCAGAATGATAATTATATTTAACCAAAACAATTATTAGATGTTAAACAGATCCAAACATTCAGAGGCAATTGTGTACTATTGGGAAAATCATTGTGGCATAGAGTTAGAATTTTTTTAATGTTAAAAATGATCACCCATTTGTATAAATAGATGTCTTTTTTTTTTTTTTTTTTTTTTTTTTTTTTTTTTTTTGTTAGAGAGCAGTATTAGTTATATTTATTTGAGATTCTTCGATTCTATGTGTTGTTTGATTGGTTGTCTCTGAAAATGTCCTCCAAGAGTCTTTAAATGTAGATCCTGCAGATTATATTTTCTTTATCTGAAAAATTCTGTGCAATCATTCTTCACAGATTTTTTTTTCTGTTGACTTTGCAGATTATGGTTCGGGTCTGTTCCTTTTTTTCCGCTTTGTATATTTACGGGGAGAGTTGCATTCTTATTAGGGTTGCTGCTTTGATTATTCTATTGAGGTTATTATTTCGTGTGTTGGTCGAACGACGAAATCGTGTGTCAATCCTAGAGATTGTTAAGTAAAAAGTACTGTAGATCTTGAGGTGTTTCTCTAGATAATCTTGAAGCTTAATTCGTTACTTGAGAAGGGATTCTCAAACTTAGGGAAAGCCTAAGTTTGTCGAGTGTAGTGGTCTTCATTTGAAAGAGAAAAGATAAAAGAAGAGAGGAGTTCTCATACTTAGGGGAGCCTAAGTCAAATTGAGAGGGAGTTTCACACTGAGGGGGAACATATGTGATCATTAACTAATATACTCATATTTAGGGGGAGCCTAAGTTTCATTGAGAGGGAGTGTCACACTAGGAGAGTGATTATTATTTATCAAGTTGAGCTATTCATATATCACTGTATTTAGCATTATTACGTACCTGTCCTCAGACGTATGTGGTATATCATTAAACTAGGTTATCAAACTTCGTGCTTTGTCTTTTAAAATTTTTATCTATACTTTACTCATTGTCCTTGCAACAATTATAATATTGTGTGTAACTATACACGGTGTGACAAATAATCATTATTTTATTTGTTTTTATGAGGTATAGATACTAGATAGAATTCCCAAATGAGAATAATTATTTTGGTTGATTAATGAATTTTGAAAACAAAGAAAAAGTAAAAAATAAAACAGCGAGCAAGTTCATATTTTAGACGTTAGGAATATTAAAAATGAAACCACTATTACTCTTTAATCTATGAATTTTGAATTTCTTGAGATGTTCTTGAAATAATTTATAAAAAGATGGAGGGAAAACCACATCCATCCATTTCTAAATAATTATTGGCACCATGTGAAATAATGGCAATGCTTAACCATTAACTTATTTATAATCTTATAACTTATAAGTCAACACTAATTAAATCCAATTAATATAAAAAAAAAATATTATCTTTAAAATTTAAAGGTTTAAGTTTACTTCCTAGGAATAAATTTTAAAGATAGTCACCATAGATAACTCCCAAAAAAAAAAAACTTGAAGACTTGAAAACATATTTTCTCAATTGTGTGGCAATTTTTAAATGAACGTTAGTGTGTTATTTTGTCCACTCAGATCAAAATTAACCTCAAACTAATAGTAAGGAATTGATTTTTGAAATTTACTGAAATATATAGATTAAATTTGAATTTCTAAAAGTACAAAAATTCTAAAATAAAGCACTGAATCACAAATTAACTCACAACACCCACAGAATACTTTTAGATCTACAAATTTATTAAATTAAATAAATTTATTACACACTTGCGATTTAAATAGCAGAAAGTAAGTTTCTTTCTTCATTAAAAAGAAGGAAAAAGAACAGATAAGATTTAAATTCCTAAATAAATACTCAAAACTCCCCCTAAAAAAAAAAAAAAAAAAACTGAAAAATATTAAAAAAAATTGAAGGGAAAAAAAAAAAAAAAGAGAAAACAGTTTGAGGATGAGAAGTGAAGAAAGTTGTGTGGTTGCCGTAATTGTCTCGTGAAGGAACAGGGTCCCAATCCCAATCCCAATCTCAATCTCAATCACAATTATGTGATCCTTTCTTTCATTCATACTTCATTCGGTTTGCAGTTCACTAACTTTTAGCATGAAACTCATAAATCAATCCCCTTGCCGTTTTCCTTACTGTTGTTACCCTTTTAATATTATTTAATTTATTTTTCACAGTTTCCAGAAGACAGAGATATGAAGAATTTAGATAACAAAAACCCTAGATTGGTATAAAAGGAGAACAGGGCTCAACTTATTATTTGTACTTCTAAACCATTTATTATTATATTATGAATATGTCTTGCCTTTTGCTTCTCCTCTTACTTCTCTTTCTCAACCTCACTTTTAATGGCTTCTCTGAGCCTCTTCACAACAACAAACCTGCTGTTGTTGTTGGCACTGTCTTCTGTGACACTTGCTTCCAACAACATCTCTCCAAATCTCCTCATTTCATCGCAGGTTCTTCAATCTTACATTATATGATTCAATTTAATTACCATTATTTTAAATGGTTTTGTGAGGTTATATTGTTTGATGATTACAGGTGCTAGAGTTGAAGTGGAATGCAGAGATGAAAAGACCTTCAAGACTAGTTTCAAACACCAAGTGAAGACTAATAGAAATGGAAAATTTAAAGTAGTTTTGCCATTCTCAGTTGCAAAACATATCAAGAAAATTGAAAATTGTGGTGTTAAATTGATTAAAAGCTGGATTTTTCACTTTCAAGCCTTTGGAACAGCCCACTTTGTGTAATCAAAAGTCTGACTTTTTGAAATCCAAACAAATTAACCCACAGCTTCCGTTTCCGTTTCCGCCGCTTGTTCCGCCGGTCATTCAACCGCCGTCTTTTTTGCCACCCAACCCCCTGCAGCCGGCGCCACTGATCCCAAACCCCTTTCAGCCGCCGACGCCGCTGATCCCGAACCCCTTTCAGCCGCCGGCGCCAGTGATCCCGAACCCCTTTCAACCACCTGCTCCGGTGATTCCGAACCCATTTCAGCCGACGCCTGGCTCGGGCTTACCTCTGCCGCCGCTGCCATTTATCACTCCGCCGCCGCCTCCACCGACGTTATTGCCGCCGTCGTTTGTGCCACCGTTTCTGCCGCCGATCCCTGGGATTCCGTCTGGTCCGCCTAGAGAGGAAACTTCTTCACCGATCAAACAGAGCCCATGAAGGATGATTTTTCGTTATAATTATGGTTAAAGTTTGCTTTTTGTTTTTCTTTTCCTTTTCATTTTCTAATGGGTATAATTTGTAGCAATATATCATGGATTAGTATGTAGTATATCTGAAATAAGTTTAGCACAAATATAGAAGTTTGAAGTTTAAATATATCCATATTTATATTGTTTTGAACGCAAAAAGTTTAAACAGATTGAAGTGAAGTTGACTTATGAGATTTGAATCTCTCTCGAATTAGAAATATAGATAAATATATAAAGTTTATGTTGGATAATTACTTAGTCTTGTTTGATAATGATCTCGTCTTTGATTTTCTAATTTTGAAACTTAAATTGCAATAGTCAAAGACATCATTTGCTAGGGTCGAGTTTTGATTTAGATTGTTGGACTTGTACTTATGATTTTTTTTTTTGTGGGATTTTGAATGAAATATTATGGGTTTCTTTTATTTATTGGTTTCCATTCTTTGTTTTGATTCTCTTGAGCAATGTAGGTTAGATTAGATGTGACGGTTTAATCACTTAGAACATAGGTTGTTAAAGCATGCTATACATGTATATAAGATTTGTAGTTGTCAAGAATGCAGGTTTAATTTGAGTAGCAAATAGGTGGAGTTATTGTTACTGTTCAATTTGTGGCATTTTCATGGGTATCGTATTGTTGCATACAATAGCTCAAAGAAATAGAGAAGCGTTAGGTGTAACTGGGCCAGTTTATCTATTATCCTAATCAATTTGTATGGCTAATGTAATTAGCTAGGTAGTATGGAATTTATTACCGCTATTTAGTTAGTTTAGGAAGTAATTTGTCCTTTATGAGTTGGTTCTCTTTAGAGGGAGTCTGACCAGCGTTTTCGAGTTGGTTGATTGGGTTATAGATTGAGTGATCCTATTTCTGTAGTTAATCGATAAACTAAACCATAAGTCGTCTGACCATCTTTGAATTAGATAAGTAAGCTCTTGCTATCTGATTGACCAAATATGTATGGGTGATACGAATATAGCTTAGTGTGGTATACTGCAAGCATACACTGTCAATAGTAATAAACTTGGTGGTATTCCAAGTATAGAATCCCAAGAGACTAGAAGGTGATTCAATTCTTGTTAAAGCAATGCTTACAATGCGAAACCAAAGGTAACTGATGAAAATAAGTGAGTTTGTGGTTGTGTTATGAATAATAAAGTAAACATTAGACTCATACCTTCAGCTATGCAGCAGCATCAAGTCGACATTGACCAACTATGGACAGAGAACTACTCTTGTTTAGTCTTGTTTCACAAGTTTCTTTAGGAGCCTAAGTGGTTAGTCATATATTTTTATGACTAACTGAAACTTAGATTAATTCATGGAATCTCAAAGTCCTGTGATGTATCTTATGTTGGTTACTTGACAACCTATGTCTAGGCTCTTAGTCCTATATTTTTTTTTGTAAAATTTGCTATTATCCTAACCTTTACAACATTAAGAAGTGGTATGCATGTCAAATAAAATGGTTGATTTAACTTAACAAGATAACATAAATACTCAACAAAGGAAATAGAAAGACCAATGCAAATTAGTGATGTGATAGCATTAACTCAAGTCATATTGTCTTAGGGTATCCACATGACCAAATCCCTTAGAGAATTAGTCCATAACTAGAGAAAAACGAATTAACCTCATTGATGCAAAAGTCATGAGTTATAAGTGTCAATTTCATAGAGTAAAAAGTAAAGAAAGGTAAAAACAACACAGAGTGAATGAATAAATGCTGGAAAAACAGTAATACAAACTCCTTGATTCAAAATCTCACTCTCAAAGGCTCTCTAAGACGGATTCAACCTCCTTCAAGGATGATTCCTCACTCTACGCGCGCTCTCACGGGTAGAGGTGACCTAAAGACTTCTCTTCTTTAAGGGAACTCTTGCTGTTGAAGAATTTCTGGATGTAACTTGTGAGATTTCTTCTTAGGAGTGGAGATTGTTGAATCATGAGGCTTCCAACTCTTTATATAGGCCAAGTAGGTTGAAGGAGGGTCGAACCATAACTCAAGTCAAAACATACTCGAGCACAAGATCTGAACCCAACCTATCTTAACCTCAAAAAGGAAACTCACCGGAAAGCAGCGGCTGGAAGCACTGCCGGCGGCGACGGGCGGCTTCACCGGACCCCGCGACGGCAGAAACCAAACGGCAACCATTACCGGCAAACGCCCGTGAGGAAACGAGAGGCGCGCGGCGTTGGTGGCACGCACAGTGGGGCGGCGCGACCGGTTCGGCAACGGACGGTGGTCAGAACGTCACGATCTACGGCTGAGAACACAAGCGACGGCGAAACGCGAGCGATGGACGGTGAAGCGCGAGCGGCAGCGACGAGCAGATTCGAGTGGATAGAGCGAACGGCGATCGAGTGGCAGCTGTTTGACTAGACGCCCGACGGCAAGACGAAGAACGAGGGGGCGTTGCGGCGCACGCGAGGAATAAGAAGAAGAAGGGTTTTCTTTTTTTTTTAGTTGCACGCATAACGAGACCATTAAATAATATATATATATAATTATATATTATAAAAAAGTATATATTATAACATAAATATATATTATAATAATATATATATATAAATACTAATAATACATAGTAATATATATATATATATATATTATTTCTTTTAGTCTTTTTCTTCTCCAAAAATATAATAAATTCGACTTCCAAAATTTCATCTTAAGTTCTCAAAATAACAAATCAACACCAAAATCTCGATAAATAAAAAAACACAACACTTGAAAATTTGGGATGTTACATTCCTTCCCCCTAAAAAAAACTTTCGTCCTTGAAAAAGTTATGGATACTGAGTTCTCATCTCATCTTCTCGCTCCCTCGTCGCTTCCTTGAACTGATGATTCTGCCACAAAACCTACACTAGTGGTATCTCCCTGTTGTGCAGGGCTTTCACCTCCTTTGCCAGAATTTGGATCGGCTTCTCTTCATAGCTTAAGTTCTCTTTCAACTGCAAGGACTCAAAGTCTACCACATGAGACAGGTCCACCATATACTTCCTCAACATCGAAACATGAAAAACATTATGAACTGCCGAAAGAGACGACGGTAGCGCTAACCGGTACGCCACAGGGCCTATTCGTTCCAACACCTCAAAAGGTCCAACGAAACGGGGACTTAACTTCTCCTTCCTCCCAAATCTCAAGACGTCTTTCATAGGTGCTACTTTCAGGAACACGTTATCTTCGGCCTCAAATTCTAGATCCTTACGCCTAACGTCGACATAACTTTTCTGCCTGCTCTGGGCTGTCTGCATTCTTGCCCTGATCTTCCGAACTGCTTAGTTTGTAATCTCGGGTCCTAGCAACTTGCGTTCACCGACCTCGTCCCAATACACAGGGGACCTACAATTTTTTCGTACAAAGCCTCAAATGGCGCCATGCCGATAGTAGCCTGATAGCCATTATTATATGCAAACTCCATAAGATGCAAATGGGAGTCCCAACTCCCCGAACATTCCAACGGGCACGCGTGTAGCATTTCCTCCAGAGTTTGGTTCAAACGCTCTGTTTGACCGTCAGACTGTGGGTGGAAAGTTGTGCTGAAATCTAACCGAGTATCCAATGGTACCTGAAGACTCTTCTAAAAACTAGACGTAAAGCGAGGGTCCCTATCGGATATAATAGATACTGGTACCCCATGCAACCTCACCACTTCCTTCAGGTATAACTGTGCCCACTTGTTCATTGAATAGGTAGGCTTCCCTGGAATGAGCTAGCTTCGTGAGTCTGTCTACAACTACCCATATCATTGAAAAATCTTTGGTCATTCTTGGAAAACCTAGTACGAAATCCATCAACACGTTCTCCCACTTCCACTCAGGTATGCTTAGGGGCTGCAATAGTCCTGCTAGCTTCTGCCTCGGGGCTTTCACTTGCTAACATACTAAGCACCTACTGACAAACTCCGCTATCTCTCTCTTCATATTGTGCCATCAGTAGTGCTGTTTCAAGTCTTGGTACATTTTAGTGTTGACCGGATGCACCGCAAATGGTGAGTTATGAGCTTCCGTCAACAATCCCTGATACAAAAGACCACCACCTGGGGACACCGAGAACTCACCTCCTTGTCCCTCCTCAACCAAGTGAAGCTTCTCAACGAGATACGGATCACTTGTTTGAGCATCGATAAGTCTCTGCCTCAAGGTTAGTTAAACTGTCAACTGTGCCAACTGTGAAGTGACTTCCCTACCGCCACCGCGATTCTTGCTCGCTCGAACTCGTGGCGCAACTGGGCTTGCCTAGTAATTAAAGCTGCTGAGTGAACCACCTTTCTACTTAAAGCATCTGCCACCACATTCGCCTTGCCTGGATGATACATAATTTCACAGTCATAATCTTTCACCAACTCAAGCCATCTACGCTGTCTCATATTCAACTCCTTCTGAGTGAAGAAATATTTCAAGCTCTTGTGGTCCGTAAAAATTTGTATCTTCTCCCCATACAAATAATGTCGCCAAATCTTCAAGGCAAAAACCACTGCTGCTAACTCCAGGTCGTGAGTGGGATAGTTTCTTTCATGAATCTTCAACTGGCGGGAGGCATAAGCAACTACCTTACCATGTTGCATCAACACACACCCCAGCCCTTTCTTTGAAGCATCACTGTAGACCACGAAACTCCCCGATCCGTCTGGCAGTGTGAGAACTGGCGCGGTAACTAACTTCTGCTTAAGGTCTTGGAAACTGTCATCGCAAGCTTTACTCCAAACAAACGGGGCTCCTTTCCTAGTCAGCTGAGTCAAGGGGGTGGCTATTCGGGAAAAATCCTTAATGAACCCGACGGTAATAGTCTGCTAAGCCCAGAAAACTACGTACCTCACTGACTGTTGAAGGACGAGGCCAACCTAGAACTGACTCGATCTTAGCTGGATCCACCGATACTCCCCCCTTCGACACCACATGTCCTAGAAAAGACACTTGGCGTAACTAGAATTCGCACTTAGAGAACTTGGCATACAACTTATTTGATCTCAGGGTTTTCAAAATCTTTTGCAAATGTTCCTCGTGTTCTGCCTCTGTTTTGGAATAAATAAGGATATCGTCAATAAAAACTATCACAAAGGTGTCCAGGAATTCCTTGAACACTCTGTTCATCAGGTCCATGAATGCTGCAAGAGCATTGGTCAACCCAAATGACATTACGATGAACTCATAATGCCCATACCTAGAGCCGAATGATGTCTTTGCAATATCACTGTCCCTAATCCTCAACTGATGATACCCCGAACGACGATCAATTTTGGAGAACACGGTAGCTCCCTGCAACTGGTAGAATAGGTCATCAATCCTGGGAAGAGGGTACTTGTTCTTGACGGTTACTTTATTCAACTCTCGATAGTCAATGAATAAGCACAATGACCCATCCTTCTTCCTTACGAACAACACTAGCGCACCCCAAGGTGACACGCTCAGGCGTATGAAACCCTTGTCCAACAGCTCTTGCAACTGAATCTTAAGCTCTTTCAACTCTGCAGGGGCCATTCTATAAGGAGCCTTCGAGATGGGAGTCGTGCTCGGTTCCAAATCGATGGCGAAATCTATCTCCCGATACGGTGGTAAGCCTGGAAGATTCTCTGGAAAGATGTCTGGATAATCTCTCACAACTGGCTCTGAGGTCAAGGCGACCTAAGTTTCTCTGGTATCAACCACACTAGCCAAGACACCCAAAGTCCCTTGGTTAAGTAGCCTATGGGCTTTCAGGGCTGAAATCACCTTGGGCAAGACCACGGTCCCGACCCCTTTAAACTTGAAGTTGGTCCCACGGGAGGATTGAAAACCACCTCCTTACGGGCACAGTCAATGCTGGCATGATTAGGTGCTAACCAATCCATGCCTAAGATAACATCGAAATCCCGCATGTCTAGCACTATCAAGGTTACGTCTAGCGGATGCTTCGCTATCACTATCTGACATGTCTTTACCTTCTCATTAGCCAACATAAGTTCTCCCGACATAGTAGAAACTGATAATACATAATGCATGGGTTCTAGTTCTAACATGGCCCGCCTCAGAAATAAAGATGAAATAAAAGAATGTGACGAGCTTAAATCAAATAAAGCTAAAGCATAATGTCCCAAGATATGGAGTGTACCTATTACTACTGAATTAGACTTATCTACCTCTCGCTGAGTTGTAGTGAACACTCGGCCTTGCTGCTGCTACTGTGGTGTGCTCGAACCCTCTGACTAAAACCGAAAGATTGGCTCCTATTACTCGACCTGTTCCTGTTAGGACATCTGTCAACTGAGTGTTCCTTCTATCTACAGTGAAAACAAATCCCAGAACCAGCCAGACATCGCCCCCAATGCCGCCTTCCACAAGTATCACACACCGGCCGACTCCTCTCTACCCAGCCTGCCTCAGAAGCTTGCTACTGATACTGTCGTAAGGGTCTGTCTGAAGTCTGGCCTTTCGGTGTCAACTCAGGTGCTTTCCTCTTCTGCCCCACAGAAACTCCAGCTTCCACCGACTTTCTATACTCAGCTCCGTCCCTGGCATCCGCGTCGATCCTCACGGCTGCACGAAGCGCTGCGGCAAAAGTTTGGGGCGCTATTGCATGCACCAAGCCTCGTATCCCGCTCCTCAAGCCGTTAAACATTTATGTCATGTCCTTCTCTGTGGCCACCAGTTTTGGGGCAAAATGGGATAACTTATCGAATTCCTACTCGTACTCCTCCACCGTCATGCTCCCTTGCTTCAAACTCAAGAATTCTACTTGCTTACTGTGTCGGGTGTGGGGCGAAAAGTGCTTTTCGTAGAAACGCTTCTTGAATTGCTCCCAGGATGCCAGCCCTCCGTTCGTGTCTATAGTCTTTTCTGCTGAGCGCCACCAAATTTCTGCATTTTCTATCAACATGAACACGGCGCATTGCATGTTCTGGTCCTCTGGACACTTCATGTAACAAAAAATTGTGTCAATGGATGACAACCACATTTCTGCCTTTGTAGGGTTCTTCAGTGACTCATCGAAGGTGCGAGAGTTATACTTCCTAAAATCTCTCAGATGCTTAGCCTCAACAGACAGGTCCTGCACATTCTGCTGTTGGGCCTGCCTCTGCGGCACTTGAACTGGTTGGACGGGTACCTGCTGGGACTGGGCGAACTGGGTCAGTTGCCCATCCATCATCTCTTTCATCTTCCAAGTAACACTTCCCCTATTGCCGCTGTCATGACTGTAAATTCTGTAGGGGTGCCTGGAGGAACCGGTGTGTGTGATGGCACGTTCGTACCCTCTGTTTCACTTCTGGTCTGTGTCTGTTGCCACCCTGACCCAGAAGGGTCTTTAGGTAGCGGGGGATCCTCCGGCGCTGGGGGGTCCTACGCGTCAGGGTCTTGTGCTCTAGACGGCAGACGGCCACGTATAGGTGGGTCTTGTAGCCCCCTCTGACGTTTTTCTTTCCTTTGTCTTTTGGTGCCATGCCCTAACAACCATCCAGAAAAATGCTTACTGAATGTTGTAACATGAACGAATACAGCCAAAAGTAATCAACAAAATAGGTAGAACTCTACACATAAAGCCCTCCCTGCATACTAGCACTGTACTCATGCATTTTTTTTTTTTTTTGCGTACCTGGCGGCGACGAAGAATCCGTTATGGCCAAATGGGACAACCTAGACTTACATCGTAAGCCACTCTACATAACCTAAAACTTAGGCTCTGATACCAACTGTAACGCCCCCAACTCCTAACACCTTCTACTGGACATTACCACACCCCCAAAGACTTGGAACACACAAACCACCCTTAACACAGAGCAACACAGAACAATGACTCAATCTCTTGGAAAAGAAAGATACCAATTAAGAAATTAGATAAATAATAAATAACTAAATAATTCCAAAATCGTTTACAAAAATAAAATTAAATCCTTGATCAAGGTACTCCTATCCAAATAAAGGAATAATTAAATTAAAATAATTAACGAATGAAATTAGAGAAAACTAAACGACTCAAAGAACAAAATTTCACTGCCCACCTACGACAAAAGACACAAATGAATAAAATGCGGAAGCTTCTAACTAGTCCCTATTTGGCCCGGTGATATGAACCGCCCAAGGCATCACAGCTCATATCACCCGGTCAAGAATTCTTCTTGTCGCCCGTCTGTCTGTTTCTCCTTTACCTGAAATTCATAAAGACAAAGGAATGAGTATAAAAACTCAATAAGTAATCTCATTGTCATGATTTCTACTGTACATAAGCAACCTGCCCCCTCCCGTCACCATGTCTAGCGGCCTGAAGGCACGCCGTCAAACTGAAGGGGTGAGCCTGATGACCCACAATAACAAACATGGAGGTGAACCCGTCGGTTCACGCATGTCTAGTGGCCTGATGGCACACTGTCAAACATGGAAAGTGAACATGTCGATTCACATTATGTAACATGGGACGAAACAGGCATCTAGCACGGGATTAAGTCATACATACATACATACATAATAAATAAGCATGGGATTCAGTCATACATACATACGTAATAATTAATAAATTCTCAGTGGTCAGTCATACTTTCAGAGAATCTAAACATGCATGTTAAATTATTTAATGGGCAATATAGTGCTGCAATAATGGAGGTGACATGTAGGGTTGAGGTCTGGCCTGAAGGCCAGCCCCAACAATGAAACCACTTACCTCAAATCAAAGCAGTCAGTAAACAACCACGCAGAGATCCTGAACCCAAATTGATCCTATTAAACATCCCAAAATTAAATTAGTAACAAAAGCCTACCTTCCACCAAAAACTCTAGATTCCCTACACAAACACTTACCCCCAACAACGGCCTTCAACCCTTCAAGTCTGCAAACTAAGGTCAACGAGCTAAGTAACACTCCTAGCGAACCACAACTCAAGTCAGAACATACTCGAGCACCAGATTTGAACCCAAACTATCCTAACCTCAAAAAGGAAACTCACCGGAAAGCAGCGGCTGAGAGCACTGCCGGCGGCGATGGGCGGCTTCACCGGACACCGCGACGGCTGAAAACAAACGGCAACCATTGTGGCAACGCCCATGAGGAAACGAGAGGCGCGCGGCGCTGGCGACACGCGCAGTGGGGCGGTGTGACCGGTTCGGCAACGGATGGCAGTCGGAACGTCCCAATCTACGACTGAGAACGCAAGCGACAACAAAGGCAGACATCGGGTAGCGAAACGCGAGCGACGGACTGCGAAACGCGAGCGGCGGCGACGATCGTATTCGAGCTGGTCGAGCGGCGGCTGTTTGGCTAGATGCCCGACAGCAAAACGAAGAACGAGGGGGAGCTGCGACACACGCGAGGTAGAAGAAGAAGGGTTTTCTTTTTTTTTTAGTTGCACGCATAACGAGACCATTAAAATATATATAATTATATATTATAAAAAGGTATATATTATAACATAAATATATATTATAATAATATATATATATATATAAATACTAATAATACATATTAATATATATATATATATTATTTCGTTTACTCTTTTTCTTCTAAAAAATATAACAAATTCGACTTCCAAAATTTTGTCTTAAGTTCTCAAAATAACAAATCAACACCAAAATCTCGATAAATAAAAAAACACAACACTTGAAAATTTGGGATATTACGTTGTTTGTGTCAACTTCTTGATTTATTTTTGGATTTAAATTAAACTCCTGTTTAAAATACTTGTTGGCAAAAAATTTGTTAATTTGCTTAATTGGCCACATTATGAAAAGTTTTAATTAGTTTAAATAAACTCTATTCTCCTCTGCAGTTGTCATACTGATCATACATTTGTACTTATGGATTCATCTTTAATGAACTTTACATTTATTCTTATAATTATGAACTAAATTCTTTAAGGGATTAAGTTCGGTGGATGCCATAAAAGGATGGGCTAGCTTAACCAACTGTTTTCTTCATGTTATTTTCCTTATTGAGTTTATGATTTATCTTATTATTTTAAACAGAAAAATGGATCAATGGTGAATTCATACTTTTGGAAGGAAAATTGTACCTGTTGGCTTTTTGGCCCTTAATATCAAATTAATTAATTTTAATTAATGAATTAATTAATATTTTGATGATAACAAACCTGATTTTGTTTACTAACAATTTTATTATTTTGAATAGCCCATAGCGTAGAGCTCGGAACAGCGATTCTGATGCCTCTTGAATCACCCAAATCGGAGTTCAAACGAAGAAGTTATCATCGAAATAAAGTTAACGAAAAAATACCGAGGTGGTGACGTGGCCAGATTAATCATCAAATTAGACTAATTAAGGAGTGTTACTTAGAGCCATAGAGGGAGTGACACAAGGAGTTTTATTTTATAATTGGTAGATTTTAATAAAACTAAAAGATATTGATTTTGAAAATAATAATAAAATGATTTTAAAAAGAAATGAATTTAATATTATATATATGTATGTGTCTAACGGCTAGTTGTTTTTAAAGTAAATGAATTTAATATTATATATGTTTGTGTCTAATGGCTAGTTGATTTTAAAATTAAAAAGAAAATTACTATTTTACTTTTAATCTCAACCACTCAATTTGCTTTTTACACAATCCAATGGATCAAAATCAAATTCAATTTTTTAGTCCACTTCCCTCTCTTTTTAAACTTCATCTTCCAAAAATTGTTTCAACTTTTCACACTTTTCAATTCTCAAAATTAGCAAAAGGCCACCATTGTTGCTCTCTCTCCAAGCTTCCAATTTTTATTTTTTTTCATCTTATTCTTGAGAGAATTTTCTATTGTTTTGTGAGAATCAAAGTGTGTAAGCTCAAATTTGTATACCCACTCTTTTTAGAGAGTTTTATTGTGTGATTTAAAGCTTTCAACAACATTGTAACGGTTTGATCCTAACCCGTAGAAAGGATCGGGTTTGCTCTTGAACCCGAAAAAGGAGCAAGGTAGCGGTTCGACTCTGATCCGTGGAAAGTGTCAAAGGAGATTTTTAATCGAAATCCCAAGAGGCGCTTGGAAAAGTGGATGTAGGTCGAGTTTGACCGAACCACTATAAAAATTACGATGTCTTCTTGTCTAACTCTTTCCTAATTATTTTTGCATTTCATTTTAATTGCATGCTTTTGTTGGTTGAAATTGATTGAGTTTATTATTACATACTTTTTATCAATCTTGTTATTTGGCATCAATTAGGGTTTTTATTAATTTATTTTAAAAAGTATTTAATTAGTTTAAATTGAGCATATTTCTCAAAAAGATTAATTAAACCCTATTCACCCCCTCTAGGGTTGCCATACCGGTCCAACAATTGGTATCAGAGCAAGAGTGCTCATCTTGAAATTTAATTTTCTTTATAAACTTTATTGTTAGAGCATTATGGAAAACCTAGTTGCAAATGGAATTGTTGAAGGCCAATCTACTTCTAGACCTCCTTTCTTTGATGCTTCAAATTATGCATATTGGAAAGCTAGAATGAAAATTTATTTTCAATCTATTGACTATAATTTGTGGTTAGTTGTTGCTAAAAGTCCATATGTTCCCATGAAAAAGGTTGATAATGTTGATAAGCCTAAGTTAGAAGAAGAGTACGATGAAAATGAAATGAAAAAGTGTTCTTTCAATGCTAAGGCTATAAATTGTTTGTATTGTGCTTTGAGCAAAGATGAATTTAATAGAATATCTATGTGTTCTTCCGCTCAAGAAATTTGGAATACTCTTGAAATTACTCATGAAGGAACAAATCAAGTTAAAGAGTCTAAAATTAGCATGTTTGTTCATAATTATGAATTATTTAAGATGGATGCTAATGAGTCTATAACGGATATGTTTACTAGATTTACTAACATTATCAATACTTTGAAGGGACTTGGTAAAGTCTATACAACATCCAAAAATGTTAGGAAAATTCTTAGGTCTCTACCTAAAACTTGGGAAGCAAAGGTGACGGCAATCCAAGAAGCAAAGGATCTCACCAAACTTCCATTGGAGGAACTCATTGGTTCACTCATGACCCATGAGATCACTATAAAGGAACACTTGGAGGATGAGTCCAAAAAGAAGAAGAGCATTGCATTAAAGACCATCTCCTTGGAAGTTGACTCCGAAGATAAGGATGCCCTTGATGAAGATGACATTGCATATTTTTCACATAAGTACAAAAATTTTATTAAGAGAAAGAAGCAATTCAAGAAACACCTATCAACCCAAAGAGAGACAAAAGGTGAGAAGAGTAAAAAGGATGAAGGTGATTTGTTATGAATGCAAAAGGCCGGGTCATATAAGAACAGATTATCCTCTTCTCAAATCTTCTAAGAAATCCAAGAAGAAGGCAATGAAGGCTACTTGGGATGATAGTAGTGAAAGTGAAAATGGAAGTGATGTTGAAGAAGTGGCACGCATTTGTCTCATGGCTCATAGTGACAAGGATGATGAACTTGATGATGAGGTAACTCTAGAACCCCCTTCTTATGATGAATTGTTTGAAGCTTTTGAAAGTATGCAAAATGACTTAGAAAAACTTAGTTCAAAATATATTGTGCTTAAGAAGAAAAACAATGTCTTGACTAGTGAAAATAAGTCTTTACTTGATGAAATTGCTTGCCTTAAAGAGAATGAGCATGTTGTAGAAATTGATGGAATGAATGTCTCTTGTGATAAGCATGCTTGTGTTTGTGATGATAAAAATGCATTGCTTGATAAAGTTAGATTTCTTGAGCATGATAGTTGTGAAAAGGATAATTTGATTAAATTGCTTAAGAAAAAAGAATTAAATGTTTTACAAGAACTTGATAAAGCTAAAGAGTCCATTAGAGAGTTGACAATAGGTGCTCAAAGGTTGGACAAAATAATTGAAGTAGGCAAACCTTATGGTTATAAGAAAGGTTTAGGCTATATTGATGAATGCTCTACTCCAAGTTCTAAAACTATATTTGTTAAAGCATCTTCTATTATGCCTAATATGCCTAATGTTGTGTCTAATAATGCTAAATCTAGTTTTGTACCTATATGTCATAATTGTGGTGTTGAAGGTCATATTAGATCTAAGTGCTTTAAGTTGAAGTATGTTCACACTACTTCTTCAAGAAGAAAATTTTCTCAAAGAGCAAAGTTTTACAATGCTCCAAGAAAGAATTTCTCCAAGAAAAGTAAAGGACATAAATTTGTTGTGAAAGATAGATCATTGAATGATATTGTTTGTTTTTCTTGTGGCAAGTATGGACATAAAGCTTACTCTTGTTACTTGTCTAGATCCAATGCTTTTAATGCTAATGCAAAAATGAAATGGATCCCTAAGTTTGTAAATGCTAACACTCTAGGACCCAAACAAGTATGGGTACCAAATAATCAAACTTGAAATTCTTGTTTGTAGGTTTGTTTGAAAGCCTAAAAAAAATAGATGGTATTTGGATAGTGGTTGCTCAAGGCATATGACCGGAGATCGATCAAAATTCATTTCTTTCTCTAAAAAGGATGGAGGCATGGTAACCTTTGGTGACAACAAGAAAGGTAAAACAATTGGTAAGGGTAATATAGGTAATGAGTCTTCTATTTTGATTGAAAATATGCTTTTAGTTGATGGTTTAAAGCATGATTTACTTAGTATTAGTCAATTGTGTGATAAAGGATTTAGAATAGTTTTTGATAAAAAGAATTGCATCATTGAAAATGTTAGTGATAGAAAAGTCTTGTTTGTTGGAAATAGAGATGAAAATGTTTACACTATTGATTTGAATGATTGCCCTATTAGTGATAAATGTCTTTCGGCTTTGCATGATGATTCTTGGTTATGGCATAGAAGACTAGGACATGCTAGCATGCACTTAATTTCAAATATTTCCAAGAATTCTTTAGTTAGAGGTCTTCCCAAATTTAAATTTGAAAAGGATAAGGTTTGTGATGCTTGTCAAATGGGTAAGCAAACTAAGTCCTCTTTCAAATCTAAAAATGTGATCTCTACTACTAGACCCCTACAACTATTACACACGGACTTATTTGGCCCTTCTAGAATTGCTAGCTTTGGAGGGAACTATTATGCATTTGTGATACTTGATGATTTTTCAAGATTCACTTGGGTTTTGATGATAAAACATAAGGATGAAGCTTTGAAAAGTTTTATTAGTCTTGCAAAAAGAGTTCAAAATGAAAAAGGATTTTTTATTTTTAAAATTAGGAGTGATCATGGAAGAGAATTTGATAATGATGCTTTTAAAGATTTGTGTGAAGAAAATGGGTTTCTCATAATTTTTCCTCTCCAAGAACTCCTCAACAAAATGGTGTAGTTGAAAGGAAAAACGTACTAATTTTCAAGAATTTGCTAGGTCAATGTTGCATGAGTATGGTTTACCTAAATATTTTTGGGCGGAAGCCGTTAACACCCATGCTATGTCTTAAATAGAGTTTTAATTAGACCATCTTTAGATAAAACCCCTTATGAGCTTTGGCATGGAAAAATTCCAAACATTGGGTATTTCAAAGTTGTTGGTTGCAAATGTTTCATTTTGAACAACAAAGAAAAGCTTGGAAACTTTGATTCTAAGACGGATGTTGGGATTTTCCTTGGATATTCCTCTTCTAGTAAAGCTTATAGAGTTTTCAATAAGAAAACTTTAGTTATTGAGGAATCTATGCATGTCGTGTTTGATGAATCTTGTAATATTGTTTCTAATGAGTCTATTTGTAGTGATGATCTAGAAAAAGATTTTGGAGATTTATTTGTTAGTGACAAAGGTAAAGAAATTGTCTCAAGTATGCAAGAAGTGAGCATCAATGAAAAGAAGGAAGATGATTCTTCATCCATGCCTAAAGAGTGGAGATACGCTCCATCCCATCCCAAGGATTTGATTATTGGTGATCCCGAACAAGGTGTGAAAACTCGTTCTTCTCTTAATTTATTTAGTAATCTTGCTTTTGTTTCTCAAGTTGAACCTAAAAGTTTTAAAGATGTCGAATGTGATGAGTTTTGGATTTTAGCTGTGCAAGAAGAATTAAATCAATTTGAAAGGAACAAAGTTTGGGAATTAATCCCTAGGCCTTCTAATGTTTCTATAATTGGAACTAAATGGGTATTTAGAAATAAGATGGATGAACATGGAAATATCATTAGAAATAAAGCTAGACTTGTAGCTCAAGGTTATTGTCAAGAAGAAGGTATAGATTATGAAGAAACTTTTGCACCGGTTGCTAGATTAGAAGCTATTAGAATGTTGCTTGCTTTTGCCTCTTATAAGAATTTCATTTTGTATCAAATGGATGTGAAAAGTGCATTTTTGAATGGTTATATTATGGAGGAAGATTATGTAGAACAACCTCCGGGCTTTGAAAATTTTGATTTGCCTAATCATGTCTATAAGTTGAAAAAGGCTCTTTATGGTTTAAAACAAGCTCCAAGAGCTTGGTATGATAGGCTTGGTAATTTTCTACATGAGAATGGCTTTAAAATTGGAAAAATTTATACTACTCTCTTTATTAAGGTGAAAGAAAATGATATGCTTATAGTGCAAATATATGTGGATGATATTATTTTTGGTTCTACTAATCCATCCTTGTGTGAAGAATTTTCTAAGTGTATGCATAATGAATTTGAGATGAGTATGATGGGAGAACTTAGTTTCTTCCTTGGACTCCAAATCAAACAACTCAAGGATGACATCTTCATAAGTCAAGAAAAATACACAAGGGATTTACTCAAGAGGTTCAAATTTAATGAAGATAAAATTGCAAAAACTCCTATGAGTACTACCACTAAGCTTGACAAAGATGAAAAAGGTAAATGTGTGGTCATAAAGACTTATCGAGGTATGATCGGATCTCTACTTTATTTGACCGCTAATAGACCCGATATCATGTTTAGTGTATGTTTTTGTGCTAGATTTCAATCTTGTCCTAAGGAATCACATTTGCATGCCGTTAAAAGAATATTTAAATATTTGCTTGGAACTATTGATGTAGGTTTGTGGTATCCTAGAAATGTTGAATTTTATTTGGTAGGATATTCCGATGTGGATTTTGCCGGTAGTTTACTTGACCGTAAGAGTACTAGTGGGACTTGCCAATTTCTTGGTAGTTCCTTAGTAACTTGGTTTAGTAAAAATCAAAATTTGGTTGCTTTATCCACTACTGAAGCGGAATATATTGTGGTTGCTAGTTGTTGTGCACAAATTCTTTGGATGAAACAAACTCTTTGTGATTTTGGATTAAAATTTGATAATGTGCCCATATTTTGTGATAATACTAGTGCAATTAATTTGACTAAAAATCCTATACATCATTCTAGGACTAAGCATATTGATATTAGGCATCTTTTTATTAGAGAGCATGTGCAAAATGGTCATATTATTCTTGAATTTGTGAGCTCTAATAATCAATTAGCGGATATTTTTACCAAGCCTTTGAATGAAGAAAGTTTTTGCAAAAATAGGCTTGAACTTGGTATTGTTCGTTGTGATGCATCTTGATTCTCTATCTTACCTGATATTGTTAGAGAATGCATATTGATAGGGGGAGAATTGGAATCTTTGTATGTGTTCATGTTTTTAGGGGGAGCACTCATATTTTTTTTTCTTAATTGCTCTTTTTGATGATTCCAAAGGGGGAGAAGTATAAGAAAAATATGTATTATTGATTATGTTGCATGATTATGTCTTTTGAATTAATTTTAGAGGGAGATTTAATTAAGGGGGAGAAGTTAATTCTTTTGAATGAATTTCAAGCATGAACTTTGTGGTGATTTATGTTCTTCATATTGGAAATATATCTTAATCATCATGTGTTTCTATGGTTATGTGCATTTCATGCTATTTTTCTTCAATGGTTTGTCATCATCAAAAAGGGGGAGATTGTTGGCTTTTTAGCCCTTAATATCAAATTAATTAATTTTAATTAATGAATTAATTAATATTTTGATGATAACAAACCTGATTTTGTTTACTAAAAATTTTATTATTTTGAATAGCTCATAGCGTAGAGCTCGGAACAACGATTCCGATGCCTCTTGAATCACCCAAATCGAAGTTCAAACAAAGAAGTTATCGTCGAAATAAAGTTAACGAAAAAATACCGAAGTGGTGACGTGGCCAAATTAATCATCAAATTAGACTAATTAAAGAGTGTCACTTGGAGCCATAAAGGGAGTGACACAAGGGCTTTATTTTATAATGGGTGGATTTTAATAAAACTAAAAGATATTGATTTTGAAAATAATAATAAAATGATTTTAAAAAGAAATGAATTTAATATTATATATATGTATGTGTCTAACGGCTAGTTGTTTTTAAAGTAAATGAATTTAATATTATATATGTTTGTGTCTAATGGCTAGTTGATTTTAAAATTAAAAAGAAAATTACTATTTTACTTTTAATCTCAACCACTCAATTTGCTTTTTACACAATCCAATGGATCAAAATCAAATTCAATTTTTTAGCCCACTTCCCTCTCTTTTTAAACTTCATCTTCCAAAAATTGTTTCAACTTTTCACACTTTTCAATTCTCAAAATTAGCAAAAGGCCACCATTGTTGCTCTCTCCCCAAGCTTCCAATTTTTATTTTTTTCATTTTATTCTTGAGAGAATTTTCTATTGTTTTGTGAGAATCAAAGTGTGTGAGCTCAAATTTGTATACTCACTCTTTTCAGAGAGTTTTATTGTGTGATTTAAAGCTTTCAATAACATTGTAACGGTTTGATCCTAACCCGTGGAAAGGATCGGGTTTGCTCTTGAACCCGAAAAAGGAGTAAGGTAGCGGTTCGGCTCTGATCCGTGGAAAGAGTCAAATGAGATTTTTAATCGAAATTCCAAGAGGCGCTTGGAAAAGTAGATGTAGGTCGAGTTTGATCGAACCACTATAGTGTTTTCTTCTCTAACTCTTTCCTAATTATTTTTTCATTTAATTTTAATTATATGCTTTTGTTTGTTGAAATTGATCGAGTTTATTATTGCATACTTTTTATCAATCTTGTTATTTGGCATCAATTAGGGTTTTTATTAATTTATTTTAAAAAGTATTTAATTAGTTTAAATTGAGCATATTTCTTAAAAAAGTTTAATTAAACCCTATTCACTCGTCTAGGGTTGTCATACCGGTCCAACAGTACCAATGTCCTGTAAAATGAATAGAAAAGAGTATTTTAGCCAATATATGAAGCGAGGAGCGGATCGCCACCAGGAGAGGAGTGCATATTGCGGCAGACTCTCTACTAGAACAAGTATTTCAGCCAATACTTTGAGCACTTCGGGCCACCGACCATCCTACGCCGATGTGTCCATAACATTCAAATGAGGATTATAGCCCCTGACTGTAGTTTTTGGTAATATAACTGTTTTTCTCCCTGTTTTTTTCCGCGACTTCTTAGTTTCATTAGGTTGTTTTTTCTTTAGGTTAGCTTCATTTAGTTTTATTTTATGTTCTTTTTAGGTTTTAGTTTAGTTTTTGCTTTTCTTTTTGCAGGGTGTTTCTTTTCTTTTCTATACCCTTGTTTTGATGCAGCTTTTTTTTTAGCAAGAGCAACCCCCTCCTCATGTTTTTCAAATTTAGGGAAGATTTTCTATTTCCCTTTCATTTGTCCTCGCCTTTGAAGACAATATATGATTTAGGTTGGGGTGAGCGGGCATGTTAATTGATAGCACCTAAAATATGCTATCTCGCTCAACTTAATTCAGGGTTGTTATGTTGTTTAATGTGTTTAATCTATATTTTAGAGGTCTCGAGCACGTAAAAAGTAGAATTGATCTTTAGGGTGAAGACGGAACTAAATAGATAATTTGGAGTCCTAATACATCAATCAGGTCAAATGAGGAGGAAAGAGATTTGAAAATGCCCCTGAAGCCTAACATTGTGGCGTTGTGCAACGTTAAGGTTGAGTTGACTCTACAAGGTAGTATCTAAAAAGTTGCCTCCTACAATGCTGCGACGTTATCCATCGTTGCGAGGTGCTGGGGAATTTTTTTTGTTTTATAAAAGCCTTCTCTTTCCCTCATTTAGGTCATCAAGCATCCATCTTCCGAATTTCAGCTTCTCTCTTAGCTCCCTTCCCTTTTCCTCTCTATTTTCCTTTGTTCTTTTACATTTTGGATTGTATCTTCAACCTTAGACCTCATTTGTGGCTAAGGTGAGTTATCTAGCTTGGGAGTAGGAAGAAACTCATCATTCAATTATGGGGATTTGCTCTTAATTTCAGATTTTTTGTTGAATATTTGTGGTTCTTAAATGTATTTAAATTTCTATGCTTAGAATCTATGCTTGGATTGATCATCCACCATTTATTCTTTGTTAGGCTATAGATTGGTATATGATATGTGACACGTAATCGTATGTCAATAGCCAAGCGTAGCATGAATCAAAACATGCTTGTGTGTCGATAGATGGGTTGTTTAGAATAATCTAATTTATAACATTGCATGATTGATAGGCTATCCAGGTTCTAATCGTCTTATCGATCCCCTAGGCTTAATTCAGATGTTAGGTTTTTATGAATGCTATTTAACCCAATCAATCAAGTATCTAGTTTAAATAAGTTTTTAGAATAATAGTTTAATTAAATTTTTAAATAATAAATTTGGGTGTATGTGACAGCATTTGCAAGGAAGTAGGCTGACGCATGCATGAATAAGAAATTATAATTATCTTTAGAAGTCGTATGATCAAAATATGTACATCAACCCTAGAGGGTAAGGATAAGGTACGGGATAAAACTTGGTGGATTCCATAAAGAAACCTTTTTTTTCGATAGAACCTAGGAGGCATAGACACTTTAATTTTACTAGCGTATTCAAATCTGACACTTTTCAAACACAATCTTTAAAGTATGTAAATACATAGACTCATTGACTTTGAATTTCCTTCTTACATAAAAATTAGCATATATTTTAAAATATATATTTTAACACGTATCATATCGTTGCTTTTTAAAGTATGATAAAAAGAGGACATAAAGATTTAACCCTCCAAGCTTAAGCGAATGAGTACATGTCAATTACAATTGAAATTTAACCTTACAAGCTCAACCATGAGGCATCAATGAAGCTGGATATCAGGCTTGTAACAGAGAATATATATATATTGATTAGAAAAGAAATTGGAAAACTCACGCTACATTAACTAGCCATTTCAATAAGAGTGCGAGAAAAAGATTCATACAAGATGAAGTGTAGAAAAAGGGGCAACTTGGACAGCATCTCAACAGTTAATGGCATCGTAATCATCCAATTTATCATTGTATTGTAGAACCTTTCTCTTTATCTTTGAGGAATCAACCCATGTTATGAAGTCCTCCATATTCCTAGTAACTAGAAATGCTGGGTCAGTAACCGTCTCCGGACCAACTCTAATGTGCCCCTGCTCAATGTATGTAACAGCTTCCCTCAAGTGCTCGGCAAATTTCAACCGTACCAACACTGTCGATAGCCTCCGTCTGAAAATAGAGGGGAAAACAGCCTTGAGGTAAAAAACATATGCAGCAAAAGAAATAACAGTGTTGACAACTGCCTGCAATTGGAGTTGCTATTTTGAGAGTTGAAATATTGGTAAAATTAGGCTATTAGCAGTAGAAAGCATGCAACAACGCAAAGTAGAAAGAATTCTTTTCTGCAGGGTGTTTGATTTACCTGCAAAAGGATGACACTGACAGGCGATCGCATAAATTCAGGCTCTGTCGGGTTGGTATCACGCCTATATTATACCTGTCATATTTGTTTTTCAGGAGAGAAGCAAGGAAGAAAAGGTGAGAGTATGACAGATAAAAGACTTATTTGGATTGACTTTTTAAGTGCTAAAAGAGGTGTTTATAAGTGCAACTACAAATGATAGTAGAAATGGTTACATGTAATCACTCGTATTTTCTCACACTAATAATTATGTCAATTTAAAAAAAAAAAAAAAATTGGCTTCTTTTCTTGAAACTTTGGATCAAAAGATATTATTAATGACAAGTTTAAAATGCATTCAGCATTAGAAAAATAATATACATTATTAATAGTTTCTTTCTTGTGCCATTATTAGTTCAGAATCTTAGAAAACTTGAAACAAAAATTTGGGTCTAGAAACATTGAGCCAAAAAATATCAGATTTAAAATGGCTTAAGAATTAGAGAGAGAAAAAAGTATTGATAAGTCCAGAGGAACCGTTGATAGTTTCTTTAATGGGTAGGTGTAGACGTAAAATGGACAACTAGAGTTTAAATCATTCATATAATAATTAAGAAACAGACCTTTCATTCTAGAAACCATCGTAGATGAATTAAGAGTATTGGGCAATAAGAGAAACATGATCAGCAATTCGGTCATGCTTTTCCCAAAAAATTAGCATAGACAACAAAAATGTGGACCATTTAATTATACAAAGGTAATTGTGTCAGGAGGATTTGAATCTAGGATGGATACTTTAAACCAACTAAAATAGCTAGATGAGTTATTTTATGGGATACAATGTTCAAGTGACAGAGTCTTAGGCTTAGCAACCTTTTTTTAACATCTTGTTGTATTGCATTTTCAATTCTGAAATTAAATGTAATGCAATTTCTCAATTTCATAAGTCATAACTAGCTTTTGTATTGTTAGAACCTCTAAGCTAGAGAGGAGAAGATAGAAGTGATCAAAATGGGCAGTAATACAACATGCCATAACTTTCTTCTCATCACTAATATTGTGGACAATAATCACAATATCCATAGGAAACACAATAATCAATAGTTTAAATCAGGAGTACAAGATTTCAAAGTGTCGTTGAAATTAAATATAAAAAACAACAGGGTTGGGCAATAAAATGAAATGAGGCACGCAAGAAAACAAATTATACACAAACAGAAGAGAAAGTTGCTTGATATAATGTAGAAAATTTAGTTTCTCTTAAATTATACCCGAAAGGAGGCAAAAACTCACAGCTTTTCGAGGAGCTTCTCGGTCAATTCCAAACGAAAAGGGTCTTTCTCGTTCATCTTCTTCAACATGCTGACCAGCTTCTGAACACCCCGGCACAAGCTCGAATACCTACATCAAATCAAATCAAATCAAAGTAAAAGCGATAAAAGAAAGAAAACAATAGAAATAGAAGAAAACAGAAGAAAGTGTGTTACTTCTTGTAATCGTCCCGTCCAGTGATGTGATAGCGATGCATTACTTGGGCTTCCCTATGACCACCTTCTCTCTTCCATTCTAAGAAGTTGACCTTCTTCAAAAGCTTCTGCTCGTGAAACTTTAGCTTCCTCATCCTTTCTTCTTCTGTTTCACCTCAAAACACTTCGCAGCTGAAGAAGGTCTCGGTGTGGTTCAAACAAAAATCTCTATGGGGAAGGGTCAAGGGAGGGAGAAGACTGAAGAGGACGTGGGAGAGCAGAAAAGAGAGAAAGAGAAGTGAACCGGCGGCGACGACGATAGGACGACGGGGCGACGGCAGAGACTTGGGAGAAAGGAAAGATGTAGTTTGAGGGTTTAGATAATTAAAAACCCTAAAAGGATGGGCTGGGCCTTGGGTAGTAGGGCTACCTCGTTGAGCCCAGGTTTAGGTGGGTGGGCTAAGTAATTGGACAAAATTTAAGGATAAGGGTAATAGGTAGCAATTTTAGGGATAATAACTCAAGTGTATAGCAACACTTTTAAAAAATTGTAAATATAGCAAAGTCTATCAGTGACAGACTTCTATTGTTGATATATTTTTCTATATTTATAATTTTTTTAAATGTTGCTATATATACTAATACTTTAAATATGATTGCTATATTTACAGTTGTCTCTTATTATTTTGAAAAATCAATTAGTGCTCATTTTAATATGATGCCTAGTTTTATTAGATTCACATGTAGTTGCACATCTTTTAAATCAAACATGTCTTCTCATGCAGTAGAAATTTGAGAAATAAATTTTGAACATTTTGATGAACAAATCTAATATCTTTTGAGGTCTGACAAAAAAAACGCATATGGTTTTATGAAAAATAATGAATTTCGACCAAATAATGTCATTCCTTGAATTGAATGTTGCAATATTTAATAATTGTGCTTGAAATCATGTTAATAGAGAAAAATAATTATTTTATTAAAACCACGCATATTAAAATTTGTGGGAGAATTTCATTTTAAAATGTGATGCAAAAAAGACAATAATTTTGTACCTGTTGTACATTAAAATCTTTTTTAAAATTAAAATTCTCAGTAATGAAAAGGAGAACGATGTGTGAAAGTAAACTTTGTTTATTTATTTGAATCGTCTAGATAGATAACTATTCTTCTTAGCCCTTAAATATGGTATTATTTGAATGTTACAAATTTCTTGAATTTCGTGAAGGAATGATTGTTCTTTTTTACCCACTTGAATATGATACATTTGAATTTTTGCAAATTCTTTTGAATCTCTTGAAGAGAATATGAATAATGAATATTTATACTAGATAGTGCAACTATTTTCATTATACTTAAAGGTAGAAAATACGTTTTTTAAAATTTATAATAATGTTAGAAGCAAAAGTCAATATTATATCAAATTTTGTAGACTTGATTGAAGATTTTAGAAAAGAAAATATTGTTTTGCCCCAATGAGCAAAGTTTATAATTTATACACTTTATTCTCTAGTAAATCATAGAGAAGTCTACTAAAATTGAAAGGTATACGTTGTAATAGTTATTATCTAGAGATTACAATAAGAATAATATATGATATTTATTTGTTATATATATTATCTGTACAAAAATGTAAGTCTTAACTTAATGATTATACAATAAAACTCTAATATTGTATAAAACAATAAATATCAAGATCTTTGAACTAGATGTTTTTCACAATAACATTAATTAGAATAACATACCTTGATCCATGAAGTCTTCTAAGGAATTGTGTTTAATTTCTCTCCTTGGCCTTCCTTTAGAACTTAATTAGGGTTTCTTGATGAGAAGAAAGAACTACTTCATGAGGCAGAGAGAGAGGACCAATCCCTAGGATCTTTATATAGACACCCCTCCCATTAGGGTGTTTAATTAGGGAATTATCTTTTACTTAATTTAGGAATTATCTTTTACTTAATTGACCTAATAAAATAATAGGCCTAAAAGTAGATAATGTACATGTGTCACATTAATGATAATATTAAATTTAAAATAAATCTAACATTCTCCCACTTGGGCCATTTGACGTTATTTACTATATATGTTAATAAACATAATGCGCATAGAAGAAAAAGTTTTATCTTCATATCAAATATCATGTCAGACAAAGAAACTACTAAAGGATCATGGCGGTCATACGTCATTGCATTAATATACTCCCTTCCATGTATCACAAGAATAGTTCTTCATCTAACATGATCTATAATAAAGAAAATCAATAATGGTCCAACAATAAGCGTCTTTATTAAAGACAATGTCCTGTTTGATTTCGTAATTCATTTATGGATAAGCGTCTATATACCAATCACAAGAAACATGATCGTAAGATAAAATCAGAAACATTCAATAAATGAGCTCAGAGTGTCAAATAACATAATAATATCAATAATGACATCCAATAATGTCAATACGTTCGACATGTTCATTAAATGTCTTTGATGGCAATTCTTTAGTCGGTGGATTCGCAATCATAAAATTTGTGTTAATGTATTTGATTGACACTCTTTGTTTCTGAACTACTTCTTTTCTTTAACAACAAAGTATTTTAATTCAATGTTTAACACTTTAAATACTTGTCGTTTAGAGAAGAAGACTGTTGTGGAATTATCACAATAAATTTCAGTCCTGAAATTAAAGTTCCACAACCATAAACCATACATTAATTGTAGCCTTAAAGCAATATGCTACAAATTCAACTTTCATAGTGGACGCAGAGATGATAGACTGCTTCACACTCTTACATGAAAGTGCTCCTCCACATAATAGGAACAAATAGCTAAATATTGGTTTTTCATGTATCCACATACCCAACAACGTCTGAATCTAAATATCCAATCACCTTAAGATGATCAGATCTTTCTGTAAGTAAGCATATAATCCTTTATTCCTTGCAGATAGATACCTTAACACTTTCTTTGCAGCTTTTCAATGATCCATTCCTAGATTACTTTGATACATGTCCAGCATATCGACAACAAAATTGATGTCTGGTATGGAACAAGTTAGTGCATACATTAAAATTTCTGATAATAGAAGCATACGAAATGGTATCCATTTGATTTTGTTCCAATTCATTCTTTGGACATTACATGAGACTAAACTTATCTCCCTTCTGAATTGGAACTAAGAGCATTCATCCACCTTAAATCTCTTTAAGACTTTATTAATATATGTTTTTTAAACAATCCACATGCTCGATCATGAAACATTTCAATTCCAATCACATAGGATACCTCTCCCATATCTTTCATTAAAAAGTTTTTAGAGAGAAATTCTTTGGTTTGACATAATAAACCAAAGTCATTATTAGTTAACAAGATATTATCAACATACAGAACAAGAATTACAAACTTACTCCCACTGATCTTTTGATATATACATCGATCGACGATGTTTTCTTTAAATCCAAAAGATGTGATGGCATCATTAAACATAAGATACCATTGTCAGGAAGCTTGTTTAAGTTCGTATATTGACCTCTTTAGCTTACACACTATATTTTCCTTTCTTTCAGCCATAAAACTTTCTAGTTGATTCATGAGCATTTCTTCATCTAAATTCCTGGTTAGAGAACACTACAAGAATTTTTGTCTTTGCCCACGCAAGAAAACGTTGGCAGATCCTCAAAAAAGTGTGGGCAAATCCTCTGCCGACATTTTTTTGCATGGTCAGAAGCTCATGGCCAGAGCTTCTGCCCACGCATTTTGACATTGCGTCGGCAGAAATGCCCACGCAATGAAACGCGGGGGTAGAAAAGCCTTTTTGCCCACGCAACAAACGTCGGCAAAAATCGCTTTTGCCCACACAACACAATTCATGGGTAGAAATTGCATTTATGACCCACGTATTACCCGTGGGCAAAACACTTTATGCCCACGCTACAACTTCCGTCGGCAAAACTCAATTTCTACCCACACATGATTTGTCGACAAAAATGAGGATCTGGAAAGAAAAAACCTTTCTGCCCACGCATGAAACGTCGCCATAGCACTATAACTGCCAAGTATATTATTATATTATATATGCTTCAAAATAAATATTAAAATAAAATATATTCAACATGTAACAGCAAATTTAAAAAATGTATTCATCCTTAATTCTTTGATCAAAATATCATCCCAACAATAATTACAAGTGTTTGTGTTTCCTGAGCTATAGCTTCAACAAATATTAAATACACAAAAAAGTTTCACTGGTTAGTTGTTCTTCACAAAAAATGTTTCACTTGGTTAGTTGGACTTGATCAGTTGGTCGATCTTCACGCAAAATGACATTTACATCATCTTCAAAATATATAGACCTAAAAATGAATATTAAAGTCCAATCAGCACAACATGCTCAATCTTACTTGTTTGAAACGAATCATATATCAAAATTAATAAAGTTCATTCATTTGCATAATTTTCAAGTCCCATATGCTATATACAAAGTGTCAAAGTAGTTCATATGAGTCATATTGATTCTCAAAACAACCTAAAAATGCTTTCACCCTCAAAACAACTACCTAAAGAGTGTCTAAGTAACAATTTCACCCTAAAAAACTAAAAAGTTCCTACAAAGTGTCCAAGAGACTTGCTAACTCCCAAAACAACCTAATATTCCTTACGTGTCATTTTGAGTTTCAAAACCTAAATGACACTATAACTCCCAAAACAACTTCAAAATACCTAAGTATTCCATTCAAACTCAACAAACTAAAAAGACAACTAAAAAGTACCTAAAAAGTATCTAAATGACACTATAACTCCCAAAAACAACTTCAAATACCTAAGTATTCCATTCAAACTCAAAACAAACTAAAAAGAACCCAAAGAGTGTCTAAGTGACACTTTTACCCTCGAAAAAACTTAAAAAATTCCTAATAAGTGTTCAACAAACTGGTCAACTCCAAAACACCTAAATAGTTCTTAAGCATATCATTTAAGTTCAAAACCAACTAAAAAGTACCTAAAAAGTGTCTAAATGGCACTTTAACTCCCAAACAACTTAAAATGCCTAAATGTGACTTTCAAACTCAAAAACAACCTAAAAAACCCAAAGAGTGCTAAGTGATACTTTCACCCTAAAAAATACTTAAAAAGTTCATAAAAAGTGTTCAAGAGACTTGTCAACTCCAAAACACTAAATAGTTCTTAAGTGTCATTTTGAGTTCGAAACAACTAAAAGTACCTAAAAGTGTCTATAAATGAAACTTTAACTCCAAAACAACTTGAAAATGCCTAAGTGTGACTTTTAAACACAAAACCAACCTAAAAGGTGTCGAAACGACACTTTATCTCCCAAAAAACTAAAAAATGCCTAAGTGTGACTTTACAACTCAAAACAACCTACAAGGTGTCTAAATGACCATTTATATCCCAAAACAACTTAAAAATGCATAAGTGTGACTTTCAAACTCAACACATGGAGGAAAAAACCATTTTTGCTAAAATATATTTTAAGGGAAGAATAATTTTTACTAAAATGTATTTTATAAAAAATAATTTATATACATTTAGTGATCCTAGTATATGCTAAAGATTTTAATATTTAATGGCATTAGTTAACGCATTGTAAATTCTTTTTGTGACACTGTTTTAAAACACGTTGCTAATAATATTTTATTGCGACATAAGAAAATGTGGGTAAAAATAAAAGTGAGTAGGATTTAAGAAAAGTGGGAGAAAAATAAAATGTGGGATTTAAAAAGTTTTTGGCTACACACATTGGTGGGGAGAAACTAAAACTTTATGCCCACGCTCTTTGCGTGGGGAGAAACTAAATTAAGCGTGGGTAGAAACCAATCTTAATGATTTTTACTAAAACCACATAACTTTTTACCCACGCACATATGTTCGTCGGCAGAACTGATGTTATGCCCACGCATTAAAAGTTCGTTGGCAAAAATTAGCTTTGCCAACATTTTTTGTTGCATTGGCAGAAAAAACTGTCGCCAGAGACAAAAATTCTTGTAGTGGAAGCAGTTTTCACATCCATTTGATAAAGCTTTAAGTCATAGTGAGCAATTAAAGTCATAATAATTCTCAATGAATCTTTTTGAGAGACAGGAGAAAAAGTCTCTTTATAGTTAATACCATATTTCTAAGTATAACCTTTGGCAATGAGTCTAGCCTTGCATCGTTCGATATTGCCATTTGAGTCATGTTTGGTCTTTAAGACCCATTTACACCCAACTCTTTTACTTCCTTTAGGCAATTCTACAAGGTCCCAAACCTCATTGTAATCCATTGATTTCAACACTTCTTTCATGATATCTAACCATTTAGCAGAATTATCACTTTTAATGGCTTGTGAAAATGAAGCTGGATCGTTATCAATACCTAAGTCAAATTCTGACTCATGCAAATAAACCACATAATCATCAGATATAGTTGATCTTGTTTGTCTTATAGATCTTCTTAATTCTATTTCTTGTGGTTGCTCAATTACATGTTCATTTATCATAGTATCATAATGTGGAGTTTGATCATTAATTTTTCTTCTTGTGGATTATAAACAGAGTCAACAATTACAGGAACAACAACTTGAGAAGAAGTTATAGAAGGAGTTTCCACCCTAACTTCTTGAATTTTCACTTTACATGGTTCCAAAACTCCCAATTTTGTCATCTTTAAGAACCTTGGATTCGAGTGTTCAACTAGTTTCGTACTGTGGCTAGGACAATAAAATCTATACCCTTTTGATTTTTCTGGATAACCAATGAGGAAACCATTGGTTGTTTTTTAATCCAATTTTATTCGGTGGGATTATAAATGCTAACTTCCGCTTGACAACCTCAAACATGCAGGTGTCTTAAACTGGGTTTCCTTCCTATCCATAGTTCAAAAGGTGTCTTTGGAACTGACTTACTAGGAACCTTGTTTAATAAGTACTAAGCGGTTTTTAGAGCATACATCCACAATGATATGGGTAAATATGAATTAATTAACATACTCCTAACCATGTACATTAATGTACAATTACACCTTTCTGCAACACCATTTTGTTGTGGGGTTTCTGGCATTATGTATTAAGCACATATGTCATGACTTTCTAGGAATTTAGCAAATGGACCAGGGCACTGTCCATTCTCATCACATTTTCCATAATATTCACCACCTCTATATCAGACCTTACACTTTTAACATTTCTATCTAATTGTCTTTCAATTTCATTGATAAATACCTTTAAGGCAGTATCCTTGAGATTTTTTTTGGTTTTTTAATGCAACAAGTAGATATATTCATAACGTGAAAAATTATCAATAAAGGTAATGAAATACTTTTCTTCACCAAAAGATGAAACATTAAAAGACCCACAAATATCAGTGTGTATCTTTTCAAGGAGTTGTGAGCTTATTGTGACTGCTTTATTACTTGTGTGTTTTATTTGTTTCCCCTTAATACAATTCACACAAATTTCAAGATTAGTAAAATTCAAATCTGGAAGGATTTCATTCTTTACCAATCTTTAATTCTTTATTTGGATATGCTCATGCAAACCATCAAACTTAATGGTGGTTAAGGTACTCATTAGTATTCTAGCAAGTGACATATCAGCAGACTCACACTGAGAACCAATTTCCACAATTTTCATAAATTCTCAGCATTTTTCAGCCTTTTCTTATAATCGTGGACTTGACATTGTTTTCTACAGTCACACATAAATATTAGGCTTAAATCTATTTGATCTTTCCAAACATTATAGGAAAATCTTTCCTCTACACTGCTAGCATTAGTAAGTGCAACAGGTTTTTCACTTAAAAGTGTCAAATCAAGATCCAAAAAACGAAGATGGAATTGAAATTATTTGCACTAATTAGAGAAATTGAGTACGTTAAACTTGATTACAAACGTAGCTTGTGAATGAAGAGAAACGAAAACAAATATTGCAAATATGGAATAAATATGCTTATGCATTATTGCTTTGAGAAATAAACTAAATATACAATATAAATTAGATAACAATAATAATCATTGAGCTATTATTGAAGCTCTCTTTGGAAGATACAAACAATATATACAACATTCATACATAATTGAAGCTAACTTTAATTTCATGTAATTGGTAATTAAAAATGCTCAAACTAGATACATTAGTTATCTTTGGATAAACTAAAAATATCTAATCAAATATCTCAATTAACCACGATAAGATTCAAAATTATAAAACTACTAATCAACCTTTGGGCGATTTAAAATGTTTTATAATAATGAAATTCAATATACTCATGATAATAACTTTAATATTTCATAATATCATCTCCTTCATTAGCATCACATAAACATGAGTAATTGAATTAACTTTAACTTAATATCTATTAAACTTACTAATTTGGTCACTTTGGTGACTAACAAATTATTCATAATATAGATATCATAATAAAGTAATCATGACAAATAATTTATCACCTTAATTTGCAAAATACTATCAATAGAATATCTATAAGACTTACTAATTTGGCTACTTTGGTGACTAACAACCTATTCATAACATAAATATATCACAATAAAACAATCACAAACATGAGTAATTGAATTAACTTTAATTTGATAACTATAGAACTTACACTTACTAATTTGGCCACTTTGGTGACTAACAAATTATTTATACTATAGATAAAATAATCACAAATAATTTATAATGTAAGTTTGCAAAACATTATTAATTGAAAGTGTGATTATCTTTAGTAAAAGATAAAACTTAAATCTTGCATAATATGAATTCAAAAATAGTAATAGTTTGAATTTTGAATAAGCGATAATATGAATTTTGAAAACGATAGATAATCGATAGTGTGATTTATCTTTTATCCTTTTAATAAATCAAAAAAATAAAAGATTTTTCATTAATTTCTAAAATTTCTATGTTTTCATGAATTATCTTTCCTTTGATATCTATGTAAAACTTACTAATTTGGCTACTTTGCTGACTAACAAATTATTCATAATATATAGATATCAAAATAACATAATTTCAAGGAATTTACATCACATAATTTGCAAAATATTAATATTGCAAATAATTTTATTAATAAAATATGAAAATTTTATACATTCCATTGTGTAATTTAAATTATGAGGATAAAAATATACTTTAAATAATTATCATAATAAAACAAATACATAATTTAATTTGTTAAATTTGATGAATACTTTATATCATAATACAAATTGACACAATTAAAGCATTGCATACGAATTAAAATATCACATTTAATATGATAAATATGGATTCAAAATAAATAATAATATGAATAGACCATAATTCATGATTACTCAGAACAAAATTCATCTTTTGTGAACTAGAAGGCATCGACTAACCTTTTAAAAGAACACATAATCAATAAATGGATTTAATTAAGTTAGCCGACTAGTGCATGTGAAAATCTTTATTCACCAGATTTCACATGAGAATAAATTTGGATGGTGTCAATCGTTGTGGTTTTCCTTCATTTTATTATTATTATTTTTTTTTAATAATGTTTAAGCATGCATATACGAAAACACGTTTACTTCAAAATTCTCAATTGGTGGACGTAACAAAACTTGCAGAAACTGATAAAAGTTTCTTAATTTATGGAAACACAATTATTTTGCAGTGGAAACATAATAAAACATTAATGGAAAATCACAAGTTCAATCAAGGCGATACCACATGTAAGTCTTAACTTAATGATTATACAATAAAACCCTAATATTGTATACAACAATAAATGTCAAAATCTTTGAACTAGATGTTTTTCACAATAACATTAATTAGATTAACATACCTTGATCCATGAAGTCTTCTAAGGGATTGTGTTTCTCTCTTTTGGCCTTTCTTTAAAACTTAATTAGGATTTCTTGATGAGAAGAAAGAACTACTTCATGAGGCAGAGAGAGGACCAATCCTTACGGTACACCTCCCATCAAGGTGTTTAATTAGGGAAATATCTTTTACTTAATTTAGGAATTATCTTTTACTTAATTGACCTAATAAAATAATAGGCCTAAAAGTAGATAATGCACATGGGCCACATTAATGATAATATTAAATTTAAAATAAATCTAACAAAAAAAAACATACATAAAAAAGTTGTTTGATTTTCCTTATAAATTGAATTACACATATTCGTGTAATTGAAATGTATGCAATCTTAAACTTGAAGTTCATTGATCCAAATATATTTACTATTTAGAATGTTGGGTCATTTCTGGTCAATAGTGATGAAAATAATTATTGGAAATACACATACACATCCATGAAAGAACGACTCGAAGATTCTTCAATCTAATAAATTACATGTGTTGGTTGCTGAAGAAAAATTAATTACTAGACCTTCGCTAGTGTAGAATTGTCTCTTCTATTTTTAAAATGAACTCCTGGTTGTATATCTAGAATTATTAATCCACGAAGTGAACCATTTAAATATTTTATGGTTTTAGTTGACGCATCTAGTAGATTGTCACATATGTGTTTATTATCAATTAAAAAACTTATATTTGTGAGATTAGTTGCTCAAATAGTCTTAAAAGCACAATTCCTGATTTTGAAATTAAAAAAAAAAAATAGTTTTAATGTTAGTGAATTTACATCTCATACATTTTATAGTTATTTCATATTGATTGGGATAAGTGTTGAACATTGTTGATGGCAAAAATTGGACAAGGAGACTCACTTGACCTTCACGTGTTCCCGATGGTGAATTTGTATTTTGGGGAAGAGGTCACCTACAAAACAAACAAAATAATATTTTGGTGTGATGCTTGTTAAATACACTCCGATGCTTAAGTTGGTTTTCAACACAAAGGTCAAAGCAAACAATTTAGGGAAGAAAGTGAACTTACTTAATGTGGAACTATCATGTTCTATATGTAGTGGGGCTAAACTTCGGGTTTTCTTCATCCTTTTAGAAAAAGGACTCAAATTTCCTTCGTCCTTTAACGAAGAGGACTCTTAAGGGCTAGATTGGGCCACATGGTGGTGCCATATAGAAGCCTACCGAGGTGGGCCAATTGGGCCAGTCGACCCAACAGCTTTGTCTCTCTTCTTCGACATTTGTCTAAAGGAAATGAGCAAGTTGACCTCGACTTCTGAGGGCGAGGTAGGTCAATTGTGTCGAGCGGCCCAATTGGTTCGCCTTCTCGTCTTCAACATTTGTCAAAGTGAGAAAGGCAAGTTTTATTTCGATAATTATATTAATTAATTTCTAAATTTTTATAAATGTGTCAATTTAAACCCTAAACTAATAATTGTATCGATTTAAAACCTAACTTATATAAGTGTATCAATTTAAATCCTCCCTTATGTTTTATTTCGATACACTTATGAAAGTTCAGAGTTTGAGTTGATATACTTTCGAAAGTGTAAGGTTTAAATTGATATACTTATGAAAATTCAAAGTTTCAATTTACACAATTATTAGTTTGGGTTTAAATTGATACAATCCCAAAGTTTAGGATTTAAATTGATACAATTATTAGTTTAGGATTTAAATTAATTCAATCAACAAAGTTTAGAGTATAAATTGATATTTATCTAAAAATATATAATTTTAAAATTTATGGAGGAGAAAAGAGATTTGAGCTATGCAAAAGGGGGGGAGTAATTGGATTGAGAATGGTTGAAGGAATGAGGATAGGGACAGGTGTTAGATGGCACGAAACAGAGGCTGCAAAATCTTTGGAAGAGAGTTATGGATCTATACATCTACTCTAAACTTGATTCTCACTCATTAGTAAAGAATAGAATATCTCTATGGAGATTGGAGATTTCAGTACACTGTCTCTTTACCTCCACAAATTAAGTTCACATGGATATGACATGAGAGTATTGTTAATAATGAAGTTGTGTATTACACTCCAAATTTTATTTTTCTTTTTCCATCAACCATTTCAACTAAAGTATTCTAAAATGGCCAAAGGTTACGTTTTACAAGTATGTGTTTCCTTAGGTTTTGGATTTGTTAGTTTGAGTTGTTGAAATCTATGTTTGGAGTGTGGTTAAATCAAAGTTTAAAATATTGATGTCGATAGAAATATCGAAGTCTTAATTTTATGGAAATTTTGATGGAAATATCGATAAAATATCGATTTCGATGGATATTTCTGGAAAAATTATAAAAATTAAAAATTAAATTAAATTAGTAAATAAATAATTTATTATTTTCAAATATGTAAACATGTCTATTATTTATATTATATTTATATTAGTGGTAATTCGATGCTTATTTTTGTGTTTGTGGATTTTTTTTGAAATTTAATACTATGGTTTAAGTATGTGTTTCAATTCTAATTTGTTAAAAAAATGTATTTAATTAATTGATATATTTGAAATTTTAATAAGTAATAGATAATTTATAGGAGAATTTTTAAAAATAGAAAAGTAAGGGAAACTATTTACATAAAATAACAAAATTTTTAGACAGTTATGATAGACACAGATAGAAGTCTATCAGGGTCTATCAATGATAGAAATGATAGAAGTTTATCACTGATAGATGCTGTAGAAGTCTATCAATGTCTATCAGTGTTTTTTTGCTATTTTCTATAACTAATTTGAATTTTTTTTATATGTGAAAATTTCTCTAATTTATATGTTAATTATTTAATTAGAGTAATAAAAACTATATATTCAATTATATTGCAAACTTTGTTTTTGAGTTTAACAAAATTTGAAGTTAGGAGAATTGAACTTCTAGCCTAATGGTCAAAGAGTATATGCTTAAACTAGTGAGTTATGCTTACATTGGCAAAAATGTTATTGGGCACTTGCACTAATGACAAAACTAAAAATGAAAATTAAGTCCATAACCCAACAATTTAAAGTTTGCAGAAATGGCAAAATTAACAAGTCCATCCCAATTCAAATACCCGAGTGACCAAAATTCCCTCATAGTAAAAAAAAATGTGTGACTGCATCTGATTGTCATCTAATTACCATCTGATTGCCACCTAATTGTCTATGATACTGATTGCTATCTAATTGTTGTCTGATTACTGTCTGATTATTATTTGATACGAATTGGTATCTAATTGTTATTTGATACTATGTACTTTATGATTTCTATTTGATTGCTATTTGATACTATGAAGTAGTTTGTGATTACCCTCTAATTTCAATGTGATTTCTATTTGATACTATATAGTTTGTGATTGTGATTATGATTTTTGATGAAAACCAATATTGTTGTGTTATTTAATAATCTAATAGCCATCTGATTGACATATGATTACCTTCCATCTTTATTAATTACTAAGTAGTTTTCAATTGTCATCTGATTATCTTTCATTATTTATCAATTACTCTGTAGTTTCTAATTGCCTTCTAATCACCTTACATTTTTTGCCAATTACTAAGTAGTTTCTAATTGCAATCTAATTGTCATCTGATTACCTTACATTTTTTTTATCAATTACTACGTAGTTTCTAATTGCAATCTGATTTTCATTACCTTACATTTTTTTATCATTTACTAAATAGTTTTTTTTGTTGTCATATGATTATCTTTCATTTTTTTTTATCAATTGCTAAGTAATTTCTAAGTACCATTTGATTGTCATTTGATTACTTTCCAATTTTTTTTGTCAATTACTAAGAAGTTTCTGATTACCTTCTGAATGTCATTTGATTTACATCTCATTACCTTACATCTTTTTGTCAATTAATAAGTAGTTTTTAATTACCTTCTATTTAATACAGAGTAGTTTCTGACTATCGATTTCTATTTGATACTAAGTAACTTGTGATCACTATTTTATACTTATTGTTGATTTCTTTTCTATTTTCCTTCAGTGAAACATGAAAAATAGAAAGAACAAAGAAAATGCAAAAAGTAAGAAAGCGGCTGAAAATTTTTGAGAAAGGAGAGTTCAAAAAACAAAAAACCAAAACCGAAAGAAAACAAGGAAAGCTTTGGTGTAAGTAGTATATTACCATATTATATTTGATTGCATGTTGATTATTGTTAGATTGGCTACTCACTTACTCAGGTTTTAGTTCATGTATTTAGTGATATTCATGTCTGATACACTCATTACTTCAAAAATAAGTTACTCATCGCATGTTGATTACTGTTAGATTGATTGTTGATTCACTCATTTTAGTAATTGATGTCTGATACACTCATTTTTAAATCTAATTTAACAAGATATTTAACAGAAATCATATGACAATCGCATAGTATCAAAGAATAATCAAATGAAAATCACAAATAAGTTACACTCCTCCAACTTCAACCAAAATATGAACTAAAAAAAACCCAAAATATTATGTTACTTAATAGGATAGCCCAAAATGCACCATAACCAAACCTAAAGCTTCTTTCCCTTTTCTCAATTTTTAATTTATTTTATTACAACTTCATAGATTAAAATAAAAAAGAAATCATATCCCAAAAGATGGAACATTGTAGAATTTTACTCTCTCTTCTTTACTTCCTCAAAGTAAGGATCCCACCATCCTCCTTGTGCCAATAGAGAATATAAGAGAAGATCTATTAGGTGGTGTTCGTAACGTGAATTTCTGTTTGTGCTATGGAATTTAATCAAACAAAAAAAAATGCGAAGAAGTGGTTCTTCAAAGGTAACAATACTCTTCTCCATTAATATTCCAGTAAAAGCATGCTTAATCTTTGTTTTTTTTTTTCTGCAAAATGTTCTTGGAACAAAATTGGGCAAAACGATCATTCGCTTCTGCTACGGAATTCAATCCCATCACCCTTGCAACATCAAATGGAAACATCATGGTGCTTGGGTACTGTGCAAAGTATCCTAGAGAGTACTGCTCAAGAGCATGGCTGTCATTATATTTTGTATTCTTTTATGATCTAGTTAATGTTTTAGATTTCTAAATACTTAGTTTAAGCGCGATTTGGACACAAGAGTTTGTTTTACATGTTCATTGTTACCTAAAAAGAATTTTTTTTGGAAAATGTTGAGTATTACAAATACTCAATAAGTAATCCATCTGATCAGTCAAACATGTATATTCACACACAGACATGCAACCTATGCAATATGGAACCTTTATTATTTTATCTTTCTATCTTTTCATGGCTACTGTGGATAGTTACCTCATTTTTCAGTGTCTCAACTCTTTTTTGTACATGTGCAGACACTCAAAAGACCCACACCAATCAATAGTAGTTGGCACCAAGTCGGTAGAGCCAAACCTCCCCCATCACAGGCCCTTAATAAATAAATGAGTAATTGCCACAAGAATTTACATGACACACTTGCCATGACACATTTGGCATTCATAACCATGCATGAGGTCCCATAGCTTGTATATCAATCCTCACACGTATGCACATCACAATTATTCTTTACTATCACATGCATCTTAGATCACAGGTATGAATATTGCAATCACATTGAGCACACATTCATCTTGCACAGTTGAGTCATTTGTCATAAAACATCCATATACATACATGATAATCAAACACAAAATACATATATCCAATAGACCCTAAGGCTATTATCAGAACTCACTTACCTTCTTAGCAATCTGATCACACATTTAATTAATGTACTATGTATGTCCTTTATTTAGGTTAGATTTGTTATTTTCATTGTGCTTCATTGTCCATTTTATAGAAATTGAGTGATTCGAGGTCATTTTGGAGTTCTTTGGGAAGAAACAAGATCAAATTAGAGTTAATGAAAGAACTAAATCAAAGTTCAAAAAAAAAAAAAAAAAAAAAACCCGAGGGGACAACGCTGGACTCCATAAGGTTTGGCCAAATATGTGCATGAGTTAGTTTTAATCAATTTTGAAAATTTGGGTAGCATCTCGACGTTATCCTGTTTTGTATAAATGCATCTCTTCGATTTTTAGGTTACCTTTTGACCTTTTGAAGGAAGTATATTTTATTTTCACGAATGACCTATCATTTTCTGCATTCTTTCGCCCTCTTTTCCCATCTGTACTCTTAGATCTTATGAATTCTAAGTAGATTTTGAGTTATATCTCGATGTTTGGCTAAGTTAATATCGTCAATTCAGAGGTTTGTCAGACTTAGCCATGTGAAACGTTGTGAGATTACATTAAGCTTTTGCTATCATATTCCTCTAATTTTTTTTTTTTTTTTTTAGCTAGTTAGTATCATATTCTTTTGTTATTTATATATGTTATTGTGTTGTGTTGACAAATGATATTTTCTTTTATTATGTTGAATATTATGTCTCTGACTTTGGGCATATCCCATGGGTGGATATGTTACTTTTTGGGTTTGGTATTTTTCTTTCCTTATGTGGTGCATATTTAGATGTGCCTTTGATCAGTCGTTTAGGTTATGTTTTTTACGCTTGCTAATAGAGAATTATGTGTGCAAGAATGCCAACGAAAAAGAAGAAAAAGATTGTATCCGTTAGTGTGAGTGTATATGAAGAAATCTCTGCAAGAGTGTACTGCTATTACATATTGATCCATTTGTGCAATTTCGATAGAAGTTGTTTGAGATACTGGTTGATGATGAGCTCAACTAGGAGGTGAAGAGAAGGTGAAGTCGTTGCAAGTTGCATCAGTTTCAGGGGGAGCTTGAAACTGCAGACTCATCGTCAGCAATATCAAAGTTAAGGGGAGTCTAACTTGCTGCTAGTATTTGATTATATGGAAACTGAGTCTCTAAAGTCTTAGTTGAAGTGTAATTTGTAAAATGCTAAGATTTATTCTAGTGGAGTTCTTTTCACCTAGGCATTAAGCCTCCTAGACGTAGGTGGTGATCCACCAAACTGAGTTAACATATCTGTGTGTTATCTTCTTCCTACTTGTTATTTTATTGTTCGTCGTTTTGTTTGTGACATCTAATCTGTCTCGTGTTTTCTGGTGTGGATCCAATATTTAAATATATTAAGTGTTGTTTTGATCAAGAGCATGGTTGTTTCTATTTAATTGACACCTTAATAAATTAAGTTGTGTTCCTTCCACTAAATGCAAATCATAATCTATAATTGGTTATGTTAAATGCAATCAAGTAGCATTTAGACTATCTCGTATGTGTGTTTTGTTTAGATTTTCCTAAATGTTCATAGCTTTGTATAATAGGTCTTAAACTTAAAAGAGCATTGTAATTAAATTAGATTTCTAGTTTAGAGCGTCTCAATTAGTCCCCTAGAATTCAATGTCTTTTGATAAATAGTATGAAATGTCTTATTCCCAACTATTTAATTAATTTAGAAATTAATTCAACGTTGAAAGGATTATTTATCTTTAAGGGAGTCTTAAGGCTTGTCGGCGTTTCCAATTTATTCAATTGAGTCTTTAATAAAGAATTTGATTAAATCTTTAGTTTCGATGATCAATGTTACGTACTATCCTGATGTACTCCCGAATTGGTGTTAGTAGGCTTATTCTACTTTTATGCATATTTAGTTTCAATTGCCACAAACAACATTCAAATCCCTCAATTCCAGTTATATATAGGTTCGATAAAATTAATTAATTAATTAATTGTAACTCTCTATAGATCGATCCGTCCTACTACAATAAGTTACTGTATTCAATTATTTGATGAGCCCCAACAAAGAAAGTTGGGTATCTTATTATTTGGATTGAGTTAAGAGTTTGAAGAGACAACAAAACACGAGAAAATTGAAAATGATATATTTGGATTATGAGTTGAAAGATCACATATTCACATGTGGTTTTGGTTTTGGTCAGTCAGATATTGCAAAAATATTAAATCACGGGTCACTGCCATTTATTCCAAACTCCAAAACTCCCTTTTATTTCTTTTGTTTTTCTTTTCCAAAAATAAGAAATTAAATAAAACTTCTTTTTCTTGTCTTCTTCACATGCATTCAACTCCCAATCACTTTGTACTAGTCCACCATATATAACATTTTTTAAATTGAATATTTCATTTCTTTTAGTCTCCCCATTCATAAAACTTTTCAAACCCCTTTTATTTTGGGATCTGACCTATGCTGATTCTGTGTTATTGTCATTACGACTATGTTAGAGTGCGACCAAAATCTTGTATTATCTAGATAAAGCGGACAATATCGTAGTATTGTGAAGATGTGTTGAAGGATCCGTTGTCCTTAACAAATGGTATCAGAGTCATGCCTCTTACACTTAGTCGTCTCGGTGTGACTTGAAGACATAATCATTGTAATTTGTGGTTGAGATAATTGGACAGAGAATGAGCTCCGATGAAGAGGAGTTGGCATAGATATAAGTGATTGCTCAGGAGTAAACATGGATGAATGACTATTTGAGGGGAGGCTTTGGTAGTCCTTCGTTTGAGGTGAGGATTGTTAGAGTGCGACCAAAGTCCCGCATTGGCTGTATAAAGGGAAGATTTATAGTATATAAGTGAGGACAACTATCTATATTGATATGAGACCTTTTGAAATGAAACGAAAATCAAAGCTATGAGGGTTAATGCCCAAAATAGACAATATCATACCATTTTGGAGGTAGATATGTTCATTTTACTGCGAAGATCTCTACCATAGACATCTCTATTTGGAGGTAGTATTTGATTGTATTTGCTAACGGTGTTCTAAAGTCTTTAATGATTATGTGTTTTATAACAGTGGAGTTGAGTCTTGAGACTATTTATTGTTTGACTGCCATTTTAGTCGAGTTGTTTAAGGATATATTCTCCTAGGGTGCCTGCTCCAATAAAGTCTTTTAATGGAGCATAAATTTTGACTAGATTTGTTATTTTAGTATTATATCACCTGCGGCAAAAGATTTGAAGACTGGTTTAGTGTGTTGTTATCTATCATCTTTGATTAGGAGCATAATCTTCGTGTCCATAGATTCTACTTTTCACTCTCCTCAAACAATTCGTCAAGTTGTTCAGTTACATATTCCTCCATTGTTATGCATGGCTTGGAGCCTTCACAAAGAGAACCATGTAAAGCTCTTCCCCTTTGAAATAAGAAATCAAAATTGGTTTGTTTTTGTGAGTCCTTTTCTTTTTAGTCATTCAGTACTTTTAAATAAAAAAATCAATTTTTGACTTCTCATTGACAATTTTGTATACGTTCTCATATATACCATGTAATATATATATATATATATACAATTTAATCGATATTATTTATGTCCAATAAAATATAATTTAAGTGTTTGCGTTATTATGGTATTAAATTTTCATCAACACATTGATATTTCTAGATTTTCATGGATTCGATATCGACATGAAAGTTGAATCAACATTTTTATTATATCATAAAAATACTATGAAACACAAAACAACAAAAATAAAATATCACTAATGTGAATCTAATATAAATAACAAACCATATACTTATTTTAAAAGGCATAGAAAATATATATTTACTAATCTAAATTTTTTTTACTATTTTTAATAATTTTTTTCAAGAATATCTATCGATTTATCGATACTTTCATAAACATTTTCGGTAAATTTTGGACCTCTACATTTCGGTTGACAATATATATAAGTGAAAATTTCTCTCTTTCATATATCGTGCTATAAAAATTAATATTTTTTTTTGTCTTGTTTCTTAATACAATATTTTCTTATACTAATAATAATTAGGAAAATTTTCACATATAAAAAAAAAGTCAAACTATTTACAGAAAATAGCAAAAAAAAAAAAATATTGATAGACATTAATAGACTTTTATCAACATCTATTAGTGATAGATTTTTATCATTTTTATCACTGATAGACCCTGATAAACTTCCATCAGCGTCTATCACAACTATCTAAAAATTTTGCTATTTTGTGTAAATAGTTTCCCTTATTTTTTTATTTTTAATAATTATTTTCAATATGTTAGTGTTGGCTTTTTAATTAATCTCAAATTAATTAATTAATGTTTTGATGATAACAAACCTGCTTTTATTTATTAACAATTTGAGTGTTTTGAAGTGTCCATTGTGTAGAGCTTGAAACAACGGTTCCAACGCAATTTGAATCACTCAAATCGGAGTTCAAACGAAGAAGATATGACTGGAACAAGCTTAACGGAAAAATACCCGATGTCGATGACGTGGCGGCCAAATCATCAAAGTGGACCTACTAGAGGATGACAAGTGGAGAAATAGATAAGTGACACATCGAGCTTTTGATTTTTGTTGGTTTTAAAAAGAATGGTTTTAAAAAGAAAATGAATTTAATATTATTATATGTTTGTGTCTAACGGCTAGTTGTCTTTAAAAGAAAATGAATTTTATATGATTTTATGTGTGTGTCTAACGGCTAGTTGAGTTTAAATCTCAACCATTCAATTTTCTTTTACCAACATCTAATGGTCCAAATTTAATGTAGTTTCCAACAACTTTTCTCTCTTTTTAAACACTTCATCTTCTCCAAAATTATAACAACAATTTTACAACTTTTATTATTTTACAATCCTCCATAATTCATTAAGCTTCCATTGTTGCTCTCTCACCAAGCTTAAATTTTCTTCTTTTCATCTAATTCTTGAGAGAGATTTATTGTATTGTGAGGATTGATTTGTTGAGTGCTACAAATTTGTAAATCTACTCTTTGAGAGAGTTTTCCTCATCTTGTTCTTCATTTCTAAACTTTTGTAAGGGTTGCTCTTGATCCCGGAAAAAGAGTTGTTGTAACGGTTTGATCCTCAACCGTGGAAAGGATCGGGTTTGTTCTTGCGCCCGGAAAAGGAACATTGTAGCGGTTCGACTCTAAGCCGTGGAAAGAGTCAAGGTTTCTAGTGACATACCCAAGAGGAGCTTGGGAAGTGGATGTAGGCCGGTTGTGCCGAACCACTATAAATTTCCGGTGTCATTTTCTCTATCCCTCTCCTATTTAATTTTGCAATTAATTTGCTATTATAGTTTATTGTTTGAAATTAATTGCAACTTTTATTCCTTGAAATTAATTGGTCATATTTGTTTACTTTGATTGGTAGTTCTTAAATTTGCATATCTTTACCAATCTTATTATTAGAATTAAATAGAGTGCTTCAAAGTATTACTTTTAATTTCTTGATTACTTTGGGTTGAATTTATTTGCATGAAATTCTTGTTTAAATTACTTGTTAGTATAAAGTGTATTAATTTGTTTCATTGGGCCCACATTAGTAAAAAGTTTTAATTAGCTTAATAAAACCCTATTCACCCCCCTCTAGGGTTGCCATACCGGTCCAACAGTTAGGGCTCTTGCATATATAGCAAAATAAAAAAAAATAGCAAAATTTACCTTCAACCCATAGATAATGTCCAAAAAATTCATTGAAGACACAAAAAAATGATGGAGGCATGAAATTCTTGATTTCAATGATAGATTTCTATCACTATATGCTGTTGATATTCTCTGATAAACTCTGATATTGTATATGACTATTTATGCTAGATAGATTTCGATAGATTCTAATAGATGTATATAAATGTCTATCACTAACTTTTTTTTTTCAACTCTATCAGCTACTATTATTGATAGACTTCAAGTAACAAATAAAAGTCTATCAACAGTATAAATGATAGAATGAAGAAGAAGTATATTAATGATAGACTTCTATTACTATCTATTAGTTATATATTTCTATCACTTTATATCACTGATAACATCAGTGATAGACTTTTATCGTTTTCTATAACTCATATGAATTATAGACAGTGATAGAAGTCTATTAATGATTTTATTTCTATCACTTATAGACACTAATGGAAGTCTCACTAATATACTTATTTGATACTTTATTTGTTTGAGTTTTGTGTTTAGTGATAAACTTATAGTTTTTCTTTACATGTAGCCACCTTGATAATATGACGCTAAAGAGATAACCAAAACCTACCGTATATTGATAGACACTAATAGGAGTATATAGAAGTATCACTAATAGAACTATAAGTATATGACTTTTTTTTATATTTTTTTTTTGTTAGAAGTATGTCACTAATAGACTATGATAGAATTATATGTGCAATCTGATTACTATTATTGATAAACTCTGATAGACAATGATAAAAGTCTATCACTAATTCTATTTCTATCAATGATTTTATAATTTTTCCTCGTTTGGTAACCATTTGAATCTTTTACTTTTTCATTTTTAAAAATTAAGTTTATAAACACTCTTTCCACCTACAAACTTTTTGTTTTGTTATCTCCTTTATTTACCAATGTTTTAAAAAACTAAATCAAATTTTGAAAACTAAAAAAAGTAGTTTTTCTGGAAGAATATTTGATAGATATGTATGCTATGAGTGTCGATTTTCAGTTTGTTATATTCGATTGTGAACATCAAAAATAGAAAAACTTTCATCATATGAAGATTAATATCTATATCAATAGTAGTTGGAAAAGCGGATTTCGTCTCCCAAATCAGCTCCAAATAATTTTTTGTACTCACCATACCGTAGTAGTGGCAAAGTCAGGTCGAACACAGGGAACCACTAAATTTCTCAATTGAATTGCTCACAGCCTAAGGGTAACTAAGGGAGGGAGGGGATTTGAAGTTGTTTGGTTGTTTGATTGCCAAAATAATAAATTGCATAAAATTAAAGACAGAGAGAAAAATGGTAAAATTCAATATCAAAAGAGTCTAGCTTGGGTTGAAACGGAATTTTTCTATTCAAAATATTTGATCATCGACTTCTCGTTACCGAAGTTTACTCATTACTTAACACCTAACCAATTTTAATTAAAAAAAAAGCTAATTAAAAAGTCCTAAGCAACCAATTAGTCTAATTGATTAAGATGAGACACATGCATAATCGAATTATCCTAATGATATTAAGATCTAAAGAATATTAGATGGAACATTCAACTTTCAAGTGCATAGTTTAATGTTCGTTTGATTCCATTCTAAGTTGATTGGATCAAAACTAGTCTAAATTGATTTGCATGCCACCTAACTTATCGCTTCCTACGAATTAACCTACAATAATTTTCACGATTTGTAAATCAATTCTAAGCAATAATCATACATCACCAAGTGTATGATAATATGATCATAAGATAAATTAAAGCTGAATTGAATCTAACAATTCTAAAGACGGTTCAAAATCTTACAAATACATGAAATAGAGAAGGATTCTAAGAAACCCAAGCTAGAAAAGTGTTACCAAAGCCTATAATTGACATCATGGACATCTAAGAGTTGTTGGAATACATCAAGAACACAAAAAGGAGAAGAAAATAGATAGAAAATGATGTAGAAGTCGGTTGGCTCCCAGATACCTAACCTTAGGCGATTAACCAATTATTTATAAAATTCAAAGTGGCGTCGCAATGCTGACGGGCATGCATACGCAAATTCAGTTCGGAGCGTCGCAGCGCTCTAAGGCAACAGTGCAACGTCAAGGATTTTCTTCAAGATCCACGCTCTCGGGATAGCGTCGTGGCTTTAGGGGCAAAATGGTCATTTTGAACCTCTCTCTCTCGATTGATGCAATTTAGCTTTGTTTTGGCTCCATTTCAACTCTAACGCCTGGTTCTACCTCTCAATTGCTTGAAACATACAAAATAATCATATAAACACGTAAAACTAAGTAACAACCTTGAATTAAGCGGAGCAAGATAGAAGCTTTACAATGTTATCAAACACCCCCAACTTAATTCTCGATCATCCTCGAGCATGATAGAATAAAACACACATTCATGCAAAAATATGCTCACTCAAGTTGCTCCAAATAATTTTTTGTACTCACCAAACCGTAGTAGTGGCTGTTGGGTTTTATGTCCTAAAACTCGTAGTTTGCAAACATTAAACGTGCATTCTATATATCAATAAAGTTGTTATCGAGGTTATTCAGTAAACTTGTTATTGAATAAAGTATATTGTTGTTAATATAACTCCAAATCCAATAAACTAAGAACTCATGGCTATAATATGAATATTTGAACTATATGTAGTGACATAAAAGTGGATCAAGTTCGAGTAAATAGTCAAAACGATCTATAGTATAGGGATAAGGTTGTGTACCTTATCTTAGGGACACTATTGAATGCAACTCACTGTGTATTTGATACAAATGATGTGATCCTGAATCGTTCATGTGGAGACATGTGAGTGGGGGCATTCTATGCAATGAGTTTCCATAAGATCGGACCACGAAATAGTCACTATTACTTTATAACGTCGTTTGCTGTTAAATACTGTCTATTTCAACTAGATGACCTAGGTAACTCAATCTCAATCTTGAGCTAACTATGAACTTCTGTTTATTCAAGAGATTATCCTTAGATCTACATGGGTGAGAGTGACCCGAGTACGCCGACTCAATAAGCGTCCCATTTCAGGGGTAAGACCGAGTAGATAGTTGGGGACATAGTATTGCAAGACGAAATTTATTTTTACTCGACTTAGGGTTAGTAGATAGGTTGTTCCCTTAAGTACTGACTCTAGGTCTTGAACAAGGGGCCCCGTCCTCTCACTAGCCCGAGAGGGACTCGATTTAGTGATAGGATCACGAACCAATTATTCATTAGAGGATAAGTGGAACTTAAGAAACAAAATGTATTCATAGGGATAAAACGATAATTGTTGACCTAGCTATGATTACGGACAACCTGTGAAGGATCGAATTACTTATTATGGTTATATCAAGTGGACAGAAATATATCTACAATGAGAAGAGTGCAGCTATGGGCTTTAGTGGAGTGTCCCGTTAGTTAACGAATGTTGGTTAACTAGGTTAAAGAGTTTGATCGGTTAATATCGGATCGTTGGAGCTCATGATCTATAAGTCATTTAGGTCCCTCTACTAGCTCACAAATCTGAATTAGCATGGGGATCTAATGAGCCTACAGATCATGAGCTCCAACGATCCGAGATTAACTGATCAAACTTTTAACCTAGTTAACCAACATTCTTTAATTAACGGGACACTCAAAATCCATTGTTGTACTCTCCTCATTGTAGATATATTTCTATCTACTTGATATAACCATGATTAGTAAGTCGATCCTTCACAGGTTGTTCGTATAATTACAGCTGGGTCAAAATTACCATTTTATCCCTGTAACTATATCTTGTTTCTTAAATCTCACTGATCCTCTAATGAACAATTGGTTTATGGTTTAACTACTAAACCGAATCCCTCTCAGGATAGTGAGAGGTTGGGGCCCTTGTTCAAGTTCCGGAGGCAACACTTAAGAGAACAATCTATTTACTAGTCCTAGAAGCAGGTAGGAGTGAATTCCGTCTTGTAGGACTATGTCTCCAACTATTTATTCGGTCTTATCCCTATAATAGAAGGCTTATTGAGCTGGCGAACTCAGGTCGCTCTCACCCATGCATATCTAAGGATAATCCCGAATAAGCAGGAGTTCATAGCTAGCTCGACTAAGATCGAGTTACCTAGATCATCGAATTAAAATAGTCAGTGTTAACAGAAATGATGTTATATAGTATCAGTGACTATTTTGTGGTTCGATCTTTATGCAAACTCATTGCATAGAATGCCCCCACTCGCATGTCTTCACATGAACGATTCAGGATCACATAATTTTTGTCAAATACAAATTGGGTCGTATCCATAATGTTCCTAGGACAAGGTACCCAACCCTATCCCTATACTACCATTTTGGTTATTTACTCGAATTTGATCCACTTTTATGTCTCCACATAAAGTTTAAGTATTCATTCTAATAGTCATGGGTTTTTAGTTTATTGGTAGAGTTACTTAATTGCACAATTCACTTTATTCAATAACAACTTTACTAAATAAACCTAAATAATATTTTATATAAACAGTATACCGCACTGGTGTGCATATCTTTTCATAAACAGGTCACATTTTCTCCAAATTACAAATTCGCCGTAATTGTCATGTGAAGACGAGTGTGTGTTTTTTCCTATTCATATTTTAGCATCAACAGTTACTATAGCACTCTAATTTTATTTTTTTCATTTTAGTGTTTTTGACCTTCAAACTTTTCACGAATGTGAGCTTAGCTCAATGGTAATTTGCATGGCCTTCGTTCCTATAGGTCGAATATTCGATCTTTCATTCTCTCAGTTGAACTCAAAAAGGAAAAAAAAAACCTTCAAACTTTTCAATTTTATTACTAGATATTTAATCGAAAATTCGTTTTTCACTCTTTCGATATCTTAATTGTGTTTTAGACTTCAAATAAATTTCATTTGCTCCCAATTAAGAAAGCTATATATTAGTTGTTGATAGTAATTCTATATGTAATATATAGATTTATTTTTTTACAATGGATTATTATTTTTAAGTAGAGTTAACTGTTAAATTTAATAAAATAAAATAAAATCAAGAACTCCAGTTTATTTAATTTATTATTCCCGAAACTTGTTTCCTCTTAGTTTCTTTTTCTTGTAATTTTTTTTTGAAAATTGTATTCAAAATATTGATCAAAACTATAAAAACAGCCCAAATTACAAACATATCTTTTTTGAGAAAAATCTTTACATATAATTTTTTTTAATCGTGCATAGAATTCAAAACTACATCTTCAAAAGGTGAACATAAGTACAAAAATTATGGGCATACAGGTTAGGCTTCATTTAATAATCATTTAAAATTTAAAAGTTAAGCTTAAGTTCTCTCGATTTCTTACAATAGATTTCATCTTTCGTGCATAAAAGAATTAAATTCTTAGTTAAATTTAAAAAAACAAAATAAGTTTTTAACAACTATTTTTTTTAAGTCAGTAGTTTTTAAATTTTAGCTTGGGTTAATGAAAACATTAATAGAGAGTAAATAACAATGCAAGAAAATTAGAGATGGAGGGAGTGTTTATAAGTTTAATTTTACAAAAACCAAAAACTAAAGTCCCATTTAGTAACCATTTGGATTTTAGTTTTTGAAAATTGTATTTGTTTCCTCTCAATTTCTTACAATTGTTTTCACGTCTTTAAGTAAAAGAGTTGAATTCTTAGCCAAATTTAAAAAACAAAAACTATTTTTATAGTTTTCAAAACTTAGTTTTTAAAAATATTGGTAGATAATAGATAACCAATCAAAGCAACCTAGAAGTGATAAAGAATATTTATAAGGTTAATTTAAAAAAAACTAAATGATTTTTAAATGGAACATTGGTTACTAACGGGATTTTAATTATTTATTTTTGAAAAATTGTTACCAAATGGTCGGTTCAAACTTTTTTAAAGAAAAGCCTTTCAAAGACAGAAATTGAATGTTTTAAAATTTAGAGGAAGAAAAAAGAAGAAATTTTTGTTTATTTATCCTCTTAGTTTATGACTCAAGTTAACTTTAAATGACTCAAGTTAACTTTAAATCTTCATTCCTGTACATTTTATTTTCTTTTATTTTAAGAATTCAAGCCACAAAACCAAGTACAAATCATGTAATTACATGAGAAGACTAGACTACAAAATAAACCACTAATGGTTAGAGGTGTAGACGGGGGTGGGTTCGGAGACGGTGTAGACGGGAGTGGGTTTGAAGATGGTTTCTCCGTCTCTGTCCCCATCACCGCTCTCCATTTCATTCCTCATCCCTGTAAAATTACCTACGAACATCTAGGTGGAGATACCCCTAGGAAATTCGCGAGAATTAGGTTCTCCACGAAAAAATTTTCCCCATTTGATTTTTTTTTTTTAAAAAAAAAATCAATTAACTTAAATCACTATTATAAAAAAGTTTTAATTAAATAGATAAATTTCTCTTTAACTTTTTTATATGATTAGCTTTACCTGAACAATTAGAATTTAAAGAAAAATTACTCAAATGTTTTAGTATAAGAAAATAATTACTTATCAAATTATATATATAATCTAAATCTATTTCCGTCTCATTTTTTTTTGTTACTCCTTCCTACATTTTTTTGCCTGCACGCGGAATTTCTAGCTAGTTAGGAGCAAGTCTATGCAAGAAAAGTAGAAGAAATTTGATCTTCCAAAACCTAGCACGCAAGAGAATGTGCTCGGATTGTGACAGGTGAATGGGACAACTCCAAAAAGCATGCGCTAAATACTTGGAGTTGGAGGCATCCCACACTCTCCAAATCTCCCTCATCCTCCTGGTTAAAGCCCAAAAACAAATCAATTAAAGTAACAAAATTTCACCCATCAAAAGGCCAGAGATGAACTCTAACCTTGGGCGCGGTACTTGATGGCCTTAAGGCCAAAGAATAAAAAATGACACAATATTTAATAAACAAAATCCTCAAAATCATGTCGTCTAAACCCAAGTATTCAAATATTTGAACCTTAATACCTTACTCTAGTTACCTCTTGGATGACAAGTTTGTTTCCCTTTTTTCATGGAATCTACACTACATATAATGAGGAGAGGATTACAATCATAGTATTAAATTTCTATCCATATTTTCATGTTTATATGGATTTGATATCAATATGAGAGGTGAATCGATATTTCTATTATCTCGTAGAGAAATTCACAAAACACAACAACAAAAAATAAGCATCAAAATGTCATTAATATAAATATAGTATAAATAATAAACATGTTTATTCATTCACTCTCTTACTCAACCGGGATCCTCTAAGTCTCCTAATTTGTGGATTCATGATTTTCTTCGTCAATTGCTTTGTTTGCATTTACTTATTTTCGTTAATGAATTTTTAAATTTTTAGCAAAATCTAGAAACAAAATTAGTTTGAAATATAACAAACAAAAACTAATTAATAAAATTAGTATTCAAAAACTATATATTTAAATTTCCGCTCCTACATTATTGTACTCTCAAAATGCAACCAAGTATAATACTTCCAAAAAAAAAAAAAAAAACCATTAGGATAAAAAAGAAAAGAAAAGAAAAAGAAAAAGAGTTGTCACTTTGTCAATGCCCATGGCAACAAAAACAATTCGAAGTAGACAATATTTACAGCTTCAATTCAACCATGACCACGACCTCTGCTTTCTCTCTCAAACCCTTTCCAAAAGCAACGGCTCCGCCTTGATTTATGGCTTTTCATCTCACATTCTCTCTATTTCTACTCTCCCTTCTCCCACATTCTCTTTCTCTACAATTTCCCTTCTCACTAAACTAACCTCCCATTTCATTCTCTTTTACATCCCAATTTCTTTCACTCTTTGAAAGCTTCTGCTCAAGTTTCAGCCAAATAATTCTTACTACGATTTAGAGCATAACAATGCAGTCGATCATGTTAATTAACTTCTGGGTTCCACCCCAATTTCGGGATGGAGTCGATTTTCTAGAGAACTTTTTGTAACTTAAAATAGGGATTCACTGATTGTTGTCTCCTTTTTCGAGTTGCCATCTGTAATTTCAAGCTGTTTTGAGAAGTGGGGTGATTTGGGTTTGTAATTCTCAATGTGCAAAATGAAGGAATCTGATCAGAAGAGTAATTATAGTCATGATTGGGAAATGGGGTTTAGATTTTCTGATGAAGACAAGGTTGAGAAGTTGAAGAACTCGATTACTGTTTCGAGGTCGAGAATGAAGCTATGGATGACGAGGGCAATTACAACAGTGCTTTTATGGACTTGTTTTGTTCAGCTTATGGCTTTAGGGGAACTATGGCGGCCAAAGCTCTTCATTACTTGGCCCTCTCGTTGTTGCCATTTGGATTCTCCTTTGGCTCTTCAATCTTCCACTTCTCTTCCTTACAAAGTTTTTCTTCCACCAAAAAGTAAGTTCCAAGCTCTAAGGTCTTCTCATTTTTCACTTTTTGATCTGTTCCTTACAAATTATGGTGTCTGTTTTTCACAGGGATTTACAAAAGCAATGGCTATCTCATGGTTTCTTGCAATGGAGGACTCAACCAAATGAGAGCAGCTGTGAGTTGCTTTCTTTCTTGTACCAAATCATAGACACTAAGAACTGTTAATTCTCTGTTTTTCTGATTGTCTTTGTGAACTCTGCCATTGTTTGTAGATCTGTGACATGGTTGCCATTGCTAGATACTTGAATCTTACTCTTATTGTTCCAAATTTGGATAAAACTTCCTTTTGGGCTGACCCCAGGTGTGTTTATGGAAACCACACTCAATCTCTTATTTCAAATTTACCCTTTAGTTTAATTAGTTATAACTTCTAAATGTGTCTTATTTCTTGTCTTGTGATCAGTGACTTTGAAGACATTTTCGATGTAGATCATTTCATATTATCTTTGAGAGACCAGGTTCGGATATTGAGAAAGCTTCCGCCGAGGCTTGAACGAAGATTTGAGTCGAGAATGATTTACTCACTGTCACCTATTAGTTGGTCAAACATGTCATATTACCTTAATCAGGTTGGATTCATGTTCATGACAAGAGAGATTCTTGGAACTTTTTCTGTTAGACGTCTGTCTTTCAATTTCTTTTACTTGTTGTGCAATTGCAGATTCTTCCATTGGTCCAAAAGTACAAGGTTGTACATTTGAATAAAACCGATGCTCGACTTGCCAATAACGGACTGCCGATCGAGGTTCAGAAGTTGCGATGTCGGGTAAATTTTAATGCCCTGAGATTTACTTCTACAATTGAGGAGTTGGGAAGAAAGGTTGTTCAAATGCTGAGAGATAAAGGCCCCTTCTTGGTTCTTCATCTTAGATATGAAATGGATATGCTAGCCTTCTCTGGCTGCACCCGTGGTTGCAACAATGACGAAGTCAACGAACTCACAAGAATGAGGTATTGCCTTTTTTGTTAATTTAGATGGGCATTTGTTTCGTATACCCTAGATAACTTACTCTTGACGACTTTTGTGTTATCATTGTTTAGATATGCTTATTCGTGGTGGAAGGAGAAAGTTATTGATTCTGAACTGAAAAGAAAAGAAGGTTTGTGTCCATTGACTCCCGAAGAAACTTCGCTAGTTCTGAGTGCACTCGGGATTGATCATAATGTTCAAATATACATTGCTTCTGGAGAAATATATGGTGGAGAAAGAAGGATGGAAAATCTGGCATATGCTTTCCCTAATCTGGTCAGTTGATGAAACTAGAAGTTAGAAATGTGTAAATTCTGCTTGAATTGAATAGGCCCTTGAAAGTTTATGCCATCTTCTGCAAACACAGGTCAGAAAAGAGACACTGCTGAAACCGTCAGACTTGAAGTTCTTCCAGAATCATTCATCACAGATGGCTGCATTGGATTATCTCGTGTCGTTGGAGAGTGATATTTATGTTCCTACATATGATGGGAACATGGCGAAAGTTGTCGAAGGACATCGTCGGTAAGCAACAACTGCAATCTAGTAAATTGCTTAGTAAGCATATCTTGTAATTAGAAGGGTGAACAACAATCAGTTGGATTGGAATGATCTCATAATTCATGTTTGTTCTAATATATTCTTTTGATCTTTCAGATTCTTGGGATTCAAAAAAACCATTCTTCTGGACAGAAAGTTGGTGGTTAACTTAATAGATCAGTATAGCAACGGATCATTGGGGTGGGACGAGTTCTCTTCAGCTATGAAGGAAGGCCACTCTGATCGTAATGGAAGCTCAAAGAAACGAGTTGTCGTTTCAGATCGGCCTAAGGAAGAAGATTATTTCTACTCGAACCCGCACGAGTGTTTGGAAGCATGGGAAGAGCCATTAAGAAGCTCATGATATCATCAAAGGAGATTTTACAACCTGTATAATTGTTGAAGAAGTGAGAAGAGAACTGATATCCATTGTAGTTTTAGAATGGGGAGGAGAGGCTTTTGGGTCATCACTGACTTGAATTATGAATAAATGAGTTATTAAGAACATAAAGCCTCTCCTTTTTTATGGAACTTTTTAGATTAGCAAAAGTTGTAACAGAGGGAAATAATTGGATCATCCAAATTTTTTGCATTCTTCAACAGTGTCAGCACCAAATTTGATGGGATGACAATTGTAATGTAGAGGCCAAATAGCAATGTAGAAATCTATTTTTGTTTTTCTTAAATGAGTAATAAATCAATATTACTAATTTTTGTGTTTTTTGTTTTCCTTTATGATATTTCTTTGACTTAGTCTTGGCATTTTCATGTCAAATACATCAACTTGCAAAAACAATGTTATAGGCCAATTTTTCCATTCTATTTGACAAATCACAATCTCCACTAAATTGAAATATAAAGTTATTAGAGTTGTTTTTATAAAAACCGAGCTTTCATTGAGAAAAAAAAAAAAATAATATCACAAGAAAAAAAAATCTAGTTCCTATGCTCACAAGAAATAGATTCTAATCTAAGAGAAAAAAAAAAAACAGAGAGACTAACGCTTCTAACCAGATGACCACCTACTTAAAATTTAATATCGTACAGGTTTCTTTGACACCTAAATGTTGTAAGGTCAGGTGAGTTGTCCCGTGAGATTAGTCAATGTGCGTATAAGTTAGCATGGACACTCACGAAGATAAGAAAAAAAAATACTTCCAACCAGATAAAGATGAAAAATGATAGCAAACTTGTTCAAAATACTTAGAATATTAAGATTTTACGAGTTTTTCGACCCTATAAAATAGTGTAAGGATAAACCATAATTAAAGTGTACATATACCAATTCCACACCTACAAAATATTTAAAAAAAAAAATGATATTATAATTCCAATCTAAGTGGGAAGGCCAAGATTAAGAGAAGAATTTCAAATATAGACTGATAGAAAAGCACTAAGAGAGGAAGTTGAACTCACTCACTTCCAAACTCTTTTTTTCTTTATATATATATAAGAGATATGAAGTGGGTAGCTATCCAATAGTTTTGGCATGATGAGAACTCACCAAAATTCCAAAAAATTATAACATCAAACCATAGAATAAAATATGTTGACTTTGTGTTATACTCTCATTGGGCATCATATCACCCATATAAGAGTATTTAATGGATGCCATTATTGTCAACATTGCCTACTTTGCACTCAATACCCCACAATAAGAACTTCATTTTCAATTCCCCATTTAACCCATCTTTCAAAAAAAGTCCATGCATTCAATTTTCAAAGAGCTTAGTGATCCAAGAGAAAGCATATAATGTTGATTCAAAGGAGAGAGAGAGGAATAAAAAAGTGTTGGTTGGGTGATCCAAGGATGCACGTTTCACAAGGCAAAGTGTAAATTAAAATTGGTGTATAGTAGTAATTATTGTGGGCTGAGTTTGGCCACACCATAACTTTTGCACCACTCAACCACTCACTTCCTCACTTGCAATTAAGTTTCCAAAGAGAGAGAGAGAATGATTATGTGGATATATATGCTTATTTACCTAAAATAGTTTAGATATCACAATGATGGTGGAATAGGTGAAAGTTTTATAATTATTATTTTTGTTTGAGTTGAAAAAAAGGGAGTAAGAGAATTTGAATATACGGTTTAAGCAATATATTACACGTTAATTACTTTTGAGTTATGCATATTTTGACAATTTATTAGAGTATCTTAATGTTTCGATCAACCGATAGTATTTGACTTAACAATATTTATGTATCCTTTCAATGGTAATATTTTTTCAAATTTTATCTTTGAAATTAAGACCGAACTAAACCAAATAATTCGGTTTCAAAATTTATTCAAACTAGATTGAATCCTATTTTTCGATTTCATTAAGTTTTTAGTTCAATTTTTGCGATTTAGATGACCACTCCTAAAAAAGGCAATTGGAAGTTGCTTATCAATTCATGTCGTTAACAAGAACAACATACAAAACAAACCACTCCGGTCCAATTCGTTTGTATTCATGTGCATTTATCAATAAGTTTTTTTTAAATATATATATATTTTTTTGCTTAATTTATATTTAGTCTCTAAGTTTCAAAATGTTACTGTTGAAGGAGAAATTTTGGACCAATCACAAATTGCCACGTAATTTACCAAATTAATGGCGAAATTATAAAATAATTAAATTTGGGACTAATTAAATGTTACATGTGTCCTAAATTGAAATTGAAGACGAAAATTGGCAATCCCGTCCTCATTGTTGGATCAAATTAATTATTTTTTGGTTCAATTAATTATTAATGTTTGAGCTAAAATTTAATTAAGTCAAAAAATAGACTTAATTTGGCCCAAAGGTCCAAATCCAATTAGTTGGGCCCAATGGGCCAGGCCCATGGACCAATCAAGCCCAAGCCCCACCTGAGAACTCTATAAATAGAGAAGTTCTCTTCATTTATAAGGTTCAGAAATTTTATACGGAGAGAGCCTAGAGAGAATTCTTCCTACAAACAGAAGACTCCCTAACTCCTGAAGCTGAATCACACTTGAAATTGCTTGGAACACATACGTTCCTCCAAGACCCCAACTTCACATACATCCACACGCTCCGCTTCCCTACATCAAGTGCACGCATACAGTTGAAAGAGAATCAGAGGATCAAGTACTAGAGATCGAACCACATCCGCATTAAATCTACATAAACACAAGTTCAACTCCACGAAACACGTTTCTCCGAAAACCTCGTGCGAACAAATTGGCACGCCCGATGGGACTATCTCTACCTCTCATCTCTCTCTCTCAGCACTCAAATCAAGCAATGGCTTCTAAGAAAGTAGCATCCAATGCTCCTGCAGCATCCAATGCTCTTGCTGCGTCTAACATTTCTGCAGCAAGCGATGCATACACAAGACCCATCACTCGCAGTCACTCAAAGGGGATCATGTAGGAGAAGGAACAAGGTTCTACTGTCGCAGAGGACATCTTGAGGCGATTGACAAAATCTCCTAAAGGGGGGATTGTCATCAAGGAAAATCCTTTGTTTGACAACTTTGCTCCTGCCTCTGACCGGTCCAAGAAGGAACCACACCCTAATGTGATGTCCGTCATGATGGCTGACATAACGATCGAGGTAGCTATGGCTGAATTGGAGAGGAAGATAAATTTTCTAGCGAAAGCTCTCAAGGAGCGAGATAATGAGATCGCTGCCTTGAGAGAGCAAATGCAGGCTCGAAAAACTGTTGAGTCGAGCCACACTCCCGCTGTCAAGGCAAATGACAAAGGAAAAACTCCGCTACAGGAAAACCAGCTGCAGCACTCCACCTTCGTCGCCTCTCTGTCAGTCCAGCACTGATCACAAATACCATCAGAGCCCAGTATGGGGGATCGCCACAAAATTCTTTTATGTACACCAAGCCGTACACTAAAAGAATTGACAACCTTATAATGCTTGTCGGATACCAACCACCAAAATTCCAGCAGTTCGACGGAAAGGGCAACCCTAAACAACACGTTGCTCATTTTGTTGAAACATGTGAAACTGCAGGGACTAGATGAGATCAACTGGTTAGACAGTTCGTCCATACCTTGAAAGGAAATGCTTTCGATTGGTACACTGATCTAGAGCCAGAAGTGATTGACAGCTAGGAGCAGTTGGAAAGAGAATTCCTGAACCGCTTTTACAGCACTAGGCGGACAGTTAGCATGATGGAGTTAACAAACGCCAAGCAGCGGAAGGGAGAGCCAGTCATCGACTACATCAACCGATGGAGAGTTCTAAGCCTTGATTGCAAAGATAGATTCACTGAACTATCTTCAGTGGAGATGTGCACCCAAGGCATGCACTGGGAACTTCTCTACATCCTGCAGGGAATAAAGCCTCTCACATTTGAAGAATTGGCGACTCGCGCCCATAATATGGAGTTGAGCATCGCCAACAGAGGAACAAAGGACTTCCTGGTCTCAGGAGAAAAGAAGGACAAGAAGGATACAAAGGGCACCGTGAAAACTGTGAAGAGTGTCACAAAAGAATCTATGGTCGTCAATACGACCCCATTAAAATTTTCCTCTAAAGGAAGATATTCAAGAGCTGAAAAGAAAAATTATGGAGGCGAGCGACGTCGCCTAACTTTGAAGGAGAGGCAGAAAAATGTTTATCCATTCCCCGACTCTGATGTTGCAGATATGCTAGAGCAGCTGCTAGAGAAACAACTGATTCAACTGCCAGAATGCAAATGGCCGAAACAGTCGGGAAAAGTCGACGACCCCAACTGCTGCAAATATCATCGGGTCGTTAGCCACCCAATCGAAAAGTGCTTTGTGCTGAAAGAGCTGATTATGAGGTTGGTTCGTGAAAAGATGATTGAGCTAGATCTGGATGAGGTGGCTTAGAAAAATCATGCTGCGGTGGCAATGCCTTCAAGCGTTCCACCATCAACACTGTTTTATGATCAAGGAGAAAGTTTCATCCAATTTGGGACCTTTGAGCCTATAGTTGTTCGGTTCCAGCAAGAGATCATAATGACAGATCTTCAAGGCAAAGATGACTTTGTTGAAGATGACAATGAAGGGTGGATCCTTGTTACTCGTCGAAAGAAAAGAAAGGCGAGCTCCACCAAGAACGAGTTGCGCTTCTGTCGAGATTACAGAAGAAGAAGCAAGACTCAGAAAAAGAAAGCAAAGAAGGTGTGGAAGTCTAAGCTTGTCAAGGAGGAGGACGAGGATTTTCCTCAACCTCGGCGACTTGTGGCTCTGGAAGAATTTCTTCCAAGAAACTTCCTTAATGATCATCCAAAGGAAGTGTTAGAAGTTGTTGCGTGCCATGTCTTCAGCACAGCAGAAGGCGAAGATATTCCTTCAAGCTCGTTGGAGACCATGGTCGAATCAAAAGACCTACCGTTGTTCAACATATGTGACTTGTTGTCTCTCCCTCAGACAGCTAAGGCTACTCTTATTGATGCATTGCTAAACTCAGGTGCATCAAGTTCATCAAGTTTAAGCATCCCAGCCTCTAGGGTGCGTACATGTGCTTCTTGCTGCACATCTATAGACTTTTCGGATGAAGACCTATTGTTGGGATCAAAGTATCATAATAGGCCCTTGTTTGTCTCAGGATACATGCTAGAATAAAGGGTTGGTCGAATTCTCATTGACGATGGGTCAGCTGTCAACATTATGCCTAAGTTGACTATGAAACAATTAGGTATCTCAATGGAAGAACTGACGAATAGCAAGTTGGTGATTCAAGACTTCAATCAAGGCGGTCAACGAGCGATCGGCATGATTCGCCTGGAACTCATTATCGGCGACCTAAAGGCCAACACATTGTTCCACGTCATAGATTCGAGGACCACATACAAGCTGTTGCTGGGGCATCCTTGGATTCATGGAAATGGAGTGATAACTTCTACACTCCATCAATGCTTCAAGTTCTATCAAGATGGCATTGAGAAGGTTGAAGCAGATTCCAACCCATTCTCAGAAGCTGAGTCCCACTTCGCAGACGCAAAGTTCTACTTAAAGACCGATAATGTCGGTGAAATTATGCCCGCGGAGATTCCTCTAATAAAAGGGGAGGATAAGTCTCAATCCAAGCCACAAATAGATGCAGCAAAAGAACCAAGTGAAGGGGTCAGTACTTCTGACTCTCAAAAGAGTAAGGGATCTACTAGCTCTACGAACACTGAAACTTTGGAAGATGAGAAAGTTCCAAGTCCTCCAATCTTGCGTTATGTTCCTTTGTCGAGATGCAAGAAAGGCGAGTCACCATTCGCAGAATGCTCGAGGGGCTTGAAGGTCGGTGATGTGGAGATCTTAAAAGAAAGTTTTGTTACACCTCTTACAAAAATAACAAAACAAGAAATTCACAAACCAAAAATGGACCTAACGAAGGCGAATTTGCCTAAAAGACGAACAAAAGATGGGTTCGACCCAAAGGCTTATAAGCTGCTGGCAAAAGCAGGCTATGACTTTACAACTCACACCGAGTTCAAGAGCCTGAAAATTTATGAGCAACCTGAACTTTCTCCGTCCCAGAAGAAGCTTTTGCAGGAAGGATATGCCATACCTGCCTCAAGGAAAGGACTTGGATATAAGTCTTCTGAGCCTATTCGCATAATTAGAAAGGGAAAGGCAAAAGTGGCTGACAGCAATCACATAACGATAAAGAAGGTTTATAACTCTAAAGAAGGGAAAAACAATGGTCAAAGAACCTCTGTCTTCGACCGTATTCGACCGTCTGTTGCACGTTTCTTAGTCTTTGAAAGGCTAAGTATGACGGAAATAGAAAAAGAAGGTCAGCGCCCAACGGCTAACTTCGACCGACGCTCTGCCTTTCGAAGGCTTGTCATGCCTTCTGGGGAGGAAGAAGACATTCGTCATTCTCTAGTGACAACTCGACCCTCGGCCTTTGAAAGATTAAGTGTGCTTACGAAGAAAAATGAGGAAGCAGCTCGCGTGTCAATTTTCAACCGCCTTAAGCATGAAGGTGTTGAGAATCACTTTAACAAAAGGTCGTCTTTCGAACCAAAAGAAAAAGAAAAGATTCGCGGTGATGCCCCTAGTATACCTACAAAGAAGAGTGGAGGAAAACCTTACACGTCAATTTGGCGTCGTATTAAGTATGAGGTGCCAAGAACCATTCAAATCAGAAGCCCCTTTGCAAGACAAAGGAGGGAGGTGAAATTCGTAGTGCTGTTCCTTCACGAATGAAAAGGAAAATTTTCGTCACCCTCAATACAAGTGAAGGCTCTTTAAAGGTAAAAAGACGTGACGTTGTTTTTACCAAGCCTGACGAAAGTGAAAGCTTAGAACAGGAAGAAGGCGAAACTTCATGTCATCATATCACCGTCATCGAAGAGTTAGAGAGCGACATGTCTGAAGAAAATGTGGAGGACACCCCACTCACGCTTGAAGATGGTGGTCATTCTACATTAGATGAACTCAAAGAAGTGAACCTTAGCACAGTAGAGGAACCACGCCCAACTTTCATTAGCGCGTCTCTCTCAAGTGAGGAGAAGGGCGAATATATGAGCTTTCTCGCCGAATACAAGGATATCTTTACTTGGTCATATAAAGAGATGCCAGGACTTGATCCAAAAGTAGCAGTCCAGCATCTCGCAATCAAGCAAGGGTATTGACCCATCAAATAATAATTATTTGCTCCTTATCGCAAGAGCGTAAGTTGCACGATGCTCCTGGCCCGCATGAGCTTAAAAGGTGAATGACAACAAAAAAAAAACAAAAAAAAAATTTGTTTGAACTACGTTATGACTTGATCCCTATATATTATAAAGGGTACGTAGGCAGCTTGAAGGAAACTTTAAGTTTAGTAACGTCATAAAAAAAAAAAGTTGAAGATGCCTTACTAGGGGCAATGCAACAAATCAAAGGAGTGCATCGCTAAAGGTTGAAGATGTCTGCCTAGCTCCACCTCATTTGCGAGATCAGATCCAGTCTGCTTGACTCTGCCTTGTTTGTGAGATTAAGTTCTATCTACCTAGCTCTGCCTCATCTAAAAGATCAGCTTCGCTCCATCTCCAAAAATATCGGTGCAGCTCCGCTCCATCTCCAAATACTGGTGCAGCTTCGCTCCTTCTCCAAAATAGTGGTGCAGCTTCGCTCCTCCAAAAATGTTGGTGTAGCTCCTCCCCATCTCCAAGTGTTGGTGCAGCTTTGCTCCATCTCCAGATATGGATGCAGCTTCGCTCCTCCTCCCAAAAAATGTTGGTGTTGCTCTGCTTCTCCTCCAAAATATTGGTGCAATTCTACTCCATCTCCAAATTCGACAACTACATTGCAATTTTACTTTTGTCTTAAGTTCGATGATATCGTTGTCGCATCTCCATCTTCCAAGACATGTTGGTGTCTGGCAAGCTTTACAGGACGCATTGGCGTCCGGCACACGAGCACATGACGCATTAACATCTTCTAAGGAAATACATCAAATTGAGGCTGATCTTTCAGGGAGCAGGACGTGTTAACAAAGGATGGACTAGTATGTCACACCCTAAGTTGGTACGGAGCCCAGGTGCGTTGGCAGTAGGCCAATTTCTATTCGTCATTGCAGCGCGGGCGCGTCCGCGGTAGACCAACTTCTGTACATCGTTCAGCGTGCGGGCGCGTCAGCGGTAGGCCAACTTTTGTTCGCTGTTGCAGCGTGCGGGCCCGTCAGTGGTAGGCCAACTTCTGTTGGCCGTTGCAGCGCGCGGGGGCGTCGGCGGTAGCCCAATTTCTGTTGGCCGTTTCAGCACGCGGGCGCGTCGGCGGTAGGCCAACTTCTGTTCGCCGTTGCAAAGCGCGTGCGTGTTGCATAGAGTCAAGTTTTGTCCCAATGTGCTCAACATACCTGCATCGAAACAAACAAACAAAAAAAGTATATTCTAAGAAAAATAGTTACCTTGGACGTTAGCTTGTTTAGTGGGTGAAAATTCTATTCCCAAATGAAGAAAAACCTAAAGAAAAAAAAAAACTAGAGCTGTATAACAGAGATTATGGAAAAAATAGAGTTGAAAATAAAGATCTAACCGTTCAGAATGTGTCCCTATGTGTCTCGAACAGATATCTAAAATTTTAATACGATCCGACGGTTGAAATTCCGGCAAACGACAATTTTCCAGGAGCTGTCGCTGAAACAATTCTTAGTTTTATATGTTCTGTATAACAGAGATTATGGAAAACATAGAGCTGAAAATAAAGATCTAACCGTTCAGAATGTGTCCCTATGTGTCGCGAACAGACGTATAAAATTTTAATACGATCCGACGGTTGAAATTCTGGCAAACGATAATTTTCCAGGAGCTATCGCTGAAAAAAATACCCAGTTTTACATGTTCTGTATAACAGAGATTATGGACAAATTAGAGCTCAAAACAAAGATCTAACCGTTCAGAATGTGACCCTATGTGTCTCGCACAAGCTGATAAAATTGCAATATGAACCGACGGTTGAAACTTCAGTAAACGTTAATTGTTCAGGAGTTGTCGCTGAAAATCCGAAGTTCTATTTATCTTCTCCGTTATTTTGATAGATTTTTCGCCCACTTTTACTCATTAGGTCATTTAATAATATATATATATATATATATATATATATTTAAATTTCACGAATTAAAATTTGACCATATTCCAAATTTTATCCCAAATTCAGATCTTATAGATTTGATCTTAAATTAATTTCAAATTAAAATTTGGACATATTCCAAATTTTATATTAGATTCAAATTATTCAAGTTAGACTTTTATCAAATTTAAATTGCGGATAATATCTCAAATTTATCCCAAAATAAAATTTGGCCATATTCCAAATTTTATCTCAAATTCAAATCAAACTTCGAAGTTATCCCAAATTAAATTTGGCGATATTCCAAATTTTATAAAGTTTTAATCAAACTCATATACTAAATTCATAGTTTGATTGACATACCAAATAGAGTCGAATTCAAGAACATATACAATTTGCATTTTGACTCAACTTCATCTTTTTCGAGATTCACCCACCATATACGTGTACAAATCTCGAAAAGGGGGCATTTGTTGAAGGAGAAATTTTGGACCAATCACAAATTGCCACATCATTTACCAAATTAATGACGAAATTATAAAATAATTAAATTTGGGATTAATTAAATGTTATATGTGTCCTAAATTGAAATTGAAGACGAAAATTGGCAATTCCGATGGTGCCACGTGTTTCCGTCCTCATCGTTGGATCAAATTAATTATTTTTTGGTTCAATTAATTATTAATGTTTGAGTTAAAATTTAATTAAGTCCAAAAATAGACTTAATTTGGCCCAAATGGCCCAAAGGCCCAAAGACCCAAATCCAATTAGTTGGGCCCAATGGGCCAGACCCATGGACCAATCAAGCCCAAGCCCCACCTGAGAACTCTATAAATAGAAAAGTTCTCTTCATTTAGAAGGTTCAGAAATTTTAAACGGAGAGAGCCTAGAGAGAATTCTTCCTACAAACAGAAAACTCTCTAACTCCTGAAGCTGAATCACACTCACACTTGACGCGCTCCGCTTTCCTACATCAAGTGCACGCGTACAGTTGAGAGAGAATCAGAGGATCAAGTACTAGAGATCGAACCACATCCGCATCAAATCTACATAAACACAACTTCAACTCCACGAAACACGTTGATCGGGAAACCTCGTGCGAACAGTTACACTTTTAGCCTTTAAGTTTTGAGTTTAATTTCAACTTAGCCCTTAAGTTTCAAAATATTACTATTTTACCTTTGAGATTTGAGTATTGTTTTAATTTGGTCTGCAAATTTCAAGATTTGCACTTCTAACCTCGATTTTGTCCTAATTACTAACTTTTAATCTTTAGTTTTATTGTCTATTAATTAATTTAAAATAACTATGAAATAAAATTGTAAATTTAATTTTAATAGTGATGAAAATTAGTGAAACTTAATTAATTTTAATTTTTAATCCTTTTTATTTAATTAGTAGACATTATCATAACAAATGGGAAAGTGAGTGTATAGGGAAAATCAAGATTAAAAATATAAATCTTGAACCTATATGGACCAAATTGAAACAAAAACTCAAATCTCAATGGTAAAATTGTAATAGTTTGAAATTTAAGAACTAAATTGAAACCATATTCAAAATGTAAGTACTAAAAGCATAACTTTTTAAAGATTAAGGACCAAATAAAAACTAGATTTAAAATTTAAAGACTAAATAGAATTAGATTCAAAATTTAAGGACCAAAAAATACTTTTCTTAATTCTTTCTAGATAGTTTACTAGTATTAAGAAACTTTTATAAGTATTTTACACTTTCTTGTATCTATTTATGCAAAACTTATGTGATACAAAAGCACCAATACACCCCCGTGTTTGCTTATTAATACACACGTACATATTATCAAAGATTGATATATATATATATATATATTTTAAAGTTCAATTTAGAAGTTTTTTAAATAAAATTTAAAATTTAGACTGTTTTTTTGTTTTTAGAATAAAAAATTACACTGTATTTGTTAACCATTTAAATTAATCATTTGATTTTTAGTTTTTTAAAATTAAGTATATAATCATTTTTCCTTCTTATAAGGGGTTTTCTTAAATTTGTTACTCTTTCTAAATATAATTTTAAGATTCAAACAAAGTTTTGAAAAAAAAAATTAAACTTTTTTTCTGTATTTTTAATTTGATCCAGAAATAAGAATAAACAATGTGCAGAGAAAAAAGAAGCACAATTTAGAGAGAAAAAAACTAAAAACAAAATTATTATTAAAGGGATAAGATTTGACATTTTTCAGTTTTTTTTTATGTTTATATTAAATAGTAAAATTGTTGAAAATATTTTCAAATATATCAAAATATCACTATCTATCAATGATATACAATGATAGATATTGTCATAAAAAAATTGGTAATGATTAGTTGAGGCATTAAATGGGTTACTTCCAAAAACTATTATCGTTATTGTATGTCGCATGATGATTTCTTCTTTTGTAAAACATATCATAAGATTTTGAATATCTCAAACTTCAGCTAGTCTTAGTATTCTTATGGAAATCATGCAAGAATTTAAAAAAAAAAACATGCAAAAGACATTTTTTTTCCTTTTTCTTTTGAAAAAAAAAATTCAGTAAGTACACTGAAAAAAGATGAAAAGTGGGCAATTCACATTTTTTACCCCCCCCCCCGACATTTATTTTTTGATAAATAACCCCCTCCCAAAAAACTTGTTATTTTGGACCCTTTCCACTTTTTAAAAAATGTAAAATTACCATTTTACCCTCGTCATTTAAAAAATCCCTCCCTTTCTTCTTTCTCTTGTGAACACACTCTCAAGCTTCCCCACCCCTTCCCCTTCTCCTTCCTCTCACTCAATTTCCTCTTCTCCCTCTCGATTCCCTCTAATTTTTTACGATTTTTATTGCTTCAATCGATTTCTTTAATCCATTGATCTCCCCGTTTTACACAACAGGTACATTCAGATTCTTCGCTTTTTTTGCGGGCTTTTTTGTTTGATGATTTTTTTATGCTTGAAGTGTTTAAATGAGGGTTGCATGTTAAAATCTATGTGCATGTTCATTCTTTTGAAGCATGTTCACTGTTATTCACTGTTTTGATAGCTAGGGTTTTTTGTATCTATTATATTTACTGAAAAATCTTAGATTTTGAGTACTTTCTGCCTTTAAACTACATTTTCGGCGTTCTCTGAATAATTTGGTTGTGTTTAGTTAGATTTTTGGCATAAAAATACCATCTTTATCTTCTGCATTTTGATGATGCCCGATCGGGTTTCATATGAGCCTCACTGGGAAAAGGTCGGGGTTAAGCAAGTTAGGGAAGACGAGTGGTCTAGGTCTTAGCTCGATCGTATCTTCATCGGGTACTGACCAGGTCAATAAGGACAGGGCATTTAGGGGGTATGGATTTGGTTGTGCCCCGGTTTGTACTCGGATGGGTCCGAACCGAGATTAAACCTTAGGGGTACCCGGTCTAGACTCGGGTCTGGGCTTAAGTTGTGGGCTAGACCTGGTCCTGGGGGGGAGGGGCGACCCGGTATGAACTCAGGTGGGGCTAGGTCAGGTATAGGAAGCTTGAAAACATACTTTTTGTCTTTTAGCCTGGTTCCACCCTGGCCGGGTAAGGACCGGGTTACTACTTGGGGTTAGACCTGGCTGTGTAGGATGGGTACTGTTTTTTGGCCCGATATGCCCTTGGCTGGGCTTGGACCCGGGTCAACGATACTTATATGATACTATTTTTGGCTCGATCCCGATCCTGGCCGAGTGAGGACTGGGTTACTACTTGGGTTAGACCTATCGTGCTCTAGGATGATGGGTTATGTTTTTGGCCCGGTTCACCCTGGCTGGCTTGGACTGGGGTCGACAATACTTATATGATATTATTTTTTGGCCTGGTCCCGATCCTGGCCGAGTGAGGACCAGGTCAAATGTGTTATATGTTTAGGCCTGGTACTGGGAGGTGACCTGGGTTGTACTCGAGTGGGTTTAGACCAAGTTTAATGCTTTTAGGATGATCAATGATGGGTTCTATTTTTGGGCTCGGTTCACCCCTGGTCAGGCTTGGACCAGGGTTCAAGATATTTCTATGGTACTATTTTTTGGCTCAGTTCCGAACCTGGTCGGGTATGAACTGGGTCAAACCAATTATATGCTACTATTTTTTTACTCGGTGCAGGCCCGGACCGAGTATTGGACTGAGTAATTACATTTTTATTTATTATTTCTTTTTCTATTGTTTATCTACTACTTATATGTATATATTATGCAGGTTTGATGGATTTTGTAATGAAAATAAACTCTGACAACCATTTCTCTGCTGCCCTTATATGTTGTGCACATTTAGGAAAAGCTCAATTGAGCATTAAAAAGAAATTGACCCCAACCCAATTAGCTATGTTTAGGGCATGCATGTTTTGGGCCTTATTGGATTCAAATATAATGTTTAATGGCCCCCTTATCCATTATATCGTATTGGGGGAGGTGAGGGAGAATATGAGGGATATTATTAGTTTTAACCTACTGGACATCCGAGTATCATTTGGGCGTAGGGAGTTTGATCTGGTGACAGAATTGAAACACCAGATCGTACAGAGGGATAGGGATACTTCACACGTTCGACTTAGAGATAAATATCTTAATAATATGGAGGGGTTAAAAGGGTATGAACTAGACGCCCAGTATCCATCGCTCCTGTTCGAGAACGATGATGATGCCATTAAGATGTCTCTTTTTTATTTCATCGAGTTTGGACTGATGGGAAGGGAGAGAAAGGCTAGCATGAACTATGACTTCCTAGGGTACATTGATGATTGGGAGAAGTTCTGCAACCTAGATTGGGGTAAATACATCTTCGACATGACAATGAAACGACTTAAGAAAGGGTTGCAGGACAAAGTGGATAAGTGGAAGGAGAGTACAGACGGGAAACAGTAGACGTATAGCCTATATGGACTCCTTCATGCTTTTCAGGTTAGTTTCTATAGCTAGTTTTAGCATTTTATACCTTCTTTGCATTGTTATTTGGCTAACAATATATATTTTATAATATTTTATACAGGTATGGGCGTACGAGACTGTTTCATCCTTGACTGGACGTGATGCGAACCGATTGAACGAGAATGCTATTCCACGCATTCGTCACTAGCTGGTCCTGCTCGCACTCTCCCTCTTATGCTTTGATTAGGGATGAGGTGTTTGGTGCTAAAGCGATACATTATTTTCTATTATTTTTATAATGATTGCGGCTTAATGTAACTTACAATCTTTCATTATAGGCAATTATCACCCTAGAACTAGTGGCAACCGACGAGGAGATCGTGTTCCTCGAACGCGTTGTGTTGCCACTTGAAGCACCACTATTACCACCGACACTTTTATTACCACTTGCACCAATTGTCCCCCTTACTGATGCTGAGAACTGGACCTTCCACGACTTATGCTCCAGACTTTAAGCATGCAAATCCATGAAAATCCATGCAATATCCCTGTAAGCATGCAAATTCATGCAAATTATACAAATCCATGCATTATCACCCTAAGCATGCAAATCCATGCAATATCACCTTAAGCATGCAAATCTATGCAATATCATCCTAAACATGCAAATCCATACAAATCCATGAAAGTTCATGCAATACCTGCAAGTTGACCCCAATAGAAATTGAAAGTTAACTCAGAAAATGACCTAGTTGCTTTATCGAAAATCTGTAAGACATCCTTGTTCTTGAAATTTTTTATTAAGTTTTCACCCAATGATGGTTACAGATACAATGAAACGCTTCTGGGTATGCCGTTGTAATTGATTTTTTTATGCTAGGGTGTCTATTTAACACAATAACCAAATCACGAACTACCCCAAATGCACTTCTTATTTGTTGAAAAAACCACAGCCAAGATTCATTAGTTTCTCTACCGGATATACCAAACACAGCTGGGTATATTTGATTGTTTCCATCAACCCCTGTCGCAAGCAAAAGTTTACCACTATACTTACCCCTTAAATGTGTTCCATCCACATTAAAACGAGGCGAATGCAATTTAAAAACCCCTAATAGAAGCACCCAAAGCCATGAAGACATGCTTGAAGTACTTATCTTCAGTCAATTCTTATGCAAAGGCAGAACTAAGATTTTCAATTTGTAGGGCTTCACCAAATTTGGGTAACATTTTGTAAGATTCCTCTGGTGACCCCCTAACTAATACTAATGCTTCTTCCCTTGCCCTCCATGCCTTGTCGTAACTTAAATTAACCTCAAACTTCTGTTTTATGTCTTTCACAATATCTTTAGGTCTGTATGAACGACTGATGTCTTCAAACTTCGACTTTACTAAATGCCCGATAATCCAGCTAGAGGCTTGTCTATGATCCTTAGTCAAGATTTCATTCTTACATGTATGTACATTATCTTACTTAGAAATCTTAAATATTTCACAACTTTTCATTCTAACGGCTCTAAGTCTCCATTCGCACTCTTCTACAATGCATCTAACTTTATATAGTTGCGTATTTGACTTCTTCACCCTAAACTAAAAATTACCTCTAATTGCTAACATAGATAACCGCAATTTTAAATCATTCTTAGATAAGAAAATGTCACCAACTTCTACATCCTCAAAAGAATAACACCGACCTGGCATGACCACTGTGCTACTAGATCGGTGTGATAAGTTACAAGAACATGTTGCATCTTGAGTAGGTTCTTCTTCAGCATATTGAGTAGGTTCTGCCTCGGCATAAGTGTTATTTCCATCAACAACTGCATCAACCTCGTCTCCACCATCACTTGTCTCCTTCCAATCCCAATCATTGAGATATTGAGTTTGGTCTACATCATCCCCCAACAAAATAATTGATGAGTTTAGACCAAAATATGTGGGGAACACGAGATTATCATGTTTGGTCTTGCAAGAGACTAGCCTAGACGTTGATGGAATTTCTTCAATTCGTCTGATAGATGAATTATGCAGATGAAATCCTTCGTTAGTTGAACATTTTGGAATTGTTGATACATAGATAGGTATTATTGAGACCTCTTCCCATGTCAGGAATGTGTAAAGATCTTCGTCATTACGAATGACAAATGTAGGAGCTTTAGACTTCAATTGGAGTATACATCTTATCACAAGATTGTACTCAACTGAATTTATACTGTTTATCCTGTAAACCTTAGCCAAGAATTCATTGTATACCGTTCTAATCTCTATGTCAAATCTCCTCATCTCTCCTCCATCGTAATCCTTTTCTTTTTCAGACCAAACACCACCAAACCAAACGCGAGGCATTTTCCTACACTATAAGAGAAAAAAATTAGTTTATGTAATATAGTATTAAAACAATAAAGAGAAAAGAAAATGTAAAAATTAAAAATTAAAAAAATAAAAAAACCCGATTAGCTCGGTCAGCCCGAGCCAACCGGGCCATAAAACAAAACGCCATGAACATCGTCGACACGGGTTTAGCCCGGCCAAAGCACACCGGGCGACTCCCCAGACATGTCTACCTGATCCCCGATTTGTACTCAACCCGATTTCCACCCCGGTATCTACTCGGTTCAAGGAGTACTGGGCCTTCCACCCTAATCTACCTACCCTGGCCAGGACACACCGGGCCACTCCCAAGACATGCTTACTTGATCCCAGTTTGTACTCGACCCAGTTTCCACCCCCGTATTTACTTTGTTTGAGGAGTACCAGGCCTTCCACCCTAACCTACCTTGTCGGGTCCCATCGAACCACTCCTTAAACCTACCTACCTACCTGAACCCCGGTTTTCACTCAGCCGGGCAAAGTCATACGTGGCTCAATAATATTCATGAATTAGGACAACCCGGGGTGGCCCGGTCCTATTTTATGAAACCTGGCCGGGCCTCCACAAAAAAGCTTCCCTCCCTTCACCGTTTCTTTTAAAACTACTCCTTGTGGAAATGGTATAATAGTATAACTAATCTTTATGGGTATTATAATATGCATCTATCTCACCAAAAAAGTTATACCAGAAACATCGAAATGAAAGCCAGTCAATAGTGAGTGAGGATTTGAAGTAGTAACATTGGTTTCTAAAGAGAAAACGAATTGACGAATTCTAATATTAAAAGAGAATTATCAATAAAAAAATATGTTAAATGAATGAAATACATACCTTCACGAATGAATTACATAGATGTTTGATAGTAGGTAAAAAGTCTGTTGAATGTTATTAGTTGGGATTGATAGATAATTAAGTGTTGGTTAGTTCGATGTACTAAGTAGGAAAATGTATAAAAGTAAATAACTATTTTACATTTGAAATAAAGTAAATAACTATTTTACATTTGAAATTAAAAGTAAACTAATTTAATTAAAAATAATTAATTTAATTTGTAGATAATTAAAGAATAACTATATTAAAAATGTCACAAAAAAAGACATACCCGGTGAGAAACCCAGTTCGGGGTGCACCCGGTGAAGCCTTGGGCGGGCAAATGCATACGTGGCCAAATTCTATCCACGAATTATTGTAACCCGGTCGTGGCCCGATCCTACGATATGAAGCCTGGTCGGGCTTCTAATGAAATTCTCCCCTTGTTTTATGTGTCAATTGTATTTTTTACAATTATTATAACATCTCTCTCACCGAACGAGATTCATCATAAAAAAAAAAATCAAAAAGCTGATTGCCAGTAAAGATTTAAACTAGCAATCATAGCTAATCCAAAATGGAAACTAGTGGTGGAATTATAATATTAAAATAAATTATCGTACTAAAACATGTTACCTTTTTCACAATTAAATTTTTTTTTTTGAATGAATGAGATACATACCTTGTTTCACAAATCAAAACTCGGAGATATATATTACAAGTTGTATGGAGAGAGATATGAGTTTTAGAGAGTTGTGAGAATTTTGGGAGTATAATTTTTTTTTTTTACTTACATATTTAATTGGTGGTTGTGTGTAGTTAAAAGGGTTGTTGGATGTAATAAGTTTGGATGAGGTAGAAAAATTAATTTCTAAATTTGGTGGGTAAAATAATTAATTTGTTAAGAAAACAATTAATTTTGTGGGTAAAATAATTAATTTGTTGAGATGTTGGTTGTTGAACTTAAGTATAATTAAGTTATTAAGTAGTGTGAGGGCAAAAGAGTAATTGTACATGTAAAGTTTTACCATGCTTACATCATTTTCATCATCAAGTGGTCCAAAAAAACAACTTTTCAAAAAGGGTTCATTTTTCAAAAAATAATGTGGGAGGGAGTCATTTTTATTAATTTCCCATGAAAAGTCACCATAAAACGATAAGTCATTTTTTTTTATAGATAGTGACATTTTATTATATTTATAAATAAGTTGATTCATTTTGCTATTTTTTTCCTGTTTGAAAAACACATTCTGAGAGTTCAAAATCACAATAAACAAATGTCAATGTTATTTATTAGTGTAAGAGAATTTAAGCTACTTCCAGAAAATTGTGATATTTCACCACCATCTAAGTATGACCACATTAACAAATCTCTCTATCCCCACACATACGCTTTCATAATATATATATATAAGAACCAAAATACTTCTTACGACCTCCTTGTTTCACATGTGTTACTATGAGATTTCAAACCGATATTTAATATCTCGATTTATTTAACAGAATTTCACTTTTTAAAATCTAGAATATTATCGTTTAGGGAACTTTAAATTCCATCTATCTCATCTATACAAATTTTCTTATACCCTCCATACATATGGAATTTTTAAACTTAGGAGTTGAATAGTAAAAATATAGCTTAATTAATTCATACGTGAATATCAATTAATTATTACTGTTAATTTAATTAATTATTAAATATAAATATATTATTTAGACTTAATATATTTCAGGTTTAAATACTTTGGTCCCTGTCTTTTTAGTTTTGGTTCATTTTAGTCCCTATACTTTCAACTTTGGTTCGTTTTGGTTCTTGTATCTTAAAATGTTCATTTTTGTCCTTGTACTTTCAATAAGTGGCCATTTTTTTCCTTCATTTTCATTTTTACTTCATATTTCAACTAATAAAATATCTAATTATTTAATATAAAATTTTATTATTAATTGATAATAGTCTAATTAATTTATATATATTTAATTATTTTTAATAATTAATTAAGTTTAATTAATATTTAATATAAAAAGTTCATTTATTTATTTTTATTTTAAGTGATTAAATCATTAATAAAAATAACATATATTAAATAAGACTAAATTTAACTTAGGGAAATTTTCACAGATAGAAAAAATATCAAACTATTTACAGAAAATAGCAAAAAAAACACTGATAGACATTGATAGACTTCTATCAGCATCTATCAGTGATAGACTTCTATCATTTCTATCACTGATAGACTCTGATAGACTTCTATCAGAGTCTATCACAACTATCTAAAAATTTTGCTATTTTGTGTAAATAGTTTTTCTCATTTTTCTATTTTTAAAAACTCCCATTTAACTTATGACTACCTTAAGAGGGTGTTTGGGTGAGGAGATGAGTTGAGATATGAACTCAACTCATTGTTTGAGAGGCCAACTTCGTATGTCTCTAACATTTTATATTATGTCCACCAACAGTACACTCAACACTCATCACTAGCGACCATTTCCGACGACCAACTTCGGCGACCACCTCCGACGGCCAACTCCAGTGACCACCTCCGTGGGTAATTCTGATAACTACCTCCAACGACTAACTTCAGCAACCACCTCTGACAGCCAACTCCGACAACATCCAACTACTGTTGTTGACGACCAACTCTGGCGACCTTCGACGGTGGTCATTCTACCAACTCATACAATCATTATTTTAAATTATGACTAGTACAAATTTGAGTTTTGTTGACACATGAGTTTTTTGTTTTATTGGCGTTTGTGACATAAAACCGTCAATATAACCTTAATTTACAACTTAAAAATAACTATTAATTTAAAAGTATATATAAAATATCAATCAATATTTACATTTAAGTTTACACACAAAATAAAAATTGTCAGACACACGAGTGTTTTTATTTTAAAAAGTTTTTATAAAAAGTGTTAAAATAAAAATGACTTAAGTAGAAATGTCACATGCACAAATTTGTAAAGTAAACCCTAAACCTCATTTTCCAAAACTCCCAACAATACATGTGTACTTAAAAAAAATGCAATCTATAATTTCTTAAAAAAATATGTGTAGAATTATAGAATATAAAAGTTTTCAAACAAAAATAATCATCATAAAAACATATTATATATGTAGAAAAAAAAATTGCACCAGATACCCCTGACATATGAACTCAGCACCCCAACACACCCAAAACATACATATGAACTCCACACACATCGCCCCAAACAGCCCCTAAATGTTATCTTACATTTAATTAATTATTTAATTTTGGTTTCTATATAAAAAATTGGTAACTCAAACACATATATTTAACTTCCAAACTTTAATTATCCTATGTATCTAAACACAAACATTAATTATCCCATTTAAAACCCAAACATTTAAATTCCATATATTTCATATTCAAACCTATGAAACAATATTTGCAATCCAAACTGGCCCCTAAAGAAGTTTAAAGCCGGTTAGGTAGAGAATTTGAAAATAAGGGATTCAAGAGTTGTATTTCATAATTTTACATCTGTGTTTGGTAGCACATTCAGAAATAGAATTATAATTTAAACAGTTATTTAAAATGTGTTTAATATTATATATTTATAAGGGTTGTTTTCAAATATAACAAAAACGAGTAAATTTATTTACATATATAGAAAAGTGTCATTGTTTATCACTGGTCGACACTAATAGACATCTATCATCTATCACTAATAGGCAAAGACATTTTGCTATATTTAAAAATATTTTCAGCAATTTTGTTATTTAAAATAATTACCATATTTATAGAACATAAAATTAGTTAGGTAATCCATTAATATTTAATTGACAATAAACTATTATTTTATAATATATTAAAGAATACATATTATATTTTTTTGAAAAATAAATTGAATTTATAACGTTGTATTTCTAAATATTTTTATTTTTATTTAATATGATTATGCATTTTAAAATTTAAAATTCAAAATTTGGTTACAATAAAAACATAAAAATATTACAATTTGCACGGTTTAGATCGGTCAATCCAAAAACAATTGTCAGAAATAGAATTTTGATTGTCGGTCAAACACAAATAAATTTGAAAATATAAAACAGAATCCGAATTATCTACCAAACAATCCCTTAATCTATCCACTTGAAAAATATATAATAATATCATTACAATTTCAAAATAAAACAAAAATCCATTTTTGCTAAGTTGCCACTCTTTTGACCATAGATTCCAAAACATTATATATGCAATCTGAAACAAAAGCATCATGAACTGGAAATGTTTTAACCTCATAACCATGCAACTAAAAATATTCTTGGGGCTCTCATTAATCTGGAAAATTACAGAGTACAAGATATTACAACAAAATCCAAGCTTTTCTATCATAACTCAACCTTATATCGAACTAAAAAAGAAACAAAAAACTTGACCTTATATCCATGCAACTAGGACCAAGGAGAAAGACATGTACAATCAAAGAAATCCCAGTTGCTAACAGACCATGACCTGGAAAAAAAATGGCCAAGATTAACCCCCCAAAACACCACCCATTTTAAGGAAAAAAAAATTAAATAATATACACTCAAGGATGGTAGAGAACAAAGGAGGCACATTTATAAAGAAGATCAAAGTAACACACTAGACTCCTGTTCTAAGCTTCTTGTGAACTTGTTCCGAGTCCTCGCTGAAGCAGCCATGTCTACTCTGTCCCATTACTTGATTGTTCAAACATCGTTTTTGTCATCCTGGGGAAATAATGGGTCCTATAACAGGAGAAATAGCATCACATCAATAAAACTAGCTAGCAGAAGAAAAGGCTTCAGAAGACTAAGGTGAAGATATGAACCTCTGAAAGGGGCATCGCTCTATTTGCTCATTTTCCGACATCAACTTTCACTGAGATGTTGGTTTGTGACAAATCAATGCCTGAAGCTTGCAGAGCCTGGGTCAAGGTACTTAGTAACCTGCTCAATACAGAATATATGTCAATCATAAAACAAAAGAAACCTAAAGAGCTTAACATGGATTAAATTACATTACAGAACAATTGAAGCCTTGTGAGAATATTTATGGGAAAAAATAGGGCTGGTAATTACATAAAAAGCCTCTTTCCACTTTCTCAAATCAATTAACTACCATCACAAGGACGAGATGAAACCAAGAAACTGCCTCAAGCAGGCAACTACACATTTTCACAATTTCAGCAGAGATATGTGAATTTAGCTAAAAGAGGGAAAGAAATTGTATCTTCTAGATTTTATATCAAGAAGATCAGACACAAATCACATAAAACTCATGGCAGATCCTCACCCATGGGAATAGGCACCTGAGATACTGTCCAGTTCACTTTCCACGGTTAGATCCTCCTGATCACTAACAGCATGGTTCAGAAAACCTGTGGTGGTACAGGTTCTACCCTGCAACAATCCAGTCTGGGTCTTGGAAGAGATGTTCTCTGATCCTGACACAGGTTCATCCAAAGATTCGGTTGATAAACTACTTCCAACCGGGTCAAATACAATTGGTTGTGTATGCATGCTCATCGGGAGTCCTTGCGTAGCGGAGATAGGAGTATGATCCACTGCATTCAACACTGCAGTAGGACCCAAGTCAGCATCCATCACATTCGACGCATTTGTTAGCATTGATTGAGAGAAAACAACAACACTCTCATGATTGGAACCCCTCTTTACCACTTGAGAATGATCAACATAACTATCAGCAGCTCCATAATTCTTCTGTCAGAAGTCAATTAGACAAATTACAATATTTTTCCACAGCGTTTCGGTGGCAAACATGTCAGGGTAGCTATTAAGAGTTTGTTCACAGTTTCATTCATGAATAAGGGGAGTTACATGTTCATCCATGACTTTCATAATTTCAAAAGAAAGAATAATAGTGTAAAAGGATTTCTTACATGAAAAGCATGATTAAACCACCTTTCTAACTCAATTTCCAGAAAAAAGGAGCAAGAAAGTCACAAGCTAGTGAATGACAAAATGAAAACAAAAGTCAATCAAGAAGATTATACCCATGGCATCAATTTTGAAGGCTCTGAACTCCATCCTTGGCATGAACCTTCGTACATATTTAACTTCTCTTGTAAAAATTGAATGTACTCAATTACCTGAAGTTCAAATATATAGCAAAGATTAATTCATCTAGGAAACAAGGGATCTCTCATTGTCTCTACCAATTCTCTACAAATATGTGAGACATACCTCTAACAAGAATGAAGCCTTATCTCTTTTTTGATCATTCTGAGGTATGAGGTCTCTCAAAATCTGAAATCTGCCCCCATCAGAACAGAATATTTCACAAAAACGTAGAATGTCACCAAGATCCTAAAAAGAAACCAACAATAAAAGGGCATATAAAACAGAAAAGAGAAAGTACCCTGAAAACTAAACCATTAACTCTTCAAAAGAAAATAAACCATGAGGTCGAGCAAAAAATTTTACATATCATTTCCAGAAGTGAAATACTGTAGCATCTAGAGGACTATGAAAATTATTTTCATAAAATAATCCTCAGGGAAAGCAGGGATATGACAAGTAAACGTGCTACCGTTCACAGACAATCCTGAACTAAGCAAAATTTTCAGACTTCCAATAAATATTCAAACAAGATAAAAACGTATTCAAATTGCCCTAACATCTGAATACCCATCCCATATATTTAGCTGAGAAACCATACAAATCCCCTTCACTTTATTTTCACCTAACTTAACCATAGGAGCATAAGACCACAAAAAAGCGGGAAAAAAGATTAATGGACTCTGAACTTGCCGCCATTTTTTAAAGTCAGAAAATAAAAACTTAAACGAAATGGTAATCTTCTTAATCAATATCACTTCTAGTTAAAATAATTGCTTCCTCAGCATTTACACAAGATGACAAACGAGGTAACAGAGATACAATTATCTCTCAGTAGGCTAAACTAACCAAAAGCCGCTCATATCAGCTCAAAGAGCGGAAGACAAAAGGCAAAAGTTTTTATTTCTTGTTAAAGAAAGATCAAATTACAACAGGAGTACAACTTTACAGTAGAAATTTAAGTATAAGCAGTAAGCAGCTGCAACACACCTTTCATTAATTTTACTCCTCCTTCGCTGCTCAGTGTCGGAGTGTTTAGACCGATGACCACTCGCCTTGTTTTCCCCACTCTTTCCCTCAATCTTCACTCCCAATTCTTCTAACAAACAAAAGATTAAACATCACTAAACACATTGAAACCCAACTCACAAATCATTTTATTTCTTTAAATTAAAAAAAATAAAAACTACTGAGGATTCAATTCAAAACCCAGAAATTAAAGAGAGAGAGAGAGAGAGAGATACTGTTGTTGTCGTCGTCGAAGCGTTCATGAATGGACTTGGAAGTCTTCACCATTGGAAACCGAATCCAGAGCCGAAACAGGGCATGGAATTTAAGATTTTGATGCTCCAACAAGAAGGTGAAAAGGAGAAGAAATGGAAGGGGAGGGATATTGTGAAGAATTCGGACAACACAGTAAGAGAATAAGAACAAGAACAAGAAAGGTGAGAGTGGAGTTGGGGAGCCCTAGAACTGGAGGAGAGGGTGGAGAATTGAACTCAATTGATTTTTTTTTTTGGTGTAATATTTAATTAAATTGAAACTATTGAAATTATTGGAAGGGTTCTGTTGGTAGTGGCGGGAGCTAACATGCGCCGAATTGGTGCTATCGAGTAGACCCTACATTTGAGTCACTGGTATTCGGCCTGAGTTTGGGCTTTGGCCTGTCTTTGGGTCTTTTTGTGTCTATGTCTATGAGATAACAATATAAATAGAAATGAGAGATTTTTACGTAAATGATTATCTTTGGGTCCTATATTTCAAAAATGTCTTTAAATTTGAATATTTTCAAGAAATGTTATTTTTAGACAAATTTATTCTTTTTTATTTTTTTATGTCTGAATTTTTTATGTATTTTTTCCTATTTTCAAAGTTCTTTTAATGATGGAGAGAGAAAGTGAATTTATGATTGAGAGAGAAAATGCATTTAATATGATTTTCTTCCCATTTTCAATTGGAGAGAAAATCTTTTTAATATTTTTTTTTTCATTCTCAATTGGAGAGAGAAAATGTATAATATTTTTTTTATTTTCCTTTTCACGTATCAATCATTTCTTTGATATTGTTTGTTATTATTTAACGTTTATTTTTTTGATATTATGTGATATATTTCACCATTTGTTTTGAGTTCTATTTGTTTTCAAGTAATATTCCATTGTTTATTTAGTATATATCTGAGGTATTCTGATATGTATGCACCTCTAATTAGGCAACGCTTATGTGTGCTTGTAATATATTCACCTAATGTCTGATATATATGTCACTCTAATGCAATTTTTATATGATGGTTTCTCTTAATTGAGTTTGTCTATTATATTTCTTTGTTTATTTTGAGTTCATTTGTATTTTGTGTTATTATCTCATATATACTATAGTTTAGATTCTATCTAGCATGATTTATAAATCTCAAATGAACTTAATGTTCAACATATATCAATGTATATATCATAAAACAGAAAGTCTCAATAAAAAATTGAAGATATATATCACAATATATATCAAAAATGATTATATACTTGCAAATATTCTAACCAATATATGAAATATACTAGTAAGATTGACTAAATTCTATTTAAGTAAATTTAACCGAAGCTCCCTAATGATTTTCAAATAAATAAAGCTATCTATCATGGTATATAAATCTCAAATGAACTTACTATTCAACATATATTAGTGTATATATCATAAAACATAAAGTATAAAAAAAATTGAAGATATATATCATAGTATATATCGAAAAATCACCCAATATATCAAGAACAAATATATATATTTATATATTGAAAAAACATAAAGGTACATATAAATCCATGACGACGGCGACGATTGGTGATAGGTGCGAGATCTTGGTGGCGCGCGAGTTGGAGTGAGATCAGAGAAGTTTGGCCGGAAAAAATCGAGAAAAAAACTCACTATCGGTCGAAACTTAAACGACGACCACGATGGTGGCCAAAACTTGAACGACAACCACGACGGCGCCTGAAACTTGAATGGCGGGAACGACGGACGACATGTTGAACGATGGGAAAGGCGTCGTCGACGGTGGTTGGGTGGTCCGAGGGTGGGAGGCGGCGGCCGAAAAGATGAGAGAGAGTGTTTTGGCAGAGAGATTGAAGAAGATGAAATGGCTAGAGTTTTGAGAGAGAGATTGAAGAGATTGAGGATACACGAATTTCTAGGCTATGCATGAGGGAGGGATACACAAAAACGTAGGTTTGTTTATTTATATAAAATGTAGGTGAGGATTAAATTGGAAATAACCATTGATATTAATGAAAATATGAAAGCAAGAAGCCCTTTTTTTTTTGTAAAAAATGGGATGTTTTAGACAACAATGTAAAATAGGCCTTATTTTAAGGCCTTTTATGTTGAAAACCCTAGAAATTATAGGCAATGACGAAAATATTGTTATCGGTGTTAAAATATGTAACTCAGATTTACGAATGGAAAAAATTATGAATATCATAGAAATTTGTAAAAAATTATTATGAATATTTTAGTGAAATTTTAGAACAAACATATTTAAGAAATAAGTTATAACTTTAAGCATATAAATAAATAATTAGAAGTCAAATATGATCGGTAATGGAATAATAGATAATAGTGAAGAACGAAAAATGATCATAAATTAAATATTTCATTAATAGAGTCTAAGTCATACAAAATGAAGGTCAGATACAAGATTCAATAAAATAAAGATGATTTAGGAGGTACAAGCCCATCATTAGCATAACTTATTTGGTAATGACAATATTACTCTCAAGTTATAGTATGCTCAAAGTTTCTATCATAATTAGAACTATGTCATCCATGAGTTTCAACATCAACCTCAATGTTATCAATAGGAGGATACCTTAGATCAAACCCTATTTCATCCAAATGAGGATGCTATAAAGAATGTAGATAATATAGAAGCTCTGAGTCTTCAACACTTTCACAAGGAATTTGTGGTCCTCGTGTATAGATCGATGTGTTACGCCCATCAATATAACTAAAGGAATCATAATCGCTTGAATTACTATAGTTACTATGAAAATAACCATAATTACTATTGTTATAGACATACTGTCCATGTCCATATTGACTGCCCAAACTCATCCCCTCCATACTTGAAACAAGTGACTTTGCATCAATTTGAGCATCATTTGAAAGGAACTGAATCCTGATGGAAGCATGTGATCCCATTCTTTGATTTCTTGAAAGAATTTTAAATACAAAAATGAAGAGAATGTTAAGCACCGTACCTTTGCTGATTCACAAATGCATCAAAATCTTCTCCTTAAACCGGTAGTCTACTCTTTGTAGTCTTTCTTTTCCACGAGATCTTCCTTGCTATGACTCTGGCAAAGATCTAGTTTGTGGGAACCGCTTCTTCAAAGAATAGAGTGAATGGGAAGAACAAATTTCTTAGAATTTTTCTAAGAAAATTGTGAGAATATAACAACCCAACTTTCTAAGACTTCTAGCAGGTCATTACCTTATGTATGTGTAACTTTGAAAGCAACTCTTTTCAACTTAAACAAAAGATTCAACTATTTTATAAAATAAAATAAAATAAAAATTGAATAGCATAAAAACTTTAGTTTGGGATACCCTTATTACAAACAATTAAAACATAAGTTTTTGAAAAACTAAAATAACAAAAATACTGAAAATCTAAAAAATAAATTTAGATGACATGGACTAGTTTAAAACATGAAAATTATGCAAAAACTATTTCTGGTCTCATGGTACTATCACATATTCTTCTTGTCACGTGTCGTGCATCCTTCTCTTACCTGAAAAACATAACATAAGAAACTAGTGAGTATAAAAATACTCAGTAAGTAACCTCATTAGGGGGGTCAGACTGTGCATTTATGACCTATAGATGTAATCATACTAGAGGGACATGCATACATCAACTAATCATGGATGACCATCTAATGAGCAATTTAACCCAACCTAACACGCATCTGATGACCCGGAGGCTCACAAACATAGTAGGGCACCCCTCGGCACTCGGTAACATAGTAGGAAACTCGTCGGTCTCGAGAACATAGTAGAAAACCCGTAGGCGTCCGATAACATAGTAGGAAATTCGTAGGTGTCTAGTAACGTAGTATGAAAATCGTATGTGTGTCTGGTAACATAGTAGGAAACCTGTAGGTGTCTAGTAACATATTAGAAAATTCATCAGTTTTCGATAACATAGTAGTATTAAGAGAGGAATCGTCACTTCTTAATTAAATACATAACATGCTTTCGGTAAAATTCATCATAAATCATAGTACATGTCTCAAAGTCCCACACATAGTCATATCAATCACATACTAGTATCATCATACTCATGAAATGGTGCTACTTATAACAGACTTCTCAATTTCCTCCAAACAAATCAAATCAATCAAAACTATCTAAATCGCTTGGCTCAAGGGCAGTTCCAATAGTAAGATTGCTTACCTTGAAAATGAGCCCAAATGATTAGTAAATCAAACTCCTCTTTAACTCGAGCAAAAGCCTCAAATCAACTCCATAACCACCCTAAACGTCCTTGAATACTGCTGGACAACGACTCCAAAGGCACCAAATTGCCAACCTAACCCCCAAAACACTATGGCCATCAAAGAATTGAATCCAACTTTTATTGGGCAATCAAGAACCAAGCAAAAATCAACCCAAATCACCAAGTAATTACAGCAAACCAACAAGCCTGGCGGCAACTGAAATGAGGAACGATGGCGTCCAAACTTAGGTAGCTTCGATCAGTAATTAGAGCACGCAACCTGACGAAAAATGACTTGAAACAGCGCGAATGGCAAATCTGGGCTTCACTCATGGCGACAGCGAGTGAACGTGACGACAATGGGTGTTGGGTCGATGGCGAGGACGAAAAGCGGCAGAGATGGGCAACAACGCCTAAGGAAGACATTGAAGAGAGAGAGAATGAATGAGAGAGACGGTTGGCTGGGGGTTCACTAAGAGAAGAGAAACTTTTTTGTATTGGCAAACTTCCCAAGGCACTAATATATATATATATATATATATATATTGAGACTGGTGTCCTAAATCTCTAGGATTCTCGTATTTTGTAATTTTTGTAAATATAAATTATTTATTCAATAAAATAAATAGTTATTTTATTCCATTCTATTTGCATTAACTCAATCAAATAAACTAAGACCCAAGATTATTTTATGTAAATTTAAATGTATGTGATTGACATACAAGTAGATCATTTTTAAGTAATAACATAAAAGATTTGTAGTATAAGGATAAGGTGGGTGCCTTATTCTGGTAACACTATGTATACGACCAACTTTGTAATTGTTACAAATGTTGTAAAGTGTTACAAACGATGTGATCCTCATCATTCATGTGTAGACATTTGAGTGGAGGTATCCTATACAAAGAGTTTGTATAACACAAGACCTTGAAATGTTTAATTTCTCTTATCACGCCGTTAATTCAAGGAATTAATATTTTATAGGATAACCACGAGTGACTAGACCTTAATCTGAGTGAATTATGAACTTCTGGCTATGAGGGCAATCATTTGATCTGTATGGGTGAGAGTGGCCAAATCGCCGACTCAACAAGTCCACCATTTTGGGGATTTGTCTGGTTAGGGAGCTGAGAACATATCTTCACAAGATGAAATTCATTCCTTCTCATCTTTAAGGTAAGTAAGTAAATTACTCTCTTAAGGGCTGATTCCAGGTCTTGAATAATGAGGTTCACCCACTCACTAGCTTGAGAGGGTTTAGTTTATAGTTGGACTATAAACTGTTTGTTCATTAGAGGGATCAATGCTACTTAAGAAGTTAGATGTAACTATAAGGGTAAAAAGGTAATTTGACCTAGATGTAGTTACAGGCAATTTGTGAAGGGTCGACTTAGTGTTGATTGGTTGTATTTGTGGATACAGAAATATATTTATAATGCAAAGAGTGCACTATAGCTCTTTAGTGGAGTGACTTGTAGTTAATGAATATTGATTAATTTAATGGGAAGTTTTAAAAATAGAAAAATAAGGTAAACTATTTACACAAAATAGCAAAAATTTTAAATAGTTGTGATAGACACTGATAGAAGTCTATCATGATCTATCAGTGATAGAAACGATAGAAGTCTATCACTGATAGATGCTGATAGAAGTCTATCAATGTCTACGAGTATTTTTTTTGCTATTTTATGTAAATAGTTTGACATTTTTTTTTTTGTGAAAATTTCTCTTAATTTAATTAAACAGTTTAATTAATTAATCCTATATCATTGGAACTTCTAATCTATAGGTCCATAAGGTCCCTTTGTTAGCTCATTAAGGGTTTAATAAGAATAAACTAATTTTTTATTAATTTGAATTGTTCAAATTAAATAAGGGAATATTGATATAATATATATAGATGCATTATAATATAAAGTTAATTTTGAATGAAATTCAAATTTATACTTTATAATATGAGAGAGATAAATATTTGAATAAGATTCAAATGTTAATTATATAAATAAGATTCATATAAAATTTAGATTCATATAAAATTTATAGGTTAAATTTAATATGAATATAATTCATATTAAAACTATAGGTTATAAGGAAATTTTTAAAAATAGAAAAATAAAGGAAACTATTTACACAAAATAGCAAAAATTTTAGATAATGGTGATAGACGCTGATAGAAGTCTATCTGGATCTATCAATGATAGAAATCTATCACTGATAGAAATCTATCACTGATAGATGCTAATGAAGTCTATCAATGTCTATAAATATTTTTTTTTCTATTTTCTGTAAATAGTTTGATATTTTTTCTATCTGTGAAAATTTTCCTAGGTTATATAATAGAACATTATTTGAATATGATTCAAATTAAATTAAATATGTGATATTTAATTAATTATATATCAAATATGATTTAATATATATTTTAATTAAATTAATATTATTAAGAGTTGTTTTCAAATATAAAAAAATGAGCCAAACTATTTACAAATATTGAAAAATTTGACTGTCTATCAACGATAGACCATGGTAAAATTCTATCGCTTGAGCAATAGACAGTGATAGAAGTCTTCTATCGTGGTCTATTATTCACAGACAGTGAAATTTTTCTATATTTGTAAATAGTTTGATATTTTTTCTGTTTATAGTAATTTCTCTATTATTAAATTAATATTATGAAATTAGTTTTAAGTAAAATTATTTAATAATATTAAATTAATAACTTCCACACAAGGGAATATTTTTTATACGTGATGTGAATAACCTCTCTCCTTCTCTCACATAAAAGAAGTGGAATGACAATAGAATAGTGGAAGTTTTTTTTTTTAATGACAGTAGAATAGTGGAAGTTTTTTTTTACTTAAAAAAAAAAAATCTCTGCAAACTCTCTTCTACTAAAGCTCTCTCAGTCTTCTTCCCTCACCAAAATCAAAAGAGTCCCACAAACTCCTTTTGATTCTTTCTTAGAGAATAGTAAGGAGGTGGTGTTCCAAGAAGTTGCGTTTGTTGAGTTCGTGAGGCGAGTTTGTTATAGTTCGTGGCATTCTGTTAAGGAGAACTTGGAGAAAAGAGAGTCTTCAAAGGTTTATTCTTTTCTCCCTTCAATCTTCTCTCAAAGCATGCTACTACTGTATGTTTGATGTTATCTCTGTTTCTATATTCTCTATTTTTAAGTTTTTCCAAAAGGAAAATTAATAGCACGTGACGGTCAAATGCTTCCGCAAGGAATTCAATTCATTGAATTGGTATCATAGCCAAATCATGCCTTTAGTTTTCATTTTGGAAACAAAAATTAGAGAAAAGGTGAGTTTCTGCATTATGAATGTTGGATTGTGAAATATATGTTTTCACCCTAAATAACCTAAAACATCTAAAATATGATCATACCCACCTTAAATCACCTAAAACATCTATAAAAATAAATTCCAATTGAATGTATCAAGTTTGAAAGTTGTTGCGAGAAATTGCAAGATAAAAAGTAGTAGCTAACAGACTATCTAAAATATGATCATACCCACCCTAAATCACCTAAAACATATATATATAAAATTCCAATTGAGTGTTTCAAGTTTGGAAGTTGTTGCGAGATGCTGCGAGATGTTGCGAGATAAAAAGTAGTAGCTAACAAACTATCTAAAATATGATCATACCCACCCTAAATTACCTAAAACATCTATAAAAATGAATAAATTGAATGTATCAAGTTTGAAAGTTGTTGCGAGATGTTGCGAGATAAAAAGTAGTAGCTAATAGACTATCTAAAATATGATCATACCCACCCTAAATCACCTAAAACATATATAAATTTTTTTTTAATTGAGTGTTTCAAGTTTGGAAGTTGTTGCAAGATGTTGCGAGATATTGCAGATAAAAAGTAGTAGCTGAAAAAATATCTATAATATGACCATGCCCACCCTAAATCACCTAAAACATTTATAAAAATGAATTTCAATTGAGTGTTTCAAGTTTGAAAGTTGTTGCGAGATGGTGCGAGATAAAAAGTAGTAGCTAACAAATTAAACTAATATGACAATACGCACCCTAAATGACCTAAAACATCTATAAAAAATGAATTTCAATTGAGCGTTTCAAGTTTAGAAATTGTTGCGAGATGTTGCAGATGCTTGTTTCCAGTTGTTTTAGGTGTTTGTTTGTTTTAATTTGTTAAAATGTTTGTAGAAATTAAAGAGTTTTCGATAATTTAAGGATGACCTAATGTTTCTCGTGGTCAATGCCTCAAAGTAGAATACTTCTAATGACGATGTGGCAATGAATGTCCTACCTCTCAAAATAGTGACAAGAGTTAATCGACCAAAAAAGGGGTCGTGGCAAGTTTTTTATGGTGGTTGTAAGTTTTTCTGTTGGAAGATCGATGCAAATTTTAGAAGATACAAAATAACGCCTAAATGTGAATATTGAGCAGATAAACGTGGAGAACATCTTGTTGTTTAATTTCCAAAAATAAATTTATTCTCAAGAAGCAAAACAAAAATAAAAACAACATAAAGGTTTAAGATCCAAAAATAAATTTATTCTCAAGCAAAGTAAAAATAAATTTACAAGTCATTGTAAACCTTCCCAACATCTCAATGAGGTTTAGTCGTCGTCCAAATCATCAAAACACAACTCAGTCGTCGTTGCCGCCGCTGTCAAAGTCTCCGCCTCTGTTTGATGGTGAGTCGCCGTCCAAGTCTGCACTTCTGTTCGTTGGTGCGTCGCTGTCTGAAGCTCCGAGCGTGGTCGTCGTTCGATGATGGAAGCCTGTGGTTGCCGTTCTTCCACAACCCTTTGTTCACACGAAATTTTCGAAGAAATTTAATTCGTGGAGTTGAACTTGTGTTTATATAAGTTTGATGCGGATGTGGCTCGATCTCTAGTACTTGATCCTCTGATTCTCTCTCAACTGTACGCGTACGCTTGATGTATGGAAGTGGAGCGCATGGATGCACGTGTAGTTGGAGTCTTGGATGGATGTATGTATTCCAAGAAACTTCAGTCTTCAAGTATGATTCAGCTTCAGGAGTTAGTGAGTCTTCTGATTGTAGGAAGAATTCTCTCTAGGCTCTCTAAGTGTAAAATTTCTGAACCTTGTAAATGAAGAGAACTTTTTTATTTATAGAGTTCTCAGGTGGGCTTTATGGGCTTGGGCTTGATTGGTTCATGGATCTGGCCCATTGGGCCCAACTAATTGGATTTGGGCCTTTGGGCCCTTTGGACCAAATTAAGTCTATTTTTGGACTTAATTAAATTTTAGCCCAAACATTAATAATTAATTGAACCAAAAAAATAATTATTTTGATCCAACAATGACGATGAAAACACGTGGCACCATTGAGATTTGTCAATTTTGTGTCTTCAATTTCAATTTAGGACACATGTAACTTTTAATTAGTCCCAAATTTAATTGTTTCTAATTTCGCCATTAATTTGAGAAATGACGTGGCAATTTGTGATTGGTCCAAAATTTCTCCTTCAACAAATGCCCATTTTCGAGATTTATGCACGTATATGGTGAGTGAATCTCGAAAAAGATGAAGTTGAGTCAAAATGCAAGTTGTATATGTTCTTGAATTTGACTAATCAAACTATGAATTTAGTACATGAGTTTGATTAAAACAAAATTTGGAATATGGCCAAATTTAATTTGGGATCAACTTGAAATTTGATTTGAATTTGACCTAAAATTTGGAATATGGCCAAATTTAATTTATGATAACTTCGAAATTTGATTTGAATTTGAGATAAAATTTGGAATATGACCAAATTTTATTTTGGGTAACTTCGGAATTTGATTTGAATTTGACATAAAATTTGGAATATGACCAAATTTGATTTGGGAGAACTTCGAAATTTGATTTGAATTTGAGATAAAATTTGGAATATGGCCAAATTTTATTTTGGGATAAATTTGAGATATTATCTGCAATTTAAATTTGATAAAAGTCTAAGCTTGAATCATTTGAATTTAATATAAAATTTGGAATATGACCAAATTCTAATTTGAGATCAATTTAAAATCCAATCTATAAGATCGGAGATTTGAATTTGAGATAAAATTTGGAATATGGCCAAATTTTAATTCGAGAAATTTAAAAAGAAAAAAATATATATATACCTAATTTATTAAGGAATTAGGGTTTAGGAATATATATATATATATATATATATATAGGGAACGGAGAAGACAAATAGAACTTTGGATTCTCAGCGACAACTCTTGAAAAATTGTATTTTGTCGGAGTTTCGACCATCAGATCATATTGAAATTTTATCCGACTGTTCGAGACAAATAGGGCCACATTCTGAATGGTTAGATCTTTGTTTTGAGCTCTAGTTTGTCCATAATCGCTGTTGTACAGAACATGTAAAACTGAAATTTATTTTTTCAGCGACAGCTCCCAGAAAATTGTCATTTGCCGGAGTTTCAACCGTCGGATGATATTGAAATTTTATCAGCCTGTTCGAGACATAGGGCCTCATTCTGAACGGTTAGAGCTTTATTTTGCGCTCTATTTCGTCCATAAACCCTGTTGTACAGAACATGTAAAACTGAAATTATTGTTTTTTTAAGCAACAGCTCTCGGACAATTGTCATTTGCCGGCGTTTCAACCGTCATATCATATTAAAATTTTATCAGCCTATTCGAGACACATAGTGCCTCATTCTGAACGGTTAGATCTTTGTTTTGAGTTTTAGTTTGTCCATAATCGCTATTGTACAGAACATATAAAACTGAGAACAGTTTTGTTTTGTTTTTTTTTAGGTTTTTCTTCTTTTGGGAATAGAATTTTCACCCCTAAACAAGGTAAAACTCCAAGGTAACTATTTTTTCCTTAGAATATACTTTTTGTTTTGTCAGGAGCGCCTAGATTGCCGCTTTGGCTTCTACGGAGGAATGATGAACTTGCGAGGGTCTGAGCGATTTGGTTCGCCATAAGATCTGAGCTCGTTCGCCGCCTAGAGGAACTTGCGAGGGTCTGAGCGATTTGGTTCGCCATAAGATCTGAGCTCGTTCGCCGCCTGGAACTTGCGAGGGTCTGAGCGATTTGGTTCGCCATAAAATCTGAGCTCGTTTGCCGCCCAGAAGAACTTGTGAGGGTTTGAGCGATTTGGTTCGCCATAAGATCTGAGCTCATTCACCGCTCATAGGAACTTGCGAGGGTCTAAGCGATTTGGTTGGCCATAAGATCTGAGCTCGTTCGCCATCCAGAGGAACTTGCGAGGGTCTGAGCGATTTGGTTCGCCATAAGATCTGAGCTCATTCGCCGCCCAGAGGAACTTGCGAGGCTCTGAGCAATTTGGTTCGCCATAAGATCTAAGCTCGTTCGCCGCCCAGAGGAACTTGCGAGGGTCTGAGTGATTTGGTTCGCCATAAGATCTGAGCTCGTTCGCCACCCAGAGGAACTTGCGAGGGTCTGAGCGATTTGGTTCGCCATAAGATCTAAGCTCGTTTGCCTTCTAAAAGAATTTGCGAGGGTCTGAGCGATTTGATTCGCCATAAGATCTGAGCTCGTTTGCCGCCCAGAGGAACTTGCGAGGCACCAATGCGTCTTGGAAGATGGAGATGCAACAATGATATCATCGAATTTAAGACAAAAGTGAAATTGCAATGTAGTTGTGGAATTTGGAGATGGAGTAGAGTTGCACCAATATATTTAGAGGTGGAATGGAGCTGCACCAATATTTTGGAGAAGGAGAGAAGTTGCACCATTATTTGGAGATGGAGCAGAGCTGATCTTTTAGATGAGGCAGAGTCAGGCAAATCGAATTTAATCTCACAAATAAGGCATAGTCAAGCAGACCAGACCTGATCTCGCAAATGAGGTGGAGCCAGGCAAGGATCTTCAACCTCAGCGATGCACCCCTTTGATTTGTTGCATTACCCCAGTAAGGCATCTTTAACCCTTTTTTTTTCATGATGTGACTGAACTTAAAGTTTCCTTCAAGGTGCTTATGTACCCTTTATAATGTATAGGGATCAAGTCATAACATAGCTCAAAATTTTGGCCGTGCAGTTTAGGCTCTTGCGATAAGGAGCATTTTACATACTTATCATGCATAAAATTTCTTAAGGAATTAGCCATTGATTGGGCCAATCCTTAATCCATCCTGATCGACAATCTTGTATGCTCCATTTGTGTAGACTTCTTTGACGATATAGGGTCCATCCCACTTAGGAGTGAACTTATTTCCTATATGTCTTGTTCTGATGATAGGTCTCCTTATAGCAAGCACTAGATCACCAATTTGAAATGATCAGGGCTTCACGTGCTTATCAAAGGCTTTGGACATTCGCACTTGGTAACATTCCAACGCCTGTTGAGCTTCTAGCCATTTTTTGTCAAGTGCCTCTAACTCTTGAAGACGTAATTTGGCATTTTCTTCTGTAGTTAGCCCCTCTTGAACTGCCGTCCTTAGTGATGGAATTTTCCTTTCCAATGGGAGAACAACCTCCACTCCGTAAACAAGAGAATATGGTGTAACTCTTGTAGGAGTGCGATGAGTAGTTCGGTAAGCCCATAGCGCTTCACCAATCTTCTCTTGCCAATCTCTCTTTGACTTAGAGACGATTTTCTTTAGTAGGTTACACAAAGTTTTGTTGAAAGCTTCTGCTAGCCCACTCGCAGCTGCGTTGTACATGGACGACTTGTATTGCTTGAATTTAAACTTTTCGCAAAATTTATCTATTAAGATGTTAGAAAATTATCTTCCATTATCCGTCACAATTTGGTGAGGAATTCTGTACCGGTAGATGATGTGAGTTCGGATAAAGTCTGCCACATTTTCTTTCTTGGCTTCTCTCAGCGCAATGGCCTCAGCCCACCTTGAAAAGTAATCTGTCGCTGCAAGGATGTAAGAATGTCCTGCTGACAACTTGGGTGTTATAGGACCAACAAGATCAAGTCCCCAAGCTTCAAAAGGCCATGAAGCCACAGTTGGATGCAGAGGTTCTGGCGGTTGATGTATGAAGTTTGCATGGTATTGATGAGCTTCACACTTCTTCGCATACTCCATCGAATCCTGGATCATCTTGGGTCAATAGTATCCCATCCTCTTCAACTGGAATTGAAGCTTCGGTCCAGATTGGTGTGTGCCACAGACGCCTGAATGTGCCTCCTCTAGCGCTTTTATTGACTCTTCTTTTTCGAAGCATCGAAGAAAGAGCCCTTCCAGGAAACGACGATATAAGGTCCCCTTATAGTAAATTAAGTGAGTTGCTCTCCTTCGCACCTCAGTTTTACGACGGAGATCTGTTGGAAGTTTACCGTGTTCAAGATAATCTATGATGGGTTGGCACCAGTCTTCCTCGTTAATTAAATAGACTGATGTCAGGTTCATTTCTTCGCATTCAGTCTCGATTGACGGTATAACCCACCTCTAGCAAAGCGATATGTTTAGAGTTTCATCGTCTTGAATCGTCAATGCAGTAGCTAGGTTTGCCAAAGCATCTGCTTTCTTATTTTCTGACCTTGGTACATGCTCCAACATTACGCTGTCGAACTTTTCCAGAAACCGTCTGACATAGGTAAAGTAAGGCTTTAAATCTTCATCCTTCACATCATACTGCAGCAAGAGTTGACTGATTATCAACTTCGAATCGCCATAAACTTCTATGTACGATATTCCCATTTCTAACACCATCTGGAGGCCAATTATTAAAGCTTGATATTCAGCGACATTATTTGAGCATAATTCACCAAGTGTAAAGCTATAAGGCAGCATATGTCTTTCAGGTGAGATGAGGACGATGCATGCACCCGCTTCGCTCCTTCGTGCTGCACCATCAAATTACATGGTCCAAGGCTCCGTAATTTCAACCAAGAAAACTTCCTCGTCGGGCAAGTCTTCGCATAACTTCCAATCTAATGGAATTGGATGATTTGCTAAGAAATCAGCTAATGCTTGTCCTTTAATCGCCTTTTGTGGCACATACACAATGTCGTATTGCTGAAGCAGAATTGCCCATTTGGCCAAGCGCCCGAAGATGATCGACTTGGATAACACATACTTAATAGGGTCAGCTTTCGCAACTAGGTGAACCGTGAAAGCCTGCATGTAGTGCCTCAACTTGTCTATCGCAAAGAAAAGCGCAAGACACATTTTCTCGATAGGGGAGTAATTGATTTCAGCTCCAGTTAGGGTCCTACTTAGATAGTAGAGAGCACGCTCCTTCCCTTTCTCCCCTTCTTGCGCCAGTAATGCCCCCAACGACCTTTCCTGTGCAGCAATGTACAATATCAACGGCTTGCCTACTAAAGGAGTGCCTAGGACAGGGGGATTAAGCAAGTATTTCTTTATGCTGTCAAAAGCATTTTGACAAGCCTCGTCCCGCTCAAAAATTTCTCCTTTTCTTATCAACTTTTGAAAAGGTTGACATCGGCCAGCAAGGTTGGAAATAAATCTTTGTATGTAAGCCAAATGACCTTGGAGATTTCTCAACTCGTGTAGATTTCTTGGTCTTGGCATCTTCTAAATAGCATCAATCTTGGACTGATCTATCTCAATTCTTCGATGCCTTACGATGAAACCAAGAAACTTTCCTGAGGTTACGCCGAACGCACACTTGAGAGAGTTCATCCTTAACTAATATTTCCGCAAGCGGTCAAACACAACTTTTAAATCTCTCACATGGTCTTGTCGTTTCTTGGACTTTACCACGAGATCGTCAACATAGCATTCAACATGTTTGTGCAACATATCATCAAATACTTTTTGCATGGCGCGTTAATAAGTAGCGCCAACATTCTTTAATCCGAAGGGCATCACCTTGTAGTAGTATATTCCCTTCGGAGTGCAGAAAGCCGTCATTTCCTCATCTGCGAGAGCAATTCGTATTTGATTATACCCAGATGACCCATCATAAAGGATAAGGCCTCGTGTCCAGTAGTCGCATCAACCATGATCTCCGTGATAGGCAATGGAAAGTCATCCTTTGGGCATGCATTATTCAAGTCACGAAAGTCTACACAGACGCGAAGCTATCCGTTCTTCTTTCTAACGGGAACAATGTTGGCTATCCACGTTGGATATTTGAATTCACGAATGAATCCTGCTTCAATCAACTTATTGACTGATGCTTCAATTTGAGGGATAAGCTCTGGTCGAAAGCGTCGTTGAGCCTGTTTGACGGGTCGATACCCTTGCTTGATTGCGAGATGATGGACTGCTACTTTTGGATCAAGTCCTGACATTTCTTTATATGACCAAGCAAAGATGTCCCTGAGACGCGCTAATGAAAGTTGGGCGCGGTTCCTCTACTGTGCCGAGATTCACTTCTTTGAGTTCATCTATTGTGGATTGACCACCATCCTCAAGCGTGAGAGGGGCGTACTCCACATCTCCTTCGGACATTTCGTCTTTCGACTCTTCGATGACGGTGATATGATGACATGAAGTTTCGCCTTCTTCTTGTTCTAAGTTTTCACTGTCGGGCTTAGTAAAAATAACATCACGTCTTTTCACCTTTAAAGAGCCTTCACTTGTATTAAGGGTGACAAAAAAATTTCTTTTCATTCGGGAAGGGACAGCACTATGAATTTCTCCTCCCTCATTTGTCTCGCAAAGGGGTTTCTGATTTGAATGGTTCTTGGCATCCTCATGCTTAATGCGGCGCCAAATTGACATGCGAAATTTTCCTCCACTCTTCTTTGTAGGTATACTAGGAGCATCACTGCGAATCTTTTCTTTTTCTTTTGGCTCGAAAGACGACCTTTTGTTAGAGTGATTCTCGACACCTTCATGATTAAGGCGGTTGAAAATTGACACGCGAGGTGCTTCCTCATTTTTCTTCGTAAGCACACTTAATCTTTCAAAGGCCGAGGGTCGAATCGTCATTGGAGAATTACAAATGTCTCCTTCCTCCCCAAAAGGCATAACGAGCCTTCGAAAGGAAGAGCGTCGGCCAAGTTTAGCCGTTGGGCACTGACTTTCTTCTTCTGTTTCCGTCATGCTTAGCCTTTCAAAGACTAAAGCACGTGCGACAGGCGGTCGAATGCGATCGAAGACAGAGGTTATTTGACCATTGTTTTCTCCTTCTTTAGAGTTACCAACCTCCTTTATCGTTATGTGATTGTTGTCAGCCACTTTTGTCTTTTCCTTTCTAGTTATGCGAACCGGCTCAGGAGACTTATATCCAAATCCTTTCCTTGAGGCAGGTATGGCATATCCTTCCTGCAAAAGCTTCTTTTGGGACGGAGAAAGTTCAGGCTGCTCATAAATTTTCAGGCTCTTAAACTCAGTGTGAGTTGTAAAGTCATAGCCTGCTTTTGCCAGCAGCTTATAAGCCATTGGGTCGAACCCATCTTTTGTTCGTCTTTCAGGCAAATTCGCCTTCGTCAGGTCCATTTTTGGTTTGTTAATTTGTTGTTTTGTTATTTTTGTAAGAGGTCTAACAAAACTTTCTTTTAAGATCTCCACATCACCGACCTTCAAGCCCCTCGAGCATTCTGCGAATGGTGACTCGCCTTTCTTGCGTCTCGACAAAGGAACATAACACAAGATTGGAGGCTTGGAGCTTTCTCATCTTCCAAAGTTTCAGTCTTCGCAGAGCTAGTAAATGTCTTAGTCTTTTGAGAGTGAGAAGTACTGGCCCCTTCACTTGGTTCTTTTGCTGGATCTATTTGTGGCTTGGACTCGGACTTATCCTCCCCTTTTATTAGAGGAATCTCCGCGGGCATAACTTCACCGACATTATCGGTCTTTAAGTAGAACTTTGCGTCTGCGAAGTGGGACTCAGCTTCTGAGAATGGGTTGGAATCTGCTTCAAACTTTTTAATGCCATCTTGATAAAACTTGAAGCATTGATGGAGTGTAGAAGTTATCACTCCATTTTCATAAGTCCAAGGACGCCCCAGCAACAGCTTGTAAGTGGTCCTCAAATCTATAACGTGGCACAATGTGTTGGCCTTTAGGTCGCCAATAATGAGTTCCAGGCGAATCATGTCGATCGCTCGTTGACCGCCTTGATTGAAGTCTTGGATCACCAACTTGCTATTCGGCAGTTCTTCCATTGAGATACCTAATTGCTTCATAGTCAACTTAGGCATAATGTTGACAGCTGACTCATCGTCAATGAGAATTCGACCAACCCTTTGTTCTCGCATGTATCCTGAGCAAACAAGGGCCTGTTATGATACTTTGATCCCAGCAATAGGTCTTCATCTGAAAAGTCTATAGATGTGTAACAAGAAGCGCATGTATGCACCCTGGAGGCTGGGACGCTTGAACTTGGTGAACTTGATGCACCTGTGTTTAACAATGCATCAATAAGAGCAGTCTTAGCTGTTTGCGGGAGAGACAATAAGTCACCTATGTTGTACGACGGTAGGTCTTTTGATTCTACCGTCGTCTCCAACGAGCTTGAAGGAATATCTTCGCCTTCTGCTGTGCTGACGACATGGCACGCAACAACTTCTAGCACTTCCTCTAGATGATCATCAAGGAAGTTTCTTGGAAGAAATTCTGCCAAAGTCACTAGTAACTGAGGTTGAGAAAAATCTTCATCCTCCTCCTTGACAGGCTTAGACTTCCACACCTTCTTCTTTGCTTTCTTTTTCTGAGTCTTGCTTCCTCTTCTGTAATCTCGACGGAAGCACAACTCTTTTTTAGTGGAGCTCGACTTTCTTTTCTTTCAATGAGCCACAAGGATCCACCCTTCGTTGTCATCTTTAACAGACTCATCTTTGCCTTGAAGGTATGTCATTATGATCTCTTGTTGGAATCGAACGACTATAGGCTCAAAGGTCCTAAATTGGATCAAACTTTCACTTTGATCATAAAACAGTGTTGATGGTGGAACGTTTGAAGTCATTGCCACCGCAGTGTGATTCGTCTGAGCTACCTCATCCAGATCTAGCTCTATCTTCTTTTCGCGAGCCAACCTCATAATCAGATCTTTCAGCACAAAACACTTTTCGATTGGGTGGCTAACGACCCGATGATATTTGCAGTAGTTGGGGTCGTTGACTTTCCCTAACTGCTCCGACCACTTGCATTCGGGAAACTGAATCAGTTGTTTCTCTAGCAGCTGCTCTAGCATGTTTGCAACATCAGAGTCAGGGAATGGATAAACCTTTTCCTGCCTTTCCTTCAAAGTTAGGCGACGTCGCTCGCCTCCATCATCTTTCTTTTCCGCTCTCTCTTCCTCTAGAGGAAAACTTCAATGGGTTCGTATTGACGACCATAGATTCTTTCGTGGCGCTCTTCACAGTTTTCTCAGTGCTTTTTATATCCTTCTTATCTTTCTTTTCTCCTGGGACCAGGAAGTCCTTTGTTCCTCTGTTGGCGATGCTCAACTCCATATCATGGGCGTGAGTTGCCAACTCTTCAAATGTGCGAGGCTTTATTCCCTGTAGGATGTAGGGAAGTTCCCAGTGCATGTCTTCGGTGCACATCTCCACTGAAGATAGTTCAGTGAGTCTATCTTTGCAATCAAGACTTAGAGCTCTCCATCGGTTGATATAGTCGATGATTGGCTCTCCCTTCCAGTGCTTGGCGTTTGTTAGCTCCATCATGCTAACAGTCCACCTAGTGCTGTAAAAGCGGTTCAGGAATTCTCTTTCCAACTGCTCCCAGTTGTCAATCACTTCTGGCTCTAGATCAGTGTACCAATCGAAAGCATTTCTTTTCAAGGTACGAACGAACTGTCTAACCAGTTGATCTCCTCTATTCCCTACATTTTCGCAGGTTTCAACAAAATGAGCAACGTGTTGTTTAGGGTTGCCCTTTCTATCAAACTGCTGAAATTTTGGTGGTTGATATTCGATAGGCATTCTGAGGTTGTCGATTCTTTTAGTGTGACTTGGTGTACATAAAAGAAGTTTGTGGCGATCCCCCATACTGGGCTCTGATGGTATTTGTGATCATATCATGCAGTTGCTGGACTGACAGAGAGGCGACAGAGGTAGAATGCTGTAGTGACTTTCCTCCGAGCGTGGTCGTCGTTTGATGATGGAAGCCCGTGGTTTTCGTTCTTCCATAACCCTTTGTTCACACGAGATTTCCGAAGAAATTTAATTCGTGGAGTTGAACTTGTGTTTATATAAGTTTGATGCGGATGTGGTTCGATCTCTAGTACTTTATCCTCTAATTCTCTCTCAATTGTATGCGTACACTCGATGTATGGAAGCGGAGCGCGTGGATGCACGTGTAGTTGGAGTATTGGATGGATGTATGTATTCCAAGGAACTTCAGTTTTCAAGTATGATTCAGCTTCAGAAGTTAGTGAGTCTTCTGATTGTAGTGAGAATTCTCTCTAGGCTTTCTGAGTGTAAAATTTCTGAACCCTGTAATGAAGAGAACTTCTCTATTTATAGAGTTCTCAGGTGGGCTTTATGGGCTTGGGCTTGATTGGTTCATGGACCTGGCCCATTAGGCCCAACTAATTGGATTTGGGCCTTTGGGCCAAATTAAGTCTATTTTTGGACTTAATTAAATTTTAGCCCAAACATTAATAATTAATTGAACCAAAAAAATAATTATTTTGATCCAACAATAACGATGAAAACACGTGGCACCATCGAGATTTGCCAATTTTGTGTCTTCAATTTCAATTTAGGACACATGTAACTTTTAATTAGTCCCAAATTTAATTGTTTCTAATTTTGCCATTAATTTGAGAAATGACGTGGCAATTTATGATTGGTCCAAAATTTCTCCTTCAACACCCTTGTTTATCGAGGACCAAACGTGTGAGGGAGAAGGAATCGTGAAAATCGCAAGGCGTATTGATTTTTTAGGGTTTTTTAACTAAAGGGCAATTTGGACCTTTCATAGGCTCATTTGTCCTATTTCTCATCATTTTGAAAAACCATCCCAAAATTCTTTACCCCCTAAAAATTGTCCTCTTTTCCGCAATTTTCCTTAAATCTTAAATTGATCTCAAATTAAAATTTGGTCATATTCCAAATTTTATCCCAAATTCAAATCTCAGTATTTTATCCTCAAATTAAATTGTAGATTGGATTTAAATTGATCCCAAATTAAAATTTGTCCATATTCTAAATTTTATCCCAAATTCAGATCTCTGGATGTTATCCTCAAATTAAAGGGTGGATAAAATATCTCAAATTTACCTCAAATTGAAGTTTGACCATATTCTAAATTTTATCCTAAATCTAATAAGTCTAGCTGTTATCTTCAACCCAAATTAAAATTGAGGGTAAAACCACAAGCTTCCCTCAAATTAAAATTTTTTTTGGACATATTCCAAATTTTATATCAAATGCAAATCATCCAAACTTAGGCTTTTATCAAAATTAAATTGTGATAAAGTCTCAAATTAAAATTTGGCCATACTCTAAATTTTAAATTTGGGTGCAAGCTAAATTTCATTCAAAACAAAATGGAGGAAAATTCAAATTTCATCTCTCGATTATATTCCAAGTTTAAGGCAAGTATCGTGGGTAGAAGTTCAATTTCATTCCAAATTCATTTTTGAATTAAGTAGCACAAATTCTACTAAAGTTCAAATTGGGGTTTGACTTAAATTCAGGTTTTTTATAGGTCGAAATAAATCACAAAAAAATGTGTCAAACATATAAAAAAAATTCAATCAAACTTATGTACCAAATTCATAGTTTGATTAAATTGACACATTGAATTGAATCAAAATCAAGTACATACAACTTGGATTTTGATAACCAACTTTATCTTTTTTTTAGATTTACCCACCTATATACGTGCATAAATCTCGAAAAGGGGCATTTGTTGAATGAGAAATTTTGTACCAATCACAAATTGCAACGTCATTTCTCAAATTAGTAGCGAAATTACAAGTAATTGAATTTGGGGCTAATTAAAAGTTGATATGTGTCCCAAATTGAAATCGAAGAAGTAAATTGGCAGATCCCAGTGGTGCCATGTGTTTTTGTCTTCATTGTTGGATCAAATTAAGGGAAATTTTTACAAATAAAAAAAATGTCAAACTATTTACATAAAATAGCAAAAAAAATACTGATAGACATTGATAGACTTCTATCAGCATCTATCAGTGATAGACTTATATCATTGCTATTGCTGATACATCCTGATAGACTTCTATCCGCGTCTATCACAACTATTTAAAAATTTTGCTATTTTGTGTAAATAGTTTACCTTATTTTTCTGTTTTTAAAACTTTCCCTCAAATTAATTATTTTTTGTTCAATTAATTATTAATGTTTGGACTAGAATTCAATTAAGTCAAAAAATAGACTTAATTTGGCCCAAAGGGCCAACAAATGTCCAAACCCAATTAATTGGGCCTAAGGGCCACGTCCATGGACCAGCCATGCCCAAGCCTACAAAGCCCACCTGAGAACTCTATAAATAGAGGAGTTCTCCTCCATTTGAAATGTTTAGAAAATTTACATTCAGAGAGCCTAGAGACAATTCTCCACTCCTGAAGCTGAATCACAACTGAAGACTAAAGTTTCTTGGAACACATACATTCCTCCAAGATTCCAACTTCACCTTCACGTGCATCTGGAACACATACATTCCTCCAAGATTCCAACTTCACGTGCATCCACGCGCTCTGCTTCCGTACATCAAGCGCACAAGTTCAGTTGAGAGAGAATCAGAGGATCAAGTACTAGAGATCGAACTACATATGCATCAAGTTCACATAAACACAAGTTCAACTCCACGAAACACGTTTCTCCTAAAACCTCGTGCGAACAGTTATAACGTTCCTTTTTTGGACGCAAAAACAAACTCGATCCTTTCCACGGTTGAGGATCAAAATATTACAATAACTCTTTTTCCAGGATCAAGAGCAACTCTTACAAAAGTTTGAAAATGAAGAACAAGATGAGAAAAACTCTCTCAAAGAGTAGATTTACAAATTTGTAGCACTCAATAAATCAATCCTCACAATGCAATAAATCTCTCCCAAGAATTAGATGAAAAGAATAAAATTGAAGCTTGGAGAGAGAGCAACAATAGAAGCTTAATTAATTGTGGAGGATTGTAAAAAGATGTGAAATTGTTGTTAGAAATTTGGAGAAGATGAAGTGTTTAAAAAGAGAGGAAAGTTGTTGGAAACCACATTAAATTTGGACCATTAGATTATGTTAAAAGAAAATTGAATGATGGAGATTTAAACTCAACTAGCCGTTAGACACAAACAAAAAATAATATTAAATTCATTTTCTTTTAAACACAACTAGCTGTTAGACACAAACATATATAATAATATTAAATTCATTTTCTTTTTAAAACCAAGAAAAACTAAAAAGCCTACCATGTGTCATTTATCTATTGCTCCACTTGTCATCCTCTAGAGGTCCACTTTGATGATTTGGCTGTCACATTATCACCTCAGGTATTTTTTTCGTTAAGCTTGTTTCAGCCATATCTTTTTCGTTTGAACTCCAATTTGAGTGATTTAAATTGCATTGGAACCGTTGTTCCAAGCTCTACACAATAGATACTTCAAAATACTGAAATTTTTAAATAAAAGCAGGTTTATTATCATCAAAACATTAATTAATTAATTAATAAAAATTAATTATTTTGAGATTAAGGCCAAAAAGCCAACATTTTGCTCTTAAATAAATAAATAATCTGAGTATACAAACAATCAATAATAAACATCTATTATTAATTGACCTCAGTTATAGATAAGTTAAGATTTTATCATATTTACACATGTTGGAACTGGTACTATACATTGAGAAGTTGAATGCCTTGACCTCAATGCAAGAAACTGGACATCTGATGGTTAACGCCTAGTGCTGGACTCTTGATGTTGAACGCTTGATGCTGGACGACTTGGACTAAATGCTTGGTAGTGGACGCCTGCAAAACAAAAACTCGTGAAGGCTGAGTCGCGGAGCTCACTCTCTTTAAGACGTTTCACGGCTCTGCCCAAGGTGCAAGCAGTTCAGAATTGTTGTCACACCATCCCCGGGATAAAACAGCCTAGAAGTAAAGTCTATCCGTTCGAAACTTACACAAGTAACGAATGGAATGCTCTCACCCTTCAAATGCTTGAAAAACAGGAAAAATGAACTTATCAAAACTCTCACTCAAATTAATTCGTTCTTGAAGCTAAATCACAACTGAAGACTGAAGTTCGTTGAGTGGTGATTCGCCAACAGACTATTTTTATCCTTAGTTTCAATATAGATTTTAAAGAGACTAAGGTTGTGACAGACATGGCGCGTGGCGCTCGTGTCTATCCACCGCCGATCACATTTACTTCTGTGATCATAACTACTAACGGTTCTTCTGTCAAGTTCGCCTGCTCAACAGGACGACACCTGTTCCTACAGTTCCTGGCCATATGCCCAGGTTTATTACAGTTAAAGCAAATAAACTGTATCGTTTCTCCTAAGGGAGGTTTCTATTTCTTCTAATTTTGTTGGTTGCTAGATCCGCAATTCTGACCTTTCTTCTTGGTTCCCTTCTGCTTTTGATCAGGTTTCACAGCGACTAGGGCGAGCTTCCTTGGCATAGCATTTACCTCCTCTCTCTGGTCCTGCTTACAGGCTTCCTCCTCAATCCTAAGATATGTGATTAGACTTTCCAAAGAAAAATCCTTGGTCTTGTGTCTCGAGGTATTTTTAAAATCCTTCCACAAGAGGGGCAGTTTATCAATAATAACAGCAACTTGAAACTGCTCATTCAAGGGCATACCTTTGCTTATAATCTCATGTGCTATCTTATGCAATCCATGGGACTTGGCCTCCACAGACTTGTCATCCGTCATTTGAAACTTCAAGTAACGACTGACGACATATTTCTTCGAACTGGCTTCCTTGGTGTCGTATTTTTTTCTGTAGGGCCTCCCATATTTCTTTCGCTATCTTCTTTAAGCTGTAATAATCATACAGATCATCAGTCAAACCATTTAAAATAAAATTCTTACATAGAAAATCATTTTCTTCCCAATCGGCAGCCTCCTTGATTTGCTCGTCGGTTGGATTTTCTTTTGGCACTTCTGGTATTTTCGTTGTGCATGAGCCAACAACCTTTTTTACGGTAAGAAAAAACAGCATCTTTTGTTTCCACCGTTTGAAGTTCACCCCTTCGAAGCAGAAAGGTCGGTTGAGATCAGAGGCTATGTTGTTGTTCTAGCCCATCACAATAGCAACATATGGAAACGTCTTAAAATGTTGGAACTAATACTATGTGTTGAGAAGTTGAATGCCTTGACCTCAACGCAAGGAACTAGACGCTTGTTGGTCAACACATAGTGTTGGACGCCTGATGTTGGACGCCTGTAAAACAAAAACTCGTGAAGGCTAAGTTGTGGAGATTACTCTTTTAAGACGTTTCGCGGCTTTGCCCAAGGTGGAAGCAATTCAGAATTGTTGCCACGTTGTTCCTAGGATAAAACAACCTAGAAGTAAAGTTTGTCTCGTTCGAAAGTTGCACAAGTAACGAATGAAATACTCACACCCTTCAAATGCTCGGAAAATAGAAAAAATGAAATTATGAAAGCTCTCACTCAAATTAATTTGTTCTTGCCTTTTAGCTGGTAAAGCCGATGTGCCGAGAAAATGGCGCGAGCACAAAGACTAATTGACCATGCAGTGGCTGCGACGAGGGGTAAAACGATAAATTTTATTTTAAAAAAATAACATTATTAAAAATAATAATAAAACTTACTTTTATTCCCACCTCACCACACTCGACCGACGGTCGCGCGTGCGTATGAAGACGCCACCAAGTCCACCATAGCCTATCTCCTCACTTTTTCTAAGACATGGGTACCTCTTGACACCCAAACCCAATACTATAAGAGACCCAATACTATAGGAGATGGTAGAGTAGATATGTTAAGATCTCACTTAATTAAGCAGGTCAGATTCTCACCTCCAAAAAAAAATCACTTTTTGTTTAAAAACAAAATTTTCACCAACACATAATAAAGATTTTATCACATTTTCAAATAATTTTAGATTGATTATTTTAGAAAGAAGTAATTTTGGCCATGCAAAACTACCCGACTAAAAGAATCAACACTTGACAAAATAGCCTTATCATCACTACAATAATGTTGGTAAACTTTAACATTAATTTCAAATCATTCAATTAATAATTCAAGTCCAAGTTAGTAAAAATGAAAACTGTTTCGTGAGTTTAAATAAATAATGATAATAATAAAACTCACACACACACACACACACACAAAACATAGTTGTGAAAGAGGCCCCCGATTTTCCCTTCAAAACAAGGATTTAACAAGTAAATTTACATGAATTACACTGTTGGCTTTTCATTCAAGTAAAAGCTTCAAACCCAGAGCAGATGGTTCAGAACATTAAAATAATTAAAAGAGATAGAGAGAGAGAAGCTGAACCCAGTGCTCTAGAACCTGCTTCTTTTCAATCACCTGTTACCTAATCCTTCAACTTGTTAGTGCCTCCTCAGGCAATGGTCATTTGTGAGCATTACAAAACTGTTGCTTAACTCAGTCCTTTATTATCTCTCTCCACCATCAAGTTCCTCTTGATCATTCAGCAGAATTGCTTCCTTACTGTTCATTTCTCCACTTCCCTCTACCCGGTTTTCGCTCTTGTACCCAAAAAACGATTCTGATGTTGAATCATCTTCGTCATCCTCTTCTTCAGTTTGCTTATCTTTTGATCGCAATCCAGACTCACTTCGCATCCAAGTGGGACAACGGTGCACAACTCCTAGACCACCGGCCTGAGCTTGCGATTGAGTCGAAGGACTTGAAGCACGATCTGAGTCTTGTCTCGAGCATGAACATTCAGGAACTGGATGAGATAGAAAAGATATTGATTTCGATACTGTTGAACCTTCTATCAGTCCATCAAGTAATGACTTCCTTAGATGTTGACGAATCGATCTCAGCCACGTATAGTTTGCGTGATATAGGTGTTCTCTGGTTTCTGCTAAGAGAGTTGCCACTTCTCTTCTGCATGGAAAAAAGCATTGTAAACAGTGGATGTTTAGTTGTTAACCATCGACGAATACATCAATATAGAAAAACCAATACCTATCAGGTCGGTATGTTTTAAGAGAAGCTGACTGATAAAGCCTGTGGCCCATCACCAAGCTTGCAAAATTCGGATGCCCCTTGCCATCACGGTCGAACCCAGGAATAAAAACATCGGCTTCGACTGATATGAAGTAGTCTATAGCTTCCCAAAGCAACTTATGGGCATTGGTTCTCAACTCCATCACGGTACTTTCAGGCTCAATGTCACTCTCAGCCACCCAACCCCACCAACCTTCTATGTTGTGTGGATATTTTGGCCTTGCTGGTGGAGGTGGCAACGGGTGAGGACGTGGACCATCAGTATTCCACGCATCGGGTTTCGACTCCTTCAAAATGGAAGGTGGAGACCTTCGATAGTTTCCACCGACATTGATCTCACGACCATAAAGCCTATTAAGTTCCCATGGGGTGCTAAGGGAAGTCCTGTCAACAACATTCTCAAAAATTGCATGGAGAGGAATCAAGGTTCTTTGTCCACCGAAAACTTCTCCGCCTGACACGTATATAATGGTGTCCCATGAATATCCACGAGCCCGGAGAAGAATTCCTACCTGTAAAAGGTGGATATTCATAAGCACTGAAGATTGACAAGCATCAAATTCTCCATTTTCATAATTCATCTAACCATTGGATCCAAACAATATCGAGTCCACCTTATTGCTTAGCTTACCTCTTCTGGCATTAATGGACAAGAACCATTTACTCGTTCCTCCTCGGAATTCATTGAAAGCTTCCCCTTGACAATCCCACGTCTTCGCATCCACAATCTTTTGTGCTGAATAAGCTCATTATGTACATCCTGGATTTCATTTCAAATCAAACACACATATCAAACGTCAAGAATAGATCACCAAAACGTATCAATTACGTAATCAAGGTTAAAATAATGTACCTGAAACAGTTCAGCACAACCGTAATATGCTAAGGCCTCTCTTGTCAGCCCAGGATAGTAGGCTATGAACGGCCTGCCTGGAGCTCTTAACCTACCATAAAAAATTGGTGTAAGAAGAACAGTTTCAAAAACTGTTCAAAACATTTCAAATATTTACCTATGCAGAATTTTGGTGGCAAGATCCTGAACTTCCACTCTGAATCGAAGAGCATGGAAGGCAACTCTACACCTCAGTCTCTGATATTCTTCAAGATCAGGCGGAAGGATAGCCTAGATGAACATTAAAGTGTACAATCTATGAGATTTTTGAAACTTTTTCTTTTTCTTTCTCTTTATTCTTTTTTAATGGAAAACAAAACTTCCATGAAGACAAATGAAAGAATATTGGCAAAAAGGTCCTCGAGACAGATTCTTAAGATACTACAATGTTCAAAAACAGTTTCGAAAACAACTATTTTCAAAATAGACATACAAAGATCACCTAGTTTGCTAACCTATACTTCTAACCCTCTTCTAAACACGAACTAAAATGATAACTTCTTCAACAAGATCATGTAAAATATTTTGACAAGCATAACATGAACTACATTATGAATCCATTAACATCAGTCATACAAGTCAGCATTTCTGGTCAATAGAAAGTTGTGAATATAAAGAATGAGTGCAAAAGTGTTCCTTACCTGCAAGCACCCACCATCAGAGACAACAAGTTCGACTACCGAGTGCTTCTTTAGAACAGGAAGGACATTGTGCCGATAAAAATATGGAGATGCCAAGTAAGGTGCTTTAAAACGTGGGATCTCCTTTTTCCTCCGAGCACCTTTCAGATTTCTTGGAAGTGTCTTCACAATTTTAACGTCTCTAGTCAAGGCTGCAATGAACTGGTCTTCATTATAGAGGTAAGAAAAACTCTTGAACTCGGAGCTGCATGAAGACAATTAGACAACTTCGATTAAAAAACATACTTTTTCAAGCCAAGGAAAGAGGTAGTATGATAAATTGGAACAGTTCAAACCTGATTCCTTTGCTGCTTGTGGTTGACTGAATCTCAGGAATTACTAAGGTAGCATTAAGGAGCCGCGCAATGACAACAACATCGCATATCTAGAAGATGAAGCATTTGCAATTCCTTCAATTTGCTACCATAACCTGATATTAATGTCATAAAAGAGATTAAACCATTGCATCCTTACCGAATTCCTGATCTCATGGAATCCACCCAGTATCCTGACAAAGATGAATCCATTTGATTGTAATGAGGGATCTGCCGACGTGATTAGTTCAGGAATGCATCATTTTAAACACACCATAAAAAGATTTCTTACCATGTACAAAAGAGAGGGGGAGGAGCTACTAGTTTATTATCAGCTCTACGAGTTGAAAGACAACAAATATATACATCAAGGAGAATATGAATAATAGATAAATATATGTTGCAAAACTAAAATTAAGATTCAGATTTGAGAGAAGCAACATGACTAGCTATATTACCTTTTTTTCAGAAAAGAAGAAACAAATGTAAACTCTTTCCTCCTCAAGACTGCAAATTGCTTACCGATTCAAAATAAGAGGAAGGAATCCAATACCTAACCTACTACATGTAGCTTCAAGCATTCATTCGCGTAGATACATACATACCAGGAAAATGAATAAGAAATATCTCAAATCAACTTTTACCTAAAGACTAAAATGATTATTTACACAAACAAAACAAAGTTCAAAGACCAAAATGAAATAAGCATGAAAATTCAAGATGTAGCATAGGATTTAAATCAAATTCAAGCTGTCTATAAGAGGAAAATCTGCTGCACCAATAAGTGACAACAGGCAAATGAAGCTGCAGAAGAGGCAATACCAGGATAGTGTTGTCTGGGATTTGCATCAGGATGCAAAGTCTCCAGCCGCCTAACTGGGCCCCAAAGCCGTCTAAACAAAGGACTCTGAACCAAAATTAGGAGAAAAAACACAAACAACAACAAAAGTAAGATTCTAGAAATGAATGTAAAATGCAGCCAAAAACTAACTGGACAACAAGATACCCATTTCAAAGGAAGACAAAATTCATGGAAAACCCTCATCTTACTACATAAATCACAAAAACAGAGCAACCCAGAAGCCATATTAGAGGTTATTTCAAATTCATAGAAGAAACCCATATCCCCAAAAACAAAAAAGAAGTTAAGATCTCTAGAAACAATATGAGAGAGAGAGAGAGATGAGATCTTACAGTTGGGGAAAAATCTGCATGTTCAAAAACAGGTCTCCAAGAGAAGATTGTAACTGAGGATTGGAACTCAGAAATGCCGTCCTGAGTAAATCTAGCAAGAAAGAAATGGGTGAAGAGGGAAAAAGCAGAAAGAACAATACCCACCAAACCAACCCATTTCATCCTTGATTTCAACACCATTTCTCCCTTCCCTTTCATTGCCCCTTTAGATTTCTCTCCCTACAGGACAGAGCTTAAGGGGAGAGGAGGAAGAAGAAGGTGGAGAAGTGGAAGAGTGAGTAGAAATTAGAAAATTGTTGAGTGAGTCAAGTCAAGTGAACCGAGACAGAGGAAGAAGAAGGGGCTGTGGGAGGGGGTGACCAAACTGGCACGTGGGAGGCAGATCAGGCAAGTTTTTCTTTCATTTTTTGGGTAATTTAAATAATCTGGGTGGATTGATTTATGTGAGAGATATACCTCTTGATTGTGGACAAGACGAAGTAATAAAGGATGGTCCTTTGAAGCACAGAAGAAAATGGTGCCTTTTTGCCTTTAAACTTCAAAGTAGGCTGATCACATGATACCAACCCCCTTTTTTCCTTTTCTCTCATGTGACATAGATAGATAACTTTGTGCTTATGGCTTTTATAACTTCTTAGATTTTCTTTCTTGGTCACTTTGGATTCAACCATTTCTCAACCATTAGGATTTTTCAATTCATCCTATTACTTAAGTAGCCCGTTGATTGATGGATGAATTATGTGTTATAAACGCAACCAATGTTCCATATTAGTTAAATAAAGAGAGAAGATTATGAGTATAAAAATGACAAGGGTTTGTTAGCTCTGCTACCCACCATGTTTCATAGGTCAAACACCTCCTTCCCATTCTTCGTGTGTTCAAATCTTCTATCAACTTTAAGGTCAGAAGTTCACCCCACGTGTTAATCTAATACCTTTACAAAAAAAAAAAAAAAAAAAAAACTATGAGTATATAATTAAGAAACAATATTTTTGTTGGTGAAACTACAAGCAATATTATGAAAATTTATACTCAAAGTAGACAATATCGTACCATTTGAGAAAATATCTGATGGTTCATGGTTTCTAACTTAATTTTCTTTAAATATTGGGTCTATCAGATCTTTCTAGCTACTTAAAAAGATCCTAATATACCCTTGAATTCTCAATTCATGTTTGGTAGATCATGGTGTTAAATCATTTCAGTATTTACCCATTGAATGCTTAAATTGAAGACATGTTTAGACTTTTTATTTCGTTTTTTTTTTAAATATAGAGACTAATAAGGCAATTACTATATAGAATAAGAGCAAAATGGAAATGCTTCTAAAAAGGGAAAAAACATATTAGAATTTTTTAAAAGTCAAATGGATTAATCAGACCCAATCAAAGTATTAGACTAAACTTCTAATTAACATTAATTGATATTTTATATAAGTTTTGCAATTTGAGGACATCAAAACAAAAGGCAGTAATTTAATTCTACCCTTTAGAAATAAAAAAGAAAAAAAATTATTTTAAATGATAAAATGTTGAAAATATTCACAAATATAACAAAATTTCACGACATATATAGTAGTTTAGTGCAGTTTATCGCAGATAGGTAGTAAAATTTTGTTAAATTTATAAATTTTTTGGTTAATTTTTCTATATTTGAAAATAACTCAATAAAAAAGTAATAATGACATCTTAATTCAAATATTAATCTTTTAATTTTGATGAAATATGTCTTAATCCGTTGTAATGTTTAATTTGATAGGTAATTAAACGAGTTAAACTTCGTTTAAATTTGAAAGAAAAAAGAAATATTAATTTGTTTTGCTAAAATTTGATAACCATGATTTAAATAAATTTTAGTTCCAATCCACTAATCAGATAATAGAATGTAAATATTAAATGAAGTGGTAGGGCAGCACAGCTCCATGGGTTTCTCCAAACTTTCCCCACAGCCCTTTTTCTACCTACCCCTTGCTTTATCCCTCTCTCTTCCATGCCTAAAACTTACGCCATATTTTTAATTTCATTTTCAATTGTTTTCAATATATATAATTTACTGTTATGATATACTAGTCTACATACCGCATGCACATAATTCTTTTTTCATTTGTTATTACATTAACACTGATAAAGCATTTGTTTTGCGATCACCTTAGATTTTTATAGAGTGTCATCTGAATTACCGTATTTCTTTTGTAAAATACTCTGACATCTAGAAATTTCCAAACATCCTAAAATGCCCTTACAGAGGGCATCTCAAGAGTTTTGGATGCCCTCCTAAAACATGAATTTTCCAAATTTCCGAGTTGAGGGCATCCTCATTTTACATTTTACATTTTTTTGTCCTTTTTTTAAATTATATATATATATATATATATATATATATATATATATATATATGAGGTCTTTTCACAAATAGAAAAAAAATAAAAGTAATTATACATATAGAAAAAAAAGTGGGAAATACAAAAGCATGGGGTGTACTTTTTTCTACATGTGTAATTCCCTATATAAGTAATTACACATGTAGAAAAAAGTACCCCATGCTTTTGTATTTCCCACTTTTTTTTCTATATGTGTAATTACTTTTGTTTTTTTTCTATTTGTGAAAAGACCCCATATATATATATATATATACATATATATACATATATATATATATATTCGCATTATATAACAAAATAAATATTGTTAACTATATATATCATATTTTTTTTTTATATCGTAATTCTTATTATTTTTAGCAAGATATTTTAATTTAAGTTTAAAGTAACTTTTATTTTATAAAAACAAATTTTTCTATATTGGTAAATAGTTGGACTCATTTTTCTATATTTAAAAACAACCCTATAAAAATAATATAAATTGTATAAGTTTAAAAAGAAATTCAAATTGATAAAAACAAATACATTATAGAAGTTCAAATTATATCAAATTAATTATAAATTAATAAATAGGTGTAAGGGCATTTTTGGAACGTTAGGTAAATTTAAGACATTCTGAGTAGAATTCCTACGAAATAAACATAGTTATCAGAATATTCCCAGATATCTGAAAAAATATTCCTACAAAATAAACATGGTTATCTAAATATGTCGGATATCTATAATTTTGTATAACTATAATTTCAGGCATTTAAGATTCTGACTATCTACATTTTCAAAGAACAAACGGCCCCTAAAAGTAATCACAAATAAAGCAACATTTACCTTCGACTCATAGAAAATGTCCATAAAGTCCATTGAAGGCACAAGAAAATGTTGGAGGCACGAAATTTCTAATTTCAATGATGGGAAGATTCTATTTCGATCACCGATAGATAGTTTATCACCGATATACTTATTTTATATTTTATTTGTTTGAGATTTATGTTGAGTGATAAATTGATTGTTTGTCATTACATGTAGTTAACTTGATAATTTGATGCCAAAGAGACAACCAAAACCTACCGTATGCTAATAAACCTTGATAGAAGTATATATAAGTATCACTATTACTCTAACACACTGTATTTTTAAAAGAAGCTAAATTCGGTCAACTAAATTTTAATTTAAGATTTAATCTTGGTTAAGTAATTTGAATTAAATTGGATTAAACTTTGATAGAAATATATGGAAGTATGTCACTAATAGAATTATAAGCATGTGACTGATAGATCCTTTTATTAATAGACTTTGATATACTATATGGTTGTTTATATAAACTTTCATAGATGTATATAGAAGTCTATTACTATTTTTTTTCTGTTATTTCAACTTTGTCAGCTATTATCACTAATTGACAGTGAAACTTGCATTCAACAAAGAAGCTTTCACAAAGCAGGGGTTTCAGTCATGACGATCAACTATTATCTTCATCTTAAGGACCTCTAGCACCCTGATCTTAACAAAATCGACAAAAAAAATTAGCTGTGCAGGATAGCGTGTTAGAGAGAGAGAGATATGGACAGATGGGAAAAGCTTACCGGCGAGGTTGGGGGCACGAACGTTGCAATCGGCAGAGTAGTGGCTAGTGAGGTGCGTGGGCGTGGGTTTTCCAGATTCAAAAAGCACAAAGAGAGGGAGAGAGAAGACAGGGGCGGGGGAATTGTTGAAAACAAAAGTGATTTTTTTTGTTTTGGGCAAGATACACTTTTGGTCCCTGCAGTTTAAGTTAGGTGTATATTTGGTTCCAAAGGTTTCAAAATGAACACTTTTAGTTCTTGAAGTTTAAAAAAATGTTTAAATAGTCCTAGAGGTTATGAAAGATGACGTAGCATGGTTGAAATAGCCAATTTTAACTAATGTAGCAATGTTTTATTAATTTTTTTTGCTAATTTATGTTGGTGTGTGTCATTTTTTATTTTCATTTTATTTCATTCTTCTCTCTCCCTCGTCTTCTACTACCATGGTTGCACCAACCATCTTCAAATCTTCAAGATAATACTCAATAAAAGAGGGAAAATCAATTTTTTCTTTTAAAATTTTGGTGATAAATCGAAAATCTTCAAGACAGTACTCAACATATTTGGCGATGTAATTAACGGATTCCTCAGGCACCATCTGGAAGAATTGGAGGTTGTGGAGCTCAACGTTCAATCTCCAACTTTCGTAGTAGGTTTTGATGCTAATTTTGAGGCCATTTTTGGACTTTTGACTCAGAATGTTCCAGTCTGAAGCTGAGGCGCAGATGCAGTGATCAAAAGGGAGGGAAAATGGGTAGTAAGGATTTTGCCATTATGTGTGTTTTAATTGTGAAAGGGAAGTGGGATTTGGAAGCGTTTAATGGAAACCAAATGATCATTTAAAACATTTTTTCAAACTTCAAGAGTCAAAGTATCTATTTTGAAACCTCAGTCACCAGATAGACACCTAACTCAAACTTCAAAGATCAAAAATGTATTTGCCCTTTGTTTTTTTTATTTGGGAGGATAAGGAAACTCACTCTTAAACAATAAGTATAAATTTAGAATTGATTAATAATTAAAATTAATTTGCTAAATTTGCAGTATATTTAAGTTATTGGCTATAAATGCAAATAGTTTGGTTGTGTTTTGCCATTTGATACTATTGAGGGTTGCCAAAGTAAGGCTCAAAGCTCACGGGTAGTCTCAAGCTTATAGGGTACTAGAAGGAGGCATAGTAAATCACACGTCTTAAAAGGAAATTAATGTCAATGCTTGGGATTTAGGTCGACCAACCGAGTCGGTGAATATATACCAATCGAGAAATAACTGACCTAGACCCTTACTGGCACCCTGCAATCTCAAGTGTTAGAAACATCCCTGATACCACCGTCGTAACCAGAGGCATAATGTGTCAAAGGGCAAACTTATAAATAGACTCATTCGACCACCCTAATAGGGAGAGTAAGTAATCTCCAAACGAGAGACTCGACCTTACTTCTTTTATGTTTTAGCTAAATTAGCCACTCCTTGTACTAACAACTTAAACATTAGTGTGTAGTAGACTTGACACCACATCAGTGAGAAGATCTCTTATGTAGGTTAGCTCGAAGTATTTCGAGACAAAATCAGGGAGAAGTAGGTCGTTGATCAAGCCCACAAGAAGCCCGCCGCAAAGCCTAATGCAGATGAGATCTAAGCGCCAACCGGTACAATTCCTTTATCTTTAATTAATTATTGATAATATTTAAATTAGATCTTCAATAAAAAAAAAAAATTGGATCATAGAATTCGAAAATAGTTTCTAAAAACAGAATCCGAGTTGTCTACCAAACACACATTTGCTTAACTCAATGAATCGAAAAACATAAATCAGTATCCAAATTACCAACCAAACAAGCATGTAGTTTTTTTTTACAAATGAATTGAGAATCATATATGAAAAAAATTATTATTTAAATAGTTTACTATAGGTGAATCGTTGCATTTAATTTTAGTTTTTTTCATTTACTATTTTATGATGAGTAATACTTGGTTACAGTCAGGACTGTATCCATTCCCATGCATCCCTCTCTATTACACAGTAAACATGAGTTCAAAAATATTATTTATTAAATAAAAAAAGTTTGACCATGTAAAAAATATTGATTGCATAACTGGATGGGTTACACAAAGATAGGTGCAGTTGCCCGCCGAGATGCATCTAAGTATTCTTTTATTAAAGTGAACATAGCACAACTGATGAATTGTAAAGTATAAAAGAAAGAAATGGTTTAAATACTATTTTGGTTTTGGTTCATTTTAGTCCATATACTAAAAATGGAGTACAAAGACCAAAATGAACCAAAGTTGAAAGTATAGGGACCAACATGAATATTTGAAAGTACATAGATCAAAATACCCAAAAATATATAGATCAAGGTAATATTTAAACTAAGAGGAAGTGAGGTAATTGAAGAAATAAGAAGATACTTCTAATTGTATTTATTAAAATATATATGAAAAAAATTAGAGTTGTCAACATAGAGATTTTTTGCTACACATTTGTCGCCTTTTAAAATTTCAACACTTATAATTGTATTTTATTTATTTTTGTCAAGGATTTTTTTTGGGGAATTTTTGAAAATAGAAAAATTAGAGAAACTATTTACATAAAATAGCAAAATTTTTGGATAGTTGTGATAGACGTTGATAAAAGTCTATCAGAGTCTATCAATGATAGAAATGATAAAAATGATAAAAGTCTATCACTAATAGATACTGATAGAAGTTTATCAATGTTTATCTGTGTTTTCTTTGCTAGTTTATTTAAATAATTTGACTTTTTTTTCTATTTGCAACAATTTTCCATTTTTTTTACCTTAATGCTAGTTCTTTATTTACTTTTTGGATAGTTGTGATAGACGTTGATAGAAGTCTATCAGGGTCTATCAATGATAGAAATGATAAAAATGATAAAAGTCTATCACTGATAGATACTGATAGAAGTTTATCAATGTTTATCCGTGTTTTCTTTGCTAGTTTATTTAAATAATTTGACTTTTTTTTCTATTTGCAACAATTTTCCATTTTTTTTACCTTAACGTTAGTTCTTTATTTACTTTTTTCCGGAAAGTTTTTTCTTTTTTTTTTTAAAAAAAAATAGAAAAACTCTTATATTATGTTTATTTTGGGGGAATTTTTAAAAATAGAAAAACAAGGAAAAATGTTTACACAAAATAGCAAAATTTTTAGATAGTTGTGATAGACGCTGATAGAAGTCTATTAGGGTCTATCAGTAATAGAAATGATAGAAGTCTATCACTGATAGATGCTGATAGAAGTCTATCAATGTCTATCAGTATTTTTTTTTGTTATTTTCTGTAAATAGTTTGAAATTTTTTCTATCCGTAAAAATTTTCCTTTATTTTCATCTATTTCAACCATTTCATGCAATCTTTTTTTGAGGCGTTCATGCAATATTTTTTTTGAAAAAAAAAAATTTGAGGATATTTCTTAGGGTAAGAATTAAGATTAAAACTTGAATAAAAGACACTAATTTTTTTTCTTTTAAATTAAAACTACAAGATTTCACTTGTATGCACGTGTTGCTTATTAGTATATTTTGTAAAAACAATAAATTATTTCTACAATAAAGGTTAGATTAAATTTCAACTATTATTGTTTTTAAAATTATTATTAATTAATTTATGTGTGTATTTTATGTTATAAATTTTATAAAATTACTATTATACAATACATATAATAAATTATATGGTGCATATTTTAATTTCACACAATTGGTATGAGTTTCTAATAAGAAAAATACTATATTTATCTAAATTTTTTAAATTTATTGATGTTGTTCTGTATTTAATAATTCCAAATTTCAAATTTAAAAATATTAAAAAGATAAAAATATTATTTTCAAAATTTTTTGTTATTCGATCATAGAATTTCTAAAAATAATTTTGCAAAATAAAAATACTAAATGAACATATTCATTGAATCCATTTAATTATCCAGATATGAAAGCATAAACAAATTTAAATTGCATACAAAATAAGCATTAATTATTTATTTCACCTATTGAATCAACATATCAATAGACAACTTAATTTAAGAAAAAAAAAGATGATATTTATTCGCACGAGATTTTCGAAGAAATTTAATTCGTGGAATTTGAACTTTATATTTGTATTAATTTCAATATACTATAGTGGGTACAATCTCTAATACATAATCTTTTGATTATTTCTCTCGAAAAGTAAACTTTGATTCTTAGGCTTGTTGATCTACTTAGATGATCTACTTAGATGATCGGTCTTTAGACTTGATGATCTTCATCGGCCTTTGGGCTTGTTGATCTTCTTGGATGATCGGCCTTTGGGCTTGTTGATCTTCTTGGGCGATCGGCCTTTGGGCTTGTTGATCTTCTTGGATGATCGGCCTTTTAGGCTTGATGATCTTCTGGGATGATTGGCCTATGACTTGTTGATTAGCTTGGATCGGCCTCTGGCTTGTTTCTGACTTCAAGAGCTTTAAGGAGTTTTAGCCTCCTAAGTCTTCAGGTCTTTAGAACTTTAGAGGTTGAGAACTTTGATCTTCAGTTCTTTGGAACTTGAGAGCTTCAATCTACAGAACTTGTGAGCTTGTGAGCTTCGGTCTTTAGATCTTGAAAGCTTTGATCTTCAGTTCTTTGGAACTTGAGAGCTTCAATCTTTAGAACTTGTGAGCTTGGGAGCTTCAGTCTTCAGATCTTGAGAGCTGTGATCTTCAGTTCTTTGGAACTTGAGAGCTTCAATCTTCAGAACTTGTGAGCTTGGGAGCTTCGGTCTTCAGATCTTGAGAGCTTTGATCTTCAGTTCTTTGGAACTTGAGAGATTCAATCTTCAGAACTTGTGAGCTTGAGAGCTTCGGTCTTCAGATCTTGAGAGCTTTGATCTTCAGTTCTTTGGAACTTGAGAGTTTCAATCTTTAGAACTTGTGAGCTTGGGAGCTTCGGTCTTCAGATCTTGAGAGCTGTGAAACTTGAGAGCTTCAGTTTTCAGATCTTGAGAGCTTCAGTTTTCAAGTCTTCAGCACTTCGTTGCCAAATGCTTTCAACCTCTTTAAATGAAGAAGAATGACCTCTATTTATAGAGGATTTTCATGGGTCTCTAGATGGGCTTGGGCCCAACTACTTTTGGGCCTGGGCTTGGGCTTGGGCCCAATCTTTTTGGCCCAAAATTTTACAATGGGCTTGAATTGTATTGGACTTTAGACCCGAATGATTTTAATTACTCGGTCCGATCCAATTTATAATTTTCACATTGAACTCGGGCTTTCATTCTGATGACGTGGCAAAATTTGGTTGGCCGAAATTTCTCATTCAACAATATTGAATAAGGACTTGATTCAAAAGTTTTGATTAGGTAAGAGTAAATCATAAATTATTAAGAAGGAAAAGTTGAAAATTTGTATTTGCTTTCATTATCAAATTAAATTTTTTGTCCGATTTTATCAATAAAGTTTTTTCTTCCTCAATCATTCTTTGTCACTTTTTTTTTCTTTATTTGAGTTCAACAATATATATTATTGAGAGTTTATACTTTCACCTCAAAATTGACAATCATTCATAAGTATTTGCTCAATAAATATTTTTTAATATAATTTAAGTGCTCAATTTTTTTTCTTGCGACAAAACAAGTGTGCCAAAAAGAGGAAAAGTTAAAACTTTTTTGTAAGAAAAAACCTAGAAGAGATGGAAAATGTTAGATTAATGCAATTTTGGTAATTGATCATTTATTATTATTATTATTATTTGAAAACATTTATTATTACTACTTTTTAGAAGATAGGAATTGATTGTTTGGAATCATTTATATTCATCTGGCAAATCAAACCTTTCCTGAATATTAAATAGAGAGAGTAAATTAGCATAAAGTCTAATAAAAGTCCAAATCAAAATTTTGAAACCTAACAAAAAAATATATAAACTTTTAAAGTTCATGAAGGGAGAAAACATCCCTTCAGCAACTTTTTTATGCCAAAATTCGAATAGAGAAAGGAGACAACAATGATAACTTTGTTTGGAGGAGAGTAACGTGACCTGCAAAAAAGAGAAAACATATTCATTAATGTAGTGTTTGCTACACACACTCCAATGCTTACGTCAAATAATGAAAGGGTGTAAAAACTTTTGAATATGAGAGTGAGAATTGACTTACTTTCCTTTGAGCTGTAATGTTGTATTTATAGAAATATATAACCTAACTACATTATGATAACCCTTTAGCTCATTAGGCTAGGGCAAACCCCATTGGATATTTTGGTAGGCTTGGCTCCAAATTTGCCCGAGGTCGGACACCTTCTCCTGGGCCCATTTTGATGTTAGGGTGATATTTTGAGTCGAGACATGTGGGACATGACCCATTATGTATTTTGTTAGGCTAGATATCAATCTTGGCTAAGGTCAAACACATTGATTTGGGCATTAGTGTCCAGGCCAAACCTCTTTTATAGGCCTATTATGGTCTTAGGATGTTATTTTCAACCCGAACTTTGTTATTTTCTTGGTCATGTTGTGTATGTTCTTGTTTTATGTTGATTGTATTTTTTGGGTCTAAAAAAAATTGTGTGAGATAATTCTAGGTGTGATGTTAAAGAAATAGGTGCATATATTTGCACTTAAAAGTCAATGAAATAAGCAGGGATTGTATTTTTATTTTTACAAAAGACCTATGAAGAAACACTTTATAATATTTCTTCAAACAAAAGTAAAAACACTTTATAATAAAGAAAAAGGAAATAGAATCATTAGCTTTTGGTTGACTATATAATCAAGATCTAATTATTAATTTTTGGATAAAAAAGAAAGATCTAATTAAATTTTGGCATGTCATGTATGACAAATATATTCCATATAATTTGTCTTTTAGTTGAAATTTAATATTATCCAAACAATTCCATCAAAGTTCAAATCCAAATCATCAAGTATTAGTTATTACTATTTAACTATATGTAAGTATTTGATGGAAGGTATTTAAAACAAAATCACTTTTTGGGCGATCAGGCAAATTTCATTGTCTATCAGTGATAGATCGCGATAGAATTCTATCGCTCAAACAAATAAATTCTATCGCTTGATCGATAGAAAGCGATAGAATTCTATCGCGGTCTATCACTGATATACTGTAAAATTTTCTATATTTGTAAATAGTTTGGTTCATTTTTCTATATTTGAAAACAATCCTTCTTATTATTATTATTATTATTATTATTATTATTATTATTATTATTATTTTGGGAGTTTGGATAAATGGCCAAAACGAGATGACATTTTAGGAAAATAGTCAAACAATTTTTTTTTCATAAAAATGGTCAAACAACTAATTCTGATACTATTTAAAATTTAATAATAGACAAAAATACATGTACTACCAAATTCTTATTATTACGTTGTATTTAAAAGAAAAATCTAACAACTTAAAACAAAATCTAATAAACTCAACTACCCCTAATTTCTTAGATTTGAAATTTAAATGTTAAGAAAAAAAAATTATTTACATCAAATAGGATATCAAAACTAACTTTAGTTATAAAAATAATAACAAATTAAAATAACGCTAAAAAAACTAAAAAAACTAAAAAAACAATTAAAAATTAATAGTTGAGAACTAGAAAATTTATACTTATATGAGTTGATTTTCATCAACAAACTAGTTAATCGGCAAGAATTATAATTAATAACTCAAAATTTAGACACGAAATAAGCAAATACATGGTATTTAAAATAGCTATCAAATAAAATCTATTGAGCCCCACAAATATCTTCGACTCATAAGCCTCACAAATACCTTATACTCATAAATAGTTAAAGTTTCATATGATGACAATATACTAATAGCAACTAAAATCCTTGTTAGTATAGACCATGCATGCAAATACCTTGTAATATCAAGAATCTGTCATATTTTGTCACCCCTTATACTAAAAATAACCTAAATCCCACACACTTAAAGAAGCTAAAATACTATATACCAAAATATTATGCAAATGCAAATACTATATACTAAAAAACCATCATTGAACCTCACAAATACTCTATACTAAAAACCTAAAGTCTAGGCCAAAATCTAAGTAACTTATTCTCATTCTTAACTTCTCATACTACCTACTCTGCACAATAAATTCATCACCACCAAATCCACCTCTTCTCCTCCACAAACTCTCATGTCCCTATCCGTCTACAACTTTTCCATAGAAATTTCAATTCTCTTAAAATTTATGATTCATCTTTCATTCCAACTGCCTTCAATTTAGAAATCTCACAAATTACTATGCAAAAACACCCTAAATCAATCTATAGACCCTACACTACAACAATTTTGGCTTGAGATGTCAGTGACACAGTCATTGACACATACATGAATCTTTTAATAATCCATTTCAAGAGTACACAGTGCCTTTTTTGTTTCATACACAGAAGTTGGAATCTCATTTAAGTTTGACAGGAGGTCATGTACTAATGTTAATAGTTTAGTGAAACTTTTATCACTTCATCCATATTTGGCTTTTAAGTTATATATTTTTAATAGTGCAAATATTTTAACAAAAGTTCTACAACTTGAGTACAACGGTTTTTGTGCATCACATAATAGTTGGTCAAAATTTTCACATTTATTAATTAAATAGTCTTGTGCAGCTTCAAACAACTCAGTTGTGTTCCTTACATCATCGTACTCATCTTTGTCAAAAGTATTGACACTTTCATCCTTATTCCTATTAGGCACTTATTCTCCCGGCAAAATTCATATCTTATAACTCTTATCAATTCTATAAATAAATAAGTGGTCTTTAACTATGTCAACATCTTATTTGAGTGTATTTCCACAATGTAAACATGGACACCACATGAACTTTAACACTTTAGAATGATGTAATCCATTTTTAATGAAGTTTTCAACACCTATGTTGTATTCATCTGACAACCTATCTTTGTTCATCCAAGACTTGTCCATATTGACAAAATTTATAAAAATATATTATCTAAAAAAGAAAATTAAAAAGTAGATATATATCACATTTATGAATTAACACTCACTCATCAAAATCAGCATTCTCAAACTCATTTCACAGATTTACAACTATCGATAAATATACAATAACAAAGAATATTGAAATTCACTACTACTAAAAGAAAAACTTGTGATTCTATAATTGAACATAACAAATTAAAAAGAGATAAGATTGAAGTTGGATATCTCTCCAAGTTTTTTTTTCTCCAATTATAAATGGGTTTGTTTTGTTGAAAAAGATTATATCCTTCAATATTTAGACTAGGCATAAATGATATCCAACAAATTTATTGCTAATCACAATACCACACACATATAGATATATGTCTGAAAATAAAATATTAAGTGTAAAATTAACTTTAGCCTACAAATTGAATATTTATATAATGCTAATCCAAGACCAAAATATAGTATCAAAGAAAAATAATTATCATATTTGAGGTTTAATTTTTGGGTATGGTTTCTTTATTATGTTAAATTTTTTAGATGGGTATACATACATTCAAATCACACCCATCAAAGAATAATAAAGAATAAATTTAGTATTAAAATGAATAAATAAAGAAAAGGAGAACACTAAGGACATTGGAAAAAAAAAACAATGAACATACCAAAATTTCAACACGGGGTCAGATTTCTCAGATTTCTAACACTCTTTGTCTCCACTACAATGAAAATTAAAAAGTTTGTCATCTTTTGCACTGGGACTACAATTTTCGAAACCAAAAAAGATTCCAATGTCACCGTTTGTCTCCACAGGGTTAGTAGCCTTAGCCAACGACAACCGCCACCTTCCAGCCGTGGTCAGCCGCCACTTGCCAGCTGTTTGAAGAAGCCACCATCAATGGCCACCGTCAATCAGGAAGAACGACGATGAGCATCATTATTCGCCATCAGCCACCATCAATCGGGAAGTTTGTCGCCATCAGCCACCGTCGATCAGGAAGATTTGCAACAACCGTTGAACTGTGAGAGACTTGCACAACTAGCTGATTGAAAAAGTTTGAAGATTTGCGTGAAGGGTTGCAATCGGCGGCTGAATGTGTGTAAACTTAATGAACTCACAACTTAATAAAACTACGTCATTTGGATTTTAAATAAAGTATTTATTTTTTTATTTTTTTATACCCTTTCAATGACGCTTTAAAACTGTCATCTTATCCATCAAAATTCAATGGCTTTAATTTTACAATAAATATATACTTTTCTTTTTTTCCTAACCTTAATTTTTTAAGTTTTAATGAAAACAATAATTTTTTGGCGTTAATTTCCATGTTTTATTCACCTTAGATGACAGTGGCAAACCGTCGTCATAGCCCAAAATAAGTTTGGCACGTCAATCTCCCGCGTTTTATTTCTCTTAGATGGCGGTTTACAACTGCCATCGTAACACTATATTCAATGGGGGTTTATAACCGCCATCATATCTGAAACTTTATTAACGCCCAAAATTTTTCGAGAAAATAGGCGCCTTTTTTTATAAACGGTCAGCATGGAGTCTATCTGTCATCATTTCTTAAATGCCAACTAACATTTAAAGCCAAAATTGTTATAGTGTATTCATGTTTGATTAATTAGGTAATTAGGACCATTGGTTAGGGTTCTAATCAATTGAGCTATGAAGGGATTGAATCCCAATGCGGAAGCGCGTGAACGCTGGTGTCATTGTAATTCGATTTAGAAAACTATTAAAAACAGAGAAATAAGAATAAACGTGGTACAAATTACAGCATGCCCTTTAAGAGGAAAAAACACAGAGAAAAAGAAAACAACCTTTGAAGACAATCTCTTCAATTCCTTTTCCTTATCCTTTCTTTGATCATGATGATATGAAACTTCTAGCAATTTGAAAATTAGGAATCAAATTATTGAACCCCTAACAACAAATCCTAAAAGCCCCAAATCAATTGACGTCAATCCAAAGGAAAATATTAGAATTGGATTATCTTTTGATCGAAGACCATGAGGCAAAGAAGAACTACTTCCCTACTCATAGTTTGAACACTCCACAAGCAAGTTGATCAATCTTACCTGAATGCTCAAACATGCAACCTTAGATCAAGAATTGCAAAATGGTTGGTGATGAATCTTTGTCATCAACATAGAGGAAGATTATCATTTTTAATTCAAAATCCAAAAATTGTTTTCTAAACAACCGAAAGAAGGCTTTAAATAGTCTCCCAATAAAAACTCCAATACAACATATTAAAATGACAAAATTACCCATACTTAAATGTCATACAAAAGGATAAAATTGGAAGATACTAAAATTACATTTAAATTATTAAATAAAATTTAATTAATAATTTGATGCCTGGACGTTTCATATCATACTCTCCTTCTTTTGAAGGATTCATCCTTGAATCCAAATCAAAGTCTCGTAAAGCAATTTTGAAGTCATGAGAAGAAAATGATGTCAATTTTCTAGCACCTCTTTTGGATGGTCTCCCTTGTAAAGCAACCTTGTAATCATGAGATGTCAAAGGTTGACACTGTCTTGGATTCTATCTATTTTGGAAAGAATATCGGTCATTTCAATCTTCATTCAATTTGTGACAATCAAATGAACTAGAACCATTATTTGAGCTTTGCTTCAAAGTCAATGCTTTAACCTCTTGCAAAAACTCAAAAGAGAAACTAGGCAAACTTGGTTGAAGCTCATCTGTTAGAAAACAAACTCTTTTGTTTAAAAAAATCTTGAATGCTTTGTTTTGTAAACAAGAACTATGTAATCTCACAAACTTTCAAACTTGCATTCTTGGCTTTTCTCTCATTTTTATCTATAGACCGAGTATTCTTCACATGATTTCTCCATCATAAATTTCTATTATTTTTGTCTCGGTCTCATGCCTTTTGTTTTTTAAGTCACACACATCAAGTTTTACTTCTCTTGGAAGTAATGATACAAGAGTAGGATCAAATTTTACTTTGGTAGTATCAAATTTTACTTTGGCCTCTAATGGACTAGCAATGTTAGCACAAAGTATTCTAGTTTCAAATTTCCAACCATCAACTTTCTCTATCCCACTACTACTAACACATGCTTCTCCAAAAATAAATGGTTCAACAATAGTAGTAAGATTACAACCATGTAAATTTCTAACTATCTAATGATCTACAAGGCGAAACATCATTATCATGTGTAGGTGCAACATAAGCAAGCTTTTCTTTACTACTATTCGCCTTCTCAAAATGCTCGTATATGGTAGGTACATTATTTTTTTCCACTAATGTGTTAATATTGAAACTAGACTTACATTAGTGGTATGATGATCTTCTTTGGAGTTGTCTTTCTATTTTTATGGCAACATGCACCATTTCTTCCAAATCTACACAAGGTCGAATTTCTTCTCGATCAGCAAGTATATCAACGATCTCCTCATTAAGTCCTTCGTAGAATCGATCCATGACAGTTTCTTCATCTTCATATAGGTTAATCTTCTCAAGTAATCAAAGCATCTCGTCATAGTAGTTTTCCACACTTTTGGTCCCAAAATGTTTCCTCATAAGAATATTGACCTCTTTCCATGAAGGCGTTCCTTGATTTTTACTCCTCCTTTTTTATAACATACTATTCCACCATATTATGACATAATCTTCAAATGTAGAATAATAAGTTTTACCTTTCTCTATTCACTATAATGGTATGTAATCTTCAAATGTAGAATAATAAGTTTTACCTTTCTCTATTCACTATAATGGTACTGATCAAATATGGTATCAATTTCTTCATCTCAAAGAATATATTCCTTTGGATCTGAAATTCTTCCAAAGAACAATGGAAGCTTATTTCGATCAACATAATGGTCATTTTTTAGCACTTTTTTTTGTGTGAGCATGACTGTAAGAAGATGTTAGCATAAAGAAAATTGGACCCCACAATCACTCCCTCACATATTTCACTAAAAAGATGAATAGTCACTCGTATTTACACTCAATATGTAGCACTCCCTCACAAATATGAACTCTCTCGATAGGGTGATAGCCAGGATTTTGCAATCATGATCAGAGAAGCAAGCCAAAAACAAAATCAAGAAAAAATTGATTGCAAAGTGTCAACCTCCAACAAAGAACTAGTAGAATTTTACAAAAATCTAGACAAGTAAACAAGAAAAACAAGATATTTAGAATCAAGAATTTAAGATTTAAGATTTTAAAAATTATGCAAGATGAACAAGAAATTGACAAACAACTAGACAAATCAATGATAAAAAGGAAACAAGAATTAGGAATTAGAGACACTACTTTACCAAAACTCCAATTTAAATTATAAGAAATTTCAAAGTTTGATTTTAATAAGCCATGCGCTTGTGAAACAACTAACTTTTCTTATGAATTTCAGCAGCTTAAAACTCATCAAAATTGAGCTGCTTGCTTCACGTGCCTGCTTAATTTTTTCTCAATTCCACACCGCTGACCCATACGTCACAACTTAACTTTTTTTCCTTTTGATTTTTTTTAAAACAACACAACAAGAACCCTAATCAAGAAATAGACTCAACAAACCAAACAATTAAATAAAACATATACCCAATCTAGAGTCTAGGCAATTTGAAAATAAAGAATTCAATTGTTGAACCCCTAATAACAAATCCTAAAATCCCCAAATCAATTGACGTCAATCCAAAAGAAAATATTAGAATTGGATTACCTTTTGATCGAAAACCATGAGGCAAAGAAGAACTACTTCCCTACTCATAGTTTGAACACACTCCACAAGCAAGTTGATTAATCTTACCTGAATGCTCAAGCATGCAACCTTAGATTAAGAATTGCAAAATGGTTGGTGATGAATCTCCGTCATCAACATAGAGGAAAATTATCATTCCAAATTTAAAATACAAAAATTGTTTTCTAAACAATCTAAAGAATGCTTTAAATAACCTCCCAATAAAAACCTTAATACAACATATTAAAATGACAAAATTACCCATACTTAAATGTCATAAAAAAGGATAAAATTGGAAGATACTAAAATTACATCTAAATTAATAAATAAAATTTAATTAATAATTTGATGCATGGACGGTTCATATCACACGATCTCGACAATTCTTCTTCATTCTTAAATAGAACAACACCAAAGGGTCTTCCCTGCTATTCTCCGAGGATTGGGTTATGTGGGAACCTTTTTTGGAATCTCAGGGAAGAAGAGATCTACAGAGAAACCCTTTTCAAATTGTCTCTTGAGAGCTAAGAGAGATTTTTTTTCTCTTTATTCATGAGAGAGTGAATGAGCAAGTGTCCAAATATAGAACAATTCTATATCACCTCAAACATACATTCATCACTTTTTTCAGAGAGAGGGGGAAGTTAATTTCAAATTAAAATAACTTCCCTTAACCAACCTTTAACTCCCCTTAACCACGAGGAGCTAATATTTAATTAAAGTTAAATTAAATCATATTTAATCTAATTTAAATAAATAAACATAACTAATTTAATTAATTAATATTAATTAATTAAATATCATATATTTAATTAATATTCAAATGTATTTCCCTCTAATAACCTATAGTTTAAATATGAATCTCATTCATATTATGTTTTAACCTATAGTTTTAATAAGAATCATATTCATATTATTTAATATTTGAATCTTATTTAAATATATTATTCTCTCATATTAAAAAGTTTAATTTTGAATCTAATTCAAAATTAACTTTATATTATAATGTATATATATTATATTAATTGTATCTGATACAATTAATATAATATATAAACCATGATATAATTCAAAATTAACCAATAATTGTATCTGATACAATTAATGCACTTTCCCTTATTTAATTTGAACAATTTATATTTTATCCAAAACTAATTAATCCTTATTTTACCTTTAGTGAGCTAGCAGAGGACCTAATGGACCTACAAATTAGAAGTCTCAATGATTTGAGATTAATTAATTAAACTTTTTAATTAAATTAATCAACATTCATTAATTGTGGGTCACTACACTAAAGACCCACAATTGTATTCTTCACACTGTAGATATATTTTTGTGTCGATGGATGTCACCGTTGTTAGTAAGTCGACCCTTCACAAATTGCTCGTAATTACAGCTGGGTAAAAAATTACCGTTTTACCCCTGTAATTACCTCTTACACCTTAAGTACCACTGATCTCTCTAATGAGCAAACAATTTATAATCCAACTATAAACTAAATCCCTCTCGAGCCAGTGAGAGGGTGAGACCTCATTGTTAAAAACCTAGAATCAGCCCATAAGAGAGCAATTCATCTACTTACCCTAAAGATGGGAAGAAGTGAACTCCATCTCATGTTCTCAACTCCCTACTTAAGAAATCTCCAAGATGGTAGACTTATTGAGTCGGCGACACGAGCCAATCTCACCCATACAAGTCAAAGTATTGTCCTCATAGACAGAAGTTCATAATTCACCCAGGATTGAGATCGAGTCACACGGTGATTCTATGAAATGTTAATCTCTTCATTCAACAGTGTTATAAAGATAATTAATCATTTTGCGGTTTGGTCTTATACAAACTCTTTGTATAGGATACCCCCACTCGTATATCTCCACATGAATGATTTGTATCAAATCATTTGTAATACTTACAACTTTTTGTACTGATATGAACTGCCCAAGGCATCAAATTATTATTTAATAATTTTGATGTAATTTAATTATTTTTCAAATTGATCCTTATTAATGACATTTTAAGTAGTGTTATTTTAGACATTTTACTATGAATTATGATAAGCCATTAGGGTTTTATTGGGAGGCTATTTAAAGTCTTGCTTTTAGATTGTTGGAGAACAGTTTTGATGTTTTTAGAACTTTAGGGTTTTCTTGAATGAGAATTCTCTGGTAGATGACAGAGTTTCATCCCACCACTTTTGTAATTCTTGAATTAGGGTTGCATGCCAAGAACATTCTGGTAAGTTTGATCATCTTGCTTGTGGAGTGTTCGAACTTGGAGTAAGGAACTAGTTCTCCTTATCTCTTGGTCTTCGATCAAAAGGTAATCCAATTCTAGTCTTTTCCTTTGGATTGGCATCAATTGATTTGGGGGTTTTGGGATTTGTTGTTAGGGGTTCAACAATTGGGTTCCTAATTTTCAAATTGCTAGGGTTTTCATATCATTTGGTATTAGAGCCTAGGCTCTAGATTGGGTATATGTTTATTTCAATTGCCTTTTTTTTTTTTGTTGTTGAGTCTATTTATTGATTAGGGTTCTTATTGTGTTGTTGTTTGAAAAAAAAATTAATTGAAGTTTGGAGGTCTATGAATTCAAAATTGGAAAAAAAAAAAAAAAAGTAAGCAGGCATGTCAAGCAAGCACATTAATTTTAAAAAAAAATCGGTTCTGTAATTGGAAATCGAAAGGAAAAAAATAAGCAGGCATGTCAACCAAGTACATCAATTTTTAAAATAAGCAGGCATGTCAACCAAGTACATCAATTTTTAAAAATAAGCAGGTAAAAAAATTGACTGCGGATGATTATGTGATTCGTAATTGAGAAAAAAAAAAGCAGGCAGGTCAAGTAGGTAGGTCAAGCAAGTAGCTCAATTTTTATGAGTTTTAAGCTAGTGAAATTTATAAGAAAAGTTAGTTGTTTCAGATTAAACTTTGAAATTTCTTTAAATTAGGATTTTGGGTAAAAGTAGTGTTGTATAATTTCTAATTCTTGTTCCTTTTTATCATATTTGTTCTAGTTGTTTGTCATTTTCTTGTTCATCTTGCATAACTCTTTGAGTCTTGCATCTTAAATTCTTGATTCTAAATATCTTGTTTTTCTGATTCTTGTCTAGTTTGTCGAATCTTGAATATCAGATTTTTTATTTTTAATTTTCATTTTTTTTGTTATTCTACTGGTTCTTTGCTTGAGTTTAACACTTTACAGTCATTCTTGCTTGGTTTGTTTTTGGCTTGCTCTTCTGATCTTAATTGCAATTTTGGCTCATTGCCCTTTTTAGAGCAGCATTCCTTTTTGTGAGAGAGTGCCTACATAAAGAGTGTAAACACGAGCGTGAACATTACCTGTCGACCGTGAACTTGTGAGAGCGTGACTTGAGAGGTCCATTTCTTCTACTTGTTTTATTTTGCAGCCATGTTCTATCAAAGAAGAAGGCGTATTGAAATTCGAGATAGGGATTTAAAGCTTAAAGAGGCTATACGGGAAGATTTAGCAGAACTACGTAGTTTTATAAGAAAATATATTACGGAAGTCATCCAATTAGAACGGAGTTTGATGTGGTCAAGTTTCATGAAACGACATGCGAACCAAAATGCGATCAACACCCAAAGAAGAAGAAGATGCAAATTTTTCAAGAGCACAAGAAGAAGAATTAAATAAAGAGATTTTGACAATGAAGAAGAAGAGCCATTTAGAGTAAAGAGATAAACAATTCTCGATCAACATTAGAAAAGAGAATGAGGAGGCTGAGACACTAGTAGGAGAGAATGTAAAGAAGAATTTGACAGTAATGTGCAAAGTAATGAAAATGAAGGAGAGATGAGGGGAGTGAGTCCAATTTTGACAGTACGGAGGATGTTATCACCTAGGTGGAGTTAATCTTAGATTATTATCGAGTACTACTTATTTTGATTTTTTCAGGACTTTAAAGTACTAGTGAAGGAGCAATGTTGCCCACATGTGAAGTACAAAACAAATATGTTATTTAGAAATATTGCTCCAGGCTTGTATCTGAACTCATCCATGGTCGAAAGTTCAAGAATGATCAAAAGAGAGCTCGATCATTACATCTCATGACTACAATGTGCTTTACAAGGAGACCGTCCAAGAGGTGCTAGAAATTGACATCATTTTCTTCCCATGACTTCAAAACTGCTTTACAACTTTGATTTGGATTCGAGGACAAATCCTTCAAAAGTAGGAAGGATGATATGAAGACCCGCCCAGGCATCAAATTATTATTTAATAATTTTGATGTAATTTAATTATTTTTCCCAATTTATCCTTGTTAATGACATTTTAAGTAGGGGTTATTTAGACATTTTACTATGAATTATGATAAGCCATTAGGGTTTTATTGGGGGTCTATTTAAAGTCTTGCCTTTAGATTGTTGGTGAACAGTTTTGATATTTTTAAAACTTTAAGGTTTTCTTGAATGAGAATTCTCTGGTAGATGACCGTTTTCATCCCACCACTTTTGTAATTCTTGAATTAGGGTTGCATGCCAAGAACATTCAGGTAAGTTTGATCATCTTGCTTGTGAGTGTCGAACTTGGAGTAAGGAACTAGTTCTCCTTATCTCTTGGTCTTCGATCAAAAGTTAATCCAATTCTAGTCTTTTCCTTTGGATTGACATCAATTGATTTGGGGGTTTTGAGATTTGTTGGTAGGGGTTCAACAATTGGGTTCCTATTTTTCAGATTGTTAGGGTTTCATATCAGTAACATTTACAAAGTGAGACATATACGCAGTGTCACCAAGATAAGACACCCAACTTTATCCATATACTGGAAACCTTTTAGGTTATTACTTGAACACGATCCACTTGTATGTCTACCACATACTGTTCAAGTTACATAAAATAATCTTGGATCTTAGTTTATTGGATTGAGTTACACAAGATTAACTGTTGAATAAATAACACTTTATTTTATTGAATAAATGAATATTTGCTTGTACATTACAAACTACGGGATTTAAAACATAAATTCCAACAGCCTAGGAATAGGCAAGAAGCTAAAAATCATATTGGATAATTCGACGATCAAAATTACATGGGGTAATTCCCTTCCTCTAAGCTAGAACGTTTCATTGATTGCACTTCTATCCCTTTACTTTCTTGCCTTTCATTTTTATGCATTCTTGATCCTCAATTCTACATCAAACCCTCCCATTTATCGCTTTAATTAAAAATGAGCTTTGAGGAACGAATCTTCCGGGCTTCCCTGTTGTTCATGAGTAAAAATACTATTTGATTTGGATCGAAAAGGTTCACGACACCCTTTTTTGGGCGATCAATGTTTCTTAGTGTATTAAAACTATGAATTATCCAACTAAAGGATGTCAGATAACTTATTTCATGGTTTTTAACCCCATTTTCGTCGATGTATATGTCACTTGCTCTCTTGCCAATTCTTTTGTCCATGGATCTGCAATATATATTCTCTTTCAATTTACATGAACAGTGGAATTATTCCATTAGAGATCAATTGTGTTATCAAATTATGTTTGGATCTTATATATCATTACTTCCCATTATAGACCTTATTCTTAACCTCTATAGAAACGCGCAAAGTTGTTACTGAAATGGAATAATTTAGGGGCTATACAAGTCAATTTTGAAGATTTTCAGAATACAGCTGCTCCACCTATGGTAAAAATATACCCACTAATTGCTTTGGCCTCCTTACTATTAGAAATCCAATTAGCATCTCTAAAGTTTTTTTAATACATGTGGGCATCTTGTAGAATGCAATTCATAGTCTAGATTGTACTTTAAGTACCATAGAGCTCTGACTAAAGAATTCTAATGATCATGTCTAAGATTAGTGGTGTATCTTATTAATCTTCCTATTGAAGCAAAAAAATGATGACTGAAAATGTTTACGTGTCATTTTGACTCAAAAAGCTACTAATAAAGTAATGGTAAGGTGAAAGTGCATATCGTTAACAAGTAATAATTAAAGTGAAAAGTACTTTAATTATTGTTTCTTAAAAGACTATTTGTTAAATCCAGATTTTAAAAGAAAATGATTTGAGTTGAGACCAAAAGTATCATATAAAAATAAGTAGAGATTGCAATTAGCTAAAATGTAAGAGATAATGATAAATTAGAAGGTTTAGTCAAGTTTTGGCCCTGAAGTTAAACTGCCCAAGAATGGCGACTACGTTTGCAACCACACTACACTTTTCTGGTATGAACTAGGATAAACTTTTATTAGAAAACTCTTAGAAGTCTAAGAAATTACTCCTATATGTCTATTGCTAATCAAAATTTAGATTAATTCATGCAACTCTTTAGTGCTATGGTGTGCCTTATGTTCAAGGTCACAAATTTTTTTGTGAACTTTGTGATATTGTCTTACTATCTATACATTAAAACGCAACTTGGATGTTAGCTCAAGTGGTCAATTTAAATTAAAAAGAGAAACTATAAAATCAACAAAAGAAGTAACATAAAGTAAGTAAGTGCAATATATGTTCGTAATGTTGTAATGCTAGTTAATCCTTCTAGGGCATCCATAAAATTGAATCCTTTAAAGAGTTTAACTCATAATAGAAAAAAGTATCCAATAAATTCATCAACAACAATATTATGAGTACAAGTAAGAGATGTATGAACTAAAAAAACCAAATATAAACAAAAAAACAAAATGTAAAAATTAGAAATAGAGTTCCTAATCCTAGTGACAATCTCTATATTCGTCCCTAATTAAGGTGTTCTCTTGGCTTGATTTCATCTCATTTAAGGGTAATCTTGCCTGCAAATCTATCTCACGGGTAGGAATTGACTTAAAAGCCCTAATATTGGAGGAACTTTTGTTTTTGAACTGCAACTTGTTTCTCTCTTTGCTGGAAGTGTGAAAATCGTCACTAAGACCTGATTCCTCACATGAATTGATTGAAAGTTTTATATAGGGCTTCAAGAGGATGTGTTATTTTCGAAATGCTTGCTCCAAATTGACATAGGAGAATTTGAAGTGGACTAGCACATCGAGGTCTCAAAATCAGTAAAATCGTTTCGAACAAGTCTAAGGCACAATGCAACTGCATTGGATTTTTGTTTGAGGAGCAATGTGGCCACATTGGTGCAAAAATCAAGATTTCCTACAAAAGAACCAAAAAAAAGTTAGTTTTTACTAAGAAGGACTCTTTTAAAAAAAAAAATAAAATAAAATAAAAAAAAAACCCTTATATTAACACAAATTATCTCAAACCAAGAGATACAACCACCAAACAGTTTATACACTATTCAGTTGGAGATTAATTGAAGTTGATCTAAAAGCAAAGAAAAAAATTTCCACTTTGTCCAAATTGGTCTTTTGCTACTCTTAGAGAGGCAATGTTTAATTGCTTCCTTTCGTTCTCAAGTCTAATCCAAAAAAAACTAATGAGAAGAAAGAAACTTATTCCATCATATATATCCACTCAAAGGGAAAGTGACAACCATGTAATTAAATGTCTTTTGTTTTTAGAAAGTATTCAATTCAATATTATTGAATTGCACGTCTATGCATAGAAAAAGAGGATAAAATCATATTGTTACTTTAATTGTCAAGATTTTCTTGAGTTCTATATATATGATATAATTTTGGAGGGATGTTTGTCTTTTTTACTTGGATCATTAAATTGAGAATGAGATGGGCAAAGTCTATAAACCATTAGACTTGGGACAATTTCCATATCTATATACCTATTTAGGTATATTGTTGGTTGTTTTCATTTTAGAGGGTAGATTTTCTAGATGCTATGTGATAACTATTCCATCATTTAAATTTGACATATATTTGACACATTATTAGTGGTTGAACTTGTAAGTAGACTTAGATACAATTCAATTGGTTATAACATGAATAAGTACCTCACTTTATTATTTGATTGTTATACTTTTTTTTTAAAAAAAGACGACATTGGTTGGATGCTAAGCCTATGCGATATCACATCAATATTCTCTCATCACACTTTTAACAACAAAAATTAACTTTACAAAAATTATAATAGAATCTTGTATATTGTGGGTTAGTTTGAAACTATTGTGGCCGTTAAAATAACTAATCAAGAAAAGTTATTTTTTTTCTTTTTAGAAATAAATTAGTGTTTGATAAATTTTAATTTTAACTTGAAGATACAAGTTATAATGTTTTATTCCTCCTAGTCTGGAATTACTCTATCTTTAGCAAGGTAACTTCCTAACTGATTGCGTCATTCAAAGTGACAACAACCTTATGGGCTAGACAATGTCATTCTAAGCAAGCAATGTTTAAGCTAGTTCAACAAAGGACTTAAATTTGCATGCAAGAAATGAGAAAAAATTTCAAAAATTGCTCAAAACTCATGTAAGCTTTCCCCTGATCTAATTTCATGCCAACATGATCAACATAGTGTATCATCAACTTGTCCTGGCAAGGAACACAAGCAACAAAGCAAACATCATGCAAACAATCAACATCATCCGAGCATAGTGCTCAAGGACCCCAAATTATATCATCATGAAAACAGAATGTCAAATCCAAAACACCCCACTCCCAATTTTAAAATTCACATTGTCCCCAATGTGATAGAAGTTAAAGCAAATGGATAATAAAACCTCTCTGAATCATGGGATGAAAGAAGGATTTGGCTCCCACAACTCAAGCTTTTTTCCACCATCAATCCTAACAAAATAAGAATGATCGAAAAAATTAGGATAAAAAAGAAAAATAAAGAAAAGAAAAAGAAAACATAAAAGAAATCTAAACTAGGAAAGCAAGTAAATTTTGATGTCTAGCTGCGTCCAGGAAGCGCAAATTTTTAAGGTTGGTTGCTCGACCGTGTTTGGCTCTATTTATATGTAGACCAACGAGTTCAACCGGTAGGTGGGATCGAAGCAATCCAGTGAATCCCCCTCATGAAAAACCTTCAACCTATGGCCATTGACCATAAAGTTCCTACCTGTTACAAGATTCAGGATGTCTATTGCACCATGAGGATAAATGTGAGTAACACCAAATGGACCAATCCAGTTGGATCAGAGTTTTCAAGGCATTAATTTCAATCGAGAATTATATAAAAGTACCTTTTTCCCTACTTGAAGCTCCTTAGGTGCAATCATCCTATCGTAGAAATCTTTCGTATTCTCTTTATAAATAAAAGAATTTTCAAATGATTCTAACCTGAGCTCTTCCAATTCTTGGAGCTAGAGGAGTCTGGCCTCACCTACCGCCTCAGGGTACCAGTTGCACTGCTTTACAACCTAGTATGCTCTATGTTGAACTTCAACTGGTAAGTGGCAGGCTTTTCCATAGACTATCCTATAGGGGGACATCCTTATAGAGATCTTGAAGGTCATCCTATACGCCCACAATGCATCGTCCAGTCGAAGGCTCTAGTCTTTCCTTCCTGGGTTTACCACCTTCTCTAAGATGGTCTTCACTTTCCTATTTGAAACCTCCACTTGCTCGTTAGTATGAGGTTGGTACAGTGTGGCAATACGATGCTGTACACCGTATTTCTATAATAGGGAGGTGATGACTCTATTGCAGAAGTGAGTCCCCTGGTCACTGATGATAACTCGCGGGAAGCTGAATCTGCTCAAAATATTAGTCTTTAGAAACTCTGCAACAACTTTAGCATCATCAGAAACAACGACCTTTGCTTCCACCGACTTAGAAACCTAGTCCACAGCCAATAGGATATATTTAAACCCACACGACGAAGGAAAAAAGGCCCATAAAAGCTATCCCCAGACATCAAATATTTCATAAATAAAGTAAAGAGACTTGTGGCATCTCATTCCTACGGGATAACTCACCTGACTTTTGACAACTCTCGCATGTTTTACAGTAAAATTATGCATCTCTAAAGAGGGTTTCCTAGTATAACCCAGAGTCTAGGACCTTCTTAGCAGTACGTTTAGCACTAAAATGCCCCCCACAGGCATACTCATGACAAAATGCTAAGACAGAAAAGAACTCATCGTTGGAAACACACCTTCTAATCATTTGATCAAAATAGAATTTCCACAAATACAGATCTTCCCATACATAATATTGGGATTCACTTTTAAATTTCTCACACTTACACTTACTAAGATTAAAAGGAAGATTACCTATGACCAGATAATTAACTAAGTCCGCGTATCGTGGAGTCGAATAAATACCATCCACCTGCATCAAAGCTCGATCTGGAAAATCTCCATCATAAGGAATTCATCCCTCCTTAATTGTCAATTTACTCAGGTGATTGACAACGATATTCTCACACCCCTTCCTGTCCTAGATTTTCACATTGAATTCATGAAGGAGGAGAATCCACCTGAGCAAGCGGGGTTTGGACTCCTTTTTAGACATTAGATATTGAAGACTGCATGGTTAGTAAATACAACAATTTCAAATAAACTATCTAAGAACAAAATTTCTCAAATGCAAAAACTATAGCTAAAAGCTCCTTCTATGTGGTAGTGTAGCTGCATTGGGCCAGATTCAGAGTCCTTGATGCATAATAGATCACATGATGCTTCTTCTCTATTTTCTGGCCCAAAACTGCTCCTACTACGAAGTGACTAGCGTCGCACATGATCTCGAAAGGGAGATCCCATTTAGTAGCCTGAATGATAGGGTTGCTAAACAGGGTACCCTTCAACACATTGAAGTTCGCTTTGCACTCATCACTGATAAATTTGAATTCCACGTTCTTTTGGAGCAAAGAGGTCATTGGTTGGGCAATTCAGCTGAAATCCTTTATGAATCTATGGTAGAACCTTACATGACCAAGAAAAGAACGAACCTCCCTCATATTTGTGGGGTAAGGGAGCTTAGTGATAACATCAACCTTAGCAGAATCTACCTCAATGTCATGCTCAGAAATAACGTGCCTTAGGACTATATCGCGTGAGGCCATGAAATGACATTTTTTAAAATTCAAAACTAGACTTGACTCTATGCATCTTTCTAAGACTTTAGACATATTAAGCAAACAATCACGAAAAGAATCTCCATAGACTGTAAAGTCATCCATGAATACTTCAATGCAGTTCTCTATGAATTTAGAAAAAATACTCATCATACAGCGTTGGAACGTACCAGGTGTGTTGCAAAGTCTGAAAGACATCCGTCTAAACGCAAAAATCTGGAAGGGGCATGTAATGGTCGTCTTCTCTTGATCTTCCTGATAAATCAGGATCTGATAGAAATCTGAAAATCCATCAATAAAGCAAAAGAAGGGCCAACCTTTCAAGCATCTAGTCAATAAAAGGGATGGGGAAGTAATCTTTCTTAGTAACAACATTTAATTTCCTAACATGAATTAAAACCCCCTCCTTCACCAATTCTGGACCCTAACATGAATTAAAACCCCCTCCTTCATTGTTAACAACTATAACATGATGGATCTAAATCATACATGCGCAACGGAAACGAAAGAGAATCGAAATAACAATCTAGATGCATATATAAACCTAGGATTAAACATGCATGATCATACAATATGATTTAGAGAAAAAGGAAAGAAATTACAAACCTTGTAGCTCTTCTTCCTTTCTTGAAATTGCTCCCTCTTGGACCACCAATAAATCTTCCTAGCTATTCTCAAGGGCTTGGAATAGAGTGGTGGGACTCTTTAAAGAAAGAAAAATGAGAGAAAATTGTGAGGCAAATTTTTTTTTATAAAGTTTCTCAAAACTTCAAAAAAAACAAAGATTTTTCCAAGAAGAACAAACAAAGTCTTCTTAAATAGGCAAAAAGCATGCAACTATTGCATGTCTAAGTTCACCAAATGTTGACAACACACATTCCACTAATACATGTTAAGATTATGTGTCAAAGTGTAGAATTTTTTGATTAATTAAATGTTTCATTCATCAAGTTAGTGGTTTTTTCAACTTTTTTGATAAGAAACATTAATTTAATCTCATGGTCAACTTCTAAAAAGTTTGACTAAATAAAACAACTCTTTGACTTGCTCGGGTCAAAGTCAACTATTTGACTTTTTCTGAAAACCGACTGTTTGACTAAATCCATGTCTCCGATTATGAATCCACATTCATAATTTCAATATTTAAATCCCATTTAAATATTTTTCACCAAAACTCTCATTTGATATCATATATCAATTACTTAATCATATCTCATGTGATCAACCTAATTTGAACAATTCGAATTATTCCTTCATTTTATTCCAAGAATATCCCTATATGAGCTAGCCAGGGGACCTTATGGACCTACAGATCATGAGCTCCAACGATCCGAGATTAACCGGTTAAACTTTTTAACCTAGTTAATCAACATTCGTTAACTACCAGGTCACTCCACTAAAGCCCGTAGTTGCACTCTCCTCACTGTAGATATATTATGTCCATTTGATATAACCATGATTGGTAAGTCGACCCTTCACTGGTTGTTCGTAATCACAGCTGGGTCAAAAATACCGTTTTACCCCTGTGATTACCTCTTGCTCCTTAAGTCCCACTGATCCTCTATTGAACAATGATTTGTAGTCCAACTACCAAATCAAAAGTCCTCTCAAACCCTATTTGAGAGGGCGGCGCCTATTGTTCAAGACTTGGATTCAGCACTTAAGAGAACAACCTTTCTACTAACCCAAAAGAGGGTAGGAGTGAATTCCTTCTTGCACCCTATGTCCCTAGCTATCTACCTGGTCTTACCCCTAAAATAGGAGGCTTATTGAGCCAGCGCTGTTGAGCTGCTCTCACCTATGTAGATCTAAGGATAATCCCGAGTAAACAGAAGTTCATAGTTAGCTCAGGATTAAGATCGAGTTACCTAGGCCATCAAAGTCGAGATAGTCAGTTTTAGACAGTAAACGGTGTTAATAAATAAAAATGACTATTTCATCGTCCGGTCTTATGCAAACTCTTTGCACAGTATGCCCCCACTCGCATGTCTCCACATGAACGAATTAGGATCACTTCGTTTGTACTAACTACAAAGTGGGTCGCATCCATAGTGTCCTCAGAATAAGGCGCCCAACCTTATTCATATACTATAGACCATTTAAACTGTTAACTTAAACTTGATCCACATTTATGTCTCTACATAAAGTTTGAGTCTCATGAGTAACAGTCTAGAATCCTTTGATTGGATTTAGATTTAGTAAGAACAATTTATAGGATCAATAACTACTTATTGATTATAAATTTCAATAACAACTTTATTGAAAGATAAAAGTATATTTGGTATTTACAAACTATGAGTTTTAGGATATAAAACCCAACATAACACTTGTTTTCTTGGGTACTACATGAATAGAATTGACCCACTCACTATCAGCTATAGGGTAAATAATACCTACATCTCGAAGCTTGAAAACCTCCATCACTACCTCTTTAAGCACAGGGTTTAGACGTCGCTGGGGCTGTTGACATGACTTTGAACTACAAGGATTGAATCCCGATGGCTTTGAATTGGGCTTGAAAAAGTCAAAATTAATTTACAAAAAATTAGATTAAGAACAGAGAGAAAAAGGAGTTTAGAAAGTTACCTTTTGAAGAATGTTTCTTCACGAAATCCTAAGATTTTTTCTCTATGCAATTTCCAACGAACAGACACCATGAGTTGGCTACCTAGCTATTCTTAAGAGAGTAACAATTTAGGATTGTGGAATCCTAATTTGCAAGGGAAAAAAAACAACAAAGAGTTTTTTGGAGAATTGAGAGAGAAAAGGGATTCTTCTTCTTAAGACTCAACCCTCCTCTGTTTCTTGAAAAACAGAACAAATATTACGTGAGGGGATGACTTCCCCTCACTATACGTCTCCCACTCCCTTGCAAAATTGCAGAGAATTAATCCTTTTTTCTATTAAAAATAATATTATTTAATTAAAATAATATTATTTATTTTTATTTAGATTAAATATAAATATATATTAAATCAAATTTAATATAGAAAAATTTTCACAGATAGAAAAAATGTCAAACTATTTATAGAAAATAGCAAAGAAAACACTGATAGACATTGATAGACTTCTATCAACATCTATCAGTGATAGACTTCTCTCATTTCTATCACTGATAGACCCTTGTTTTTCTATTTTTAAAAATTTCCCTTTAATATATATAAATAAGTAAATAAATAATAATAAATGATTGATTAATTAACAATTAATTAATTAATAAATAAACATCACATATTTATTAATGATGCATTTAAATCATATAAAAATGCATATCTCTCTCATAACCTATAGTTTTAATATGAATCCAATTTATATTAATTTTACTCTATAGTTTCAATATGAATCTGATTCATATTAATATTTGAATCTTATCAAAATATTATTCTCTCATATTATAAATCATATTTATAATTAACTACAGGGCTATTTTCAAATATAGAAAAATGAGCTAAATATTTACAAATATAGAAAAATTTCACTGTGTATCAGCGATAGACCGTGATAGACCGTGATAGAAGTCTATTGCGGTCTATCGCTGATAGATAGTGAAATTTTTCTATATTTGTAAATAGTTTGATATTTTTTTTGTTTACAGTAAGTTCATTTAACTATATATTATAATGTATCACTATACATTATACATTATATTAATTTTTATTAATATAAAAATCCCTTAAAAAATTCGAACAACTAAAATTATTCCAAAATTAATTGATTCTTGTATTACCTTTAGTGAGCTAGCAGGGGACCTAATGGACTTACTAAAGGGATCGAATCCCAATGCAGAAGCGATTGATCGCTGATGCTATTGGAATTCGATTTGAAAAATAAGAAAAAGAAAACAAAGAATAGGTATAAACATTCAAACTTACAACATGCTTTTCAAGAAGAATTACAAGGAGAAGAAAATACCTTTGAAGGCAATACTTCAATCTTCTCCAATTCATTGTTGTGATCACGATCTCAGCAACACTTCAATGTCGACTCAATTAGAACATGAGGGTAATTTTAATAAGAAATTGGTGAAAATGGGTGGTTTTAAAATTATTTAGGAAAATAGGGTAGTTTTTTTGTCTTTTAGTGAAAACTTTATTGAAACTTGGAATGGGACCCACATAATGAAGGAAATTATAATTATTGTGATTTTTTTTAACAAATTCATCTTCTTTAACTTTTTAAGGAAACATAATACCATTTTTTTTATAATTATTATCTTATTGAATTGAATTTAAAATATATTATATATTTAATCATTTTATTGGTAAAATAATAAACTATTATCTATGGATAAAGATAATATCACTAGTTTTTTATTTATTTTACATCATATTGTAGTTTTATTGTACTAAATTTGTGAACTAGGTAATATTTAAAAAGAAAACTACAATATGATATAGTAAAATAAATTTATTACACAGATAAGTAAAATTCTAAAATCTTGCTACGTGGAAATATCAAAAGTTCTAATTTTTTCTAATATATTGCTAATCCTTCTAAGTAAAATTAGTGGATAGTTATATTTTTCGAAAAAATACCTTTTGGTTTATTAGATTTGGATTTAGTTTCTATTTGGTTCCTATGTTTCAAAATCTAACACTTTTGTCCCTGAGATTTCAATAATGCTCAATTTTAGTCATTTAGATAACAGAACTGCTAGGGGCAGTTTGATTTAAGGATTTATAAAGTTAAGCATGACAATCTTATGTAATAGATTAATTAATTAAACAATAGTTATCATTCAATACATTGATAAAAAATAATTAATTAAGAATCAATAATAATCTTAATTATAAATATTTGAAAATTGAGTAATTTATAATTGAAATTAACCAATTAATGTATTTAATGAACATCATATTAATTATAATATATTATTTAATTATTTTTATAATTAATTAAGTTCAATACTAGTAATTTTAATATTAATTAAATAATATAAGAAAATATATTTTAATAAACAATAGATTATATAAAAAGTGAAACAAACAAATAAAAATATGATATGTTAATAAATAATACTAATTTTTTTTTTTATAAATATGATATATTAATAATGAATGAAGTAATAAAAATTAATCATAATAAATAATTAATTGATTATAAATAATCTATAATGATTATATGTTCATAATGAAGGATAAAATTAAAATTAATCTCAATTAATATATCTTGTTGATCTTTTGGGTTTTGACAATTCTAATATTTGTGTGAATGAGGAGGAAGAAGAAGAAGAAGGGGAAACTTGTAATTTTGAAAAAATTAATTAAGAATTAGCTTGAAATTTCATGGTTCAAGTAGGAAAATTTGAAGATGAAGAGAAGAAAAAGATAATGGTGTAATATGAGCGAGTATAATGAAATTTAAGACTGCAACAACCAGAAAAAGGAAAAAAGAAAAAAAAAAAGGAAGAAGAAGATGGAAACATGTACTCTCTAACATACGAACAAGGACAAATTTAAGTTGACTTGTCAACATTTGTCATGTTTGCAAACATTTTAAAGAAGTGTTATATGTTTAGATTTTTTTTCCATTGATTTTGCTATTTATTACAATTTTGTGCTTTAAAATAAAACTACAATATGATGTAAGATTAAAAAAGAATAGTGGTATTATCTTAATTTATATTTAATAGTTTATTATTTTACAAATAAAATGATTAAATATGTAATAATTTTTTAATTAAATTTAATCTTGCTAAAAAAATGAAAGAAAATTATATGATATAATAAAATAACAATTATAAAAAAAAAAGTGATTATATTTCCTCAAACAAAAATAAAGTAAATTAAATTGTAAAAACAATAAAAGAAATCAAAATAATTGCCATTTCCTTCGTTATGTGGGTCTCATTCCAACTTTCAAGAAGAGTTTTCACTAAAAGACAAAAAAAAAAAAAAAACTATCCTATTTTACTAAATAATTTTAAAACCACCCCTTTTTACCAATTTTTTTCTTAAAACCACCCACATTTTCTAATTAACCCCTTCAATGCCCTTGAACAGACACTACCACTAAGCATTCCCTGCTATTCTCCGACAAGGATTGAGTTTGTGTGAACCTTTTTAGAAGTTTAAGGGAAGAAGAAAGTGGTAGAGAAAACCTTTTTCTCTAACTGGTGTGTCTTGAGAGATAAGAGATAATTTTTCTTTCTTGGGAGTTGAGAGAGTGATTTCATCACTAAACTGTTATGTGTCCTTTTCCAATATCAGGTTCGGAGGGAGAGGGGGGAAATTAATTATTAATTAACTTCCCTTTGACCAAACTTTAACTCCCCTTAATCATGGGGAGTTAAAATTTAACTAAAGTTAAATTTAATTTAATTAAATAAATATTGATTGATATAAATTAATTAAATATCATATATTTAATTAATATTATATTACATTTGAATCATATTCAAATGTATTTCCCTCTCATAACCTGTAGTTTAAATATGAATCTCATTCACGTTATGTTTTAACTTATAGTTTTAATATGAATCCTATTCATATTATTTAATATTTGAATCTTATTCAAATATATTATTCTTTCATATTAAAATTTTTAATTTTGAATCTAATTCAAAATTAATTTTATATTATAATGTATCTATATACATTATATTAATTGTATCATATACAATTAATCACTTAATTCTCTTATTATATGAATCTTATTTATATTAATTTAATATTTGAATCTTACTCAAATACTAATACTCTCATAATATATAGTTTATTATAATGTATCTCTATATATTATATTAATTGTATCACATACAATTAATGCATATTCCCTTATTTAATTTGAACAATTCAAATTTATCAAAAATCAATTAATCCTTGTTTTACCCTTAGTGAGCTAGCAGGGGAACCTAATGGACCTACAGATAAGAAGCTCCAATAATTCAAGACTAATTAATTAAACTCTTTAATTAAATTAATCAACATTCATTAACTGTGGGTCATTTCACTAAAGACCCACAACTGCACTCTTCACACTGTAGATATATTTCTGGATGTAACCGTTATTAGTAAGTCGACCATTCACGAATTGTTAATAATTACAAATGGGTCAAACTTACCATTTTACTATTGTAATTACTTCTTACTCCTTAATTGATTTAGGATGTACTATATTTTCAAATTAGTTGATATTTAGTGTAATGAAGATGCAAGTCTTAATTATTAGGTTAGGATGCTTAATTTGGCTATTCTACATTGAGTAGACCGTGTGCTTGAAAACGATTGCATGAGTTATCCTATTTTATGATATTTGGGGGATTCAAATTTCCTTATCTAGATCATTTACTTTAGTTATTTTCAAAGTTACAGTCGCCTTTTATTTCTCACTTCACATATCTCAATTTCACATCAAACCTCCCTCTATTTACTTTCAATTAGAAAATTAGCTAGTGTGAAACTATACTACTCATCCACTAGTGCTAATATTACTCAGTTTTACTGCTAGTACTATTCAGTTTTAGTAATGTTTTAGATTGGTAGTTTATCAATTATATTCAATCTATCGCGACACTGTGCATTATGCTTTAGCAACGTAGCCGCAGTGTCGCAACGCTACGACTGCGAGGCTTAGAGTGTTACTGCGCTCTTCAAGGCGTTGCGACGCTCAAATCATTTTTCCAGCAGTTGATCTAGTTCGTAGGTTCGAACTTCCTTGGTAGTTTTTGGCCGTTTCTTTTGTAATTTCTTTACTTTAATTAATTAAATTGATATAATTTGATTATATTGATTTAATTAATTATTTTTTGTGCATTGTCCAATTTGCTGTTTAATTTTAATTTCGCATTTGATTAAATTTTCTTTTAATATATGTTGCATAATGTATGCCATATAGTTTAAAATCTCACCTTAGGATAAACATTATTCATGCATCATATTTAATATAAGAGTTATATTATATAGTTGTATGAATATTAAGCATGCTCATGCATCTTAATATAAGAGTTATATTTGAATGCATGTTTAATTTAATTTCATTAATTTAATATAATTTTTATATTTTCTTAATAAAAGCATGTTCATGCATCATGTTTATAATGGTTATAATATATGATGACATGACGATATAGTATGCATGTATTATTATTATTATAAGTGTTATAATATAAATGCATGTATATTATCTGACGTTCATTAATGTCTTAATATAAGTTTTTTTTAGGGGACAAAACTAACCCCTTTTTAAAAATTTATTTTTCTAACATCTTTTTTATTTTTTCAAATTTTGAGTGGAGAGCCCCACCTAATGAAAATAACATTTTGTCCTTTATTCAAATGCTTTCAATTTTACTTTTACCTAATACAAGTTTTCTCACCCAAATAGACTTTCCATAAGATTTGAAATATTTTTTTGGTAAGTCTGCTTTTTTTTTTTTTAATTTAAAAAATTAGAATGGTAATTGAAAAACTTAAAACTTACGGGATTTTGCGTAAAATTTGGAATCAAATCTTGTCAAATCTTATTGTTTTCCTAAATTTAAGTTTGAATTTTTTTTTTCCTTTTAATAAAAAAACCTAAAACTTGAGTTAAAATACGTAAAATTTGAAACCAAATTCATATTATGTGGTTTCCATAAGTTTTCAGTATATTTTTTAAAAAAAATCTTAAAAATAAGAATGGGAATTAAAAAAAACTTATAAGTTATGCAAAACAATTTGGAACCACCTTTTCCATAAGATTTAGAACCATTTTCAAAAAAAAAAAAAAAAAACATAGGGAAAACAAATTTTACGTAAGATTTGGAACCATTTTCTCAATTTGGTATAGTTTAAACTAACTAACTTAAATTTAAGTTTAAAAAAATAGAATTGGTATAAATCTAAAAAAAAAAAATCTATTGGAAGATTTTCCATAAAGTTGCTTACGGTAAATTTTACAGTAGACTTTTTTTTCTTTTTAAACTTAAACTAATTCAAAAAATTTTCCTTAGTATAAGTTAATTAATTAAATATATGGACAAAATTTAAAATTAATGTTAAATTTTGAATTATTAACAAAAATATGGTACATAGTAAAGAAATCTTAAAAATAGAGTGGTTGAAGAAAATATTGACAAAAATAGGGTAGTAAAATCGTGTACCCGTACACGATTTCCACATGGCATCCACGTGGTTGGTCAATGAGACCAAAATCGTGTACGGGTACACGATTTCCATTTTTTTTTTTAAATCAACAATTACATTTCTTAATATTGTTATTTTATAGCATACTCATATAAATGCGTCTGAAGATTAGAAATTCATAAAAACTTAAACTTTAAATTACAAACGAGTCATGTGCCATATGGTAGACGTCTTCGTTGACGGTGTGGACGACGAGGTACAGGCACTTCAAAGTGTTGCTGTTGATGAATAATTCATCAATATCCTCTTGGGTGACGACGGATGGATGTTCATAATACTCTTGTTGATTGCCAGAACTCGATCCGATCTCTGCTCTAGGAGAAGTTGGACCTGGATCATGAAACATCGGAGGTTCCATATAGATGAGTTCCATCAATCTGAATTAATGGCCTACAATATTTGAACCCTTCTACTGCAGGACCAAATGACCAGAAAACTCGACCAAATATAGTTGAACCAGACACATCGGATGGAAGAAAATGCCAATCAACTCGTGTTCCAGGATTGTAATGTACAACAGCACTCAACCAATATGGAAGTTCCGAGTATGATTTCTCCCAGTCACCAAACACAGCAATCAACGCTTTTCTCTTTGCTTGCCACACATGTCTATAATTGACATTATACCAGCAATGCAACGGGTACACCAGGATCAACCCTCACAAAATTTTGAATTTCAACACTCATAAAATTTGAATCAAGTTGTGAATGATCCTGTGTCAATTCTGAGTACAAACATGAGTGCTCCCCGTCAAGTCTAGTAATTTCGAACATCCCATGTGTTTTACGCCGACAAGCACGTAATCTCCAATCGCAACCCTCCTTCCATTGTTTGCATCTCACATACCAAATATCCTGATTCGATTCTATTACGGAAATCTGATAATGATTTGTGACGCAATACTTTTTTACAGCAAGTTGGAGATCTTCTTTCGTGTCAAATAACATTCCTTTTTGTACTAGACTAGCACTATCTACAACCCCATTTTTGACATTATTTTTCCATCCACTCTATTTTTGTCACATATTATTAAATTAACATTATTTTAAAAAAAAATTCAATAGAAATCAATAAAAAATCTAAGGATAAAAGATAGAAACAAAAATTCCTCCCTAATCCCAATTATATATTTTAAAAATTAAAGATTAAAACTGAAACATATAATGCTAATTCACATTATATTAATAAAATGTATTTTTGTGACTTTTCTTCTAAATAAATCCTAATGTTTGGTGACAATAAAAAAAAATTTGATTATAAAAGTAAGGATAATTATAATGGATAGTACTTTTAGGGCGAATAATTAGATGTATAGTAAATTTTGAGAGAATTACAAATGTAACAAAATCTATTAGTGATAACTCTATCAATGATAGGCTCCGATCAACGATATAGTCTATCACTGATAGACTCCGAGAGTTGGATCTAAATTTTGTTATATTTGTAAATGCTTTTACATTATGTTATAACTATTAATATTTTATGTATTATTGTTATATTTGCAACTGCACCTAAAATTAATATATATCATATAAAATTGAAACTTTTTAAGAGTATAAACATCATGGCGTAAATATTAGGAAATCCAAAAGTTTAGTATCAAGTATGTTTAGAATGTATTTTTTTAATTAAATATCAATAAGACAAAGTTTTAGGACAAGTGTACAACTTCCAAACAGTTCATACACTATTCAGTTGGAGATTAATTATTAAATTTGAGCTAAAAGCAAAGGAAAAAAAAAATAAATTAAAAGGTCTCCACTTTGTCCAAATTGCCCCTCTGCTACTCTTGGAGAATTGCTTCCTTTTGTTCTTAGTCTAATCCACAAAAAGCTAATGAGAAAAAAGAAACTTGTTCCATCATAAATATCCACTTAAAAGAAAAGTGATGACCATGTAATTAAATGTCTTCTATTTTCATAAAGTACTCCATCATTAAATTGAATCTCTGTGGATATAAAAAGAGGTTATAATCATATTGTTACTTTAATTGCCAAGATTTTCCTAAGTTATACATTTGTATTTATGATAATTTTGGTGGGATGTTTGTCCTTTTTACTTGCTTTATTATATATGCATATTTAGGTATATTATTGGTTGTTTTCATTTTAGATTATGATTTTCTAGATGCTATACGATAAGTATTCTTTCTTTTAAATTTGGTATACATTTGGTACATTGTTATTTGTTAGAATTACAGATAGACTTAGATACAACTCAGTTAGTTATAACGTTAATAACCTCTTTTCTAAGTCATAATTTTTCACTACATTGTTTGAATTATGATATATATTTTGCTCGTGTGTAACTAATAAAATTAGTATTCTCTCTAAATAACTTCAACAATAAAAATTAAGTAACTAATAAATTATAATAGAATGTTGTACAATATATAATGATTGACATTGTATATTGACATTGTTGTGACAGTTAAAATAATTACTACACAATGATTGTTTATCATAGAAATTAAGTATAATAATATGAAGTAAATTAGTATTCGATAAATTTGAATTTTAAACTTGAAAATGCAAGTTATAATATTTTATAAATTAATTTGTATGATTTAACGATAAAGACATACTATTTCATTGTTTTTATATTGATTTAACTATATTGACTAAAGTAGACAATCAATTTTACCAACCAGACATTTAAAATTCTCTCATAATTACTTTTAGCTCTGGTAAAAACAATTTCAAGCAGTTTTACTAAATTTATATATACTTATTGTTAGATATTACCTTTTCTAAATGGATTTTCTGTAAAAGTATCATAATAACATGAAACTTCACACTTTCTTTTGCTAATATGATTAATATTTAAGAAACTTCTAATCTCAATTTTTAATATAGTTATTTTAGTCTATACACTATTTTTTCTCTTGAATTTTTCTTAAAAAATGGAAATTTTGATTTTTATAGATTTTAATGACCTGTTTTATTTTATTTTTTTATTAATTTTTTAAGTTTAGAATTAAATTATAATAAATTTAAAAATGAGATTATAATAGACCTTTTAAAAAAATTAAAGGCTAAAATATGATAATCTAAAAAATTGTGCCCAAGAAAAATTTTGGGATGAATAATTAAGTGCTTCTCACATGGCTTTAGCTTGTCAGCTATCAACTCACTTGGGCCCCCAAGCCCACCTACTTATTTGACAATTGGGTAGCAAAGTTTGAGAACTTTTCTTCTTCTCTCCCTATTTTGATACAAAAAAATTATATAAAAATAATTCCTTATTTATGGTAAATATATTTGATGCTTTTTTTTTTTACCTTTGAGTTATACTCATTTTACAAAAATATAAAGGTATTTACAAATCTAGCAATAGTTTTTAAATTAGCAAATATATTAAAGATTTAAATCAATATTCTAATTTTACTCTCATCTATGTATTAACAAGTATATATGATATATTCTTCATTTGGTATATCAATCAACTAATATATTTTATATTTGGTATATAATAAGTTGACCAATGTACCAAATATAAAGTATATCATTTATACAACTATAATATTTTAATTGTGTTATAGTGGATGTTGTTCATTCGATTATAGAGAATATTCTTTTTATTCTTTATTTTGATATGAAGTTGTTTTTAGGGTTGTTTTTAAATATAAAAAAAATGAGTCAAACTATTTATAAATATAGAAAATTTTTACTGTCTATCAGCGATAGAATTCTATCGTTGATAAACAATGAAATTTTTCTATATTTGTAAATAGTTTACAATTTCTTTGTTTATAGTATTTTCTCTTATTTTTATTCAATTAATTTAATTTTAATGATCTAATTTATAGGTTTTGGTGTTAATCGTATTATCTTTTCAAATTTTTGATCTGATTTTAATGACATCTTAATTACATTAATTGTGTCAACTGATATACCGATATAAAATATATTAGTTAAGTTGTTTAATTTTTTTAAAAATTGATATTATTTTTATTTTTTATTTTCTAAAACACAAATTTGATATTATTTTGATGGAGTATTAGTTAGATTTACTTTGATATATCAATTGATATACTACCTTCGAAGAGAAAAATGTATCAATAATATTGTAAATATATAAAATATGAGCCCTCAATATATGTATATATATAACATGAAGTATATATCATTCAAAATGATATATTAAAAATATATCATTGTTACTTCAAATGTATACTAGTACTATTTTTTTTTATATCCGTCAGTGTCCGGGCCAGCTTACGCGCACTTCGACTAATCTCACGGGACAACCCGCCTGACCCTACAATGTATATTAGTACTAATTCAAAATGTATTTCAAATATATCATTAGTATACAATAGTATGCCCTCATTTGTTTATAATGCAACACTAAGTATTACAATGGCATATCAGTAATTTATCAACATTTATTCAAAAATCATTTAAAATATAATGTGGTTGTATCAATGGAATATCGATAGTCAATATTAAAAACCATTTCAAGTATATTATTAGTATATAAGTAGTATATCAACAATCATTCTATATCCATTTCAATTATAGATAGGTATATCTCTGTATTATTATTATTATTAAGTTAATAACATCAATGTATAAATAATGTATCAATACTAATTCAATATGTAATTCAAGTATATCGATAGTGTATCATTAATATACTAGCACTCATTCAAGATGCACTTTCAAATATATTATCAGTGTATCAGTAGTTTGTCAGCACGTATTGAAAATTCAATTAAAATATAAGATTAATGGTATCAATACTCATTAAAAACTATTTTTTAAAATAAAAACAAAAATATTATAGACGAAATCAAAGGCCTTGTGCCAATACAAGAAAGACTAACTAGAGAAACCTATTTTAGCCAAATCATGAGTCACCGTGTTGAAACTTTCAGAGGCGACAACTTAGAATTTTCAGAGGCCTAGAAATAATTAAGGATACCGTTGGAGGACAATCTGAAGCTTGAGGATGAGAGTCAAGACCCCAACCTATTTTTTCTTCTTTCCCTTGTCTTTTATTTCTCTGATAAAGATTATGTTTTCACATTCTAGATATTTGTACCGTACCATGGGTGACTACATTTGTTCTTCTTATGGTTTTGATGTAGTTGTGGACATTAAACTATTTTGATTACTCTTTAGATTGGTTTATGCTATATCATTCGAGCATGTTTGTTCTTAATACAGTTGAACTTTTGACCATTGTTTAAGCGATTCATGTCCTTACTTTTTTGCTCGAGAGAAAGGACATTATGTTAGATAAAGAAACTTCATGAAATTAATATAAGATTTAGCTAACCATAAAAATATAGGAATAACTACTTAGGCTCCTAAAGGGACTAGATATAAGACTGAATAAGAGGAGTTTTCTGTCTATGACTAAGACACTGTTTAGGTATGATGCGACCGCATTGCCAAATGCATAATGTCTCATTGTTTACTGTTTTTAATCAATATTCAACCTAAACACTTTCTATTCACAATTGGTTACCTTTGGTTATATTGATTGCATTGCCATAAAAAACTTAAATTAAATCTAGTCTGGTGGGATTTGACATTTAAAATACTTCAAAGTTTATTGTTTCATCGTCGGTGTATGCTTGCATTTAGACCATAAATATTCTATAATTATCATCAATACACAATTGGTCGATCAATTGGGTAAAATTGGAATTCTTAAGATGATACAAACCAATTAATTAGGCGTTCACATACTTTGAATTCCCACAAAAAAAAAATTAGCTCATAAATATGGAAAAGAGAATAGAGGAATAAGAAGAAATGTGTTTCATTGAAGTAAGTAAAAGTGATACAAAGTATCTTAACACAAAAAACCTTTATCTAAATATATTTTGACCGCTTTCAAGGAGAAATAAAGCTTTGCACTTTGATCTTTCAATCTCAAGTACTCTGTAACATCCCGAGTTTAGGAGGGGTACATGAATGAATCTTCCTAACATAATGTGAAAGTATGGTTAAGAAAGGGTTACAAGAATTGAAAGTTACTACACATACCAATAAGGTGAACCTTCCTTTTCGATGGCTCAATCATAAGAACTTCAAAGTTAAGCGTGCTTAACTTAGAGAAATTCTATGTTGCTATGTTGGGTGACTTCCCATAAATTTTCATAGGAAGTACGTGAGTGTGAGAATAAAGCATGCTGAAACGACCCATGGGTGACCTCCCAACATTTTTCATAGGAAGCTTTTTGGTCCCTGAGTTTTTATTTGTAAGTCATTTTGGTTCTTAAGTTTTCAAAACATACCTTTTTAGTCCCTATATTTTGTGAAATAGGTTTAAAGGTTCCTTTACTAAGCAGTGCTGTTAAATTTAAACAGAAAAATGGCTACATGGCTTACATGGCAAAATAACATGAAAAAAGTTATATATTTTTAATCTTTCTTTCATCTCTATTATTTCTCTCTCCTCTCATTTTTGTTGGAGAAAATGATATATATGAACTGAATACATTAGCGAACTCAATATAACTCAACTAGTAACAAGGCCAAATGATGTAACAAGGCTTAAATATGGAAATAATCAAATATTGAAAAAAATCAAAACCTTTGGAGATTCAAAATGTAGTCGAGGCACGCTTCTGATAAGCACCGCCCTGAAGAAAGTTATTAGCTTTGCACCGGATGCCAGCAGACTACAACGATGATATCAGTAGGATACAATGACTAACTCCGATAGAACTGCAACCTCGAATTAATCGGATCTGGCAAAACTCTTGAATACTTGCTTTCAACTCAACTCAAGACCAAAAGAAAGAAAGAAATGAGAGAATTCTTCAATTTGAAGTGGGGTGCTACAAATGAAGAAATAAGTTGCTATTTATAGGCTAGCAACTTAGTAAATCTAAAAAAATCAAATAAAATCAAATAAATACAAAATTGAAACATTGGTCAAATTTAACTCAATTTAGTTGTTACTTGACAAAAATACACACAACTCATTCAAATTGAAGAAACTACAAATTTAACTTTCATACATATTATATTTGCACATGAAACATCATTTTAATTTGAAGTTTCTAACCAATTAGAAAGTTTCTAACCAATTAATTTAATCTACACAATTTAATCTATTTTTATGTTTCAGTATTCAATTTTTTCACTTTCTTTCACTATAGATATATATCCAACAATTTTCTCTCTCTTAAAGAATGAACGTTGTCCCCATTTACTTCCCTTTCCAATGATTTCATCTTCAACATTGACGTTCCTTTCTCTCCTTACCTTCCATCACCAACCCTTCCCCCTCATTTCTCTCTCCCATCTCTCTTTACCTCCAGTCAAAATTTTTTCCCCCATAAATTCGTTGTTGGATTTGAATCAGGTTCATAGATTCAGTTACCATCAATACATTGCAATAAACAAATTCAATTAGTGAAGGGAGGCGATATCATAGTTTTTGTTGGGTTTTATGTTATAAGCTCATGGTTTGTAAATAAATAAATAAATAATTTATTGATTATTGAAGGATGAGAGAAAGGGTGTCGTAAACCTATCTTCATCAATCAAATAAAATTTGAATTATACCGATCAATACTACCTATACTACTAAGTAGTACAAGTGGTAAGACCGGGTCGATCCGCAGAGAAGCACAAAGATTAGTTTCTCAAAATTAATTCTCTAGCTAAAGCGATAAATGGGGGGGGGGGGTTGTGTGTGGGTTGAGAAGCAATCATAGAAAAAAAAATATGGAATACAAATTGCAAGAAAAGTAAAAGGGCATATCCTAGCTTTTAGAGGTATCTCCAATTGCTTGCTTGATCATAGATTCATCGAATTAACTTTTATATTGTCTAAGCTTAGCTAACTCACCTAGAAAAGCTAGGTGAGAGTCCAATTTATCAAATTAGTCAATTTAATTAGATGAATAGCATCCTAATTAATTTGAACTAACCACATTAAAACTTGGGATTACGCTAAGGTGAATGTTCAATTTTCAAGCGTCTAATTAAACATTCAACATGATTCTTCCTAGGTCCATAGAGCAATGCTTTTCATCATAGACAACGAATCACAAGTTTAACTAAATTTTTGCTACCTTGGATCAAATTACAATTATATGTCACGTCTTGTAATTTAATGCCTAGCTAATGATCGTACATCCTCAAGCAGAAATACAACCATAAACATGCAAAGATAGTAAAAGAATCCAAAGATAAAATAGAAACAATCAAGATTAAGAGTTTAACACAAGTCTCACAAGGTTGCGATTGGAGAAAACTTCAAAAACTAGGAATTGGAGATCTTTACCTTCCCATTGAGATGAGAAAAATCAAACCTGCCATCTCTCAGCGTGATTACAGAGAAATATTCAATTTAGCACCTAAAACTAATTAGGTAGATGGATAAAACACGGAAAAACAAAAAAAAGAGTGGCCATTCGCCCAAAACGGCTACCCGAATCAAAAGATATGACCTAAAAATTGAAGAGTAGATTTTATATCTGCACGACAGCAATGTAGGGCGCCACGACGCTCTCGCCTAGGGTGGATTTGTCATTTTATCTTCCGTTTGAAGTCTTGGATGCCCTTTTTAGCTCATAATTGTTCCAAATTAACCCTGAACGACCAGTAACGCTCCAGAATGCATAGTACTCAAGATGCTATAAATATAAATATTTAAGCACATTAAATATCATAAACAGGCAAAATTAGAGGCACTAAGATAGCACACTTTGGGTGCTATCAAATATCCCTAACCTAAACATTGCTCGTCCGCGAGTAAGGCAAAATAAAAATGAATCATTTACTACAAATGAGAGACTCTAATCTCAAGCAAAAGATAACACAATATTCACAAAGATGGTATCACTTGCATGCACACAATCAATAGAAAATTTAGAACTAATTATTTATCTCTTACGTGTGTGTGTACTTAGTCGTCCCACCTAGGTCCTTACAAGCACAAGAAGGTTTTATTCAATCCTCAACTCATTTTCCCCTACTTTGGCTCAAGCACCAATCATCAAGCAATCTAAAACAATCAAGAAAGTAATATTTTGACTAAGGTGCTTGAAAACACACACGGGGTCTCTAAACTTGTATTTCTTTACCTATGGGCACTAGCTCTCACACTTCCAACGTAGGGAACCATACCAACTCTTTTCTTGCAGGTGTCTTAACAAATCACGACAAAAGGCAGCTCTTTTTACCACTAGTCATGCATATACATTACAGCTTTATATATATATATATATATATATATATATATATATATATATTCTTCATCTCTTTTGTTTTTTCATCAATTGACGCTTTCACTTCTTCTTCTTCTTTCTTTTAGCAGGCAAATATTTCTTTCTTCTTTTCCCTAAGTCTCACATTACAAACTATCAAGCAAAAAAAGACTACTCTCTAACTGGTGGGGCATTTAGGAGTGACAACAAGCATGTAGGCCAAATAATCCAATCCTAAGCATTCAAGACTAAAGACAAGATGACTATGTGCTCAAAGATAAGAGAATCAAGAATTTTTTTTTAAATGTGGCCTAAAATCATGCATACATGCTCGTGAATCTTAAAAAATATTTGTAGATCACATAATCAACTCAACCACAAAGTCTGAGCTTAGGTGCTCAAGGACTTTTCAGACATGCATTCTACCACCCCCAACCTAAAACAATTTATTGTCCCCAATGTATCTAATCTAAGCTCAATAGAAATGAAAAAAACAAGGGAACATAAAACCTCCCCTGATAATGGTTTTGTGCTTGGGTCTTTGAGGTGTGGCGATAGGTGATCGACCAGGTGTGTATGAATGATAAAAATGATAATAAATATGCTTTAAAGTGCGAGCATACACTGTCGATGAAGTAATAAATCTTGGAGTATTCCAATAGTCCAATCCCACGAGACTATTTATGCAATTCAATTTTTCTAAGAAAGAGCTTTTCGATGCAAACCAAGGGGTAACCGGTAAATAAATGATTTTGAGGTTGAATAATGTTGATAAAAGAAGTAAATAAAAATGTTAAACAGAGATGTAGTTATGTTCCAACTTTTTAGGTTCTATGTTGTAAGTGACGTGGCCGCATCATACCAAGACAATAAAATATGCATGAACAGAAAACTACTCCTATTCGATCTCGTGTCAAGTTCCTTTAGGAGATCTAAGCAGCTAATGCCTAATGTTTCCATGGTTAGCTGGATCTTAGATTAATTCAAGCTTAGATTCTTTATCCTACGGTGTCTCTTATTTCTAAGGCGACATGACCATCCTATTTCTAGGCTATTAGTCTCATATTCCTTTGTGACATCGGTTTATATCTAACCTTCTCAGCATTAGGACTCCACTAGATTGCTAAATTAAGTTATCAGTTTAACTTAACAATATTTTCCATAAACTCAACAAAGAAAATGCACAAGTCAAAAAGGTATGAAGCATAAACATTGCTCAAGCCATAAAACCCTAGGGTATCCATATAACTGAACCCCTTAGAGAATTTAGCTCACGACTAATGATAAAATAATGAACTTTATTGAATAAAAAATCATAGCTACAAGACGATGTTCAACAGATGAAAAGAAAAGAGAAAAGTACAAGAAATAAATGAATATAAATGCTAGAAAAATACAACTCAAGAGGTCTTAGGACAAGTCCTCAATTCTTTAGTCTTTCTCTAGGTTGATTCCCCTTTTTCAAGGAAGAATCGTTTCTCACCATACGCTTTCACGGGATGAGATTACCTAGAGTCGCTACGCCTCAGAGGAACTTTCGTTCTTAAGACTACTGACTTAAGAAATTGAGAAAATGCCCAAGGAGCTGATTACAATGGGAGAATTTTGGAGAAAAGTGTGGTGAAAATCGTAGATGGAAAGTTGATTTTGAAATGGAAGGGTTCTCCTCTTTTATATAGGCCAAGATGGTTGAGATATGACCTAAAATCATGTGCTGAACTTTTTCCAGCTTTTTAGGCGTTGAATAACAACTTTGACCGAGAAAATAGCAACCAGAATTGACTGGGCGCAAATCTGAACAAACTGGGCTCAGTAATGTGGGCGCATCACTTCTAATGCTGTTACAGCACATCTGATGCGGCTACATTGGAAAGGGCTAGTATATCACTTACTACTATGGGCACATCAGATAGAAAATCTACAAAAACAGCCAGAAACCTGCTAAAATTCACCAAATTAGCACCAACTCAGCAAATAACATCTTTTAAGCATAATTATCCCCTAGTGAGCTTATTTTAACTAATATTGGGCATTCCGGGGTCAAAATATCACATAAAGTATCTTTTTACTATAAAAAAGTAATAAAATAGATGGTAAAAATATGCACTTTTTGACATATATCAATAGGGTTACCTACAAAAGAAAAATAAGAAGTTAAACTAGAAAGCAGTAAAATTTTTCACTGGCTCATTCTACGAAGGGCAAATGTTTAACGTTGGTTGCTCGATGTGACCTGTCCCCTATCAAGGCACATAGAAGTTCTCATATGTCTTAGGCCCCTTTTTACTTGAATTGATGTAGCTTTCAAAGCCCAACAAGCTTCTTTGTTTTTGAAGGGCGCCGGACAAGTCAAATTTGTTGTTTTGGAATATCTTAAAAAAGGAAAAAAAAAAGAAAGAATCAAAAGACTCAAATTACTCAGAAGAGTCGAAAGAAAGAAAATACTTGACAAACTTGTAAGGAAAAGGTGAGCAGTAATAAAAAAGTGTAACTAATGCTAGAGGGAAGAACAGGACGAGACTTTATTGACTATAACTCTATCACCTAGGGCTCCTCGAGATGAAGCACGAGCTCATACTTAATCTCAGAAACTGGAAAGCATGGCGTGACATCCTCATCATAATTGGAGAGATAGTACTCCGCAAGAAACTCAGCCTCAATGGTACAGGCAATGGGCTACTCCTGCACACTCTCAAATCTCTACACGACCTTAGTTAGCTGGGCACCATGGTCAGCCATGTTTTGTAGCTGAGTTTAAGTCTCCTACTGAAACTGAAGGGAGATGTTAGCAACTTCAGACACCAAAAACTCTAAAGTCATACTAGACGCGAATCTCGAGGAAATGGTTCTTCCTCCACCGCGTCGACGTGGATTACCTTATGTCTCAAAGGCATTGGCAAGCCAAAGGAATGGCCCGACAACAGCTCGTCTTGCCTCCCAACTAAAGTTGCAAGTGAAACACACCTACGACCTTTCCTTTAGAGGACGTTTGACCCATGACCCTCACAAATACTTACGCTCTTTCTTAGAGATATGCAAAATAGTAAAGATTAACGGTGTTACAAGTGATGCTATTAAACTAAGACTATTTCTGTTTTCTTTATAGGACCAAGCAAAGTATTGGTTAGAGTTCATACTGCCGAAGAGCATAACTACTTGGGATGCATTGGCCCAAGCATTCTTGAACAAATATTTTCCACTAGCTAAATCACAAAGATTAAGGACGGAGATTGGCACATTCTGTCAACACGAAAATAAGCAACTTTATGAGGCGTGGGAGAGGTATAAGGACCTCTTGAGAAGATGCCTTCAACATGGGTGCCCTGATTGGTGGCAAATCCAATTATTCTACATTGGGCTATCAAACAACACCAAATCTATTTTGGATGCTACCACCGGAGGGTCCATATTCTTGAAAACCGCTAATGAAGCATACACAATATTAGAGGACTTGGTCAATACATCATACAATTGGCCATGTGAACGATAAGCTTCAACCAAAATTGCCGGTATTCATGAGGTGGATGAGGTAAGCTCTTTAAAAGCTCAATTGGCTTATGCGTTGTCTAAATTATCTCAAGGAGGCCAATCACAAGCTAGTCCACCATCCATAGCCTCTCTAGCGACTATGAAAAATCAAACCGAGCAAGTGAGATGGAGACAACCAACTATGTGGATTAAGGAGAATTTAGAAGCCAACAACAATACCCCACTCATTACCATCGCAACTTGAGGAACCATGAAAATTTCTCATATGAAAATAACAAGAACGTGTTGCAAGCTCCTCAAGGTACAAAAACATCATCTTTAGAGGACTTAATGATTGATTTTGTCAAGGAAACAAGATCAAGAACCACTACATTAGAGAATTCGGTGCAAGCCATAGCAAGCACGGTGAAAGCTCAAGGGAAGGCACTTCAAAGCTTAGAGGTGCAAGTAAGTCAAATTGCCACCTCTCTTCATACATTGCAAAAAGGTAAATTCCCAAGTTGCCCCGAGAAGAACCCTAAAGAGGAGTGCAATGCTATTACTCTAAGAAGTGGTAAAGAATTGAACAAGCACATAGTGATCAAGGATAATGAAGAACCTCAAGAGGAAGATGAGTCTACAGTCACCAATGAGCCATTAGTGAGCAAGTTGCACCAAATGAAAAGGAGGAAAGGGCCAAAACAGAGAGTACTTCTAATTCTCTACCTTTTATTCCTAATACTCTTCCTTACCCTCAAAGGTTTCAAAAGAAAAATATTGATGCTCAATTTTCTAAATTTTTAGACATTTTCAAAAAGTTGCAAATTAACATCCCTTTTGTAGAGGCATTAGAACAAATGCCTAAGTACGCAAGGTTTATGAATGATGTCTTGTCTAAGAAATACAAATATGGAGATTATGAGATGGTGATACTAATGGAGGAGTGTAGTGCTGTGCTACAAAGAAAATTGCCTCAAAAGTTAAAGGATCTAGGGATTTTTTCTATTCCTTGTCACTTAGGTAATAATTCAGTCACTAAAGCACTTTGTGACTTGGGAGATTCCATAAATCTCATGCCTTTGTCTATTTTCAGGAAGTTTGATGGAGAAGAGGTGCAACCAACTACTATATCTTTGCAAATGGCCGATAGATTGATTGCTCATCCGTACGACATTGTGGAGGATGTGTTGGTTAAAGTAGACAAGTTCATCTTTCCGGCGGACTTTGTAGTGCTTGATGTGGAAGAAGATGCCGACATTCCCATAATTCTTGGGAGACCATTCTTGGCCACCAGACGGGCCCTCATCGATGTACAAGATGGAAAGCTAACCTTTAGGCTCAACAATGAGAAGGTAACATTTGACATTTATAAAGCCCTTAAGCATGCTGATGTGGAAAGTCACGGTCACTCCACACCAAGTAAGTCGGTAAATTATTCTCCTTCTCCTAACAATGTCTCTTCACGTGTTGACTCCTCTTTGAACATAATGACAAGAAAAATAGCATGCCCAATTCTCTTGATAGTTATAAGAAGCATGTTACTAGTTTTGAGAGCCCTTCTAATACTTGCATGCCCTTCAAACCTAAGAATGAACAAGAGAAATTAATGGAGAAGTATGTTAAGGATTCTATGGCTAATCCAGTAATATCCCCTATGGATGATTTTTTGATGTTGTTAGATTATGTTAAAAAGGGTGATGTTGAAGTAGTTGAAAATAACTTGATAACAGACAAACTTTCTATGCATGATTATTGTTGTGAATGTTTGTGTGGGCGAAAACTTACGATTTCAGGGAGCTCATTGATGTAGAGTAACAAAACCACCTTGGGATCCAACGTGACTTGTGAGCCCAGTCTAGTTATTGACCTTAAATAAAACGCTTCTTGAGAGGCAATCCAAGTTTATTGCTTTCTTTAATTTTTGACACCTTTTATTTGTTTGAATTTTGTAGGGAGCCACTCATATGCCTTCAAAGTTTATCAGAAATTTGTGTTGTGAAAAGTACTCAATCCACCAATCCTATTCGGTGAACTCCCGCTCACTCCCAGGCTTGTGTTTTCTTTTCTTTCATGCATTGAGGACAATGCATAATTTTAAGTTTGGGGTGGGAGGCGTCTTTCATACCTTTGTTTTATTTTATCCTGCAACGCATGCTAAGTTGGTTTTAATGAATTCTTTATGCATGTTAATGCGAGTTAAAATTTTGAAATAAATTTTTTGATTTTGATGAAATAATTTTTTTGATTTTGATCTTAAATGATGATGGGAATGGTTCATGATTGTGTGTTTTTTATGTTGATTGGTTATGATGAGATTTGAATATGCATGATGGACATTTATTGTGGAAATATGATAGCATTATCTTGAGCTATGATCTATTTAAGTCTCTCTTTGAATCTCTTATATTTTAAGTAGGTAGCCACTTTGATTTAGAAACTTTGACTTAGAAAAAGATTGAGTTGGGTGTATTTGGTTGTCACGTCAAAAGGCCCCATCGGTTAAAGAGTTGAAGTGCATGATAGTTTGTAATGTTAGACTAAGAGGAAAGAAAAGATTATTTTACCTTTGAAAAGAAAAGGAAAAAAGTGTACACTTCAAGCATAAGTTTACTTGAATATCTCTTTACAAACTAATTTTGATTAAACTTGTAACGTTTATGCATGGATGGAGGTAAAAAGAGTTGTCTTTGCTGTGATCAGTTAGGACGCCTCAGAATTGACTAGGTACGAGTCCTTACAATGAATGTGTGAAAGCTAGTGCCATAGATAAAAGAACGCAAGTTTAAAAGGGCCCGTTGAGATTGATAATTAAGGCACCTTAGTGGACATATTACTTTCTTGAATTGTATGAATTTTTTATGATTGGTGCATGAGCTAGAGTAGGGGTAAACTAGAAAAGCTCTCTCAAGTCCCAATTTGAGTTCTTGTTTTTGAAGTAAAGGAGGCTTGCACACAAACACATGGGAGATTATTAGATTTGGCCTTGAATGTTCATAATAATATAGTTATGTTTGAATGTTTCCCTTGAAGTACCTAATATGTTATTCTCTAAGGCATGAGTCAATAGCACACTTATTCTGAATTCCCTATGGTTTAGTTTTATGTTTGCTCAGGACTAGCAAATCTCTAAGTTTGGGATGGTGAAATGCACCTAAATTGTGCATTAATTACTCTTTATTTAGAAGTATTTTTGGCAGATTTAATGTGTTTGCTAGTGCATTTTAGGTTATAATGAAGAAAAATGAGTTTCGAAAGTAATGGAATCAAATCGAGTCAAAATCGGACAAGAATAGCTTAAAAACCCTAGAAAAATATAACAACATAGAGCCAAAGCGTCGCTACGCTGCCCCTTTACGCTAAAGACCTGAGAGTACCTAATTTTGGCACAATTGAGAGCGTAGCGACATTGAGGTAGCGTCGCGACACCCGCCCACAGTGCAAAGCTACGCTGCGATGAAATCAGGCTAGCGTCACGATGCCCACCCGCAGCATAACGCTACGCTATATATAGGAGAGGTCTTCAACAACCCTAGGGATGAGAAAGGTAGAGCCTCAAAGTGAGATTTTGACACAAAAAGAAACGAAATTAATTAGAGAAGAGTTGGAGGTCGTTCGAGATCCCGAAGTGTCGGCCGAGCGGAGATCGAAGGAATTCAACGACGGGAAGCGATTCGAGAGATCTTCTTCCTAAGTTTTCTTTTCTCTTTACTCTTATGCGTGAAAATTCATATGACAATATATATTTGAGAGCTATATGTGACTAAACTCTTAGTTTTAGAGTGTTAGATGATTTATTTATGAATTTAATCTAATGTTTTAGTATTTTTCATGGATGTGTAGAATGATATGTTTTTCAATACTATTTTTCTTTATTCTTCCTTGATTGATCATCAATTAATGTTAGGTTAGATGTATGATTGAGTGGTTGTATATCTAATTGGATCTATAGTATTGAACCTTTATCGATCTTTCATGAAAATAGCTAGATTGTTAAAGGAAGTTGTTGACGATTGTTCTTAATGCTATGTGTTCTTAACTTGATTTCATGAAAATAGTAATCAGTTAGGTTGCATAAGAAAGGGTTTAAAGCCCATTAAATATGTCCATTAATCACATTTATTTACCCGAGATGCTGTAAATATAAACATTTAAGCACATTAAATATCATAAATGGGCAAGATTAGAGGTACTAAGATAGCACATTTTGGGTGCTATCAAATGTTAATAAAATAATTTGTTGTTTTATTTTGTGTTTTCAAATTGCATAACTAAATCTAATAAAGCAAAATCCAAGGTTATTTACATGACACTTGAACAATATGTAATTGACATACAGGTGGATTATGTTCAAGTAATAACCTAAAGGGTCTATAGTATTTGGATAATATTTGGTGTCTTATCCTGGTGACACTATGGATATGACCCACTTTGTAGTTGTTACAAACGATGTGATACAAATCGTTCATGTGGAGACATGCGAGCAAGAGCATCCTATACAATTAGTTTGTATAAGACTGGACCGCGAAATCATTAATCTCTTTTTGTAACTCCATTGACTAAAGAGATTAATATTTCACAGGATGGTGATATATAACTCGGTCTTAATCCTGAGTGAGTTATGCACTCCTACTTGTGAGAGCTCATCCTTTAATTTGCATGGGTGAGAGTAGCTTGAGTCGCCGACTAGATAAGCCTACCATTTTGGGTAGGGAACATAACATCACAAGATGAAATTCACTCATTCCCGTATAAAGAAGTAGAAGCGTAGTTCCTATAAGTGCTGACTCCGAGACTTGAACAATGGGACCCCACTCTCTCATTGGCCTAAGAGAGACTTAGTTTATGGTTAGACCATAAACAAATTGTTTATTAGAGCATCAGTGGTACTTGAGAATACATAGGTAATTACAAGGGTAAAACAAATATTTGATTCAGTTGTAATTATGAATAACTTGTGAAGGATCGACTTATGTATAATGATTATACAGTGTATAAGAGTGCAACTATGGTATATAGTAGTTTGCCTCATAGTTAAGGAATGTTGGTTAATTAATTAAAGTACTTAATTAATTAATTATCTCGAATCATTGGAACTTATAATCTATAGGTCTATTAAGTCTCCTTGTTAGCTCACAACGGATTAACAAGGACCAAAAGTCTTGAAGAATAATTTGAAAGGTTCAAATTAATTAAGGAAAACATATGTTAATTGTATATGATACGATTAATATATATATATATATATATATATATAGATACATTATTATAATATATAGTTAATTTTGAATAAGGTTCAAAATTAAACTATATAGCATTGGGAGATTATTTGATGTACTTGAATATGATTCAAATAACAAAACTATATGTTAAAAAGTTAATATGAATGAGATTCATATTAAAACTAGAGAATTATACATTTGAATATGATTCAAATATTTATTTAATTAAATATAAAATATTTAGCTAAATTATTTAATTAATTTAATATTTATTTATATATTAACTAAATAAAATCACTCCCTTTAATGGAAGGGAGTGGGAGAGTGAGGAAGGAGGAGCAGGGAGTGGGGTGTTACACTCTCTTTCTCTCTTTAAATACAACATCTCTAGTATTTCGAAAGGGGTTACATAATTGCTGAAGAATTTCTCTCTCCATTATTCTCTTTCAATTTTACATAGAGAAAGGTTCTTTGAAAAAATTGTTCTCTCTCTCAATTCCCTTATCCTTTCAAAAGAAATTCCTACAAGTTGGTATTTGCCAGAGTCATAGTAAGGAAGTCCTTTCAAAGGCGTTCTCATAGAGGAGGAGGAGTTCGATTCAATAGAGAAAAAGAATCATTGGGGAAATAGTTTTTAGAAAGGTAATTTTTATGCTTAACCATTGTAATTACAGTATGTTTAAGATTATGTAATTTACTATTTTAGATTTTTCTGAATTTTATTGTGATAACTTATAGAAATACAAGTTATTGCTTCTCTTTTCTTAGAATAATTGCGAAAGAATGGTGAAAAATGCATCATCTAATGCTTAATTTCATGATAAATACTTCATATGCGTGCAAGCATGTAAATAGGCTAAAGAAAGAATAATATGTGATTTAACTCTTTGAACACCCCATTTTGCAGAAAAGTAAGGTTCAACGCATACGTCGAAGACGAACGAGAAACGCATACCTCAGACGCATGGCACTAAAAGACAAACATTTAAACCTCGGATAACTTGATCTTGATAGTTGGAAACAAAGAGAATTTTCAGCCCTCCGATCCCCAGCAACGACGCCAAAAACTTGTGTTTCATAATGGTTATGCTAAATGTGTGCTCAGATATGCTTTAATGGTCATACAAAAATATTAAGTTTTTTCTCAATATTAGCTCAAGTATAAACTAATACTAAGATTTTTCAGTGAGGATCGAAGTCGAACATGGAGATTTGTAGCTAGAAAGATGAATAAAATATTTAACTTGCGAAGTGTTAAAATAGAATAAAATGATGGTGATAAATATTAAAGAATGAAGTAAAGAAAAATGGTAGTTTTCCTAAACTTATAAGATGAAGAGATTGATGGTTGATGAGAATATGGATGATTTTGCTAAAGTTTGAGACTCTACTTATAGGCATGAGAGTTCTCAATCAACCTTTAATGTAACGAGATCATCCTCCATCAATTCTAATAACAAATAAGAAATCAGACTGGATCTAGAAATCAAAATCTATCAAATCCCATGATTTCAACAATCTATCGATAGTGTCCATTTTTTTTAGAAAGATACAACAAGTTGTAGGTGAGGTTGGCACTCTCTTGACACTCTCTTAGCATTTTCATTCATCATATCAATATAATATGGTAGAAATTCATTTTTCTACTTTAGGGGCCAAAAGTGATTTATTATTTAAAAAAAAACGTATAATGTTCATTAACAAGAAAAAAATCATTTTTGAAAATTTAAATTGGTTAGAACAAATGTTAGTTTGGACGAGATTTTTAAATAGATAAAATCACTCTTGTCATATCGAAAATCATTCTACATGTTTTTCATATTTTGATTGTATGAAATAACATCTAAAAGTGTAATATTAAATATTAAATTGATTTGAATGATCAAATACACATTTTAAAGTGATTTTAACCATTTCAAAATCACTCCAAAATATAGCCTTTCGAATCATTTATTTTTACAAACCACTTTAAGATAACTTTATATAATAATTTAACACTTATAGTCAAATTACAGCTTGTGATTAAAATTACTTTAAAGAAAATGTAACCAAACACACGAATTTTTATTAAAAATAGTTTTATAAAATATATTTTAAGAAAATTTAAAAAAATTAAAGAAATTGTCAAATAATTAGAAGATAGCCTAAACTCATCATTCTAAATGCAGAAGTGGGCCAAAAACCAGAAAACTATTGATAATCATTTGGCCTTCTAACTTTGGCAGGTTTTGAAAATTAATTAACTTATAAATACTATTTAAGTTTATATGTTTTTGTTATCCACATCCTACGTATATTTTCAAAAACCCGGCATAGATTTTAAAAAATAGTTTTTCTTTTCTTTTTTAAAATTCAACTAAAAATTTCTTTAATAAAGATAAAAACAATAAAAGAAACCAGTCGTAATCGTAAATTTTAGAACCAGACAATTAAAAACAAAATCGTGATCAAATAAAGAGTCATATTTCAACATTTCTGCAGCTTATAAATCTTGCTTGAATAATGTACATATATCGGTTCCAACAATCCCAAAACACTCGAATACTTCACCATCTGTGTAGTTTAGAAACTTTGATGCAACCCTTTTTGCAATTGTAATTGTGATTTGTATATATATTTATTCAATAGTTTTCCTTATGAGATCTCTCTTTTGATTCAAAAAATTTTATTGTTTCGTAGATGAAGTTTTGCAGCTGATACAATTTACCTTAGTGTACTCCATGAGAAAAAGAACTATATATCTCTCATCATATCTAAGCAAAGAAATACAGAGAATCGCTACACATATACACAATTAATTAATTAACTCACAAAGCTCAAAGGCATGAATTATTTGCAAATTAAAAGAACATCAGCTAATTAATATACATAATATATATAGATATTTCTTGTTCTTATATGGTTCCTTGTGTCACATTCTACATAATATTACATATAACTAGATGAAGGGAAAATGTAAAAAAGGATAAAATCAAACAGCATCCCCTAATAGTTCTTCTGCTTATACATATCTATATGATAATTTGTAGGCTAAAAAAAGGCTATATAAATTAAGGACTACATTTTTCTATATATAGAGGGGCAAAATTGCTAGCCTAAGAATCTAAACTAAACCATTTCAAACACTATCTTTTTTCTTTTTCCTCCTCTTAATGCAAAGGTTCACGGTTGTTGATTGGTGGCTTGCGGTGAGCCCACTCCTTATAATCTTTGTGCATCAAATTGGCTATCTCTCTGGCTGCCTTGAGAAGCCTTTGGGTTTCTTTGTCTCTCGTCGCCGAGACGACCCTCTTCGAGCTCGTCGATTTTTCTTTAACATATCGAGAATTCTTTGATCCTTTTGCGTCGATAGTTGTCTCCTGAAGAAGAAATAACAAAACTTATCAACTTATAACTCAACTAGTTACGACATTAGTAATTAATCTCTCCTAAGAATTGGAGTGGAATAAAACTCGAGAGAGGAGGGAAAGAGAGAGACCTGATGAATATGGTTAACTTGAGAGGTTTGATGAGCTTTGTATGATCTCTTTTTGTAAAGTCCTGCATGAAACAATATGAATTGCTAAATATTTACAAGTATTGATCATTAATTTTGAGTACTTGTTCTCAAGTTTTGGTAAAGATGGATAATAAATGAACAAATGTTGAAGCTCTAAAAAAATAAACTTTGAAGAAGGAAAATTTGATGGTATTACAAAACAATTTCATTCATCACATATATATAAATATTATATATATATAAATATATATATCATTGGACCCATTTTACTAGCTAACACAAAACCAAAAAAAGATCCTATAAAAAAAGGGGTCCAAAATATGGTTTTTTTTTTTTTTTTCCTCATTGCCCTAGCTAGCTCTAACTAACTGATCAGTTATGTTTAGGAGGGTGGTGTAAAGGCCCTTTATAATCTGCACCAAATGTTACAAAACCAGCAACATTGAGCTTCTTAGTAGCATTTTTACAATTTTTGACACCAATATTTTTTCTACTAACTCCAAAATCTCCCTTTTGATCTTCAAAGTTGCATGTTCTATCGTATTGGTTTGCACCTGAAATTCTGAGATCTCTTGCTTCACTATCCTCTTCACAGCTACTCTCTTTCTTCCATTCCCCATTTTCCTCAAACCAATAGCATCAAACCCCACATGGGTTTCCTCCTAAAAATCAAAATATTGTCAAATAAAATCAATAATTAGACAATTTCTTTCTCCAAATTGTAAAATTAGTGAAATAAAAAGGTTAATTAATCACCTCTTCAAGAGAAGATTCAGAAAATTTTGCTCCAACAGGCAGCAATGGTTCATCAGTGTCATCTACAAAATAAAGTGGATTTAAGGGAAGAATAATGTAATTTTTGAAATTATGATTGCAAATAAAGTAATTAAGTGTAAATTATTACCTTGGAGAGCATGAGAGAGAGAGTAGGAAAGGGGAGAAATTAGAAAGAGAAACCAAATGGCTAAGCTCAAGAATGGTATTTTGAACAATAACATCTTCTTCTTCATATTGTCTCACAGTTTGGCTTCTTTTTTTGGGTTTTTGTTGAGTAGTTGTGTTTTGATTTTGAAGTTTTTGATCAAAAGAGAGGGGAAAAAGAGTGAGATCTTTGAATGGTATTTTATAAACAGTGTTGGGGTGAAAGGCAAAAGAGTCAAAGCTTTTCTAGGGTTTCCAATCACCAACCCTAAAAAAATACTTTTTTTTTCTTGGTACCTGCATAAGCTTAGAAAATCTAAACAAAGTTACAAAAAAAAAAAAAAAAAAAAAACCCAAGTTTTAATTTACAAAACCAAATCATGAGAAGATAAATTTTTTATTAAAAAAGAAAAAAGAAAAAGAAAAAGAAAAAAAAAATGTATTCTTTGATTCCACATAGCCTTCAATTAATTTAATAAAGTATTATCTTTGGACAAAAATTGAAGCTTGGGTTTCGCATTACCATGCATGCTTAGGGATACTTCTCTCTCTCATTTTCTTTTTTTTTTATTTAGAGAATCTCTCTCAATCAATTGTTATTATTTGATAATATATAGGGCATGCACAATCAAACTCATTCTATTATATTATATGGTCAAATAATTACTATTTGGATTATAAAATTACAATTTTGTTTTATTTTTCTTCTTTCAAAAGGGGAGCAAGACAATTATAACTATATATATACATTTCCATTCATTTTTTCATGAATTCTTAGAATCTTAACAAATTCTGAAATCAAAATAATGTTTTTTTTAAGAAGGTATTAGTATATGAGGTTTATGTTGAAGATTTCATATTAGAAAAATGGGGAAGCTCACAATAGATGAATTTTGCCAATTGGTTGTAAGACGATGAAACTTTATGTTTATCAAATACGGTATCCGAGCTCATATTGGGAATGCAACCAAAGTCCCACATTGACTATCAGGAGATGATCTTGTGTTTATAAATAAGGACAACTATCTTGAATGGTATATGAGGCCTTTTGGGTGAAACCAAAAGCAATGCCATGAGAGTACTTATGCTCAGAGTGAACAATATCATCTTATCATGGACATATTTGGAGGTTCATTATTCCTAGAAAGTGGTATCAGAGCCATACCCTTGACTTAGTCTTGTCAACAAAAAATTTCTTGTCGAAGAAAAAAAATCCTCTAATGGAGAACAAAGAAATTAACAAACCTCAATCCCTTGACTTAGTCTTGTCAACAAAAAATTTCTTGTCGAAGAAAAAAAATCCTCTAATGGAGAACAAAGAAATTAACAAACCTCAATGACATGGTCATATAGTTAGTCATAGTTAATCTGTGATTGAGCTTTCAGTCAGACAGTATCTTATGGTGAAGAGTTGACCTAGTTAAAAAGTAATATATGCTCAAGTGTAATTTGGAGGGATAACTATTTTTGAGGGAGAAGTTCAAGATGGTATTTTGTTCGAGGGAGGACTATTGGGAATGCAGCCAAAGTTTCACATTGGCTAGATAAGGGGATGATCATAGACCGGGATATCAATAAGGACTATATCTCCAATAGTATGAGACTTTTTAGGTGAAACAAGTAGACAATAATATATCATCAAGAAAATATTTAGAGGGTCATTATTGTCCCCAACAACCCATGAAGCCCAAAGAGACATTTAGTTTAAAAAGAAAAGAAAAGAAAGAAGGAAGAAAAGATTAATAGAGACATATTAAAGATCTCATCTTTTGAAAAGATGGAAAGTACTGATCATAATGTTTATAAGAATATTTCTAAAAAGAACCTTTTACTTCACTAGTGCAATAACAATTGGTGAAGGCGCGGTTGCTTTAAACTTTATTTTGAAAATTGCTTTCTATTGTAATTTTAGCTAGTTTCTAAAAAATGCATGTCATTTTTTCCTGTTTGGAACAACTGAATTTTTTCTTGCTTTTAAAATCATAGACTTTTAAATAGTTTTACAATAAATAATTTTAGGAAGGTTTGATTGTAATTTTGAAATGATAAAATCACCTTTTTAGGTTGAAAATCACTATAAAACATGATTTTATGATCATTCAAAATCAATTTTCATAGTAGAAATTTTGTGTTTAAGTACTATTTAAAAAATTACCCTCAAACATGTCCCTATAACGTACAAATCACTATATCACTATTGCACAAACAATTTTTTGGTTGGTTCTACGTTTGGATTGACTTTCTAAGTATTTATAAACATTTTTTTTTGCACTAATAAACACTTAGAAAGTCAATTCAAACGGACCTTTAGTTGGTTACTTATTTAAATTTTAATATCTTCAATCATAATGTACAACCATTTGTGTGGTCACTGGCTCTTCTTCTATTCTCCCTTATATATGTGCAGTTCTTACTTTTTAAATTATAGGACTACATTCAAATATAGAAAAATGAGTCAAACTATTTACAAATATAGAAAAATTCTACAGTTTATTAGTGATAGACCACGATAGAACAATAGAATTCTATCGCTTTCTATCGCTCAAGCAAATGAATTCTATCGCTTGAGCGATATAAAGCGATAAAATTCTATAGCAGTCTATCACCGATAGACAGTGAAATTTTTCTATATTTGTAAATAGTTTGATATTTTTTCTGTCTATAGTAATTTCTCTAAATTATAAAGTAATTTAAAAAGTTTTAAAACTATCAACTACAAACAAAACTAATCACTATTAATAATTCCTTAAATCTCGTTGAGTAATTATTTGATTTTTTATTTCAAGATTTTGAAAACTATCTAATATAAACATGCTTTCTCACCTCTAAATTTGTTGTTTTGTTATCTATTTTTTACCAAAGTTTTCATAACCCAAGCTAAATTTTGAAAAATAAAAAATATATATAAATAGTATTTAAAACTAGCTTTTGTTTTTTAAATTTAGCTAAACAATTAACTCTTTTACTTGATAAATATGCAAACTATTGTAAGAATTTGAGATCAGAAAATAAGCTTAATTTTTAAAAACCAAATGATTATCATACCAAGTTTTACTTTATTATTATTTGAACCTATTGCATTTTTGGGTGTTTTTTTTCTTTTATTTTTGCTTTTTCAGAATCATCAGATGTTTTAAACAAAGACTGTTTTTATATATTATCAAAGAGATATGGGTGGTTCATGATCACAAATATTACTATAATCTCAAGTTGTAGCCAAAACACACGGCTAGCTAGCTATAGGGACCTAGTAAATGGGAAAATATGAGTAGGTAGGTCAATGCTTGGAAGAGGTCTAAGTCAGAGATTTGGTCCTAGAGATCACATTTACATAAATGGGAATGTTGTTTAAAAATATTCACTTAATTATGATCTTCTTTTATTTTGTTTAATTAATTAATTAACTTGTCTCTTCTTTTTCATTATATTGCTGTTAGGGTTTTTGTGGTCAAACTTTCTTTTTCCTCTTTTCAAGTTTTGGGGCATCAGAATCTTTTTTGGGCAGCTGTTCATGTTTCTACTTTACAAGGCCAAAATTTTCTTTCTCCCCAAAAACCTAGCACTTTGTACATTTATTCTTTTTGTAGGTGTGATTTCATTTTAGTTTCATTTGATTCAATTTGTTTTTTTCATTTATATTTATATTTTTTATTTATTCTTCGTTAAGAAAATTACTATAAACAGAAAAAAATATCAAACTATTTACAAATATAGAAAAATTTTACTGTCTTGCGATAGAATTCCATCGCTTGAGCGATAGACAAAAATCACCCTCTTAGACCTAGAAAAAGAGCGTGAGTTACATACATCATTTATATACATAAACATCATTTAAATACACACAAATAGAGGTACACTATCATTTATACAACAATACTTTTCTAATTTCAACGTTTCCCTCTCTATTATATGCCAGTCAACACAAAAATCCAATATTTACAACTAAGAGAGGATCCGCAGCAAGGACTTTGCGAGGGTAGGTCAAGCTCCTGGATACCGATCGCTACCTGGGGAGTAAGAAAACATTTAAAAGAAAACGTTAGACATACGTCTAGTGAGTGACAGGACGTAAAACATTTCCACTAAACCATGCTCGCCTAGCATAAATGGAATTCTTTATATAAAACATCCCATAACATAGGTATATAAACACTCTCCATCTCAAAACTTAGTTTACCAACGTTTATTCAACTGGAAACATAACGCATAAACATCGTTCTCATTTAAACATAGTATTCTTAAATCCTTAGTTGAGGTGGAGCAGACTCAACACTCTCAACGTCGTAATTTGATTACTGTCATGCATACATTCAGGGCTAATACATATACATATATATATTAACAATACCTATACATTTATTTAGGGCTGTCTTGATACGTCACCAAAGTCCTCATATATCAAGATCTCAATTATCTCGATACCGTCTCAATGTCCTTAGGTATCGTCACATATATTCATCTTGATACCGTCTCCATGTTCTTAGGTATCCTTACATTCTCATCTCGATACCGTCTCAATGTCCTTAGGTATCGTTACATATTTATCTCGATACCGTCTCAATGTCCTTGGGTATCATTACATAGAGTATTTATCATTTAACTAAACCGTGTTCAACGGTCAAAATCTTATCAACATATTCAAAAAATGAGGAACATAGGACGTCTTGCAAGTCATACATATAAAGTTCATGAATCACAATACATAAAACTCGAATAAAACATTGTTCATTAATATATAAAGCATCTTGCTTAATTCAAGAATTTATAAAACTTTGTTAAAAACATTTTGTCACTCACGGTTTGTAGACAAGTAGCTCACAACGGCTTGTAAGCTTCTCCCAACTCTATTCGTCCTGAAAAGAGTAAGTCTCCTTAGGTTAGTTCTCAACATGCTTGTAGTCTTTGCCATAGCCACTTGCAAAACTAAACTCATGATGTTCACAATACTCCTTAGCAAGCATTGTCTAAACATAAGTATAATCACATCAATTTTTGATTGATCATATCTTCCTCAATTCTTAACCAAATAAAATGAAATTTATGGCAAACTCTTCATTTTACAGTCCCCTACAATTTATCTTCAGAGTATAAGATCTAAAAACATATGGTCTATCACTCAAGCGATGGAATTCTATCGCAGTTTATCACTGATAGACATTGAGATTTTTCTATATTTATAAATAGTTTTGCTTATTTTTTTTATATTTGAAAACAACCTTGATCACTAAGATATATATTCTTTGAGGATTATCATACTGGGCAATTTGATTGGTGCTATTCTCTGGAGTTTGTGGCTTGAGCGCAATGATCGTACTTTCCATACAGGTGGCAAAGTTGCTCTTCATTTGTGGGAAGATATTTTATACTTATCTGGCCAATGGTGCTCTAAATCCTCTCTTTTTTGTAACTATAATATTACTACTATTTCTCTCAATTGGAAGACTTTCCTCTAGCCTCTCCCATATGTACTCCTGAACGTTTGAGCTCTTCTCTAGCTCTATTATCCTCTCTGTATTGCTCTTTTTCATATTTATATACTTTTTGGTTTTTGGGGTATGATGAAAGTGCTAAAGGTGTGTCAACCTAGTTGAGATGTCTCAGTGCGCCTACTGATCCCATCTACCTCTCGTAATTTCTTTCAAAAACAAAAGAGGATTAAAGAGGATCCAAAATTCATATATCAATAATAACAGCTACTTAATTAAAGTATATTAATATCTCCTATTGTTGATATAAAGGAAATAACTAATATCCTAAATTAGCTAGGGTTTAGAGATGTATCCCTCTTTTTTGGAACTCATCCAAAATTTCTTCAATTCTCAAATTAAAAAAGAGAATAGACTATTAGAGATAAAAGATTCAATTTCATGAATAAACCTTTACTTTTATATAATATCCATAAGGAGCAAATTAATTAATTGACTTTTATTTGAACTAAAAACAAATGGTCCCCATTATAATTCTAGCATTCACCTTCTTTTTTCCATATGTATATTAATACTGGAATGGAGGAAATACCACTATCATTATCATGTCAAAATAATATAAATTAGGACTGCATTTTCAAATATAACAAAATGAGTCAAAATATTTATAAATATAACAAAATGTCACAATGAAAAGTAGTAGACACTGATAAATTATCAATATTGTTCTTAATATTTTTTATAAATAGCTTGACATTTTCTCTATCGTGAAAATTTCTCAAACATGTATTATATTCTATTTATATTTAAGTTGAATATGATCATTCTTGCCCTCTAACTCTCCTAAATTAAACTATTGTCAGCTTAAGAATGACTCACAATTTTACCTCTTCTAGTGAGTTGTATATTTATATTGTATATTTATATAGGTTTGATATTCTCTTTCCTATTTGCACTGTAATATTGTTTTTAAAAATATATATATATATATATATATATAAATAAATCATAATGAATTAAAATAACCTAAAGTTTAACTATATATTGTATCTCTAAACCCTTAAAGAAATTAAAACAAAAACTTACTATTTATATCTCTTATCTTTTAAAACAAACTGGCTATCTATATATCTTAATTCTACCATATTACATATAAACATCAACCTTAGCCGAAAAGTATGATTCTTTGATTTTACTGCATATAGAAGTAGACGTTTTATTTCTCAACTCTATTTAAATACTCTTGTTTTTTTTTTTTTTTTTTTTTTTTTTTTTTTGTCTTTTTTGCCAGCTGTTCGGTAAATATAATCAATGTAACATCATCATGCATGGCTCTTTATATAATATGTTAATATCATTAAAAAAAACAATATAATAGTTCATAGCATGCATTAGTGCATGTACTTTAGCTATGGTAGTAATAATTTAGTTTTAATTTTAACTAAAAAATTGTATTGGCCACATTAACATTATAAAACATTGATTCTAAAGAGCTTTTACGTTATTTATGGTCCGTTTGAATTGAATTAACTTTTTAAGTGTTTATAAATGAAAAAAAAAAGTTTATAAATATTTAGAAAGTCAATTTAAGCGGGCTCTCAAATTGCACCACATTTAAATTTAGATGATAGGAGGTAGCTCTCTTTCATTTTCACGATTAAAAACTTTTGACAATTAGGATTCAATTCTAATTTTTTCTAAGAACCATTATTATTCTCGAAGAAAATAATCACTTTTTTATCTTTAGAGAAAAAAAAACGTTGTTGAGACATACTAAAAGAAAAGTAAATTATGTTTTTTTTTTTTTTTAAATAGCAGTACTTCAATTTGTTTTGTTGTTTGGTTTTCTTGTTTTGTTGCCTATATTTTAAACATGTTTTCACATGCTAAGTCAAAATTTTAAAATTAAAATAATAATCTAATTGATAATCATTTGATTTTGATTTTAAAACTTAAGTTTTTAGGTTCGTTATTCACTTTCGATTAATATTTTCAAAAATCAAGTCAAGTTTCGATAACTAAATAAAAGTAATATTCAAATTATTTTTATAAAAAATTAGTAGTAAATAATTACAAAAACTTTCAAAAAACTAAATAATTACAAAACATAATCAATATTTGAAAAAAAAAATTATTTACCTTTTAAATAAATGCGCTCGATCATCAAAACTAAACTAGAAAAACGCATGGAAAACACTCAAAATCAAATAGAAAATGAGAAAAATTACTAAAATCAAAATATATGGCAATTAAAAATATGTTTCGACGCCACTCACGAATCAAAAGAATACACGAATAGACAAAAAAGAGTTATTATTATTATTGTTATTTAGGAATTGTGTTAGAATAAGGTTAATAAAATAATGAAAGGAAAAGCATTGGATACTGAAAATATGAAGACCAGGTGGAGGAGAGAGCAAAAAAAAGAAAAATAAAAATAAAAATAAAAAATAGGCATCGTTAGGAGAGAAGGAGGAGGAAACCAAAATTAAAGCATCAAATTGAGAGCCTATGGGAAACATAGCAAGTGAGTTTTTATCGAATTACTAAAACCCCTCTTTTCTTTCTTATATAATTAAAATTAATATATAAAAGAAAAAAACATGTCTTTAATTAATCAACGCCAATATTATAAATTATACATTAATATTTTTGGTTTGGTTTGAAGAACACGAGGGCGTGGCCTCCCAAGTTCTTGTTTTTCTTTTCTTTTTATTTTATTTTTCCCTCTTTTTTCTCTTTTCACTTGTTTTGAGTTTTGATTGCATTGAAATACGAAAAGAGAGAGAGGGAGAGAGATGGAGATTATTAATATTCAACCGACAACACCCTCTTCAAATCAATAACTAACGAGTTTTTGTTTTGGTGTACACTTTTTTATGTTTTCATACATGGTTTTTTTTTCTTTCTTTCTTTTTCTACTTGGATGATGAATCGAACTTCTAATTCTAAAGTTGATAATCAAGTAGTTATTCGATTTTTATAGTAAAAGAAAGTGAGATTTTGATGAATATTGAAACATAAAAATTGAATATAATTGTGTAGATTAAATTTATTGTTGAAAACTTCAAATTGGATTGAAACCATCAAATTAAGACGATGTTTCATGTACAAATTTAACATGTATGAAAGTTAAATTTGTAGTTTCTTCAATTTGAATGAGTTATATATGATTTTTGTCCAGTTACAACTAAATTGAGTTAAATTTGACAAATGTTTCAATATTTGTATTTATTTTATTTTATTTTGTATTTTTTAGAGTTACTAAGTTGCTAGCCTATAAATAGTAACGTGTTTCTTCATTTGTGGTATCTCACTTCAAATCTCTCTTTTCTTACTTTCTTTCTTTTTGTCTTGTGTTAAGTTGAGAACAATTATCCAAGAGTTCTGCCATATCTGAGTAGAGTTCGAGGTTGCAATTTTACCAGAGTTAGTCGTTGTATCTTGCTGAGACGATCGTTATAGTTTGCTTGCATTCGGTCGGGCGTGGCGAGGTGAGATGGATAATTTACCATTTTACCCCTCGCATCGACCACATGGTCAACTGGTCTTCACGCCCGCGCATTTTCTCGACGCACGTTTTGTGGTCGAGTGCTCGTCCAACATGCGTCAGTTGGCCTTCGGGTGTATTTAAGGCCGACTTCACCAACTAGAAAGAGAAGAACAAAAATTGTTTTTGAACAAGAGCTTTCAAGATTGTTCTATCTCCTGTTTTCCGAGCATTTAAAGGTTGTGAGCATTTCGTTCGTTACTTGTGCAAGTTTCGATCGAGACAGACTTTACTTTTGAGTTGTTTTATCCTGAGGACGACGTGGCAACAACTCTGAACTGTTTGCACCTTGGGCAGAGCCGCAAAACGTAGTTCGCGACTCAGCCTTCACGATTTTTTTTGCAGACGCCCACTACTAGGCGTTCAGTACAAGGTGTCCATCGCATCGCTTGGCGTTCAACATCAGGCGTCCAGCACTAGGCGTTAACCACCAGACTGTTGGGTTTTATGCCCTAAAACTAGTAGATAGTAAATGTTGTATTTTTACCGTCATTAATAAATGTTTATTCATTATTATTCAATAAATGTTATTGATTATTTTATCTTGTTTTAATAACCCTAAAATCCAATAAACTAACATCCTAGGCTGTTTTATGAGTCTTGAACAATATGTAGAGACATATAGAGATCAATGTTCAAGTTACAGTCTAAAGGGTCTATAGTATAAGGATAGGGCTAGGTACCTTATCCTGGTAACACTATGGATACGACCCACTTTGTATTTGATACAAACGCAGTGATCCAACGCGTTCGTGTAGGAGACATGCAAGTGGGGGTATCCTATGCAATGAGTTTGCATAAGACTGGACCACGAAATAGTAACCACTAGATATAACTTCGTTGACTGGTTAGGTTTTTATTTCAATAGGTTGACCTAGGCAACTTAGTCTTAATCTTGAGTATATTATAAACTCCTGTTCACGAGGGATTGTCCTTTGATTTGTATGGGTGAGAGTGGCCCGTTTGCCGACTCGATATGCCTACCATTTCGGGGACAAGACTGAGTGGGGAGCTGGGAATATAATTATACAAGATGGATTTCACTCCTTCCCGACTTTAGGGTAAGTAGATAATTGTTTCCTTAAGTGGTGTCTCCGAGACTTGAACAAAGGGCCCTACCCTCTCACTAGCCCGAGAGGGGTTTCTGTTTGATGGTTGGACCATAAATAGGCTGTTCATTAGAGGAGCACTGGTACTTAAGGATTTAGAAGTAACCCAGGGGTATAACGGTAATTTGACCCAGCTGGTGTTACGAACACTTGTGAAGGACTAACTTGCTGTTATTGGTCTATATCCGTGGACACAGAAATATATCTACAGTGAGAAGAGTGCAGCTGTGGGTCTTTAGTGGAGTGTACCCACAGTTAACGAATATTGATTAATGTGGTTAATGAGTTTAGCCCGTTAATCTCATATCGTTGGAGCTTCTGATCTGTAGGTCCATTAGGTCCCCTTCCTAGCTCATAAAGAATATTGAGGAAATTTATTCTTGGATGAAATTTGAAAAGTTCAAATTTACTAAGGGAAAAGTATAATGTATAATGATACATTATAATATAAAGTTTATTTTACAAATTAAACTTTATAGTATAAATATAATTTTGGATATGATTCAAAGTTAATTTGTAAGAGAATTAAATATTTGAAATTGTTCAAATATTATTTTAATATGAATTAGATTTATATTAAAACTATAGGTTAAAATTAATGTGCATTAGATGTACATTAAAACTATAGGTTATGAGAGAAATGTATTTGAATTTGATTCAAATGCAAGTTAAAATTAAATATTTGATATTTAATTTGATAATTAATTAATTGGAGAATTAATTAGTTATTTAATTTAATCTAATTTAATAAAATTTGATTTAATTAAATTAATTGAATTAAAACTATAGGTTATGTGAGAGATGTTCATTTAAATATGATTTAAATGAATTGGTTAATTAAATTAGATTTAATTAATTATTAATTATTTTATTATTAATTATTAATTTAATTAATTAATAGAATTAATATTAAATAAGAGTCAATATTGTTGTAACTCCCACGTAGGGGAGTTACTTAATACGTGGGATAACACCCACGTTTCCCATTTTCTCTCGCTTCCTTATATAGCATCTAACAGAAAAGAATCGGATGGTTCATTCTCTCAAAAAAAAAAAAAAAAGAAGAAGAAAAATTCTCTGCGTTTTTCCCCTTGCCAAAAGGTTCCCACAAACCTTTCCTCAAAATTCAGAGAAAAGGAAGGTCTCTAAGTGGTGGTGACACGTAATTTTTTTTTCTCTTTTTTTTTTTGTATTCTATATGCTTAACCTAGATATTTTTAAGTTTTTTTTGTCAATGTAAAAGTATTTCAAAATTTTTAAAATTAATTTTGAGATACGGTTCTGATACGTTTCCGCTGCGCTTGCGTTTTAATCCCAGCACAGACGTCTAGCACCAGGCGTCCAACACCAGACGTCTAATTCCTTGCGTTGACTGTCAAGGCATTCAACTTCTCAACGCATAGTACCTGTTTCAACAATTTTAAGACGAATCCATCTGCCACTGTTGTGATGACCTATAATGACATTATGACCTCTGATCTCAATCGACCTTTCCGCTTTGAAGGGGCGAACTTTAAACAATCAAAACAAGAGATGCTATTCTTTCTTACCGTAAAAAAAGTTGATGATTCTTGCACAACGAAAATACCAGAAGTGCCGAAAGAAAAACCAACCGATGAGCAAATCAAGGAGCCTGCTGATTGGGAAGAAAATGATTTTCTGTATAAGAATTTCATTTTAAATGGTTTGACTGATGATCTGTATGATTATTACAGCTCAATGAAGATAGCAAAAGAAATATGGGAGGCCTTACAGAAAAAATACAACACCGAGGAAGTCGGTTCAAAGAAATATGTCGTCAGTCGTTACCTGAAGTTCCAGATGACGGATGACAAGTCTGTGGAGGCCCAATCCCATGAATTGCAGAAGATAACCCATGAGATTATAAGCGAATGTATGCCCTTGAATGAGCCAAGTTGGCTGTTATTATTGACAAACTGCCCCCCTCGTGGAAGGATTTTAAAAATACCTTAAGGCACACGACCAAGGAATTTTCCTTGGAGAGTCTAATCACATGTTTGAGGATTGAGAAGGAAGCTCGGAAGCAGGACTAGAGAGAGAAGGTAAATGCTATGCCAAGGAAGCTCACCTCAGGCGCCGTGAAACCTAACCAAAAGTAGAAGGGGACCAAGAGGAAAGGTCAAAATCGAGGATCCAACAACCAACAGAATCAGAAGAAACATAAACTCCCCTCAGGAGAAATGGTACAGTTTCTTTGCTTTAACTGTAATAAACCTAGGCATAAATCTGTATTTAGGGAATCTGAGCCTCTAGATTTAATTCATTCAAACCTTTGTGAATTTGATGGCGTCTTAACTAGAAATAGCAAAAGGTATTCTATCACTTTTATTGGTGATTGCCCTGATTTCACATTTTCATACTTGCTAAAAAATAAAAGTGATGCATTTGATGCGTTCAAGTTATTTGTGAATGAAATAGAAAATCAGTATAATAGAAAGATTAAGAGACTTCGTAGTGATAAGAGAACTGAGTATGACTCAGACAACTTTAATGATTTCTATAACTCACATGGAATAATGCATGAAAAGATTGCACCTTACTCTCATGCAATGAACGACAAAGCTGAAAGAAAGAATAGAACTCTAACCGAGCTAGTAGTCACTATTCTGCTTAATTCAAGAGATGCGTCTTATTGGTGGAGTGAAGTAATCCTTACCGTGTGTTACGTCCTAAATAGGATACAAAAGTCTACACCTTACGAAGTCCTTAAGAATAAAAGACCAAACTTGACCTACTTTAGAATGTGGGGGTGCCTAGCCTATGTAAGAATTTCTGACCCAAAAAGGAGAAAACTTGCCAATAGAGCCTATGCATGTGTCTTTACAGGTTATGCTGTAAATAGTAAAGCCTATAGATTATATGATATTAAAAATCAAGTAGTCATTGAGTCAAATAATGTTGATTTCTTTAAGGATAGATTTCCGTTTAAATCTAGAAATAGTGGGAGCGCAAACTCTAGTAGTCTACCACTAGTTAGAAGTTTTTCCTCAACTGAGGAAACTGTCTCTGAGCCTAGAAAGAGCAAAAGAACTAGAACTGTCAAAGACTTTGAAGACGACTTCTAGACCTTCAATGTAGAAGAAGATTCTAAAGACCGAAAGGAAGCCTTGTCCTCTATAGACGCCAATTTATGGAAAGAAGCTATAAATGATGAAATGAACTTTCTCGAGTCAAATAGGAGACCTACCCCTAGTTGCAAAGTCATAGGATGCAAGTGGATCCTAAGGAAGAAACTCAAACCTGATGGAACTATAGATAAATTTAAAGCTATGTTAGTAGCCAAGGGCTTTAGACAAAGAGAAAACATAGACGTATTTGGCACCTTCTCTCCTGTCACTAGGATCACCTCAATTCGTGTATTGTTTTCTCTCGCCGCTTTAAATAACCTTGTAGTACATTAGATGGATGTAAAGATCGCTCTCCTAAACGGTGAACTTGAAGAAGAGATTTATATGGAACAATCTGAAGGCTTTATAGTCCATGGCCAAGAGAACAAAGTTTGTAAGTTAGATAAGTCCCTTTATGTCCTGAAACAAGCTCCTAAGTAATGGCATGAGAAATTTGATAACCTTATTTTATCTGAAGGTTTCAAGGTCAATGAAAGTGACAAATGCATCTACTATTAGTTTGAAAATAATCTTTGCACAATTTTTTGTTTATATGTAGATGATTTGTTAATCTTTGGTTCGAACTTGCACGTTATAAATAAAGTAAAATCCATGTTGAGTGCAAACTTTGATATGAAAGACTTAAGAGAAGCAAGTGTAATCTTAGGCATAAAAGTCACTAGGTCTGAAAAGGGAATTTCCTTAGATCAATCTCACTATATAGAAAAGATCCTTAGGAAATACAATTTCTTTGATTGTAAACCAGCATGTACTCCTTATGGTCATAGTGTAAAGTTGTTCAAGATCATTGGTGACAGTGTTAATCAATCCGAGTATGCAAGCATCATAGGCAGTCTTAGATATGTTGCTGATTGCACTAGACCAGACATAACTTATGCAGTAGGTTTACTATGTGTAGGTTTACAAGTAGACTTAGTATAGAGCATTGGAATGTTGTAGAAAGGGTTATGAAATATTTAAAGAAAACCCAGAACCTAGGATTATAGTATCCAAAGTTTCCCGCTGTTCTGGAAGGATAAAACGATACTGATTGGAACTCTCTCTCAGATGACTCAAAGGCTACCAGCAGTTATATCTTCAACATAGCTGGTGGAGTTGTTTCCTGGAAATCCAAGAAACAGACAATCTTAGCCCAGTCAACGATGAAGTCAGAAATGATAGCACTGGCAACAACCAGTGAAGAAGCAGGCTGGCTTAGAAGTCTGCTATAAAAAATTTCTTTATGGGAGAAATCGGTACCAGCCATCTTGATTCATTGCGATAGTACTGCAACAATCCCAAAAGTTTAGAACCGTTATTATAACGGAAAGAGACGACAAATACGTCGTAAGCACAACACCATTAAAGAGTTCCTCATTACTGGTGTAGTTAGAGTGGGTCATATTCGGACTGATAAAAACTTGGTAGATCCTTTGACGAAAGGATTGGTCAAAGAAAAGTTTTTCAAAACCTCGAAAAGGATGAGACTCATGCCTATAGAAAGATGAATCACTAGTGAGGAAAACCCAACCTGTAGACTAAAAATCCCAAGAAACAAGTTCAAAGGGTAATAACTGATCACAAGTAACATGTAATAAATCATGCAAATCAAACACAGAGTTCCCTTCTTATGACCTAGAGTCTTAGCATGATATCCTGAAGCGTATGAAAGGTTGAACTTAGTTCTTAATGAGATCTAAACTTGATGTCAAATGGAGTACCTAGCTATAGGAGTACCCCTGATAGACTCACCTATGTGAATGTGGAAGTGAGGGTCGCTTCCTATGGAATTTTAGGAAAATTCTCTAGAGTGTTCACTAAACTGGGATACATGTGTATGGTCTTAAAGCACGGGCTTTCGAACTACACCCTAGTAATGTTGTGTGTGAGATGTTGTTAGAGATAAAGTTCAAAACCAAGAGTTACTCTAGTAAATTCTGAATCATTATCAATACATAAAGGTTCAAGTCGTAAGACACCTTTGCTTATGCACAGTGTTATACACTCTGAAAATGCTCGATGGACAAAATATTTTCCTGTTTTCTAAAATTTTTCAGATGGGGTATTATTGGTGAAAAATTGAGTTTTTAAACAAAAAGTGAATTTTTGGAGAGGTGAGAATCCCACATTGCTTGATTAAGCATTGGGATCTCACCTTATTTACTTGATCCTTTAGCATTAAGCTTGGGCCCCAAGGGGTACCCATGTTTTAGAAGAGGTGAGGAGATAGGCTATGATGGACTTGGTTGCTTCTCCACACGTGCGGGGCGTGTCGAGGCGAGGCGAGGTAGAAATAAAAATAAGTTTTACTTTTATTTTATTATTATTATTTTTTTAATATTATTTTTTAAATAAAAAATATAATTTACCATTTTGCCCCTCACAACATCGATCGCATGGTCAGTTGGTCTTCTCGTCTGTGCCATTTTCTCGGTGCACGTGCAGTAGATGAGCGCTCACCTCACGGCGCACGTTCTGTGGCTGTTCGCTTGTCTCGAATGCGTCGGTTGGCTTTGAGGTGTATTTAAGGCTAACTTCACCAGCTGGAAAGAGAAGAACGAAAATTGTTTTTGAACGAGAGCTTTTCAAGATCGTCCTATCTCCTGTTTTTCGAGCACCTGAAGGGTGGGAGCATTCCGTTTGTTATTTGTGCAAGTTTCAATCGAGACAGACTTTACTTTTGGGCTATTTTATCCTGGGACAACGTGGCAACAACTCCGAACTATTTGCACCTTGGGCAGAGCCGCGAAACGTCTTAAAGAGAGCGAGCTTCGCGACTCAACCTTCACGAGTTTTTTTTTGCAGGCATCCAATTCCTTGCGTTAACTGTCAAGGCGTTCAACGTCTCAACGCATACTACCCGTTTCAACAGTTTGTCTCATAAGTTCCATTAGTTTTTTCAATTCACTTTCATACTCAACTAAACATTTGTGTTAATATTTTTATGAAAAATCGGCGATAAACTGCGATAGACTTCTATTGCTTGAGCAATAGAAAAGCAATAGAAATCTATTGCGTCTATCGCTGACAGATAGTGAATTTTTTTTATATTTATAAATAGTTTGGTTCATTTTCCTATATTTAAAAACAACCTTACTTTTTGAATATATTTACCATTTTAATTAAATAAACGAGATGTAATTAACTACTTCTGCTCTATTTGATTTGATAGTGGATATAAGTTAGTTAAATATCTAAATATTACATAGTGAGAGATATTCAAATTATGTAGTCGATTAGGCTTGAATTTATTTCTCTTTAAAATTTTATTCTCTTGATAGTATTTTGATTAAAAAAACATTTGTGATTCCCAAACTTTTGTAAAGTAGCAATTTAGACTCTCAATTTTAGTTGGCAACAATTTAGTTCAATACTTTCAAATTTATTACAATTTAGTTCGCAAACTTTAATGTGTAACAATTTAGTATCTATATTTTTTAATTTGTAGCAACTTAGTCCATATCGTGAAAATTTTGAAAGATTTTAATAAAAAAAAATTATACATGTATATTAATAAACTGATTAGATATCAATTTTTTAATAAAAAAATCACATTTAATTATGATGAAATCTTCCATAATAGGGATTAAGTTGTTTCTTACTTCAGACTATATAGAGATAAAGTTAGTTACTTAATGCCATGGAAGACCAGGGACAAAAATGTTACTTAACCTTTTAGTTTTCATTTCTAACGTCTCTTTAAAATAAAAAAGTTTAGGGAGAGAAATATTTTTTTTTTTGGAGAAATATTTATACTATTTTTCTCTCTCTTAAAATTATTATTATTATTATTATTGTTGTTTTCAAATATAGAAAAATGAGCCAAACTATTTATAAATATAGAAAAAAAATTCCAGTGATAGATCGCGATCTATCACTGATACACAGTAAAAATTTTCTATATTTGTAAATAATTTGATATTTTTTCTGTTTATAGTAATTTCCCTTATTATTATTATTATTATTATTATTATTATTATTATTATTATTATTATTATTATTATTATTATTATTATTATTATTATTATTATTATTATTATTATTATTATTATTATTATTATTATTATTATTATTATTATTATTATTATTACAGCTTTACTTTCTTTCTTTGACTAGTACTTTCTTTCTTTGACTAGTATTTCCTCTATGTATGTATTTTGTTTTATCTAGTCTCTCTTCATATTTTTACGTCTTTACAACTCTCTCTCAAATTTTGATCTCGATATAATTTTTTTAATTTTTCTATCCAAATTTTTTACATTTAAATAATGAACTTTCACAAATGTATTGATATTTAATACCTTTTTACATTTGGTTTGAATAAATATCGTGTGAGACTTATAATTTTATCAATTAAACTCCAAAACTTTCATAATAACAAATCAATCTGGGCTCCTAGGTAGGATTACCTTTGGAAATCGTCCATACAACAATTTCAATCATCCATTTGATTAATCCAACATTTGAAGAAGTTTACACGTGTATGAATTGATGCATTGAAAATTTTCAAATGTAATCTTAATAAATAGTCTAATTTATAAATTAATTCGCTTATAATCATCTAGAAATTTAATTGAAACAACTATATGAAAAGTAGTGACATTGTGTATTACAAACTCATCTACTTTTTTCCAATGCGAAAAAAAAGTTAAGTTCCCATTTATGACATTATGTTTCAACAGTGGTGGATCCAGAATTTTAAGTGAACGGGACACAAATGTATAATAGGTTAGAAGTTTAATGCATGAACCACTAGTTTTGTATTTATATATAGTTCTTCAACTTTTAAAAAAATGTCTAATAAGTCTCTGAATTTTTTATTTTTGTGTTAAATAGATTCTTAAATGTCAATGTTGCATTTAATACATCTCTTACATGTTTGAAAATGTTAACAATTAAATGTGACATTAGACATTAAATTTAATTTTGTGCTTAATAGGTACGATTAGCCATCTTTTTTAAAATTAATATATCAATTTACTACAAATTTTAAAATTTAATGTTTAGATAGTTACAAAACATTTTTTTCGTCTCATAAAATTATTATTTTGTAAACAATTTTAGTATTTATGAAATTTATTAGATATAAAATTGAATTAATTCATAAATATATTAGACATTTATAAGGAGCTAAAGTCAAATCTGAAAGATTAATATAGGTCATAATTTTAAAATTTTAGGGACTAAACTTGTAATTTAACCTTCATAGAAATATATTTAATGTACTAATATATATACTAATTATAAAGCTTTATATAATTATTCATCTAGATACATAACCAATAAAATCATTCAATCAACTATTGTAGAATAATTTTAGAATGATAAAAAAATATTGGTATATGTATATGAGAAAAAATGAATTTAGAACTTAATTGTTTCAAGTATAATAAAAATTTACATTATGTATATTTTTCAAAATAAAAAGAATTATAAATATGAGGTAAATGGTAAATTATTGAGCACTTACTAAAAGAATTAAATTAAAATGGGCATTTATATTATTAATTAATCAATTATATATATATACATATATATATTTAAAATTAAAAATTAAAAAAATATGAAAAATTGTTTTGTATTTTGTGAGAAAATATTATTTTTAATATAAATGTAAACTTTTTTCTAATTTAATAAAAACAATATACGTAAATTTAGAAACGTCACGGTTTGAGGGGGCACATACCGTTTGAGGGGGCACATACCCCTCCTGACCCCTTATGTGAAAACAAGTAAGTTCCATCTTTATGACAATATATGATTTGAACTTACCTACCTTCTTCGATGTGGAAAGCCGTAAGTTCCATCTTGTAAGACTATGTTTCAAACTCTATTCAATTATGTCATCAAAATAATAGCAGCACTAAACAATCTATTGTAGTCATCTTCACCTATAACACAACCTCATAATCATAATCATGAATCCATAATTCATTTAAGATTAAGAAATGTTAGGACAATGTATCACCGGATACTCCACAATGATATGATATTGTCCACTTTGGGCCTACACCTTCATGACTTTGGTTTTGGTTTCACTCAAAAAGCCTTATACGATTGGAGATATTGTTTTTCCTTTATAAACTCACAATCATCCCCTTATCTAGTAGTGTGGGACTTTGGTTGCATTCCCAATAATCCTCCTCTTGAACAAAGGACCATTGAATCTCCCCTAAAATAGTCATTTGTCCAAATTACACTAAGCACACTGCCCGTCTGAAGGGTCAACCAGATAATTGTCATCCCTTCGAATTACACTTTGAGCACATTGCCCATCTGAAGGCTCAACCACAAAATTGTCATCCTTCCAAATTACACTTGAACATGTTGTTTTTCTGAAGGCTCAACCACAGACGAATACTCTTTTGAGGCTTTCCACTTCTTTTTTTAACACTTGAGGATTTTATCAACATGGTTATAGGTCTGCTTCGATACCAATTTGTTAGGGAAACAAACATCTAGATATCTTGACAATGGTATCAATTTGTTAGGGAAACAAACATCTAGATATCTTGACAATGGTATGATATTGTTCACTTTGATCATACAATCTCATGATTTTGCTTTTGGTCTACCCAAAAGGCTTCATACTATTGGAGATAGTTGTCCTTCTTTATAACTCAACATCATCTCATTGTCTGGCCAGTGTAGAGCTTTGATTGTATTTCCAAAAATTAGTATCAAAGCCTAATCATTAGAGCTTGAAATCCTGCATTTATTCGTCAAACAAAGATATTTGGTGTGAATGTGAAAATCAATAAATTCACTAAGAGGAATAGTTTCAATCTATGACATATCAAAATGCGAACCCTATTGAAGTAGCAACGGTTGTGGGCGCCGTTGTTTGATAAATCAAAGAAGGCAGACAAAATTATGTAAAATGGAAGATTCTGGAGGAAAAGACTCATTCAACCATCATGCTATATTTGGTTGATGATGTCATCGTCGAGGTCATAGATGAAGAAATTGTTGTCGGTGTTTGTTTGAAGTTGGAGAGTCTTTGTGTTGGAATGTCTTGAATCTATTATTTGGTGCTTTGAATGACCAAGTACAAGCTGGGATTAAAACCCAAAACACAGCGGAAACGTATCAGAACCGTATCTCAAAATTAATTTTAATAATTTTGAAATACTTTTACATTGGCAAAAAAGACTTAAATTAATCTAGGTTAAGCAAAAAATTAGAGAATAAAAACTCTTACGTGTTGTGTCACCACCACTTGGAGACCTTCCTATTCTCTGAATCTTGAGGGAAGGTTTGTGGAACCTTTTTGGCACAGGAAAAAAAAATACAGAACTCTTCTGGATATTTTTTTTTTTAGAGAACGCTGAGAATTTTGTTTTTTTGTTGAGAGAATGGTTCACACCAAAACAAAATTCTGTTTTTGCACTATATAAGCGAGAGAAAAATGGGAAACGTGGGTGTTATCCCACGTCTTAAGTAACTCCCCTACGTGGGAGTTACAACAAACTTAATTAATTAAAATTAAATTAATTAACTAAATCAATAATTAATAAATTAATAATTAATTAATAATTAATAATTAATTAAATCTAATTTAATTAATCAATTCATTAAATCATATTTAAATGAACATCTCTCACATAACCTATAGTTTTAATTCAATTAATTTAATTAAATCAAATTTAATTAAATTAGATTAAATTAAATAACTAATTAATTCTCCAATTAATTAATTACCAAATTAAATATCAAATATTTAATTTTAACTGCATTTGAATCAAATTCAAATACATTTCTCTCATAACTTATAGTTTTAATGTACATCTAATGCGCATTAATTTTAACCTATAGTTTTAATAAAATAATATTTGAACAATTTCAATATTTAATTCTCTTACAAATTAACTTTGAATCATATCCAAAATTATATTTATACTATAAAGTTTAATTTGTAAAATAAACTTTATATTATAATGTATCATTATACATTATACTTTTCCCTTAGAAAATTTGAACTATTCAAATTTCAACCAATAATATAACCTCAATATTCTTTACGAGCTAGGAAGGGGACCTAATGGACCTACAGATCAGAAGCTCCAACGATATGAGATTAACGGGCTAAACTCATTAACCACATTAATCAATATTCGTTAACTGTGGGTACACTCCACTAAAGACCCACAGTTGCACTCTTCTCACTGTAGATATATTTCTGTGTCCACGGATATAGACCAATGACAGCAAGTTAGTCCTTCACAAGTGTTCGTAACACCAGCTGGGTCAAATTACCGTTATACCCCTGGGTTACTTCTAAATCCTTAAGTACCAGTGCTCCTCTAATGAACAACCTGTTTATGGTCCAAACCATCAACAGAAACCCCTCTCGGGCCAGTGAGAGGGTAGGGCCCTATGTTCAAGTCCCGGAGACACCACTTAAGGGAACACTTATCTACTTACCCTACAGTCGAGAAGGAGTGAAATCCATCTTGTATAATTATGTTCCCAGCTCCCACTCAGTCTTGTCCCCAAAATGGTAGGCATATCGAGTCGACAAACGGGCCACTCTCACCCATACAAATCAAAGGACAATCCCTCGTGAACAGGAGTTCACAATATACTCAAGATTAAGACTAAGTTGCCTAGGTCAACCTATTGAAATAGAAACCTAACCAGTCAACGGAGTTACATCTAGTGATTACTATTTCGTGGTCCAGTCTTATGCAAACTCATTGCATAGGATACCCCCACTCGCATGTCTCCTACATGAACGCGTTGGATCATTGCGTTTGTATCAAATACAAAGTGGGCCTTATCCATAGTGTTACCAGGATAAGGTACCCAACCCTATCTTTATACTATAGACCCTTTAGGTTGTAACTTGAACATTGATCTCTATATGTCTCTACATATTGTTCAAGACTCATAAAACAACCTAGGATGTTAGTTTATTGGATTTTAGGGTTATTAAAACAAGATAAAATAATCAATAACATTTATTGAATAATAATGAATAATCATTTATTAATGACGGTCAAAATACAACATTTACTATCTACGAGTTTTAGGGCATCAAACCCAACAGTACAGGGGTCTCGCTGCCTAATCAGCGAGCTGGGGTCTAGGAGATGTAATCCCTCGATAAATTCAGACTTGGGAGGTAGTTAAATGACCTAATAAGGAGAGAAAAATGGTCACTTATAAATGGGTCTTCAATAAAAAAAAAAGAAGAAGAAGAAGAAGGATTCACTACATAGGTTATTAAGTATAAAGCTCGGGTTGTTGCTAGAGGATTCACACAAAGAGGTGGAGTTGATTATAATGATATCTTCCCACTAATAGTCAGATATGCTTCTATCAGGGTGTTACTAGCTTTGGTAGCACATCATAATTTAGAACTTGAGCAACTAGATGTGAAGACGAGTTTCTTATATGGAGTGCTAGAAGAAGAGATTTATGTGACACAACCAAGTGAGTTTCAGTGTCTAGGTAAGGAAGATTATTTTTGCAAGTTGAAGAAGTCCTTGTGTGGACTAAAGTAGTCTCCAAGGCAATGGTGCAAGCGATTTGGCAGCTATATGGTTGGACTAATTGGTTGTAACAGGAGTCCATATGATTGTTGTGTATATCACAACAAAGTTGATGATGGTTTAATAGTTTATCTGCTTCTGTATGTAGATGATATGTTCATAGCTGCTAAGTCCAAGTCTGATATTCAGAAATTGAAGGATCTTCTCAGTGCTGAGTTTGATATATAGGATTTGAATGTAGCTCATAAAATTTTGGGTATGGAGATCTATAAGGACAGAGATCGAAACAACCTTTTCCTTTCACAGAAAGGCTATATTCAGAAGATATTTTCAAGGTTTGGTATGTCATCAGCTGAGCCTATAGATACTCCCAGTACTGCAAGTGTTTATTTGTCATTTGTACTTTCAAACCAGTATGAAGATGAGAAGGAATATATGTCTCGAGTTTTGTATGCTAGTGCAGTGGGAAGTTTGATGAATGTTATGGTATGTACTGCGCCTTTTCTCACCCATGCTTTAGTGTTATCAGCAGGTTCATGGGTCAACCTGGAAAGGAACATTGTTAAGTTATTAATAGGATTTTTCATTGTCTTAGAGGTATGTCTGATGTTGGTCTTGTTGGGGTTTATGCCCTAAATTCGTGGTTTGTAATGTATAAATAAATAAATTATTTAATAATAAGATTTATTTTATTTGACAATTAGATTTATGTAACTCAGTCAAATAAACTAAGATCCAAGATTATTTAATGTAACTTGTGAAGGGATCGAATCCTGTGTGGAAGTGTGTGAACGCTTTGCTTTTAGTTTTTGTTTTAGAACCCCAAAACGCATAAGAGAAAAACATACATTAACAATGTACATCTAAAGGTTAAGCGTGCTTTTAATTAAAACTTCAAGGAAAAAAAACTCACCTTTGAACAGTATGGGAACCATCTTTTACTATGTTTGGCAAAGACTGGTTTGTGGGAACCATCTTTTGAAAAAGAAAGGGAATTGAATTTTGGAGAACTTTCTCAGAGAACTCACTTCCCTGTAAAATAAATGAGGGAGAAGAGAGGGAGATGGGAAGTTATTTCTCTGCACATAACCAACCTCATGAAAAAAAACTTCCCCACTCCATTATTTAAAATGTGAAGTGGGAGTTATCAAAACTAATCACCCACTTCCTATCTTTTTAATTAAATTAAATTAATAATTTAAATATTTGAATCTTATTCAAATATATATCTCTCTCATATCCTATAGTTTGTTTTAATATGAATTTTATTCATATTACTTTTAACTTATAGTTTTAATATGAATCTTATTCATATTAATTTAATATTTGAATCATATTTAAATATGATAAATCTCCTTTAGTTATATAGTTTAATTTTGAATCTCATTCAAAATGAACTTTATACTATAATGTATCTAAAATACATTATATTAATTGTATCATATACAATTAATGTTATTTCCTTAATTAATTTGAACAATTCAAATTCTTTCAAAACTAATGATCTTTGTTTACCCGTTGTGACCTAGCAGAATGACCTAAAGGACCTACATATTAGAAGTTTCAAGGATTCGACATTAACTCTTTAAACTCTTTAATTATGTTAATGAACATTCATTAATTGTGGGTCACTCCACTAAAGACCCATAACCACACTCTTTGCACTGTAGAATAATTATAGTTGTATCAAATTACCATTTTACTCCTATAATTACCTCTTACTCCTTAAGTAACATTGATCCCTCTAATGAACAATTTATCTATGGTCCTACCATGAATCAAGTCTCTCTCGAGCCAGTGAAAGGGTGGGTACCCTTTGTTGAAGACCCAAAATTAACACTTAAGAGAATTACTCATCTACTTACCCTAAAGACGAGAAAGAGTGAATTCCATCTTGTGTAGTTATGTTCCTAGCTCCCTACTCAAATAAATCTCCAAAATGGTACGCTGATTGAATCATTGACTCTGGCCACTCTCACTCATACAAATTAAATTATTGCTCTCATATACAGGAGTACATAAGTCACTCGGGAGTTACATGACTACCTTATGAAATGTTAATATCTTCAATCAATGGTGTTATAAAGAGAAATTAAGCATTTCTCAGTTCGGTCTTATATAAACTCTTTGTATAGCAACCCCCACTCGCATGTCTCTACATGAAAAATTTGGATCAAATCGTTGTAATACTTACAACTCTTGTAACATTTACAAAGTGGGTTGTATCCGCAGTGTGTCACCAAGGTAAGGCACCCAACCTTATACATATACTGTAGACCTTTTAGGTTACTACTTTAACATGATCCACTTGTATGTCTACCACATACTGTTCGAGTTACATAAATAATCTTAGATCTTTCCTTAATGGGTAATTGCATAAATGAAACAATCAACCATTATTTAAAATAGCTTATTAACTACGTGGCTTTAGGACATACATCCCAACAATCTCCCACTTGCACTAAAGCTGGTGAGACATGTATCCTAGGACATAATCTATACCTAACATGCTCTCCCACTTGCCCTAGCGCATTAGAGACATGTCTCGTAGTTCTAGACATTCTAAGAGATCCTCTCACACTTTAGCCTAGAAAGGTATGTTATATAATTCAAATTGTTATGTCAACAAATACCACCTTGGTCACCACCATGATGTTTCTCTCATTTTGTTTTATTCTACAACTTGGTGTTCACAAATATCCTCATACTTAGTCTTTGCACCACACTATCTCATAATGTAGATAGACTAATTCATATCTAAAACAACTTTCAAATACTTAAGGATATATTATGGCTTTTCAAATTATTGCTTCACAAGCAAAAATATTGCCTTGTAGTCTAATTTACACCACTCAGGATAAAACATGGATTTCTCTTAACCCTGTATGAGACAGTGTATCTCGTAAAAGATCAAATCTTAAATTTTATACACCAGTGTCTCATTATTCGTAAGTTTTAATTTTCAAACGCAATGGTCATACCATTGATTTAAAAGATATAACTAACCAATTGTGTACTAAAAGTAATTAAGTCTCATTTAAGAATTACATTCCTTCAACACTTGAGGTGTCTTAGGAAACTTTTACTTAGACACATCAACTTCATTTTAAAATGATACACTATCATTCCATCTAAAGCTATTGTATCAAACATTCAACAACAACTTTGTAAATGTAAGATGCTTGAGACAAACTTAATATCATGTTCTCAACGTCGCTATGTGGACATTTAATATACAAGAACACTTCAAATCAACTATTTTTACTTCATTCATAATGAGTAAATATCAATATAAAATAGATAAATATCCACTTTTCACTTTCTTGTCTGTACAAGATCATTGTCATTGTTTAAAGTCATGGGTTATGATACAATATCAAACCCTTATACTTAAAGATCCTAATTATGAAATTCATTTCTTAAATGAACATCACAATTTTGCAAACCTTTTTCTATTGGTTCTTTGAAGACTTCTCAAATTTTTGTAGATGCATTTAAATTCTTTTCACAAAAGAACTCATTCATGTTTACATATCTCATATTCAATAATGAATCAAATAATGCTTATGATCTATCAAATGTGTATGAGTGATAAAAATGAGAATAAATATGGTCTAAGTGCAAACATACACAGTCAATGAAATAATAAATCTTGGAGTATTCCAAGAGTCGAATCCTACGAGACTATTTATGCAATTCAATTTTCTAAGAAATAGTTGTTTGATGCAAACCAAGGGGTAACCAGCAAAGTTTATATTATGGAAAGTGAGAAAGTAACTTAAAAACAGTAAACAGTGATGGATAAATAGGGCTAACAATGTTTCAACCTTTTAGGTGTTATGCCTTAAGTGATGTGGCCACATCATACTAGAGCAATGAGATACGCATGAACAGAAAACTACTTGTATTTGGTCTTGTGTCAAGTTCCTATAAGAGGTCTAAGCAGCTAATGCCTAATGTTTCCATGGTTAGCTGCTCCTTATTTCTAAGGCGACATGACCATCCTATTTCTAGGCTCATAGTCTCATATCCCTTTGTGACATCTGTTTACACTCTAACCTTCTCATCTTTAAATTCAACAAAGGGAATGCATGAAACAAGGTGGTATGAAGTGCAACAATACTTAAGCCATAACAACCCTAGGGGATTCCACATTGTTAATCCCCTTGGAGGATTTTGCTCATGACTAATGATAAAATAATGAACTTTATTGAATCAGAAATCATAGCTACAAGATAGTATTTGACGGGTAAAGGAAATGGAGAAAATACAAGAAATAAATGAAAGAATAATGCTGAAAAATACGACTCAGATGCCTTAGGTCAAATCCTCAAATCCCTAGTCTTTCTCTAGGTTGGTTCTCCTTCTCAAGGACGAACCTTCTCTCACTGCACGCTTTCACTAGATGAGATGACCTAGAGTGATCATGCCTAAGAGGAACGTTCATTCTTAATGCTACTGACTTGAGAAGTTGAGAAAATGCCCAAGGGTACTAATGACAATGGCTGAATTTTGGAGAAAAGTGTGGTGAAATCATAGATGGAGAGTTGATTCTTAAAATGGAAAGATTCTCCTCATTTATATATGTTAGAGTTTTTGTGTTGGCTATATATTTGCTTAAGATTGTGGGTGATTTTATGTAGTTGTCTCAGACGTTGTCTCGCAGGTTGTCATATATGTTGTCAAATCCTATAGAATTATTCTTTCCTTATCTAACAATTTTGCAGAGTTATTTTATTCTTGATCTTTTCCTTGCTGGGGCTGTGCAAAGTTTATGTGTGAGATTTTTTCCATATTTCTGTTGTGTTATTAAGAGAGAAGTTTGTGGTTTGCTAGGGTTGGCTGATTATGAATTTTTGTGAGGGAATTACAATCATGTATTCTTCAACAAAGTGTTCTTGATTATGTGAATGGATTTCTTGTGCAGCCAATTTGATACGTGTTGATTACTTTCCTATTCATTCAAATGATTGTGTCTTAGAGGGAGTCTAAGACTATGACACTGAGAAGGGATTCTCCACCTTAGTAAATACTGAGGTGCTAGTCATAGAGAAGGAGTTCTCATACTTAGGGGGAGCCTAAGTGTAATAAGTGAAGGAAGTTCACAATAAGGAGGAAAGATAACTATATAGTGAGAAAGAGTATCACACACTTAGGGAGAGCCTATGTGTCTCCACTAATACAAGAAACTTAGAGAGAGTCTAAGTGTTCAATGAGACGGAGTCTCGTCTCTAGAGGAGCCTAGTAGATCTTACAAGTTAGGCTTGACATGAGTCACTGTAATAGACATTCTTTGAGACAACTGTACTATGTGTAACAACCCTTCCTAAGATTACAATATAGGCCAAGGTGGTTGAGGAATGACCTAAAATCATTTTTTGAACGTTTTCCCACCATTTTAGGTATTGAATAACAACTTTGACCGAGAAAATAGCAAGCATAACTGATTGGGAGCAGATCTGAAATATTTGGGCTTAGTGATGTGACCGCAACAGATTTGCTGATGTGACCGCATCAGATAGAAATCAACAATCTGGCCAAATTCATCTGCGAAAATCCACAAAATTACCTCAAAATCAGTAAATAACATCTTTTAGACTCATTAAGACCTTTCTAAGCTCATTTTAACTAGTTTAGGGCATCTCGGGGTCAAAATACCACATAAAGTGCCTTTTTACTATAAAAAAGTAATAAAATAGATGGTAAAAACATACACTTTTTGACCTCTATCAGCTTAAAAACTCCATTATAGTAACTAGTGAGAAATTGATTCACAATCTATTTTCTCCCACCAGTTCTAGTGTTGGTTTTCATCTAATGCCAAGAGTCTTACTTTGAAGATCTCTATCTCCAAGTTCTACATTTTCAAGTTGCCTTCTTGTAGAACCATTCATATCCTATGGGTTTTACCCCGTCATGAAAAAAAATCCACAAAAACGGACTGAGATTAAGTACACTTGTTTTATCTCAAGTTATATGACTTTGACATAATGTCCTTTGTCAATACCCTTCAATTCTTGTAATCCAGTATGACAACTTTGACTTCCAATAAGTCATAGTAAAGGTTGAGTAATCTCATAACTCTTGCACTATTTTTGAGGTTTATAAGTTTTCATCTTGCTATCTAATATGACAATGTACACTTCAAGTAAACCTTTGTAAAGGTTGTATCTCATAACTCTCCCACTATGATGAAGACTTATTTCGTTGACAATTAGAAACCATTTGACATTCAAGTAAGTCTTTTGTTAAGGTTGAGTTATCTCATAAATCTCCCATTACGATAAAGACTTATCTAGTTAACAATTAGAAACCATCTGACATTTAAATGCAAATAAATGGTTAACAACACTTATTAACTATTAAGTAGTTTTACTTGTAACTAGTTCATCAACACAACTTAACTTTTTACAGGTTTGCAACCTTTCATTTGACATTTCTAATAAAAACCAGTATTTGTCACACAAAGACATTATTTTATTTTGGACATTACAAAAGGTCATTTCATAACTCCTCAAGGACTACCTACACTTAGGTGTATTTTCGAACATTTGTTTCGCCAGGCGTATTTGTTAAGGGCGTTTTGTCACAAGTATCTCAACTTATCAAAATACTGAAATGTCGTAAATTAGTTTTACAACATTTCCATAATCCAAAATTGTTCCTCAAACATTTTTGGAGGACATAATGTTCAAAATTGTAATCTCTATTGCATGTCCTTAATGGAATCTGTCATCAGTGTAATTTTCAAAAGATTAAGACAAAGTTTAACAAAGTACATAACATGTACTAAGTTTCACAAGGACACATTTTTCCTATAGCATCACAATTTCATCCAAATTGTACCTAATGCTTGAAGTTGAGATCTAATCTCATTTCTATCAATTAGACTTTGTACATTAAAATTCATGTACTAATTATTATGATCTGATCATAATGTCACAACTGACTTGCCTAAATGACTAAACTTTAGTCTATTTTTTTTTTAACTTTTCAAAAGTTGCATTAGAATAAGATAATTTTACTCATAAATACTCATCAATCATATTAATGACATATCTACGATGTCAGACTTACTTTTTCAGTCACTAGACCACTTGGGTCAAAATGAGTAAGCTCAACGGGTTCTTTGGCTAGGTAACCTAATCTAATAAGGTTCAATGACACTCTTGCATGAAAAGCAAAACTTTTGACAGGTAGTAGTAATTTAACACTAACTCTTTGAGATTTATCCGTAACTGTCATTTAAATGCCAAAGACAAGTATCCTTTTAGGATAAAATAATTTGTCTTTCTTTCTGGATTCATTAATCCTTACAATCTCTCAGTTTAGTATTCAAATGTGTTATGTAATGACCTGACTTCCTAGGACTTGTACTAGGACATTACTATATGCATGCATGCATCTCAAACGACTATTTTTCTTAAATTTAACTAAAAACCAAAAGAATTTAATAAAGAAAATAACTTTTATAAAATTTAAATAACTGAAAATCTTTGTTCAGGGTACCCCTAAAATTATAAAACAAAACTGAAAATTTTTGTATAAAGCGTCTAACAGTTCAAAAACTAAAATTCTAAATTCAAACATCAAGACTAGAATTTAAAACATGAAAACATAAAACAAATGAGCAGAAGCATCTGGCTAGGTCCCATTGACATGGTCACGGATTCCTTTTGTCATTCGCTGACGTGTCCTTACCTTTACTTGAAAAACATATCATAATAAAGAATGAGTATAAAATACTCAGTAAGTAACCTCACTACTGGGGTCAAGCTATGCATTTATATCCAATAAATGCAACATTCTAGTGAGACATGCATACATCAACTAATCATGGATGACCCATTTAGTGAGTAATTTAACCCAACCTAACATGCCTTTGGTGGCCCGAAGGCTCACAACATAGTAGGGCACCTGTCGGCACCCGATAACATAGTTGGAAACCTGTAGGCTTCAGGTAACATAGTAGGAAACCCATCGATTTTCGATAATATAGTAGTATTAGGAGAGCAATCGTCACTTCTTAATTAAAATATATCATGTTTCAATAAATTTCATCATAAAATGTAATACATGTCTCAAAGTCTTACACATAAACATATCAATCACAATCCAGTATCATCATACTCATGAAGCAATTCTAATCATAACAGGCTTCTAAATTTCATCAAGAAAACTCAAATCAAATCAGTCTAAATCTTCTGGCTCAAGGGCGGTTTTAGTAGTAAGATTACTTACCTCTCAAATTAAGCTCAAAATATAATCGCGAAACAGTCTCCACTGAAATTCTTGAATTAAAACCTCGAACATAAGCCCAAACTTGGATTAAATTTTCAGGGCCTAAATCCAATCACAAAACTAACCAAAAATATGTCCAATTAATCTACCCAAAATGGCTTGATTCAAAAACCCTCACGAAACCTCAATTAAGCAACCCACCTTGCAGGCATACCACAATCAAGCATTAAAAACTTAATTTTCAACACCCTTAACACCTCAAATGGCCATGGAACCTCAAATAGTTACCAAAATCTTGACGAAATCGGTCTTGAATCAAGTGGACAACACCTTAAATCCTTCCAAAACTCCAATCAATCCTTCAAACACCAAGATAAAAAGATTTTAGACCAAGAACTCGTTGGGTATTTAAGAACTACTCAAGAACAACCCAAAACCTAGATGAACTCAAGGAAAACTTATCCAAGATCCGAGATTTCCGATGGCTACAATGTTTGCGGCAGTGTAACTAGCAGCGGCGGTGGCGTGGCTAATGGCTTCTGTTCGAAAAGAAAGGGAGATTAGTGCAAGAGAGAGAGGTCCAAACGATGACGGCTCGATGCGGCGCGAGCGATGGTGATCCGAGAACTCATTAGCTTCACTTGCAGGCGACGATGAGCAAATGACTGCTCGGGTATCAGCAACAATTACTGTTGGTGGAAAATATTAGAAAATGTTTTTAAAAAAAAGAAAAAATTGAGTTTTTGGAAAAGTGAGAATCCCACATTGCTTAGTAAAAGCATTGGGACCTCACTTTATATACCATTTCCTTTAGCGATGGGCTTGGGCCCGAAGGGGTACCCATGTCTTGAAAAGGGTGAGGAGATAGGCAATGGTAGGCTTGGTGGCTTCTCCACACGCGTGCCGCCGTTCGGCGGGTGAGGCGAGATGAGGTGGCAATAAAGATAATTTTTATTAGTATTTTATTTTATTTTTTAAATAAAGTTTCCTTTTGAATTTACCGTCTTGCCCCTCGTCACGTTCATCGCGCAGTCAAAGTCTTCGCGTCCTTTGCGCCCGCGCCACCTTTTTAGGTGCACTTGTTGTGGATGAGCGCTCACCGTGTAGTGCACATTTTGTGGCCGAGCGCTCGTCCAGCATGCAATGGTTGAACCTCGCGAAGTATATAAAGGCTGCCATCTTCATTTGAAACATATAACGAAAAACTTTTACTTTCACATACCGAGCAATATAGAACGGGTGTTAGCATTCTGATCGATTCTAGTGTGAGTTTCGACCGAGACAATGATTTTTGAGCTGTTTTATCTTGGGGACGACATGGCAATCATTCATAACTGCGAGCACCTTGGGCAGAGCCGTGAAACGTCTTAAAGAGAGCGAGCTCCGCGACTCAGCCTTCACCAGTTTTTATTTTACAGGTTCATCGCATAGCAGGCGCCTAGTACGAAGTTCATCGCAGCATAGCAGGCGTCCAGTACGAGTTCATCGCATAGCAGGCGTTCAATATGAGTTCATCGCATACCAGACATTGTCCATCAGGTGTTGACCATTAGGCGTTGACCACCTTGCGTTGAACGCATAGTTCAAAGTTCCAACAATTTTAAGACGAGTTTCATTTGTCGTTGTAGTGATGGCCCAAAACGATGTCATGGTCTCCAATCTCAACCGGTCGTTCTGTTTCGAAGGAGCGAATTTCAAGCGATAGAAACAGAAGATGATGTTCTTCCTCACCGTCAAGAAGATCGCTGATACCTACAATACGAAAAAGCCAGAAGTCCTAGAGAAAAATATAACCGACGAGCAACTAAAGGCAGCCTCCGATTGGAAAGAAAAAGATTTTCTCTGTAAGAATTTTATCTTAAACGATTTGACTGATTATCTGTATGACTATTACAGCTCTATGAAGACAATGAAAGATATATGGGAGGCACTGCAGAAAAAATACGATACCTTAGAAGTTGGGTCAAAGAAATATGCTGTCAGCTGTTACCTGAAGTTCCAGATGACGAACGACAAGTCTGTGGAGGCCTAGTCCCATGAACTGCAGAAGATCGCTCATGATCCATTATCAACGAAGGTATGCCTCTAAAACAAGCTCCTAAGCAATGGCATGAGAAATTTAATAACCCTATTCTATCTGAAGGTTTCAAAGTCAATGAAAGTGACAAATACATCTACTATAAGTTTGAAAATAGTCTCTGTACAATCATTTGCTTATATGTAGATGATTTGTTAATATTTGGTTCAAATTTGCACTTCATAAATAACGTAAAATCTATGTTGAGTGCAAACTTTAATATGAAAGACTTAGGAGAAGCAAGTGTAATCTTAGACATAAAAGTCATTAGGTTTGAAAAGGGAATTTCCTTAGATCAATCTCAGTATGTGGAAAAGATCCTTAGGAAATATAATTACTTTGATTGTATACCAGCATGTATTCCTTATGATCCTAGTGTAAAGTTGTTCAAGAACACTGGTGACAGTGTTAATTAATCCGAATATGCGAGCATCATAGGCAGTCTTAGATATGCTGTTGATTGCACTAGACCGAACATATCTTATGTCATAGGTTTACTATGTAGGTTTACAAGCAGGCCTAGTATAGAGCATTGAAATGTTGTAGAAAGAGTTATGAGATATTTAAAGAAAACCCAGAACTTAGGATTACACTATCAAATATTTCCCGCTGTTTTGGAAGGCTACAGCGATACTGACTGGAACTCCCTCTTGGATGACTCAAAGGCTACTAGCAGCTATATCTTCAATATAGCTGGTGGAGCTGTTTCTTGGAAGTCTAAGAAACAGACAATCCTAGGCCAGTCAACGATGGAGTCAGAAATGATAGCATTGGCAACAGCCAGTGAAGAAGCAGATTGGCTTAGAAGTCGGCTATCAGAAATTTCCTTATGGGAAAAGCCAGTGCCAGCCATCTTGATCCATTGTGATAGTACTGCAGCTATCGCAAAAGTTCAGAACTGTTATTATAACGAAAAGAGACGACAAATATGTCATAAGCACGTACCATTAGAGAGTTCCTCACTACTGGTGCCGTCAGAGTGGATCATATTCTGACTAATGAGAACTTGGCAGATCCTTTGACGAAAGGACTGGCCAAAGAAAAGGTTTTCAAAACCTCAGAAAGGATGAGACTCGTGCCCATAGAAAGATGAATCATGAGTGAGGAAAACCCAACTTGTAGACTGGAGATCCCAAGAAACAGCTTCAAAAGGTAATAACTGATCACAAATGATAGGTAGTGAATCATGCAAATAAACATAGAGTTCCCTTCCTAGGACCAAGAGTCTTGGCATGATATCCTGAAGAGAATGACAGGTTGAACTTAGTTCTTAATGAGATCTATACTTGATGTCAAGTGGAGTACCTAGCTACAGGAGTACCCTTGATAGACTCACCTATGTGAATGTGGAAGTGAGGGCCATTTCCTATGGAATTTTAGGCAAATTCTCTAGAGCGTTCACTAGACTAGGATACACGTGCATGGCCTCAAAGCACGGGCTTTTCGAACTACACTCTAGTAATGTTGTGTGTGAGATGTTGTCAGAGATAGAGTTCAAAACCAAGAGTTACTCTAGTAAAATCTGAATCATCAACACTACGTAAAGGTTCAAGTCGTAAGACACCTTTGCTTATACACGGTATTATACATTCTGAAATTGCTCGATGAACAAAATGTTTTCCTGTTTTAAAAATTTTTTCAAGTGGGGGATTGTTGGTGAAAAATATTAGAAAATGTTTTTAAAACAAAAGAAAAAATTAAGTTTTTGGAAAAGTGAGAATCCCACATTGCTTAGTTTAGCATTGGAACCTCACTTTATATACCATTTCCTTTAGTGATGGGCTTGGGCCCCAAGGGGTACCTATGTCTTGGAAAGGGTGAGGAGATAGGCAATGGTGGGATTGGTGGCTTCTCCACATGCGTGCGAGGCAGCAATAAAGATAATTTTTATTACTATTTTATTTTATTTTATAAATAAAATTTCCTTTTGAATTTACCGTCTTACCCCTCACCGTGTTCATCTCGCAGTCAAAGTCTTCGCGTCCTTTGTGCCCGCGCCACCTTTTTAGACACACGTTCTGTGGCCGAGCGCTCGTCCAACATGCGATGGTTGGACCTCGCGAAGTATATAAAGGCTGCCATCTTCATTTGAAACATAGAACGAAAAACTTTTACTTTCGCATACCGAGCAATATAGAACGAGTGTTAGAATTCGGATCGATTCTAGTGCGAGTTTCGACCGAAACAGTGATTTCTAGGCTGTTTTATCCTGGAGACGACGTGGCAATTATTCAGAACTGCGAGCACCTTGGGCAGAGCCGTGAAACGTCTTAAAGAGAGCGAGCTCCGCGACTCAGCCTTCACCAGTTTTTATTTTGCAGGTTCATCGCATAACAATCGCCCAGTACGAAGTTCATCACAACATAGCAGGTGTCCAGTATGAGTTCATCACATAGTAGACGTTCAGTACGAGTTCATCACATACCAGGTGTTGTCCATCAGACATTGACTATTAGGTGTTGACCACCTTGCGTTGAACGCACACAGTTCCAACAGTTACTAGACGAAACAACAACGAGCGGCAGTGAGTCGATCAAACAGCGTTGGAGTCGTGAGAGGCGTGGGTCTTGGTTGCTTCAGCCGGCGGCAACACACGAGGAAGAAACTGAAGTTATTTTTTTATTTGGCATATTTTACAAGGAGATAATAATATATATATTAAAACTTAACCCTAAATACTTGTTTATATATATATATATATATATATATATACATACATACATATATAGCCACTTCTACTTTTCTCTACATAAATTCCCTCAAAACATATTAATTTCTCCAAATATCTCCCAAATATAATCAACTTCTAAATCTCCCAAAATTTAATTCAATGTCAATAATTGAATTAATTCCAAATTTCTAAATAATTTAACCAACCTACTTTAAATTCCCAAATTAATTTCGAATCTTCAAACCTTTTCCACTGAAAAATAAATCGAATTCTCCTAACTCAATAATTCAATTCTAGCCTTAAAAATTCAAATTAACACCCAAATAATTCAAGATAATCAAATTAAAAATTACTTGAAAATTTAGGGTGTTACATGTTATCTTTTAACACACATAAAATGTATTTATTTAAAGCTGAACATATTTTGCAACAACTTTTGAAAACATGTCTTACCACTAAATCTATTCAAACTCTATAAATTATTTAGTAATAAAGTCTGAAGAAATGAATTTCTCTCATGGTGATAAAAGCACCATATTCAGAATAAATAAATGACATTTTAATGTCTCCACTACTTTAACTGAGATGAGCTTTTTGTTGCCAACTTGTTGAAGTTATTCTACATAATTAAGTATTCTCCAAGAAACACAATTTAATTGTACTGAAGAATTTTTTTTAGAGTGAATTCATATTCATCTATCTAGGTGCGAATTTTTATTCTCCACCAAGAACTTAGTAAATCAAATTTCCTTTATTCTTTTTTTTCTTCCTTTTTGAGATATTTCTAAGATTCCTCATCATGTGACATCCCAAGCTAATTAGAAAACTTTTTCCTTATTGGCTCTAGTCACAAAATATTTTCTTGGACTCATTTAATACTTAATTTTGAGGTTATTTGGCTTCCCATGACTCCAACATACAACATGTTTTTATCATGACTTTATTCAGACACATCATATGTTATCTAGATAAAAATAAGCTATCTCTTCATTTATAATTCATGAACATTTCATGAATTGGCCACAACCTTTTGAGAACATTTTCGAAATAAGGACAAATTTAAAATTACACTGCCATAAGTGTTGATGATTTCAAGTAACTTATTTATCTAACCTTTTCACTTATATCGTTAATTGAAAACTAAAATTCCTGAGAGAAATTGACATAACTTTGAAATATATAAAATAAGTTATTTGATTATATGCAATCAATTATCCATTCAAGTTTAGCATAAAAATTAAAAAGAAAAGGTCTTTATAAATTGAATATGAATCTCATTCATATTAATTAATAATTTCTATTGCTATGATACTTCAGCGATTTAGAATAAAAGCCCCCTAGAGCAGTCAGTTACTTCTTCACTGAACCGAGACATTCTCAACCAAATATTACACTAGAATAACTCTTATTCTATAATATTTAGTTACCATTAATTTGATCAGAATATCATTAATCATCTTAATAATTCTTGAATGTGTAACCTATCATTTTGGAAGTTATAATTTTGCCCCAACAAGCCTACTATAAGGAAGGACATTTGTGACAACCCAAAATTTTAGGTAATTTTAATTTAATTATCTAGATTATTTAGGTGTTATTTTAAATTTTTAAGGCTTAATTGAATTATTTTTAAAAGATAATTCAATTTAAATTAAATGGGATAAAAGTTTTGGATTTAAATTCAATTGGTGAAAATTGTATTTTAATTTGGGAGATTTAATTTGTTTAGTTGAATTGGTGGGGGGAAAAAGAAATTTAATATATATATATATATACCTAATTTATTAAGAAATTAGGGTTTGGAATTGTAGGTATATATTATTATGTAACCTAATAAGGTAGAGAGGGAGAAAATTACATCGAAAAAACGAAGAAGGAAAAAGAGGTAGTGCAATTCAGTTTTTCAACGACAGCCTTCGATAAATTATCATTTATCGGAGTTTCAACCGTCGGATCGTAGTGAAATTTTGTCAGCCTATTCGAGACACATAGAGTATCATTCTGAATGGTTGGATCGTTGTTTTAAGCTCTGATTTGTCTATAAGCATTGCCAAACAGAACTGATAAAATTGAGTGAGTTTTGGGATTTTGGTCTCTGTTGGTTATTTGATTTACTGCCGAAAAATTTGGTTAATTCTCTAACGTTGATCTGGTGTTAGGTTTGGGTTGTTGAGAAAATTTTGGGCTCAATCTTGGTTCAAGCCTCACTTTGAGGTAAGTGACGTTATTATCGGCTTGCGTTTGTGTCAGGCGCCCCAGTTCATGTTACCAAAATTATCAGTGAAATTTGGGTGATTTTTATGATCCATAAAAATTGAACATGCACATTTATGATGTTTTATGAGTTTATGATTTGTTGGTGTGAGACTCTGTTATTGGATGTGTGTATATATATATATATGAATTACATATTAGACAGATAATGGTGAATTACCTCCCCGTCAGGCCTCATGTTACGATATTGTGAATCGAAGATTCACTTCCATGTCTTGACGGTGCACCATCAGGCCACTAGATATATGTTAACTGACGAGTTCACCTCCATGTTACCATACCAGTTCACTTCCATGATTTTGTCGATGTGCCTTCAGGCCACTAGACATGAGTGACTGGGCGGGCAAGTTATCTACTTAGATATTCACGAAGAACAGTATCAGAATGCATGTGATCCCAATAATGAGGTCACTGAGTATTTTATACTCACTCTTTCTTATATTACAACTTTCAGGTAAAGGCAAGGACAGACAGGCGAATGACAAGAAGAATCTGTGATCGTACCATTGAGACCACAATGCTTCCGCTCATGTTTTTATGTTTTCATGTTTTTAAATCTCAGTCTGAATGTTTAAATTTAATGAAGTTATTTATTTTACAAATTTCTTTGATTTTAGTCAAATATATGAAAAATGTCGTTATGAGATGTATACACGCATGAAGTAACAACCTCTGGAGAGTCGGGTTGTTACAACATTATTGAGAACAAAAAATAATAATCCTATCCTTTTCAAGAGTTAACCCTGATATTGGCTCATGCAAACACCTTCCGCTAGGGGACGTTTCTATGGGTGCCTCGAGGCCAAGCATGAATATCACGTTGTTAACTAATGATGGAGACTGCGAGATGTGTTGATACACATCCCTCACCCACTTACTATAAATACTTTCTCTAATTCCCCTTGATATTGACCCATACCAACACCTTCCATAGGAGGATGCTCCTATGGGCGCCACGAGGCTAAGCATGAATCTCACATTGTGAATTATATAGAGAATGTGAGAGAAAATGACTTATCATATACATCTTTTTCTCTCACTAAGTATTTTAAAACGAGGTTTCAATAATTAGGTAAATTAGGCTAATAAATTTATCTAAGTGAGTATTTTTTTTTCACAATATAACATTTATATTGGATAATTTTACTATAATATTTTAATCATTAAACATTTTAACAAATTTAATCATTATTGCGTGCTTAATAAAATATTGACTAATTCAACTCTCAGGCTGATTCGCTTAAATACCCCAATTCTAGATAGAACCTTCCTAGGGTTCCCTTATATGCAATATTTCATTATTAATCTTTTATTCTCTTTTTTTTTTTTTTGAAAATGTTTATTTTCTCATTTTAATCCTACTAAAACAAAATAAAAGATTTATTTTAAATCTAATCTCATTAGAAATAAAATTAAAAATTAAGTAATTAAATTTTAAATCATTTAAAAATAAATTAATTAATCTTATCCTAATCTCATTAGGTAAGCATGCAACTTTATTAAATGCATATCATGATATTATTATTAACCAAATACCAAATATAACTATTATATTTGAAAATAATAACTATCATATCACATGCATATCTACTTCATTGTCATACATAATATAACTCTTATATTAATAATAATGAAATAATTACATAGTAGACATGCTTTTAATCATATAAAAACATATAATATAACACTTATATTATAATCATGCAAACTATATAATAAAATCATGCATATACATACTTCAGGAATTAACCTGACTTTAAATATAACATTTATATTTAAATATCATGCATGATAAAACCCTTTCATTAATTAATATAACTCCTATATTAATACTAATGAAAATATTAACATGCAATCATATAGTATAACACTTATATTAGATATGGTGCATGACATGCTTAACCAATGGTGGGATTTTAAACTATATCGCATACTATATGCAACATATAATTAACATTAATTTAATAATACACCACATGCATAAATTAAATTAAATAGTAAAATAGATCGATTTTTGGCATCCTATTAAAAAAATATTAAATTAATATAATCAAATTATATTAGTTTAATAAAAAAAATGAAAAATTGAAAAACTCCCCACGAACTTCTAAATCCACGAATGCATTGATTCTGGCATCAACTGTCGGAGCGTCACGACGCTCTTCACATAATTCCTCAACACTTCAGAGATTCGTGGCATTGTGTCATAGCGCTGCAGCGCTGAGGCCATTTTTGCCATAGCGCAGCAACGCTAGAACGTTATTACATGCATGCATAAGCTTGAAAACAGACTTGCAATTTAAGTAAAAAGAATCAAAACCTTTTAGTAACTATAAAATTTTCAATAAAGCAAACCTAAAATCCTTTGCTCGGGGTACACCTAACTTGAAGTATAAATAATTTCAATAAATGAATATATAAATAATTACTTTTAAAGAATTGGGACACTGTGTTTGTTGTAACTAAAACATAAAAGTCATGCGTGAAACATGTGTGGAAGCTTCTATCTAGTCCCATTGGCTCGGTCACGGATTCTTCTTGTCACTCGCTGATCATGTTGGGATTATGCCCTAAATCTCATGGATTCTCGTAACTTGGTAAAGTGTACATGATGATTTATTTATTCATTTAATAAAATAAGATGTATTTTATTTTATCTTTAGATTGATTTTACTCAATTCAATAAACTAAGATCTTAGGTTATTAAATGTTGCTTGAACAGTATGAAGTAGACATACAAGTGGATCGTGTTTAAGTTATAACCTAAAAGGTCTACAGTATATGAATAAGGTTGGATGCTTTATTTTGGTAACATTACAGATACAACCCACTCTATAACTGTTACATGAGTTGTAAAGTGTTACAAATGATTTGATCCAAATCGTTCATGTGAAGACATGCGAGTGGAAGTATTTTGTACAAAGAGTTTGTACAAGACAGGATCGCGAAATGATTATTCTCTCATTATAACACCGTTAACTGTAGGGACTAATATTTCATAGGATGATCATAAATAACTTGATCTCAATCTTGAGTGAGTTATGAACTCCTTTCTATGAAGGCAGTCATTTGATTTGTATGGGTGAGAGTGGCCTAAGTCACCGACTCAATATGTCTACCATTTTGGGGACTTGTTCAAGTAGAGAACTGGGAACATAGCTACACAAGATGGAGTTTACTTCTTCCCACTTTTAAGAAAAGTAAATAAATTGCTCCCTTAAGTGTTGATTTCGGGTCTTGAACAATGGGTTCACCCTCTCGTTGGCCCGAGAGGGATTTGTTTATGGTAGGACTATAAACATGTTGATCATTAGAGGATCTGTGGGGCTTAAGGAAAAATAAGTTATTACATGGGTAAAACAATAATTTTGACCAAGTTGTAATTACGAGCAATTTGTAAAGGGTTGACTTATTGATGACTGGTTATATCCGTTGGACACATAAATATATCTACAGTGCGAAGAGTGCAGTTGTGGGTCTTTAGTGGAACGACCCGCAATTAATGTATGTTGATTTAATTAATTAAAGAGTTTGATTAATTTAATCTCAAATCATTAGAGCTTTTAACCTGTAGGTCCATTAGGTCCCTTTGCTAGCTCACTAAGTATAAAACCAGGTTAAATTATTTTGGAATAATTTGAATTGTTTAAATTATTTAAGGGAATTATATATTAATAAAGATTAATATAAAGTATAATATATGATGATATCTTATAGTCCTCATAAATATGATTTATGATTAAACTATATATTAAAAGAAAAAACAATATATGAATAAGATTCAAATATTAATGTGAATTTGATTCATATTAAAACTTTATAGTAAAATTAGAGTGAATGTGATTCATATTAAAACTATAGTTTATGAGAGAGATGTGCATTTACATGTGATTTAAATGCATAAATGTGTAATTAATTAATTGTTAATTAATTTATTATTATTATTATTATGTATATTTAATTAATTAAATATTAATTAATTAATTATATTATATTATATTATATATTAAGCATGATTTAATATATATTATTAATATTATTATTATTAGGGAAATTTTTACAGATAGAAATAATGTCAAACTATTTACAGAAAATAGCAAAAAAATACTGATAGACACTAAAAACTTCTATCAGCATCTATTAATGATAGACTTCTATCATTTCTATCATTGATAGACCATGATAGAATTCTATCAGCGTCTATCACGACTATCTAAAATTTTTGCTATTTTGTATAAATAGTTTATCTTATTTTTCTATTTTTAAAAATTCCCCTTATTATTAAAATAACTCCCCTACAGAGATAGTGGAGTGAGAGAAAAGTATTCCTCTCATGTAATTTTTTGTTCTTACAAAAAAGGGTTTTTGAAGTTTTTTTTTCCAAAAACCTGGTTTTGAAGGATCACTCTCTCAATTTACTTCTCTCTATGAAAACTCCCTGCCAAAAAGTTTCAGAATCCCACCATTCTAAACCTACCTTTGAGATATAACAAGGAAGCCCCTTTTTTGTGGTGTTCTTCAAAGGTATATTTGCTTAAACTAATTATTTTGTAAAATTTATTTTGAATTTCTAATCCCAGATCAAAGACAAAGTGATCAATCGCTTTCGCAATTGGGATTCAATCCCTTCAGATCTATCCTTGGCTTTACCTGAAATAGATATTAAAGGAAGAGACGAGTACAAAATACTCAGTAAGTAACCTCATTATTGGGATCAAGCTTTGCACACACATACAGTGAGTGCTTGGGGTTAGTGGGACATGTATACTGTAGTTGATCCTGAATGTTCATCTAAGTGGATGATCTTCCTGCCAATCACACATATCTAGTGGCTTAAAGGCACATCGTTAAAACATGTAAGTGAACCTGATGGTCCAGGACATCATAACATAGAGGTGAATCCGTTGGTCCACACATGTCAAGTGGCTTAATGGCGCACTACCAAACATGAAAGTGAACCTATCAGTTCATGTATCATAACATGGAGGTAAACTTGTCGGTTCACACATGTCTAATGGCCTGATGGTACACTGTCAAACATGGAAGTGAACCTGTCGATTCATGTTATCATAACATGGGATATGACGGGGAGATAAATCACCACTACCTGTCTAACATGTAACTTATACATATATGGATATCTAATAACAAGGTCCCCTAACAAAAAATCATAAATTCATAAAATATCATAAGTACGCATGCTCAGCTTCCATGAATCATAAAAATAAAAAATAAAAAAAAGCTAAAATCCATCGATTTATTTGGTAACACTAAACAGGGGCGCCTGACACGATAGCAGGCTGATAATAACACACTTACCTTAGAATTAAACCTAGAAGGTCAGCAATTAAACCATGTAAATTTCTTGAATCCTGAAGGGAATTGAATCCCGGCAGAAGAGTACGATCGCGTTCTTTGATTTCTTGAAAAAATTAAAAATACAAATAAACAAGAAAAGGTTAAGTACCATACCTTTGTCGATCCACAAATGCAGAAAAATCTTCTTCTCGTATCGGTAATCTCCTTCTTGAATTCTTCTCGATCTCCTCCTTGAATTCTTCTAATTCCACGAGATCTTTCTTGCTATAACTCGCCCAAGGATCCGGTTTGTGGGAACCACTTCTAGAAAGAATAAAGGGAACGAGAAGAGAATTTTCTTAGAACTTTTCTAAGAAAATTGGGAGAATTTCTAGATGAAGAGTTTTAGAGTAATCGCTGAGATTATTCTTGTGGGGAAAGTCTGTAGGGTGTGTCTTGGGGCTTCGAAGGGCCCTATTTATAGAACTCTATGAGTTACTCCTAATCCTATTAGGATAACCCTTTGCAGAGATTTTTAAATTAAATATTTAATAATATCTAATATTATTAAATATCTACCCAAATAATATCTCATATTAAATGGTTTTAAAATATTTAAATCATATTTAAATATTTATCTCATGCAGAATCTTTAATTTGAATCTCATCCAAATTAAATAATTAATTATTTGAATCTCATTCAAATTAATTAATTTTCTCTCAAATTATTTAATTCAAATCTTATTTAAATTAAATAACCTTATTATATGGATCTCATCCAAATAACTTAATTATTTGAATCATATTCAAATAAATTAATTCTCTCATTATCTATTTAATTCGAATCTTATTCAAATGAAATAATTTATTTATTTATATGGATCTCATCCAAATAAATAATTAATTATTTGAATCATATTCAAATAAATTAATTTTCCATATTATAAAGTTATAATTTGAATCTCATTCAAATAAAGTTTATAATAAATCATGTAATTAAATTGTATCCAATAGAATTAATATTCTCTCTCATAAATCTAAACATTTCAAATTTTTCTTTCAACAAAGTTGATCCTTCTTCGTCCGTGGTGAGCTAGCAAGGGGATCTTATGGACCTATAGATTATAAGCTCCAATGATCCCAGATTAATTAATTAAACTCTTTAATTAAATTAACCTTCATTCATTAACTAGAGGGCAAACCACAATAGACTCATAGTTGAACTCTTATGTACTGTAGGACATGTTGTATTCATGGATATAATCAGTATAAGCAAGTCGATCTTTCACGAGTTGTTCATAATTATAGTTGGGTCAAATGTCCGTTTTACCCCTGTAATTACATCTTTTTCTTAAGTACCACTGATTTCTCTAATGAACAATTTGTTTATGGTCCAACCATAAACTAAGTCCCTCTCGGGCCAATGAGAGGGTGGGGCCCCTTGTTTAAGACCTGAAATCAGCACTTAAGGGAACTACTCATCTACTTACCCTATGCGAGAAGGAGTGAGTTCCATATTGTGAAGTTTATGTTCCCAGCTTCCCATTTAGTCAAGTCCTCAAAATGGTAGGCTTATTGAATCGGCAACTCGGGTCACTCTCACCCGTGCAAATCAAAGGACTGACCTGACAGACAGGAGTTCATAAGTCAATCAGGATTAAGATCGAGTCGCGCATGATCATCCTATGAAACATTAATTTTATCATTAACGGATTTACAAAGAGAGATTAAATATTTCGCGGTTCGGTCTTATACAAACTCTTTGTATAGGATACCCCCACTCACATGTTTCCACACGAATGGTTTGGATCAAACCATTTGTAACTATTACAAAGTGGGCTGTATCCATAGTGTTACAAGGATAAGGCACCCAACCTTATCCATATACTATAGACTTTTAGGTTATTTCTTGAACATGATCCACCCGTATGCCAACTACATACATGTTCAAGATTTCATATAATAACCTTGAATTTTTACGGTTAATGGATAAATTAATCTTGCATAATTAATAATTAAATTAATCAACTAATAAATTATAAGGCTTTAGGGCATAAATCCCAACAATCTCCCACTTGCACTAAAGCCAGTGAGACATGTATCCTAGGGCATACACTATACTCAACATATTCTCCCACTTGCCCTAGCGAAGAAGAGACATGTCTCGTAATCCTAGACATTCTAGGTGACTCTCAAACACTTTAGCCTGAGTCCTTTTACATAAATCAAACCATATGTCATTCAAAGTCATCTTAGTCACTACCATGATACTTTCTCTCAAATATGCCTTATCCTATAAGTTGGTGTTTACCAATATCCTTAGTCTTAGTCTTTGCACCACTATTATCTCATAAAAGTGTGATAGACTAACTCAGAAATGAAACATTTTCAGATCTTTAAGGATATTTTATTGCTACACAAATTTTTACTTCACAAGCAAAAAGAATCAACTTGTGTACCATTGTATCCACCACAAAGGATAAAATTAATCTTACAATGGATTTCTCTAAATCTTTGTAAGACTAAGACTAGTGTATCTTGTGAAAGATTATATCGTAACACCATACACAAAATTTTATTATCCATAGATACCTTGAGGAAAGTTTTAATATTGTACTTCAATGGTCATACCATTGATATAACCGATATAACTAACCAAGTATGTTAAGTCTCATTTATGCATCAATTATCTCCTACTAAGAGAAGATAATTAATCATTTGTCCTCAACACTTGAGGTGTCTTAGGATACTCTTCCTTAGACTTAACTTCACATTAGAATGATACACTATTATTCTTTTGACCACAATTAGCCCACTTCTGCTAGTTGCCTTCCTTTATGGTTGTGTAACATACAGGAACGGTCGAGCGTTCCAGCTTGCCGTCATCAGCTTCACCGTTGCATTTATTTTATGTCCTTATTTATTTTAGCAATTTTATACTTTTTCATCATCATTTTTTTTAACTTGACAATTGACCCATTTTTTTTGTAGGAACACCATTTTCTTCTTTTATTGTGGTATACTTCACAGAACATCCTAATCCAATGGGAAGATGCTCAATCATCCTAAATGATGAAGACCAACCTTTAAAGAGTGGAATCATTCTTCCTGTGAGGGAGGTGGTATATAGAGATATTATAGAGTCCCCACCTCCCCTAGACGATGTTGTCCTCTTGTCTAGTTAGTTTGAAGAGTGGTTCGTGGGTCTTAATTCGTCGTTGATAGCTTAGTTTCTCGAATCTCCTATGCATAACAAAACTCTAAATGAAAATCTCGAGTCTACACTAGGTTGTCGAAATACGACGATATTTAAGAGGAAGCAACGAAGTCATCCAACTTTTAGATAGAAAAGCTACGCCGAAACCATCGAATTCGGAGATGGAAAGGTTACGACGGACCATCAAACTTGGGGATGGAAAAGCTCCAGCAAAACCATCAAATTTGGAGATGGAGAAGTTGCGGTGAAACCATCAAACTTAGAGATGGAAAGGCTACGATAGAACCATCAAACTTGGAGATGGAAAATCTGTGGTGAAACCATCAAACTTAGAGATGGAAAGGATGCGGAAGAACCATCTTGCTTGGAGATGAAAAAGCTACGAAGAAACCATCAAATTTGGAGATGGACAAGCTGCAGCGAAACCATCGTGCTTGGAGACAGAGAAGCTGCAGTGAACCCCCATTGAACTTGGAGATAGAAAGGCTGCAACGGAACCATCAAATTTGGAGATGGAAAGGCTGCGACGGAACCATTGAACTTGGAGATGAAAAAAACTGCAGTGAAACTATTGAACTTAGAGATGGAAAGTTTGCGCCGGAACCATCGAACTTAGGGATGGAAAAGCTGCGATGAAACCGTTGAATTTGGAGATGGAGAGGCTGCAGCGAAACCATGGAACTTGAGGATGGAGAAGAATCGATGAAGCCTCCGAGCTTAAAGATGGAGTAGCATCAATGAAGCCTCCGAGCTTGAATATGAGGAGTATCGATGAAGCCTCCAAACTAAAGCGAGCAACGCCCTCCTCTCAAAGCTTATTGAAAGAGAGCAAAGAGAAACACAAAGTTTCTCCGAAAGCTACTTTATAAGCATTTAACTTATAGTGTTTTACTTATAGGGCTACACTCTTTGATTTGTCGTGTTGCCCCCATTGAGGCATATTCGACCCCTTAGTGACATTCTTTAGCTATAAAGAACACCTTCAATTTCCTAGTGTCATGCTTTAGGCGGTTGTGACACCTCCCTTTCTCTTGGATTGAACTTAAATTTCTTTAAGTTGCCTACGTGCCCTTGAAGAAAGGGATCAGTCATAACGTAGTTCAACTGAGTTATTTTTTTTACTGGACTGAACTTAAAGTTTCCTTCAAGCTGTTTACGTAGCTTTTATAATGTATAGGGGTCAAGTTATAACATAGCTCAAAGAGAGTTTTTTTTTTTGTTTGCCAGAGTTTTTTTTTTTTTTTTTTTTTTTTTTTTTTTTTTTTTTTTTTTTTTGCCATTCACCTTTCAAGCTTAAAGGCTTTGGACATTAGCGTTTGGTAACATTCCAATGCCTGTTCAGTTTCTAGTCATTTTTCATCAAGTACCTCTACCTCTTGAACACGTAACTTGGCATTGTGTTCGGCAGTCAGCCTCTCTTGAATTACCATCCTTAGTGATGAAATTTCTCTTTCCAATGGGAGAACTGCCTCTACTCCACAAATAGGAGAATATGGTGTAACTCCTGTAGGAGTGCGATGAGTAGTTCGGTCAGCCCACAACGCCTCACCAATATTCTCTTGCCAATCTCTCTTTGACTTAGAGATAATTTTCTTCAGTAGGTTGCACAACGTTTTGTTGAAAGCTTCTGTCAGCCCATTTGCAGCGGCGTTATACATGGACGACTTGTATTGCTTGAATTTGAACTTTTTACACAATTTATCTATTAGGTTATTAAAAAATTGTTTTCCATTATCCGTCACAATTCGATGAGGATAAAGTCTGCTACATTTTCTTTCTTGGCTTCTTTTAGCGCAATGGCCTCAGCCCACCTTGAAAAATAATATGTCGCTGCAAGGATGTAAGACCAACAAGAAGTGCTTCAAAAGGCCAGAAGCTACAGTTGATGCATAGGTTCTGGCTGTTGATGTATGAAGTTTTCATGGTATTGACAAGCTTCACACTTCTTCACATACTCCATTGAATCTTGGATCATCTTGGGCCAATAGTATACCATCCTCTTCAACTGGAATTGAAGCTTTGATCCAGATTGATGTGCACCACAGACACCTGAATGTTCCTCTTCTAGCACTTTTATTGACTCTTCTTTTCCAAGACATCGAAGAAAAAGCCATTCCAAGGAACGACAATATAAAGTCCCCTTGTAATAAATAAAATTCACTGCTTTTCTCCGCACCTCAGTTTTACAACGAGGATCTATTGGAAGTTTACCATGCTCAAGATAATCTATAATGGGTTGCGCCAGTTTTCCTCGTCGATCAAATAGACTGATGTCATGTTCATTTCTTTACATTCAATCTCAATCAACGGTATAATCCACCTTTGACAAAGTGATATGTTTAGAGTTTCGTCGTCCAGAACCGTCAAGGCAATAGCTAGGTTTGCCAAAGCATCTGCCCCTCTTGTTTTCTAACCTTGGTACATGCTTGAGCATCACACTGTCAAACTTTTTCAACAACTGTCTGGCACAGGTGAAGTAAGACTTCAAATCTTCATTTTTCACATCATACTGGAGCAAGAGTTGATTGATTATCAACTTTGAATCGTCATAAATTTTTATGTACGACATTCCAATTTCTAATGCCATTTGGAGGCCAATTATTAGAGCCTGATATTCAACGACATTGTTTGAACATAATTCACCAAGTGTAAAGCTATAAGGCAACATATGTCTCTCTGGTGAGATGAGGACAATGCATGCCCCCGCTCCACTCCTTCGTGCTGCAGCATCGAAGTACATAGTCCAAGACTCCATAATTTCAACCAAGAAAACTTTCTCATCGGGCATATCAGAACCGTATCTCAAAATTAATTTTAAAAATTTTGAAATACTTTTACATTGGTAAAAAAAACTTAAAAATATATAGGTTAAACATATAGAATACAAAAAAAAAGAGAAAAAAAAACTTACGTGTCACTACCACTTGGAGACCTTCCTTTTGTCTGAATCTTGAGGAAAGGTTTATGGGAACCTTTTGGCAAAGGAAAAAAAACGCAGAGAATTTTTCTTTTATTTTTTTTTTGAGAGAATGAACCATTACCATTTTTTTCTGTTAGGAGCTATATAAGAAAGCAAGAGAAAATGGGAAACGTGGGTGTTATCCCACGTATTAAGTAACTCCCCTACGTGCGAGTTACAGCAAAATTGACTCTTATTTAATATTAATTATATTAATTAATTAAATTAATAATTAATAATAAAATAATGAATAATTAATTAAATCTAATTTAATTAACCAATTCATTTAAATCATATTTAAATGAACATCTCTCACATAACCTATAGTTTTAATTCAATTAATTTAATTAAATCAAATTTAATTAAATTAGATTAAATTAAATAACTAATTAATTCTCCAATTAATTAATTACCAAATTAAATATCAAATATTTAATTTTAACTTGCATTTGAATCAAATTCAAATACATTTCTCTCATAACCTATAGTTTTAATGTACATCTAATGCGCATTAATTTTAACCTATAGTTTTAATATAAATCTAATTCATATTAAAATAATATTTGAACAATTTCAAATATTTAATTCTCTTACAAATTAACTTTGAATCATATCCAAAATTATATTTATACTATAAAGTTTAATTTGTAAAATAAACTTTATATTATAATGTATCATTATACATTATACTTTTCCCTTAGTAAATTTGAACTTTTCAAATTTCATCCAAGAATAAATTTCCTCAATATTCTTTACGAGCTAGGAAAGGGACCTAATGGACCTACAGATTAGAAGCTCCAACAATATGAGATTAACGGGCTAAACTCATTAACCATATTAATCAATATTCGTTAACTGTGGGTACACTCACTAAGACCCACAGCTGCACTCTTCTCACTGTAGATATATTTCTGTGTCCACGGATATAGACCAATAACAGCAAGTTAGTCCTTCACAAGTGTTCGTAACACCAGCTGGGTCAAATTACCGTTATACCTCTAGGTTACTTCTAAATTCTTAAGTACCAGTACTCCTCTAATGAATAACCTATTTATGGTCCAACCATCAAACAGAAACCCCTCTCGGGCCAGTGAAAAGGTAGAGCCCTTTGTTCAAGTCCCGGAGACACCACTTAAGCGAACACTTATCTACTTACCCTAAAGTCGGGAAGAAGTGAAATCCATCTTGTATAATTATGTTTCCAGCTCCCCACTCAGTCTTGTCTCCAAAATGGTAGGCATATCGAGTCGGCAAACGGGTCACTCTCACCCATACAAATCAAAGGACAATCCCTCGTGAACAGGAGTTCATAATATACTCAAGATTAAGACTAAGTTTCCTAGGTCAACCTATTGAAATAGAAACCTAACCAATCAACGGAGTTATATCTAGTGGTTACTATTTCGTGGTCCAGTCTTATGCAAACTCATTGCATAGGATACCCCCACTCGCATGTCTCCTACACAAACGCGTTGGATCGCTGCGTTTGTATCAAATACAAAGTGGGTCGTATCCATAGTGTTACCAGGATAAGGTACCCAACCTTATCCTTATACTATAGACCCTTTAGGCTGTAACTTGAACATTGATCTCTATATGTCTCTACATATTGTTCAAGACTCATAGAACAACATAGGATGTTAGTTTATTGGATTTTAGGGTTATTAAAACAAGATAAAATAATCAATAACATTTATTGAATAATAATGAATAACCATTTATTAATGACGGTCAAAATACAATATTTACTACCTACGAGGTTTAGGGCATAAAACCCAACATGCATAACTTCCAATCTGATGGGATTGAGTGATTTGCTAAGAAGTCAACTAGTGCTTGTCCTTTAATCGCCTTTTTGGCACATACACAATGTCATATTGCTGGAGCAGATTGCCCATTTGGCCAGGCGCCTAGAAATGATCGGCTTGGATATGACATACTTAATAGGGTCATCTTTTGCCACTAGGTGAACCGTGAAAACCTGCATGTAGTGCCTCAACTTATCTATGACAAATAAAAGTGCAAGACACATTTTTTCGATAGGAGAGTAATTGATCTCAGCTCCAGTTACAGTCCTACTTAGATAGTAGAGAGCATGCTTCTTCATTTTCTCCATTTCTTGCGCAAACAATACTCCCAGCAATCTTTCTTGTGCGGCAATGTACAATATCAATGGTTTGCCTGCTAAGGGAGCGCCTAGGACAGGGGGATTAAGTAAGTATTTCTTTATGTTGTCAAAAGCATTTTGACGAGTCTTATCTCACTCAAAGCTTTCACCTTTTCTCATCAACTTTTGAAAAGGTTGGCATTGATCGATTGGGTGTATATGAATGATAAAAATGATAAGAAATGTAAAACGAACAAGGTTTACGTGCAAGCATACACAATCGATGAAGTAATAAACTTGGAGTATTCCAAGTGTCGAATCCCACCGGACTAGATCGAGTTCAAATTAATTACGACTATAACCAATGTAACCAAGGTAACCAAAGAAAAAGTTTAGAATTTTTGGTGAAAGAAAACTTAAAAACAAATAACAATGGGAATCAAAAAAGGGAAAACAATGCTACAACCCTTCGGGTGTTGTGCCTTAGGTGATGTGACCGCATCATACCGAACAATGAATTACACATGGACAGGAAACTACACCTATTCGGTCTTGTGTTGACTTCCTTTAGGAGAAGCAGCTAATGCCTAATGTTCCATGGTTAGCTGGATCTTAGATTAAATCAAGTTTAATTCCTTTATCCTATGGTGTCCCTTATTTCTAAGGTAACATGATCATCCTATGTCTAGGCTTTTAGTCCCATATCCCTTTGTCAAATCCGCTTACACCCTAACCTTCTCAGAATTAGAGCTCTGCTAGATCGTTAAATCAAATGACCATTTAACTTATCGATTTTATCTTGTAAATCAACAAAGAGAATGCGATTACACAAAGTGGTGTGAGCATTACATAACCTAAGCCATAACAACTCTAAGACTTTCACATTTTCAAACTCCTAAAAATATTTAGCTCATGACTTTTCATAAAATAATCACTTTTATTAAACACATAAACCATAGCTACAATATAACGTTTGATTGGTAGAAAGTAAAATGGAAAATAACAAGAAAATAATGCTAGAAAATAAATACAACTCAAGAAAACTTGAAAAAATCCTCAAGTAACAAGTCTTTCCGTAGGACGATTCCCCTCTCTCAAGGAAGAATCTTGCCTCAACACACACTTCTGTGGAAGAGAAATCTTAGAGTCGCTACGCCTTAGAGGAACTTTCATTCTGAAGACTACTAACTTGAACTTAGAGAAGAAACCCAAGGTGTTGGAAATTTGACAGAAAGATGGAGAAGGAAGTGATGGTTTCGGCGGTGGTGAGTTGTTGTGGAAGATGGAGAGCTTCTTCGCCTTTTAAAGGCCTCAAATCTGTTAAGGAGGGCCAATATTTGCATTCTGAAGATTCACCAGGCAGAATCGAGGACTTTTAGCCGATAAAATCGTGAAAATCGCAACTGATCTGAGCAGGATCGAATCTGGAAATTAGGGCTTGACAGTGCTGGTACATAACTTGCTGCTGTGAGCACATCACATGAAAAATAGCCAGAAACCTGTAAAAAAAAGGTACCAAATCTGCACCAAATCCGTAAAAAGCATCTTTTACGCATAATTAGCTCTCATTAAGCTTATTTAAACATATTAAGACTACATTTGGGATAAAAGTCATGCAAGAGTTCATTTTCACATTAAAAATGCTCAAATAAAGGCCTAATTTCATGCATTTCATAGCATGAATCAGGCATCGACTAGCGAGGTTGGAAATAAATCTCTGTATGTAAGCCAACCGACCCTGGAAACTTCTGAACTCATGCAAATTTCTTGGATTTGGCATCTTCTGAATAACATCGAACTTGGACTGGTTTATCTCAATTCCCCGATGCCTTACAATGAAACCAAGAAATTTTTCTGAGGTTACGCCGAATGCACACTTGAGAGGGTTCATTCTCAATTGATATTTTCGCAAGTGGTCAAACACAACTTTTAAATCTCTCAGGTGGTCTTGTCGTTTCTTGGACTTGACCAGGAGATCATCAACATAGCATTCAACATGTTTGTGCAACATATTATCAAACACTTTTTGCATGGCGCATTGGAAAGTAGCGCCAACATTTTGTAATTTGAATGACATCACCTTATAGCAGTATATTCCCTTCGAAGGGCCGAAGGTAGTCATTTCCTCATCTGCGAGAGCCATCTGTATTTGATTATATCCGGACGACCCACCCATAAAGGATAAGGCATCGTGCCCAATAGTTGCATCAACCATGGTTTCCGTGATAGACAATGGAAAGTCATCCTTTGGACATGCATTATTCAAATCACGAAAGTCTACACATACGCGAAGCGGTCCGTACTTCTTTCTAACGAGCACAATGTTGGCTATCCACGTTGGATATTTGACCTCGCGAATGAATCCTGCTCCAATCAACTTATTGGACTTCTGCTTCAATTTGGGGAATAAGCTATGGCCGAAAGCGTCGTTGAGCCTGTTTGTCGGGTCGATTCCCTTGTTTGATTGCGAGATGATGGACTACTACTTTTGGATCAAGTCCTGACCAAGCAAAAATGTCACTGTATTTGGTGAGCAAGCTCATATATTCGCCCTCCTTCTCACCTGAGAGAGACACACTAATGAAAGTTGGCGCGGTTCCTCTATTTTGTCAAGGTTCACTTCTTTGAGTTCATCTACCGTGGATTAACCACCATCCTCAAGCGTGAGTGGGGCGTCCTCCACATCTTCTTCGGGCATTTTGCTCTCCAACTCTTCGATGAGGGTGATGTGATGATATGAAGTTTCACCTTCTTCTAGTTCTAAGCTTTCACTTTTGGGCTTAGTAAAAACAACGTCACGTCTGTTCACCTTTAAAGAGCCTTCACTCGAATTTAGAGTAACAAAACCCTTTCTTTTCATTCATGAGAGAACATCACTACGAAATTTCCTTTCACCCCTTGGCTCAAAAGGCAGCTTCTCATTTGGATGATTCTCGGCATCCTCATGCTTAATACGACGCCAAATTGACGTGCAAGATCTTCCTCCACTCTTCTTGGTAGTTATACTAGAAGTATCACCGTGAATCTCTCTTTTTTCTTTTGGCTCACGAGACGACTTTTTGCTAAAGAGATTCTCGATACCTTCACGCTTAAGGCGATTGAAAATTGACACGCGAGGTGCTTCCTTATTTTTCTTCGTAAGCACACTTAATCTTTCAAAGGTCGAAGGTCGAGTCGTCACTGAGAAGGATGAATATCTTCTTCCCCTCTAGAAGGCATAACAAGCCTTCGAAAGGCAGAGCGTCGGTCAAGGTTGGGCGTTGGGTGCTGACTTTCTTCTTCTATTTCCGTCATGCTTAGTTTTTCAAAGACTAAAGCACGTGCGACAGGCGGTCAAATGCGATCGTAGATGGAGGTTCTTTGACCATTGTTTCCTCCTTCTTTAGGGTTATCAACCTCTTTTACTGTTATGTGATTGCTATCAGCCACTTTTGCCTTCCTCTTTCTAGTTATGTGAATTGGCTCGGGAGACTTATATCGAAGTCCTTTCCTTGAGGCAGGTATAGCATACCCTTCCTACAAAAGCTTCTTCTGAGATGGAGAAAGTTCAAGCTGCTCGTAAATTTTCAGGCTTTTGAACTCAGTGTGAGTTGTGAAGGCATAGTCTGCTTTTGCCAGCAGTTTATAAGCGTTTGGGTCAAACCCATCTTTAATTCATTTTTCAGGAAAATTCACTTTTGTCAGGTCCATTTTTGGTTTGTGAATTTCTTGTTTTGTTATTTTTGTTAAGAGGTGTAACAAAACTTTCTTTTAAGATCTCCACATCACCGACCTACAAGCCCCTCGAGCATTCTACGAAGGGTGACTCGCCCTTCTTGCGTCTCGACAAAGGAACATAACGCAAGATTGGAGAACTTGGCGCTTTCTCATCTTCCAAAGTTTTAGTCTTCACAGAGCTACTAGATTCCATACTCTTTTGAGAGTCAAAAGCACTAGGCCCTTCGCTTGGTTCTTTTCTTGCATCTACTTGTAGCTTGGACTGAGATTTATCCTCCCATTTTATTAGAGGAATCTCTACAGGCATAACTTCACCAACATTATCGATCTTTAGGTAGAACTTCGCGTCTGCGAAATGGGACTCAGCTTCTGAGAATGAATTAGAATCTGCTTCAACCTTCTTAATGCCATCTTGGTAAAACTTGAAGCATTGATGGAGTGTAGAAGTTATCTCTCCATTTTCATGAATCCCTGGATAAGTGGTCCTTGAATCTATAACATGGAACAACGTGTTGGCCTTCAAATCACCAATAATGAGCTCCAAGCGTATCATGTCGATCTCTCTTTGACCGCCTTGGTTCATCTCTAGTACTTGATCGTCTGATTTCTCTTAGTTGAACGCGTACGCTTGATGTATGGAATCAGAGCACGTGGATGTTTTTGCAGTTGGAGTTCTGGAAGGATTTATGTATTCCAAGGAACTTCAATCTTCAAGCATGATTCATCTTCAAGAGTTAGGGAGTCTTCTGATTGTAGGGATAATTCTCTTTAGGCTCTCTAAGTGTAAATTTTTTGAACCTTTCAAATGAAGGAGAACTCCTCTATTTATTGGGCTAGGTTGGTCCATGGACCTGGCCCTTGGGCTCAACTAATTGGATTTGGGCATTTGTTGGCCTTCGGGCCAAATTAAGTCTATTTTTGGACTCAATTGAATTTTAGCCCAAGCCTTAATAATTAATGAACAAAAAATAATTAATTTGATCCAATAGTGAGGACGAAAACACGGGGCACCATCAGAATTTGTCAATTTACGTCTTTGATTTTAATTTAGGACACATGTAATTTTCAATTAGTCCCAAATTTAATTATTTCTAATTTTGCCATTAATTTGAGAAATGACGTGGCAATTTGTGATTGGTCCAAAATTTCTCATTCAACACCTGCCCTCTTATGAACTAACAGAATGTTGGCTTTTTGGCCCTTAATCTCATATTAATTAATTTTAATTAATTAATTAATTAATATTTTGATGATAACAAACCTACTTTTATTTATTAACAATTTGATTGTCCATTGTGTAGAGCTTGAAACAACGGTTCCAACACAATTTGAATCACTCAAATCGGAGTTCAAACGAAGAAGATATGATCGAAACAAGCTTAACAGAAAAATACCCGAGGTGATGATGTGACGACCAAATCATCAAAGTAGACCTACTAGAGGAGAATGACAAGTAGAGCAATAGACAAATGACACATGGACTTTGAGTTTTTGTTGGTTTAAAAAAATGATTTTAAAAAGAAAATAAATTTAATATTATTATACATGTTTGTGTCTAACGGCTAATTGAGTTTAAATCTCCACCATTCAATTTTCTTTTAACATAATCTAATGGTCCAAATTTAATGTGGTTTTCAACAACTTTCCTCTCTTTTTAAACACTTCATCTTCTCCAAAATTTCAACAACAATTACATATTTTTACAATCCTCAAAGCCACCATTGTTATTATCTCAAAGTTTCAATTTTATTCTTTTCTTCTAATTCTTGAGAGAAATTTATTGTATTGTGAGGATTGACTTATTGAGTGCTTCAAATTTATAAATCTACTCTTTGAGAGAGTTTTCTCATATTGTTCTTCATTTCCAAATTCATTGTAAGGGTTGCTCTTGATCCCTAAAAAGAGTGGTTGTAATGGTTTGATCCTCAACCGTGGAAAGGATCGAGTTTGTTCTTGTGCATGGAAAAGGAACGTTGTAGCGGTTCGACTCTAAGTCGTGGAAAGAGTCAAGGTTTCTAGTGGCATACCCAAGAGGAGCTTAGGAAGTGTTATTATTAATTTCTTATTTAATTCAAAGTAAAATTATTTGCGTATAATCCTTGTTTAAATTGCTTGTTAGTATAAAGAGGATTAATTTGTTTAATTGGGCTCACATTAAGAAAAAGTTTTAATTAGTTTCAAAAACCCTATTCACCCCGCTCTAGGGTTGTCATACCGATCCTACACAGAATACTTTACGTCCATGGATATAACCATTACAAGTAAGTCGATTCTTCACGAGTTGTTTATAATTACAGTTGGGTCAAATTACCACTAGAGTCAGCACTTAATGGAACAACTCATCTACTTACCCTAAAGTCGGAAAAGAGTGAATTCCATTTGGTGTAGTTGTGTTCCTAGCTCCCCACTCAGTCTCATCTACAAAATAATAGGCTTATTGAGTTGGTGACACGGGCACTCTCACCAATACAGATCAAAGGACGAGCCCCCACAGGCAGAAGTCCATAACTCACTCAAGATTGAGATTGAGTTACATATGGTTATCTATGAAATATTAACCTCTTTAATTAACGGTGTTACAAAGAGAAGTTAATTATTTCATTATCTAGTCTGATACATGCTCTTTGTATGGGATATTTCGACTCGCATGTCTCCATATAAACGATTTGGATCATATCGTTTTTAATCATTACAAAGTGTGTCGTATCCATAGCGTTACCAGCATAAGGCACCCAACATTATCCATGTACTATAGACCATTTATGTTATTACTTGAACATGATCTGCTTGTATGTCAACCACTGAGTTACATTGAATAACCTTAGATTTTAGATTATTGGATAGAGTTATGCAAGTCTAAAAGTCAAATTAAAATAACAATTACTTTAGTGAAGAAATAATTTGTTTACAAAATACAAACCACGAGTTTATGGCACAAATCCCAACAATCCTGGTAACACTATAGATATGACATATTTTATAATCGTTACAAACGATTTGATCCAAATTGTTCATGTAGAGACGTATGAATGGGGGTGTCCTATACAAAGAGTTTGTAGAAGACTGTATTGTAAAATAGTTAATCTCCCTTTGTAACACTGTTGACTGAAGAGATTAACATTTCATAAGGTGACCATATGTAACTTGATCTCAATCCTGAATGAGTTATGGACTCCTGTCTTTGAGGGCTTGTTCTTTGATTTGTATGGGTGAGAGTGGCTCGTGTCCTTGACTTAATAAGCCTACCATTTTGGAGATAAGATCGAATGGGGAGCTGGAAACATAGCTATATAAGAATTCACTCATTCTCGACATTAGGGTAGAGGAGTTGTTCCTTTAACTGCTGACTCTAGGTTTTGAACAATGAGGCCCCTCCCTTTCATTGACCTGAGAGAGATTTTGTTTATGGTAGGACCATAAATAGGTTGTTCATTAGAGGATCAGTGGGACTTAAGCAGCAAAAGGTACGGGAGCAAAACGGTAATTTTATCCAGCTGTAATTATGAACAACTTGTGAAGGATTGACTTACTTATAATGGTTATATTCGTGGACACAAAAATATTCTACAGTGCGAAAAGTGCATGTGTGGATCTTCAGCGGAGTGACCCAAGTGCAGCTGTGGATCTTCATTGGAGCTTCTAATTTGTAGGTCCATTAGGTTCCCCCTTCTAGCTCACAATGGGTAAAACAAGGATAAATTTTTTTGAAAGAGTTTGAATTGTTTAAATTAAATAAGGGAATGTGCATCAATTGTATATGATATAATTAAATAATGTGTATAAATATATTTTAAGATAAAGTTAATTTTGAATAAGATTTAAAATTAAACTATATATTATGAGATAATAATATATTTGAACGAAATTCAAATAATAATTAATATGAATAAGATTCATAATAAAAATATAGGTTAAAATTAATATGAATAAGATTCATATTAAAACTATAGGGAATGAGAGAGATATGCATCTGAATATGATTCAAATGTGTTTTTTAATTAAATATGAGATATTTAATTAATCAATTAAATATTGTTTATTTATTTAATTACATTAAATTAAGGAAAATTACTATAAACAGAAAAAAATATCAAACTATTTACAAATATAGAAAAATTTCACTGTCTATCAATGATAGACCGCGATAGAATTCTAGCGCTTTCTATCGCTCAAGCAATTAAATTCTATTACCTGAGCGATAGAATTCTATCGTGATCTATCAGTGATTAGAATTCTATCGTGATCTATCAGTGATTAGAATTCTATCGCGATATATCAGTGATAGACTGTAAATTTTTTCTATATTTGTAAATAGTTTGACTCATTTTTCTATATTTGAAAAGAGCCCTTAAATTAATCATATTATAATTTGTTTGAAAATAAATTTTTTATCTATTAAAATTATAGGATAATATCCAAAGATGCTGTAATAAAAAAAAGGTTGTTAAGAGGATATTTTGACCGAAGCATTGGGAACACCTGTACACTGAGGACGATCAGTATACTTCTACAAAACAACAGGTCTCATCGCCCCTCATTCATAAGGAAAAGATGGATCAAGCAAAAATTTATATTTAGTTTCTTTATAAATTGTTAGTTCATGAATTATTTGGCATTGATAGTAAATCGACTGCCTAAATGTATGTTTTAAGGGAGACCCTGTAGTCTTGCTATTGAGAATGTTGATAATATTATGGCAGCAAGCACTATTTTAAAAAGAAAATGATAAATAAAGTAGTTTATGGGGTAATGCTTGGAGTGAATGAGGTGAAGGTTCTCAATGAAATTGCATATGACACTCGCTATCCATTGCCCATACCTGTTGCTGGAAGTGTTCGTAATATTTTTGATGTAATTGGATTACATGTTTAATAGTCAAAGCATCTAGTAGTTGTAGAAAAAGAAAAGGTAAATTTTACTTAAAAAACATGAGTTATTGCATTTGCATGTTTTCATTTTAATGTTTAACATTTTTTGGATAGGCACATAAGAAAAATTCTTGTGAGTTACCTGCTTCGAAGGAAAAGAAACCAAAGACTAATTTGTTAAAATTGCCAATAACAATAAGATTTGTGTTAAAGTGTGTGGAGGAGGAGATGGAAGATGAATATCTGCATACCCCAATTGATGATCAATTTTTTTGGTATGACTTTAATTTCTACATGATGAAGGACAATATCAAATAGTTTTGTCAGATGGAGGAATTAGCACTCTCAATTATAACGGGTTATATCGCGTATGTACAATTAACTAAACTGATTAATATAAGTAATTTATTTGAACATTTCTAATCTTGAAAGTTTTTTGTTATGCTCTTAGATTTTTATACGTATCCAACCCAAGTATTCTAGAGGAGTATGCATTCATCCACCAAGAACAAATTTCAAGTGGTTCAGGCATTGAGGAACAATGCTCTCGATTCTTGTACAACAGGTTGATCTCAACAAAGAATACGTTGTTGTATGTACGTGTAATCCCAGGTAAGTTCAGAAAATGAGTATTTTAATAATTTTTTATTTGTAAATATTTTTGTTTAACTTTATTGAGTTATGTCTTTTATGTAGATATCATTGGATAGTGTTTGTCATTTTCTTAGGAACTAATATGATGTATTCAATTGACTCTACAGAACATGATGTTCATGAGGATGTAAAAACTATTGTTAATACATAAGTATTTAATAATTGTTTCACATTATGTATATATATTATGTTAATAGTATAAAATATCTTTGTGTGTTTGTTTTGTTTAGGGCCATAAGAATGTTTCATGCTCGAACAAGTACACAGGCGCAATTTGTTACTTGGATCCCTATTAATGTAAGCATTTCAATTTCAATTTAAGTTTATTATACATTTGATTAAAATATTTATTTTTTTCTAACATTGGTTAAAATATATGTGTACATATATAGTGTGCTCAACAACCAGGTAGTGCAGAGTGTGGGTACTATACTATGAAGTTCATTCACGAAATAGTAACTCGTAGGAGCACAATAATTACAGACGTGGTACACATTTGCTTACACTATCTTGTTTAATTATAATTTTTACACTTAGTATAATTATTTTTAATCAATATAATTTTCTTGTTTATTTGCAGTTGATGAGACAAACACCTTACAGTCAATTGAAATTAGACGCGGTGAAAGTTGAGTATTGTGGCTTTATAGGATGTTACATTTGAGTATTGTTACTTCACAATTTTAATTTTGTTAAGTTGTTCAAAGGACATGCGATACGATGTCAAGTTGGTAGGAATTATGCCTTATATGTTTTAGTTTGAAGATACTAATTGTTGTAGAAAAGTTATTTTACTAGTTGATTAATGAAAGTTACTTGATTCATTCATTTGTGTAATGATGTTTCAATGAGATGGTGTGATGCTGGAAATTTAGATATGTGATTAAAAATTTGGAGTTATGTCATTGTTGGAGTTGTGTAGTTGCGTAGTTGTTGATTTTAGTAGAAATGATACATTGTGTAATTATTTGATTCTGATGTAGTAATATGTGATTAAAAAATTGGAGTTGTATAGTTGGTGGTTTGCAGGAGTTGTGTGAAATTGTTGGGTTTGCAAGAGTTGTGAAAAGTTGTGGGGTTTACATGAGTTGTGTGAGATTGTTGCTTTGGCCTAAGTCGTGTATGGTTGTTGCTTTTTGCAGGAGTTGTGTACATTTGTTGCTTTGTAGTTGTGTAAAGTTGTTACTTTGTAGGAGTTTTTGTGAAGTTGTTGTATTGTAGAGTTGTAGAGTTGTGTGGTTATATGTTAATTTGCTAGAGTTGGATGGGTAATTGTTGGTTTCTAATTGTGATCTAGCTAATCTTGTGTAAGTGAGTTGGTATCTTTGTTGTTAGTGTATAAAATACAAGTTGGGTGAGCTTGTTTGGGGTGAATGTGAATTGCAAGTATAAAGCTTGCTTGGGGTCGATTACAGGCAAGGACGAAAATATTTTTATCAGTGTAAATATCGGTAACTCAGATATCGATGGATATTTCGAAAAAAATCATGGATATCACATAAATTTTTAAAAATATTGTGAATTTTTTAGTGAAATTTTAGGACAAACTTATTTAAGTAATAATTCATAAATTTAAGCATATAAAACAATAATTAGAAGCCAACTATAATTGGTAATGAAATAATTGATAGTAGTGAAGACCGAAAAATTGATTATGAGCTGAATTTTTCAAATTATTTTTATTGAAAATCAACCTCAATTTTACCAATAGAAGGATACCTTGGATAAAACCATGTTCCATAAAAAAATATATTAGAAGTTGTAAGATTAAAAAATTGTGTATTTTTAATATACTATTAAAATCAAATTTTAATACAAAAAATTTGAAAAAAAAAGAAGAAAAAACAGACAAAAGGTAGAGAGAGGGAGATTATCGACTAAAAACATAAAAAAATATAACAAAATATAAATTATACAATATAAAAAACGAAAAAAAGTCTATAGTGAGAGAATTAAAAAAATAGATAAAGGAGAAGATGATGATTGTGAATAATAATAATTATATAAATTATAAAAAAAATTAAAAAATTATATAATAATTAATAAAAAAAATTTAGAACATGACAGAGAAATTTAAGGGAAAAAAAATAGAAGAAGAGATGTAGGGAAGTTAATAGATAAAAAAACAAAAATGTTAATTAAAATTAAATTTTAACACAACCACTAATAGGATTTAAACTCTTGCCCTTAAGGTTTCTTGTGTGATAACATACCAACATGGACACTACTCTACACCAAAATTCAAAGGAAACTGTTAATATATATCGTGTACAAACACTAAAAAAAAAAGAAGCAAAATATGGTCGAAAAATTAAAATATCGCCGATATTTCTGATATTTCGCTGATTTTTTCATCCTTGATTACAGGTTGCATATGATGGGTACGAATGACTTGGATCTTTTTTTTTTTTTTTCAAATCGTTATAGTTGATGGCTAAAAAACATCAACAAAGGTTAATAGTTGACAAACAAAAAAGGTCAATAAAAAGAGTCAGCTTGACAGTTTTTACAAATAGTTGATGGACAAAAAATGTCAATATTACCCTACTTTGACGTTCAAAAAGTATCAACAAAAATATCTATCTTGACGGTTTTTTCATATACTTGATGAGCAAAAAATGTCAACCTAACCTATGTCGACGACCAAAAACGTCAAGATAGGATTTTTGTTGACGTTTTTTAGCTGTCAACAAAACTATCTTTCTTAACATTCAAGCTTTCTTGATATGGGCTTACTTGATATTTTTTGGCCATCAACGTAGGTCTTGACTTTCTTTGGCCATCAAGAAAAGCCAAAATTGTAGTAGTGTTAGTAACCCATAGACAAGAAATATGAACCATATTAAGAAAATATTCCCAAAACTACAAAAAAATTCAAAATTCCCTAAACTAGGAACCTAGATCTTACCTCCCCATGCTGATGACGAAGACAAAATCTGATATCGTCTTTATCGATTACATGAGAAAAGATGAAGAAGTATACAAGTGGAAGAGAAGAAGAGAACGAAGTTTTAGCTGAACGTACCCGCCGAGTGGGTAGACCCAGAAAAGGACTCCCAGATGCAGAGATCAGTTGGGAACGTGTTGAAGACCTGCAACAAGCTGCTGCCAAGATTGCTGAGTTTGAATAGCATCGGTTGAAAGGGACGTCAACCATTTAAGTGGGGGAGGATGTCACGGTCATGCTTGTCCAGGGCGTGATGCCCATGGCCGCACTACCGTTCCAACCCCTTTGTCATCATACTTTCATATTATGTATTTCATTATGTATGTTTAATCGCTTTCCTTTACTTTTCATTTCTTGCGACGGCGTAGCACTTTGTACGTGCAACCGTGCCAATCTTGTAAAAGCTTAGAATGTACTATATGCGAGTGAGACTAATCATCATACTTGCATACCCGAGAGTTGTAAGCTATTAGCCGTTGTTGTCCCTTATTTGCTTTCTAGTCTTACGACAAATCCTTTTCTCAAACATTCTTCTAAATCATTTGCGAAAACCTTTTTTTTCTCTAGACCCGTTTTCTAAAACCGTTTTCTCTAGAAACGGGGGTGGAGGTTGCAAAACGCACCCAGTGTGCCGTAGGCGATCCGAATTCGAATTGGCTGACTTGTTCCTAAGCGAGAACAAGTGTCGCACAATCGTTTAGTGAAGTACGATTGTGACAGTTGGTATCACAGCCGAGTTGGCTCATTGAGTGAGAAATCAGCAATCATGTCGGCAACTAAACAACTCAATAAGTCCCAAGTGGACAGGTTGGTGGAGATGGAAGAGCAGATGCTCTACTTACAAGATATTCTCTGATAACCTTCGTTTCATAGAAATGCGGATACAGGAAATCGCGGAGAAAGCCGACATAATCGATGCGGTAGCTGGCCGCCTAGACGGAATGCCCGTCCAAGAATTGATGCTGAGGGTCGAGGCCCTAGAGGAAAAAGCTACCAGATCTAGTAGCTTCGAGCGAGGAGAAAGCTCGTCGGGCTCAATGGCCCATATGGAGGAGCGAGTCGAAGAATTAGACAGCTCCCAGAAGGCGATACTTCAGATGATGACTGATTTATCGGAAGATTTCAAAACCGCCCTTGACGCTGTCAGGACGGAGATCGCAGATGTCAATGCGAGAGTAAACCTCACCATGCGAGCGGTGGGAAATCACACACCAGTTGGAGGTGTGGGGCTGATCAATAGAGTGAATGTACCCGAACCGAAGCCCTTCAATGGGGCTCGGGAAGCAAAGGCTTTAGAGAATTTCATATTCGACATGGAACAATACTTCAAAGCTATAAATACGACCACTGAAGAGTCGAAAATTACATTGGCACAATGCACCTTGCAGACGACGCCAAGTTGTGGTGGAGGTCCTGTTATATGGACATCCAAGAGGGTCGATGTACGATCGACACCTGGGAAAAACTGAAACAAGAATTACGTTCTCAGTTCTTCCCCGAGAACGTTGAGATAATGGCAAGGCGAAAATTGCGTGAGTTAAAACACACTGGAACCATCAGAGATTATGTGAAACAATTTGCAGGATTAATGTTAGACATCTGGGATATGTCGGAGAAAGACAAAGTTTTCTGTTTTGTCGACGGGTTAAAGACGTGGGCCAAAACGAAGTTGTACGAGCAAAGGGTCCAAACCCTTTCAGAAGCCTACGCTGCTGCAGACCGGTTATTTGATCTTAACAACGATGCGCCCCAAGAACAGAAATGAAACCAACACTCCTCTAGTGGAGGTAATAGACCAAATAGATCCGGTTCCCCTAAAAGTGGGGGAGGAGACAGGACCAGAGGGACGGATCGTAAACCCTACTATCAAAGAGGCAGATATTCGAGACGCGCACCAGGCCACTACCAAAACAATTATAGAGGAGGCCCCCCTTCCTGCTTCTTGTGCAAAGGGCCTCATACACTGGGCCAGTGCCCGAACAAAGAGGCCCTCAAGACCCTCCAGGCCTCATTGGCAGAAGATTCGGCCCACGAAAGAGAGACTGCAGAGGCGAATATAGCAGCCGTAGAAAAGGAAGAGGTTTGGGGGCTCTCAAATTCTTATCTGCCCTCCAAAAGAAGGCAGAAGGAAATAAAGACTCGGTAGAGAAGAGACTCATGTACGTGGAAGCATGGGTGAACCAGAAGTTGGCCAAGAACACGATGGTTGACTCCGGAGCTACCCATAACTTCATGACGGAAACAGAAGCCCGAAGAGTTAACCTACGTTGGGATAAGGACACAGGGAAAATGAAGGCCGTTAACTCTGCAGCCGTACCTATAGTAGGAATCGCGAGGCGAACAACCATAAAGTTGGGGTCGTGGAGTAGCCAGATTGACTTTGTGATCATGAAGATAGATGATTTTGACGTTGTGTTGGGGATGGAATTCCTCCTCGAACACAAGGTGATCCCTATGCCCTTGGCGAAATGTCTGGCGATCACGGGGTCTAACCCCACTGTTGTCCCCGCTGATATCAAACAACTGAATAGGTTGAGGATGATATCAGCCCTCCAGTTGAAGAAGGGATTAGCTCGTGATGAACCCACATTTATGGCCATCCCTGTGATTGAAGACAGAAGTCTAGAAGAGACGATACCGGATGAGATCCAAAATGTGTTAAAAGAATATGGTGATGTTATGTCTGATAGCCTGCCAAAGACTCTACCTCCGCGAAGGGAGATAGATCACGAAATCGAATTGCTGCCTGGGGCAAAACCCCCCGCAAAGAACGCCTATCGTATGGTCCCGCCAGAGTTAGCGGAGCTGCGGAAACAGTTAGACGAACTGTTGAGTGCAGGGTTTATCAGACCTGCCAAAGCTCCTTATGGAGCTCCTGTATTATTCAGAAGAAGAAAGATGGAAGCCTTCGCCTGTGTATCGATTACCGAGCCTTGAATAAACTCACAGTTCGGAACAAGTATCCACTACCCATAATCACCGACTTGTTCGACCGCCTTCACGGGGCCAAGTATTTTTCAAAACTTGATCTCAAGTCGGGATACTATCAAGTCCGTATTGCAGAAGGAGATGAACCGAAAACCACATGTGTTACAAGATATGGGGCTTTCGAGTTCCTAGTAATGCCTTTTGGCCTCACCAATGCTCCTGCCACTTTTTGTACTTTGATGAACCAGGTGTTCCACGAATATCTGGACAGATTTGTGGTAGTTTACTTGGACGACATAGTGGTCTATAGCCAGACTATGGAAGAACACCAAGTACATCTGCAGTTGGTCTTCGAAAAGTTGAGGCAGAGTCAACTATATGTGAAGAGGGACAAATGCTCCTTCGCCCAACAGCGCATCAACTTTCTTGGACATATGATCGAATGCGGTCGAATTGGTATGGAAGAGGGTAAGATTTCAGCCATCCGAGATTGAAAGGTCCCGACCTCAATGACAGAGTTACGGTCTTTCCTCGGGTTAGTAAACTATTACAGGCGGTTCGTCGAAGGATTCTCAAGACGAGCAGAACCCCTGACGGAACTGTTGAAGAAGGACATGAAATGGAGTTGGACTCCAAGATGCGAAGAAGCTTTCAATGACCTGAAGAAAACTATGATAAAAGACCCAGTCCTCAGGATAGTCGATGTGACAAAATCTTTCGAAGTGGAAACAGATGCATTAGATTTTGTGTTAGGGGGCATCCTCCTCCAAGACGGCCACCCTATCGCATACGAGAGCTGCAAGCTGAATGCGACCGAAAGGAGGTAACTGCCTCTGAGAAGGAGATGTTGGTCGTGGTCCATTGTTTAACGGCCTGGAGACAATACCTATTAGGTGCAACGTTTGTTGTCAAGACCGACAACAGCTCGATCTGTCACTTCTTCACCCAACCTAAGTTGTCGTTGAAACAAGCTCATTGGTAGGAGTGCCTCGCCGAATTTGACTTCCAGTTCGAGCATAAACCAGGTCGAACTAATCAAGCCGTTGACGCCCTTAGTCGAAAGAGTGAACATGCGGCCCTGTGCATGTTAGCACACTTGACAGCTAGTAGACTAAAAGGCTCAGTTCGTGAGTCCATCAGGGACCATTTGCAAAATGACCCAGCCGCCCAAGCCATAATCCAACTGGCCAGAGAGGGGAAGACAAGACAGTTCTGGGTGGAAGAAGACCTCATGTTCACCAAAGGTAACCGTCTGTATGTACCTCGAGGGGGAAATTTGAGGAAATTGTTGTTAGAAGAGTGTCACAACACACGGTGGGCAAGTCATGTGGGTTGGCAGAGAACCTATGCCCTGCTGAAGCAAGGTTACTACTGGCCGAACCTCCGCGAAGATGTTATACAGTTTACCAAGACCTATCTTACCTGCCAACAAGACAAGGTCGAACGAACAAAGATAGCAGGGCTGCTGGAACCCCTGCCAGTTCCCGAACGACCGTGGGAGAGTGTCTCCCTTGATTTCATTGCCCACTTACCCAAAGTCGGGGAATTTGAAGCAATTCTCGTAGTGGTGGACAAATTTTCAAAATACGCCACATTTATCCCAACAATAAAGATGTGCTCAGCCGAAATGACGGCACATCTATTCTTTAAGAATGTTGTCAAGTTTTGGGGCGTACCAACGAGTATTGTGAGCGATAGAGATGGTCGATTCACAGGAACCTTCTGGACGGAACTATTTCAGATGCTAGGCTCGAATTTAAATATCTCGTCGAGCTATCACCCTCAGACTGATAGTCAGACAGAAAGATTCAATAGTATGCTCGAGGAATACTTGCGTCATTTTATAGACGCTAGACAAAAGAATTGGGTCGAGATGCTTGATGTGGCACAATTCAGTTTTAATTGTCAGAAGAGCTCATCTACCAGAAAGACTCGTTTCGAGATAGTGAGTGGGAGACAACCACTCATGCCTCACGTTGTAGACCATCCATATACAGGGAAGAGCCCCCAAGCGTTCAACTTCACGAAGGAGTGGAACCAAACCGCTAAAATGGCTCGAGCCTATTTAGAGAAGGCGCTAAGAGAATGAAGAAATGGGCTGATAAAAAACGTCGAGCAATGGAGTTCCAAGCCGGAGACAAGGTGTTGATCAAACTGAGACCAGAACAACTCCGATTTTGGAGTAAAAGAGATCAACGTCTTGTACGAAAATATGAGGGTCCTGTTGAAGTAATCAAGAAAGTCGGGAAGGTATCCTATCGGGTTCAACTGCCGTCGTGGATGAAGATTCACCCTGTCATCCACGTAAGCAACTTGAAACCCCATCATCCCGACCCAGACGATGAAACTCATAACGAGTCAGTCAGACCTCCAGTTACAATGTCCAACCCTGAGAACAAAGAAGTGGAAGAAGTTTTAGCTTAACGTACCCGCCGAGTGGGTAGACCCAGAAAAGACGTTCAGGAGTTCCTCATCAAGTGGAAAGGACTCCCAGATGCAGAGATCAGTTGGGAACGTGTTGAAGACCTGCAACAAGCTGCTGCCAAGATTGCTGAGTTTGAACAGCGTCGGTTGACAGGGACGTCAACCATTTAAGTGGGAGAGGATGTCACGGTCATGCTTGTCCAGGGCGTGTTGCCCATGGCCGCACTACCGTACCAACCCCTTTGTCATCATACTTTCATATTATGTATTTCATTATGTATGTTTAATCGCTTTCCTTTACTTTTCATTTCTTGCGACGGCGTAGCACTTTGTACGTGCAACTGTGCCAATCTGGTAAAAGCTTAGAATGTACTATATGCGAGTGAGACTAATCATCATACTTGCATACCCGAGAGTTGTAAGCTATTAAGCCGTTGTTGTCCCTTATTTGCTTTCTAGTCTTACGACAAATCCTTTTCTCAAACATTCTTCTAAATCATTTGCGAAAACCTTTTTTTTCTCTAGACCCGTTTTCTAAAACCGTTTTCTCTAGAAACGGGGGTGGAGGTTGCAAAATGCACCCGGTGTGCCGTAGGCGATCCGAATTCGAATTGGCTAACTTGTTCCTAAGCGAGAACTAGTGCCGCACAATCGTGTAATGAAGTACGATTGTGACACCAAGCACTCTACATAAGCCCAAAATGCATCCAAACCGTCCTGAAGGTTTTTTATGCTCGATTACCTATCTAATCACTATAATAAACGTTAAATAATAACCTATAACTAGTACAATTTAGGCCGAGAAAGATAGCTCGTTTGGAGAGCTATCAAACACCACCAACCTAAACCTTGCTAATCCCTTTAAAAGCTCATGCATACCCCCCCCCCCCCCATATTTTCTCTTTTCCTTCGTGAAAGCAAACCCTCGCACAACTGCAACCCTTCCCTTCTCAACTTCTCTCTCTCGCAGTCGTGCACTAGCGGGTCATGTCACTGCCTAGCCACCCATGACCCAGCATCACCATTAGTTGACAATCATTGTCGCTGGAGGTTTGCTCCATTTTCGCTGAATTTTGGTACTGAGTAAGATTTAGTGGTTTGTGTACTTTTCTTAATATGAAATCTTGGATACACCCATGGAGATTTTATAATATTTAATCTTTAGATTGGAGTAATAGAGGATTTCGAGGTGATGTCTGACATGATTAAGATTGTTTCAGCGTATTGTTGGTAAGTGTTATGGGTGATTTTGGATCGAAGGGCAGAAAAGTAAAAGCTAGATGAAAAATAGGTCGAATAGAGAGACTCAGAGTCAATCGAGTTCAAGAGGAGGCGTGTGGCTTGGGTTGGAGGCCAAGCCATGAGGCTCGATCTCAACTTGAGCCCAGACCAAACGCCGAGGTCAAGGCCGACCTGACAAAAATCTCCCCAAACGGGGGGCTACACGTGGAAAGGAGACCCAAGTGAGATTTGGTCTTAGCTTGCTAAGGATTATGAAACTCATATCCTAAACCTAGTAGGGTTAAAATAAAACCGTAGGTCAAATCCCCTATAAATAGACCATCATGGCTCCATCAAAGGTAACTTCAAACTTCTAACTTCTTCCATATTCTATAATTCTCTTACTGACTTAGGCATCAGGACCCTTTTTCTTTGTTTTGTAGGTCTTCTCTTCCTTAAATTATAAATTCAACTAATGATGTCACGTGAAGGTCAGGTGCATTTCCACTATCCCAAATTTTGCATTAACAGTTTGGCGCCGTCTATGAGAACAAGGGTGATCTACCTTTACGAAGATTGAGATCTTGGCAAAATTAAGAAAAACAGGGTCACGATGACTTAGTTCTTTGAGCTTGTTAAGGAAGAGATTCTGATAGAGGAAGCTATGAGCGAATTAGATCCCCATGACCAATTTTAAAGGAAGCTAGCATGTCGAAGAGTCAAAGTCAATTCAAGACGACATAGGTTGGGGATAAGGCCAAGACAATCTTGGCCGAGGCTGATGAGCGAGACTAAGTTGAAGCGAAAAGTCGAGTCCGAGGTGACCAGCACCAAGGTCAAGGAGACTAAGTTGAAGCGAAGAGCCAAGGCTGAGGCAACCAATGCCAAGACCAAGGAGACCAAGTTGAAACGAAGAGCCGAGGTCAAGGTGACCAATGTCGAGGCTAAGGAGATCAAGTTGAAGCGAAGAGCCGAGGCTGAGGCAACCAATACTGAAGCCAAGGCGTTTGAGTTGAAGCGAATAACCAAGGTCGAAACTGAAGCTTAAAGTTATTAATGGAACGTTAAGTTACGATCAAAATTTTACAGGGGCCTGACTAAGGCTGGCCCTAAGTACAAAAAGGTAAGATATTTTCACCATTTATACGCATCCAAGCTATGTGTACTGTAGAAAATGTTTAGGCTGACTCTAAGCAATAAGGGTCAAAGATCTCAACCAACATTTTGAGGTCGATGTGGATGCTCAATCATACCAATGGAAAACTGAGTTGTTCGAGATCTAGAGGTAAACGCAAATCTTGAGTACATATCAAAATGCTCAAAAAGTTGAAAAGAGTAAAGATCCATCATTTAAAAGTAATTGAAAGTCCAATACTCCAAGGTTGAGGTTGAGGCCGAGGCTAAGGAGCACCACCAGAGATTAAAGATCATTTAGATCCTCAAAACATGAGGAGATAGTCAAAGACAAATAGTGACACTTGATTGGGAAAAAAAGCCACCACCCGAGGCTGACTTGTCGAGGTTGAGGTCAAGGCTGACCCTTGTCAAATGCCTAACGAGGCATGCTTTACATGTGTCTCGGCCCACGAGATCATGTTAAGCCTAGCATCTGGGCAAAGTGATAGTGCTATGTTTTATAGCTTAAATCTCCCTTAATTAATTGATTTTACTCATTAATTCCATATCTTTGTAGGAAATAATCATCTGGGGCCAAAATGGTCTTTTAGAGCTAAAGCGAGCCTAATTTGAGCTTAGGAGCATCAAAGGTAAAAAAGGGATCATAATTACCAAAATGCCCCTATGAAGAGCATAATTGCGCCCCCTGTACGCCCCATTTATGCTCAAGACCCGAGAGCTCCATTTTTCTGCAAAATAGGGGAGCGTGGCGATGCTACTATTAAGAGTAGCGGCACTACAAAGTTTGACGGAAATTTCAAACATGCAACACACGTGGCTTCTTCATCAGGCCAGCAGCGCAACGACGCTCATCCCAATGCAGCCCTACGCTGCGGAAACTCAAACCATCGTTGCGACGCTAGGTCAGAGCATCGCGACGTTGTCGACAGATTTAAACAGATGTCTGCACTTTTTGCCCGAGAGAGATACCCATTTCCTTATATTTTTCAGAGAGCTTTTCGATTCCTCTTGTAAATTCTCTCCATTTTTTTGTATCCTTTCACAAATTCTTTGAAGATCCATCGAAGGATGCAAGTCTAAGGTACTTTTTATGAGAATTTTGTAGTTGTTCTTTAATTTCTTGAGGATTTCTTCTTATTTTTTATTGAACGTATGAATCTTGATTGATCCTTGTGCTTAATTCTGAAATTTCTTTCGATTGAACTGACAACTCATGGTTAGATTCAAGTACTTGTTAGCAAATTCATAATACGCTAAGCATCAAAAGTATGAATAGGTTGCATGATTAGGAACTCTTGCATTCATTTAAAGCATTTTTCCTTTAAATCAGTGTTTGATGAACTAATTAGGATTAATCAACAAATCGAATTAACGAAAAGGCTATCGGTTTTTAATTCGTCGCAACTACAAAACCTTGTTCTTAATGCATATTTCATTTGGTGTTGAAAACTGCTAAGGGATATACATGCTAAAATAGAATTTAGAATAAATCTTTGAGTAATTCTTGATTTACAACTTAGGACAATTAGAAATTAGGCTTTAATTTGACTAGCTTAATGAGTTAGATCAATTAGGGCTTTAATCTCTTTTTGGTTGTGGATTCATTGCATAAATCATGTATTTTCAATTCTATGATGGAAATTGGACTCAACTTACTTTAATTCTCATTCTCATCAATTAAGTCTCTCCAAAATATCATAAATCCAAAAATATTCTAAATTCTTGCACCGCTTTTCTTTTCTTTTTCACAAACCCCCCTCAAAATAGATAGAATTCAATTGATTTTGATTGATAGTTCAATAGATCTCTGTGGATCGATCCCAAACTTACCGCTTATACTAAATTGTTAATTGTTAGTGAGTTTGGAGTTACAAATTCATTTAATCCTTTAAATATTTTTAACGACGCATATTTTTAGCTCGATCACAAAGCAAGATGTTTGGCCTCAGCCTTTGAAATCGGGCACATCCCTTGACTCGTTAGGTAATGTAATTATCGTGAAGGGACTCCAAATATGATGGCATGCACCTACAAATGGTGGTGACTTAGAGTTGCAATGGCTTGCGGCTACAAATAGCGGCAACTTCAAGTGGTGATGGCAATGGCAAATGCATCTCAATGGTGTGTGGCAGCGATGAGTGTCGACATTGAGCGATAGTGCACAGATGATGAGCAACAGGATTGAATGGATGCAGTAGCGAGAGTGAGCAGTGAGTAGCGGCATGGCAGCTTGTAGTGGAGGCGATCAATCTTGAACAACGGAATCAAGCAGTCTTAGGCGATTTCAAACGACAACTTCAAATGACGATGGCAATGAGCAACAATTTAGGACGGCAGCAACGTCGAGTGGCAGTAGCAACAACATCGACTATATTTGTGACAAGACGGGGTGGTGACAAGCAGCTTGATGATCCCCTCTATTCGAGCAACAATTGTCAACCAGTAACCTATTTCATTCGGTGAGAATAAATTGGTCAACAAATCACATGCAACATGTCTTCTGCATGCCAACATTTGAACCACTTTAAAGAGTATACTGGATAACAAAGGGGCAAAGAGAAATCATTAGCTTCATTCAGACCATAAAACATTGAGATTCAAAGTTTAAATCATTAGCTTTGGAGATCACGCTTTTGAACAAGGCTATGATACATCTCGAATAAAGTAACTAAAGATAACTATATAAATTGTTATATAATTACAACAAAAGCAAAAAGCGAAGCAACAACCTAAAGGATCTCAACAAAACTGTAAAACAAAAGTAAAGTATTTGGATGCAGGATATTATGAAATATTTCTCAACAACTAGGAGCTGGATGTTTAATTATTCTCTAAAAGGAAAATTGTTATGAGGAACCCAATTGGGACTCACACAATTTTCTGAGTAAAAATATTTAGTGAAAAATCAAGGGATGACCACCTCACAATTAACTAACCAAATTTAAAGTCCAAAATCTGGGAACCACCTAGAGTAAGACGAAAGACGTATGTCGAAGTCTGCCACAAAAGATAGGCAAGTTAGCTCCACTTAAGTGCAGGAGGATGAAAACCAAGGAAATTATTAGATACAATGGCGATTTAATCAACACTCCCGATTAGGCTTGTCAAATTAGGATCACCTAAAGTTGACAGGAACAACCAAGTTCTGACCAAATATCTGAGAATCATCTTGGAGGAGCAAATTAAATATGGAAAAATAACAAGAATGGTATGCCATATAATAAGAATCATACTCCTAAGTTTTCATTGAAAAAATCAAACTTAGTAGTGGGGGCTAATGTTATGGTTGATGTTGGACCGAATGGTAGAAAAGTAATAATTAGGCAGAAAATAGGTCGAATAGAGAGACCTATGATCAATCGAGATCAAGAGGAGACGTGTGGCTTAGGCCGAAGCCCAAGCCACGAGGCTCGGCCTCAGGCTAAACCGGGTCAAGCGCTGAGGTCGAGACCGACCGGACCAAAATCTCCTGGAATGGGGTTGCATGTGGGAAGGAGGCCCAAGTGAGATTTGATTCTAGCTTGCTAGGAATCAGGAAACCTATATCCTCACTCTAGTAGGGTTAGAATAAAATCCTAGATCAAATTGCCTATAAATAGACTTTCCAAAGGTAACATAGAATTTCTGGCTTCTTCCCTATTCTATAATTCTCTTATTGACATAGACATCAGAGCCTTTTTTCTTTGTTTTGCAGGTCCTCTCTTTCCTGAATTACAAATTCAACTGATGATATCACGTGAGGGTCAGATGCGTTTCTCTTATCCCAAATTTTACATCAACAGTAAGTATTTAAGGTTTTGAAACTCATTTGAATTCAATATGGTTGCTGGAAATTTAGATTTGAAACCCTTAATTATGATTTATGCCCAAGTTGAAATTTTTATTCGAAGTTTGGGGATTGTTTTGCATTAAGCTTCAATTTTTGGGTTTTAATTCAAGTTTCTCTACATTGGAAGGGTGAATAATTCTTTTGGGCATTAATTGTACTTCAACTTCGAGATAAGTGACCTTATTATTGAAACGTCCTCGAGCCATGCAAATTATTTTGATAATGTCTAATATGTATGTTGATTGAGCATGTCCTTTTTATTTGATTGAATGAATATGCCAATTTTGATTGACAAGCATGTACACAAGTTTAACATAAATTATCATGATATTGTGTGATTTTATGTGAGACCTGCATATGTATGTTACATGAAATTTCAAACATGACAAACTATGACACAACTCCTCTTCTAAGCACATGATACGCTCATCTGAAAAGGCACATGACACACACTCACCTGAAAAGGCATGACACAACCTGAAAAGACACATGATACACATAGACCCTAGATGGTGCATGACGCGAAAAACGCCCTAAAAAGACACATGACAATAAAATGCCCTAAAGTGACAATAAAATCCTAAAGTGACACATGACACAATTTTTTTTTTTTTTAGATCCTAGTAGTTGAAATGATTTTCAAATTTACGATTGTATGTGTTTGAATAACTTGACTCTATTAGTGGAGTTACTTATGAAGGGATCAAATTCCGCCGCAGAAGCGAGTGATTACTTTGCTTTCAATTTTTATTCGCTTTGCTTTCAATTTTTGTTTAATTTTTGTTTGAAATCATGCATGTACATACTTTATAATCATGTATATACATATTTTAGGAATTGACCTAAATTTTAAATATAACATTTATATTTAAATAAGATGCATGACTATATAACATTTATATTTAAATATAATACTTATATAACATTTATATTTAAATATGATGCTTGACATGCTTAAGCTATGATGGCATACTATATGCAATCATACAGTATGCAACATATAATTAACATTAATTTAATCATAAAACATATGAAAAAAAAATTAAATTAAATAGTAAAATAAACTGATTTTTGGTATCTATAGAAAATATTAAATTAATATAAAAAATTTACAGATAATTTAAATAAAATAAAGAACACTACTGAAAAAGAAACTTTCACGTTCTACTGCTTCCACAAACGGACGCACAACTTCTGCCATTATTGGATCGCCAAGCTCCACAACGCTGATACACTTGTAGAACGCCTCATCGTTTTGGAGCACCTAGGTTCTACTGTACAGCGCCTAGGCGCTGAATTGATTTTTCACAAGCACTGCAGCGCTAACTCAACGCTTCGACACATAAGCCTATTTTCTGCTCCATTCTTTGTCGTGTCTGCCCGTTTTTCGATCTTCTTTCTCAGCAACTCTCGTCTTGATGAACACAAACTTTACAAACTCAATTATAGAAAATAAATGTCTAAAACAACAAGCCCTTACATTGAACAAATCAAGGAAATTCTGTAAATCTAAATTCCAAAAATCGAAAACGTCGATCTGCAAAACCCACATTCAAAATGTAGAAAACTACCCAATGTGTAAAATTCAAAACACAAATCAAAAGCACAACTTGGCTTTGATACCAATTTAAAAGATCGAATCCTACAATAGAAGCGAGTGTAAAGCTTTGAATTTTTGTTTTAAAATTTCAACAGAGAATAGAAAAATATAGCATTCATAATCCACAAAATTAACAGGCTAAGCATGTTTCAAATTGCATAGAGAAGAAGAAAACAACTTACCTTTGAAGAACCTTTTCTTTAAGAGAATCCAGCAGCAATTCTTTGTTCCTCTACGAACAACAATAGTAAACAAGTTCGTCGACATCCTAAAACAAATACGTCTAGTCATTCATCGTTGTCTTAAATATATTCTCATACATGTTTAACAATCATTCATAGAGTAAAAAGTAAAAAGAACAAGAAAAACTACTATCGCAGTGAATCCTGTTGATGAAGATTGTCGAAAACTCCTTGATTTACACCTCAAAATCAACGAATGGTCTTCAACCACTCTCCTCAATTTCAAACCTCTTTTATGCAGTCAAAACACTCTCTAGGACCAAAATTTTAATGTTGGAAGAAGGCTGAAAACCCTAGGTTTAATTGACAACCTTTTTCAAAAATACAATTTTTTCATAAATGTTCAACAACAACGTGGCGCTGCGGCAGCATTGAGCAGACGACATCTTCTTCAATTGCAGCCCTGCGGCGTTGCTTCATAACGACACGACGCTACCTAAAAAAAAAAATTCTTAGGTTAGGGTGCCACTTGTAGCACTGCAGCACTAGTTTTGAGCATTTTTAGCCATCTTTTCTTTCCTACTTTCAAGATTTAGCTCCTTCTTATTTTAATTGGACAAAATTAAACTATTTTCACTCTATTGAGCTACAAATTTGGTTCTCTTACTCAAATCCTAAAATTTACTAACAAAAATATCAAATCTAACTCCAAATTTGGTTCTCTTACTCAAATCCTAAAATTTACTAACAAAGAATATCAAATCTAACAATATTAAGTAAATACAATTTTAAATAAGAAGCAAATAAAGCACTTTTAATTTTAATTTTTTTTTTGGGTCTTATTTATTGTTAGGGTTTGCCCTAAAAAAGAATTTCGAGTTGTGTATATTTTAAGGGTTTATAATGGATCAAAACCGTAACCCATATGCATCGCTTGTGAACTTCATATTATTGCTAGGGTAATTGTCAATAATCGTTTTGATTAGGTTGGTTGTTTTTTAGTATTGTAAATCACTTAGGATTAAGTGAGAATTCAAGATGCATAGTTGATGTTGTATCGAGGAAATCTCGTTCAAAGCTTGAGAGAAGTTTTCATGTGGAAGTGAGAGGATCTAAAGAGTTGAAAACCGAAAAGAGTATTTTTTTTGGAAAATTTTTGCAGATAAAAAAAATATCAAACTATTTATAGAAAATAGCAAAAAAAAAATATTGAGATATTGATAGACTTCTATCAGCATCTATCCGTGATTGACTTTTATCATTTTTATCATTGATAGATCCTGATAGACTTTTATTAACATCTATCACAATTCTCTAAAAAATTTGCTATTTTGCGTAAATAGTTTCTTTATTTTTTTATTTTTTAAAATTTCTTTTTGTTTTTTTTACTTTTAAAATGTTTACCTATGTGGGTAATAAAAGAAGGCACGATAAAGGAAAAGATTAAAAAAAAAAAAAAAAAAAAAAATTGGAAACAGAAAGGGATGGGCACGTTCTTGTTTTTCCCCATGCTTTGGATTTCTGTCTCCCCACACTTTCACCGCCTCACAAATATTAACAAATTAAAGCTCATCCTTACGCCTAACCCTTAATTCCAATGGCTTATGGGAACTTGGGATCACTATGGATATTGGCTATGCTTACAATTTGTACCCCTTGTACGGATGTCTACCTTTTTCTAGACATCCCAAAACCTAACTCCTCATCTACTCTCTCTCCCTCCCCAATGGATTCAAAATAAATTACCTCTACTTAAAATCATCACTCTTAAATAATATTTTAATTTTTTATACTTCTAGGTTTCATTTTCGTACTTTCTAAAATGTTTATTTTAATTCTTTTTATTTTTAAACTTGAAAACATTTTAAAAGTTTTGAAACTAAAGTATTTAAATTTTAAAACAATATAACAAGACAACTAATTGGATTATAGTTCTCTTGACAATAACATACAGATTTTTCTGTCATTGGTATCCTCACATGATAATCTTCTTGAAAATCTTGGGTTAAATTAATGAAATTAGTAGAAATAACTTATTGGGCACCATTGAAAATTTGTTAAATTTTTTTCTCTTTCTAATGTACTATAAATATTAACATTTAACACTAATTTTAAAAGCTTTTAAGATCTTTTTCGAAGTAAAGAAACTAAATAGATACACCTCTCAATATTTAGAAATCAAATTTATAGCCTACAGGCTAAAATTATCAACAACCAATTTTAAAACAACATATATTTACTTTATACTAATGCCATAATTAAAACGGATTTTTTTTTCTTTACAAAACGGAGTAACCTCAAAAAATAGAATTTCCAAATCCAATATCAACAGATATCAACCATAATTCAACAGATCCTACCTTCTTTAAAATGTTGTTCATTTGAATTCACACCTTATTTTTCGATGCAACATTTTTCCAATAAAATCTATTAATTTAGGACTTGTTTAATGCCAATTTCATCAACACTAAACTTTTAAGTAACTTCAATTGCATCCTATCTTCGTGAAACTTCATTTACATTACTCAAAACCTTTGTGTGGTCACAAAATGTCTTCAGCACTCGGAGACTTCCAACTATTGTTTTAAAGTATCTAATGTAATTCAGATAATCCCACAAAGTATATTCAAAGATGTTCATAGGAAAAGGTATAGTACATGAGATCTTACAAAGGAGGGAAAATGAGTCAAAAGTCTATAGTACCCCCATGAACGTAACTCTATTCCGTACCATCAGAGGGTATTTGAAGGTTGTTGAAAATCTTTGACAACGATCACCTTTGTGTACAAGAGAACTGCCCTTGTATGTTATGTTACAATACATCTTCCAGAATAAGAGAGCATACAGTTTTCAAGTTCTCCAATTCTATCTTACCATGTTATATAGACGAGCAACTTTTCCAAGCTTGCTAGTTCCCTCAGTTCTTGAACATATTTGCCTGAGTTCCTTTTTTTTTGTCCCTTTTTTTTTTTTACTTCGACACAAGGCTTTTGAATGTACAGCCATAGTGCCATCAGCACTCTAGCTACCTCTATTTCTATACACTGGAAAAAGCAGCTCAGATTGATGACATAATTTATGGGGCAATAACATTTCCGATAAGGGTGAAAGAGAGAGAGACCCAATTTCAGGCAATATTGTTAGAAACATGGGAAAATTAGTACCCATAACGTTCGTTTAATGCTGTCCGCCCATCGCCTGATTGGCCTGCATATTGAAAATTTAAGATTAGAGAGTGTCCGAAGTCTCAAATTTAATAGTAGGACCAATACATTCAGTAATTTACCTTCAGGAGGTACCCATGATTCATAATCAGCTTTTGTATCAAGAAATGACGGTTTTTCAGGACCAAGTACCCTCTTGGATTTCTTCTCATCCTTTTTTGATCTGTTCCGACCTGTCGAGCGCTTGCTTTCATGTCTAACTTCTTCCTCATCTGATCCATGATAGCCTCTTTGGTGCTTTAACAGCAAAGCCACTGCATCCTCTGCCTTGAATTCTGCTCTCTCTGCCTCAGAATATGATGTCGACTGATGAGAGGCATCCAAGGGACTATCAGATTGATCTTCTTGCTTCCGTTTTCTCAAAATCAAACCTGGTGCAGCACTCTCAATCACAGAATCAATTTTTGCAGGCTTATTATCAGAACTCTGAAGAACCTCTTTCCTGTCTTTGTAGTCAACAAAATCATCAGATTCTTGTGTATCCAAGGGTCCAGCCTCCTTTTGAATTTCTTCTGACTTCATTTCTTCGATAGCCCCAAGCCACTGGGGCTTTACAACATTATAACTGATAGTTTTTTTATCTTTTGTATCATCCACGATCTTTTCAGTAACTGACTCAATAGCTTCAACACTATCCTGAGCGGTTTTCACTTTTTGTTTGGCATCCACCACTTGTTCTTTAGAATCGCTGTCTTTTAGTGGCTCCTTGCATGGTTTCCCATTAACAGATGCAGGAACATTAAATTCTTCAGGCTTAGCTCTTAGATTTGAATCACTTTTCTTGGCTGAAGTTTCCCTTTTCTTGGCTGCTTCTCCTGATGGATCAGCAATTTTCAACAGGTACAAAATTCTATCTAGTTCTGACTGAAGAGATGATAATTCATTCTGTAGCTTGGTGGTTTTGTCAAGCACTGCCAACAATTATCACATCAGCAACAGAAGTCAGAAGAAATGTTCTTTACCATTATGCAACAACATACCATATAAATTTGCAAATAATATTTCATTAAGTATTAGTCACAATAGTTAGTCTCATCCTTCACATTTAAAAGGTATATATAAGCATGATTTATCACGTTCATTACGGAATTAATTTTAGCTACAAAAAATGTGTTGGATGTTATATACTGTACTCTATACATAATATACAGAAATAACAAAAGAAAACAAAACTCGCACTCAATCAAGGAACAACTAATACATATAGAACAGCACACCAAGGTTATCTTATACTATATGTCTGAGAACCAAACCTAGCTGAGATGAAAGCCCTGACATGTAAGCATCAAGAGCATCAGTGCCAGTGTCCAAATCTGTATGTGATTCCATTATGTTCTCCTCACTCAAAAGCAATCCTCTTTTTTCTTCCATTTCTTTCTTAATGGCATCTCTCTTATCAAGTAGAGAATCAGCAGTTTCAATTGATTGACTTTCGCCAGTTTTTTTATTTGAAGGTTTCTTCGTGCGGTCATAGAAGTCATCATCATCACTGAAAAACAGAATATAAAATTTTATGAGGCGCTGTGTATTCTATTATACAGTAGAAAGCCACTAAAATACTAGCATATTGGGTCAACCACATCCACTGTTTCTCAATAAATATGATTATTACATATCTACATTTGTAGTTTTTTTTCCCCTTTTTGGTAAGAAACAGAGCTTTCATTCAAAGAAATGAAAGAATGTACAATGACATACAAAAAAAAAAAAAGCCCGACAAAAAAGGAGACCTTAAAAATTACAAAAAACAATTCCGATTGAACTTTTGGAGCGTACCTTAAAAATTCTTCATCGTCTTCCATTCCTCCTTCCTTCTTACCACATGATCGAATCCCAGAACGAGCACCAAGGCTTTCCCTGATGCTATCATTCAGTGTCTCTTCCAAGTTTTCAAGCTCTTCCATGATCTACCAAAATTATTTTTAGGAGAAGAAACGATTAAAATGGTGTTGTGAAAAAGGGGAAAAAAAGTAATAAAATCCTACGACTAAAAACACTGGGCATTGCATAAAGCAAAAACAAAATAAATAGGAATACTAATTCTGCGCTAGGATTTTTCACCTCAGTAATTCTTTGTTCATTCCTAGCGATCTGAGTTTGCTGCCCTTGTGTCAATCCACCTTGCGAAATGTCTTTAGCACGAATTGCATCAATTTCTTTCTTCATGTGAGAAATCTGTATCCCACATGCATGTAGCCTATGTATAAGTGCACCAGTAACATAGCAGCACATATGTAAAGGATGAACATCACGACAATGTAATAGGCCATCAAAAATGAGTTTCTAGAGATTTATGGTGCTTATTCAACATAACAGCTAACATCCTATAAAGCACCAACACTCCTAAAGTAGCCAAGTGTCAGTATCCAACATGTGTCAGACACCAACACTCCCCGACACGTGTCTGACACGCCAGCTAGCGTGTCCATTATTTTTTATTGAACTTTTATTTTCGACACGGCATGGACACGTGAGCTGCAAAATTTAAAAAAGAAAAAGGAGAAAAAAAACCCTTCAGCAGCCCATTCTGGGCATTTTAAGCCCATTAAAACTCAGAAGTACTGGATTGGAGCGGCAGCCAAGGTAAAAGGAATATTTTAAACTCTAATTTCTCAATCTTCCACCACTGCCGGCAACTTTGGTTTCTTTTTCTCCCCCATTTCTGTTCTTTTTTTTTCCTTTTGTTTTTTCTTTTTCTTTTTTTTTTTCCCATTTCTATTTTTCATACATTCAGTTTTATCCTTCTTTTTTTCAATATCTGTAAGTTTTTCTTCTGTTGTTATCTTCTTTTTTCTCCATTTCTGTTTTTTCTTCTTTTTGTTAAATCTCTCTTTTTTCTTTTTGTATTTTTTTTAACAGTAGTTACATTTTTTATTTAAAATTAGGATGGCAGAGTCATCTTCTAGTCATAATGAAATGAATTCAAAAATAACCAGTGAAGATGAAACTGTAAGACCTCCTATTATACATACTTATAATCGGAGGGGCAAGAAGGGAAAATCAGAAAAGAATATTCAAGAAGTGGAAGTTAGTTAGAAGAGAGAGGGGGACCAAGCTGGGAGGAAAGATGGGGCCCAGGAGAGGGGAGGGCTTAAGAGAGGGTTTAGGAAGGGTAGGAGACATTGGGTAGTTTTTGGCAAGAGCTGCTTGCAGGGAGAGGATTACCAGCCCTCTACAATGTGCTGGAATTAGGGTTCTATTGTGTTTCTTTCCTTTGTTATTTCCATCTTTTACTGGTGTACTCTTTTCCTAAGAAGTTCATGAATAAAAATATCCAGAGACAACTCTGTTTTTGGGAACTTGTTGGGATTTATCTGATTGTAGGTTGAAGAATCCTAACAGAAACTTCCCTTGTGGCAATAAAATTAGGACGTTAGATCTTTCTTTTTTTTCTTTTGTTTTTCATGAATTGTATGGTGGTTATTTTGTTGTTTAAAGTTAATATTTCACAATATGTTTATATGCATAACATATATTTATTTTTGTAAAATACAAAAAAATTATTTTTAAAAAAAAAATTCCCCAACGTGTCGTTTACTAGTTTTATGGAAATTGGCGTGTTGTGTCAGTGTCATGTTTGTGTCGTGTGTCAGTGTATGTGCTTCTTAGCTAACGTCCACTCCTAGAGATAGTTTGAAAGTTAAATATGAGTACGTCACGTTCATATACTAAAAAGAAAAAGTATGAGAAATAGAGATGTTACAACCAGTGAAAATAGGTGCCATCTAAGAAGCACGGATACGACACGACACGGACACGACGACACGCCATATTTTAAATATCTAGGAGACAACACAGCAAGGACACGTTTATTAAAATATACATTTTTAAAAATATATTTCATTTTCATACCAAAAATAAAATTGAAAGTAAATGGGTTGATATATTTATATGCTTAAAAGACGAACCCTTAATGTATTTCACACTCAAAAGTTATTATTATTGTCATATATGTGTCTTTTTAGTCTACTCAACAAGGGTTCAATGCATGTCTAACACATTTATTGCACTAACAAGTGTCCAACAAGTGTCAAAGTGTCGGAGTGTCCGATACGTGTCGGACACGGACACGCTAGCCAAATTAAAGTGTCCGTGCTTCTGAGGGTGCCACTGATGTAATAACTTTTTTTTTTTAATACCAAAGGTAGGTTTATTTAAGACAACATACCAATTACCAACAAAGTAAAGATGACGCAAATAAAATAAACAAATTACAAGGTAAAAAAAGAAGAAGAATAACCTAGAATATAACGAAGTAAAATAGATTAATTAATCTAGAGATTTCATATCTCTAGACCTAAAATTAAATATTAAAAATAATTAATTAATTAAGAAATCAACTGAGCCAAAGTAGATTCCTCATCGTCAACTTTGATGCAAAATTCTTTTTTATTTATTTCCAATTATATAACCAACAAAAGCTGTCACTGCACAAATCAAAGTGAGTCTTCTTTGACACCATTCCGCCAAGAAAAGTAAGGAAACACTTTGGACCTCATCCGGAGGCATTCCTACTTGTTGTAAAGGAGCGTTGGAGGACTTAACATATTCTTTAGAGTTGTCAGCTTGTGCTGTCAACATGGATTCACTTTCTAGAGTCTTTGGTAATTGTTTGGTACGCAATACAGACTTTTTTTTTATCATCGTGGAGGTTTTGCTACATCTCCTTTTCTCATAACTCAAGGACATAGTTGTATAAGAACAAATCTTGTTCAAGTAAGGTCGTGCTACATCTCCTTTTCGAGATATGGATTGTGGGCAAAGTCCTTTGGCATACTTAAAAGTTCGTATTGCAACATGTAGCAAATATCAATCTTCTCACATCATTTTAAAACCAAAAAGGATGATATTGACTAACCTTTTCAGTTCTCTTATCAATCTTCTCACATCATTTTAAAACCAAAAAGGATGTTATTGACTAACCTTTTCAGTTCTTTTTAAGACCTTTTCACGAGTTTTCTGCTGCTTTTCTGTTAGCTGCCCTTTGTACGTTTGCCATGTGACTTCTTCAACTTCATCCTAAATATTCAGAACAGAGTAAGTACCCAGCTACCAAAAAACTAAACTATTTAATCCCAGTAAAGTAACATGGTCAAATTGAAGTATGACTAGTAACCTAAGAAAATCTGACAAGGATCCTAAATGAGTTTTTCGTTGATTCATTGCACAAACCTCAGCCTCTTCAACAGCATCTTCCCCCATGCCCCAAGATATTCCATCAGCAAGAGATGCTTCCTGTCGTGCTCGTCGAAGTGAAGCTTCTCGTTCCAGTGTCTCTTCCCGAATCTTAGCCTTTTTCATCATTGTCAGGTCTGCTTCCTGGTGTTCAGTCAAAAAAAGGAAAGAAAATCTCAACTGACAACATACTTATTCAAATCAAGATCAAGATGTAAATACACATAGATTTTAACTGAAAGCTAACTGAATGCAAAAGCTAAAATAAGGTTGCACTTGGCAACCCACTAGATTAGAAAATTTGTAGCATTTGCTTAATGTAGATCTTTGAAATAGAGACATATTAATTTGGTCAACATGTTTGTATGCGTATTCAACAAATGCCACATTACAATGCTTCATCACGCCCCTAGAATACTAAAAAGGTTAGTGATCAATGAGTTAAAAGTAAAATGCTGAAGGAAGCTTACAGGTAGCATCAAATGATTTGGCCCTTGAAAAATGTACAAGCGAGATGAACTGCAAATGAACATGAAAACATCAGAGTTTGGCATAAAATGAAGCAAGAGAAGAAACCTTCACATATATCCAAGGGTGGGCGTTTAACCCTCCTTCAAGTCATGCTTTCAAACCTGCCTACTTACTATACGTCCATTTCTTAGATGCCATCAAAGATTTCTAAGATGATTGAGAAACTCTTCAAGCACTTTCTTTGGGGCAAGAACAATGACGGGTAAATAAAGCACTTGGTTAAATGGGACAAATCTTAAAAAAAAAAAAACAAACACAACTCTTCATTGATAGAATGAAAATAGACTAACGCTCAAAATACAAGAAAACAAAAGGATAAAACAAGAAGAACTTAATCCGTTCAATGCCAAGACTAAACAACACTAGAACAAGGCCTATCCGGAGAAAATAAATGCACCTCAATTCAAACAAATATCTTGAATAGAAAAATTAACATACAGCTTAGAAAGAGAACACCAAGAAGAGGCATTTATCAGTGCAGCTTCAAAACGATCGACTCACCGAAGGGGTTTATCATGGAAGACCCTTTGGTTTCTCTCATACCAAATTTCAGTAAGGGTTTGACAGCATTAACCAGAGCAATTGAGACTAAAGCTTCAATGAAGGTCCAACTATGACTTGAATAACATTTCTTGGAAAGTCTCTTTAAATAATTGTTAAAAGTAAATTAGGGTTTATTCCTAATTAGTGTTTTCCTTTATAATATTTTCCTTTCTTGGTTTCTTGATGTCTATTTATTCACCTTTGTAAAAGGTTGATTGTGTATTCTGATTGTTCAATATAATATACAAAATTCACATGGTATCAAATCTGCCGCTTACAGTCCTGTCGACCACAGATCGAGCTCTCCTGACGTCCTGCCGACTTCCAGCTGCCGCCCTGTTCTCTGTCGCTGTTGTCGGCCATCGAACTACTACTGCTGACTAGTTTGTGTTCATCTACTCTCAGATCTACTCGTACCAGATCTGTTCGATAAGTTCACATTCGCCTGCTCTCAGATTCGTTCACGGCCATCACGTTTGTGATGTTGTCTGCCTGGGTCGTCGCTCTGCTCAGCCCACCCCAATCGTCCGCCTAGATCTGTAATTCATGGGTCTTTATTCATGGGTCATATCCTCTACAAAATCTCAGATTCGGTGCCACTCGTGTAGAGCTGCATCTCAGATCTGGTGCCGCTAGTGAGTTTGTCATCCGCATGCTTATCGTCGGTAACCATACTTGCATCTCCGGCGTTCGATACTTGGATCTGCATCTCAACCGTTCACCGGTGCTTCTCAGTCGTTTGATGCTTCCCCAAATCTGACATGTATCATGGGTTCAGTTTTCACATTCAATTTCAGACCTGTCTGGTTCAGTCAGCCCGATCTGGTTCAGTTCAATCAACCCATTTATTCAATTCAGTCAGACTGGTTTGGTTTAGTTCAGATAGACTAGTTCAATTAGACCAGTTTGGTTCAGTTTGGTTCACCTTCTTACTTGCTGTTTATTTCATGGGTTCCAGCTCTATTTTGTTTCGTTTTCAAATTGATCATTCGTGGGTTCTATTTTAGATCTCTCTATGAGGATCTTTGTTTCTAGCCCAAAAGTTATTGCTTCTGTTCTTCGTGGGTTTCTGTTTACAACCCAGATCTGTCAATTTGATTTGAAAGTCTTCTTCACAAACTCAAGTTGTTCGTTCACAAACTCAAGTTCTTGCTTCCGTTCTTCGTGGGTTTCTGTTTCCAGCCAAGGAGTTCGTCGTGTTTTCGTTCTTCATGGGTTTTTGTCTCCAACCCAGATCTGTCAATTTGATTCAGAAGTCTTCTTCACAAACTCAAGTTGTTCGTCATTCTACCACCTTGAGTTTGAGGGAGGGTGTTAAAGTAAATTAGGTTTATTCCTAATTAGTATTTTTCTTTATAGTATTTTCCTTTTATGTATTTTCCTTTCTTGGTTTATTGATGTCTAGGTTGATTATGTATTCTGATTATTCAATATCATATGCAAATTTCACAATAACTACAAAAGATGGAAAACAGAAAACGACTTCTTCCAACACTCCATCGAATAACTACAATCAAAAAAACAAATGTCGGAGATCTTCACTTGCATTCGTACACAAGGGGCACATGGAAGGGGAAAGGCAATGGAAAGTTTTCTTTGAAGGACACAGGAATAGTTTAAGGTCCCAAAAATCATAGTCCAAGAGAGAATACCAACTCTCTTAGGACTATTTATCTTCCACAAGCTCTTATAAACATGTTTATCAATTACTACAGATGTAGCCAAATGTTTGGCCAGTGATTTGACCGAAAATCTCCCAGTTGGATCCTAACTCCAAATTTGAGAATCAGGATGATATTCCACTCTTTTGTCCGGCAAGACATGTAATTTGCTCAAACTCCAAAATTTCATCATCCTTTAGTCTTCAGAAAAAGAAAGAAAAAAAAATTTAAGAAAAAATGACAATGTTTCTCCATCCCAATGTTCAAAGTCCGAGCCATTGGGCAATAAAGCAATTCTGTTTAGACGAGGAAAGCGCAAGTTGAAGGCAAAATTGTCAACCCAAGGGTCATTCCAAAAGAAAATTTGATTTCCATCACCAAGTTTAAAAGAAACAAAGGTTTCTACTTGTAACCAAACCTTTGAAATGCTTGTCCAGAGGCTTCTAAAACCAAGCCCAAATTTAACAGTTGTGTGCCATGAATAAGAACCCTTGCCATGGATGTTTCACACCACCTTACACCAAAGTGAGTCGAGTTTCTGAAGAAACTGCCATCCCCATTTGGCCAAAATAGCCAAATTTCCATTTTTAAGCCTCCAAAGCCGAGACCTCATTCCTTTAGTGCTTTAGAAGTCGATTCTCATTTGACAAGGTGATTTATCTTGTTGCCGTTATTTCCTTCCCAAAAGAAAGATTTCATACTTCTCTCTAATTGTTGATACCACTTTTGCTGGCATTTCATACTTCTCTCGAATTGTTGATATCACTTTTGCCGGCATTAGAAAAAGAGACATGTAGCAAATAGGAAAAATTCCCCAACACTGCTTTACAAAATGTAAGTTTTCCTCCTCTAGACAAATTGAAGTGTTTCCGATTATCTAACTTAATGTAGTCTCAAGCGTTGTTTGAGTTTTTTGGGGAATTCTGTTTTCCCCTGTTTTTTAGTTCTCTGTTTTTAGTTTTAAGTTTAGCTTTTGTTGTTATGTTTGTAGTTACCGTGTAGTAACTTTTTATGTAATTAGTTGGGGCTATCTTGTATTTTTCAGAAGGTTGGCTAGTATTTAAAGATCTAGCCCCCATTTCATTAATAAGATCTGAGGTTTATTCATAAGATTTGTCTTTCACCAACTTGTCTACACCAAGTTTGGTATCAGAGCTCCAAGATTGCCTTGAACCTCATGACTAGGACGAACCTCATGACTGGAAAGAACGTCGTAAACTCCCGTCAAGTAAGGGAGGTTGAGGCCCAAACCCAAGCACCTAAAATGCTATCTCCAAAATCCACGATGTGAGATTGCTAGCGGTTGAAGGATCATTGAACAAAATGCGTTCTAGCATCGATAGTATTTAGACTATCCTCGATGATATGGCTACAGTTAGAACAAATTTCCATCGCTCCTCTACAACAACCCTTACTAAAAAGAGGGGAGATTAGGGAACAATCACAACAACCACCAATTCAAGAAATACAAAATAATGGAGCAAGAATGAATGCAAGGGGCCAATTTCCAAATTTCTAGAGAGGACATGTCCTTCAAGATAGACTACGAATTCAAGAACTTGAATTTGATGACCAAGATTCTGATTCCTCAAGTGAAGAAGAAGAGCAAGAAAGATTTGAGGAATTTTCAAGAACGTGTGGATCACAACCAAGATTACAAGATGAAGATCGATTTCCCTACATTCAATAGTAAGATAGATTTAGAAGCATTCCTTGATTGGGTCAAACGCGCGGAGAGTTTCTTTGATTACATGAACACGTTGAAGGTCAAACTAGTGACTTTTAAATTGAAATCGGGAGCCTCAGCTTGGTGGGATTAAGTACAACTCAATTGTAGACTAATTGGAAAGAGACCTACAAGAGCTGGCCACGGATGCGGAGAATGATGAAAGGGAGATTCCCACCAGCTGACTCTTGTACCAACAATAACAGAAATGTAGACAAAGAAATCTAAGTGTCGCTGAATATATTGAGGAATTTCATAGGTTGGGTGCCCATACAATACTCAACGAAAGTGAAAACTACTAGATTGCACTATTTGTAGATGAAAATTCAAGATCAAATGGATCTACAGTCGATTAACCTTTTGGCAGAAGCAATCACGATGGCTACAAAGGCCGAATAGAAAGTCGAAAGCAAAAAAGGAACATGTGGAACAGGTCATTTAGTTCTTATTCAAAAAAGAACTTTGAAACTAACAAACAATTTCAGGTTGGCAGCACATCTGGAACGAAAGCAAGGGAAGACACTAATAGCAAACCGAATCAAGCTTCTAAAATTCAAGAAACAACAACCAAGAAGGGTGGAACAAACACATATACTCGTCCAAACCTCGATAAATGATTTCATTGTGGCCAACAGGGTCATTTGTCTCATGAGTGCCCGCAAAGAAAGTCAGTGGCATATGTGGAAAAGGTGGGCCAAGAAACATGTGACAATGACATTGTTTCGGAAGAAAATCCCGCCTACATTGAAGCTGACAACGGGGACCAATTGTCATGCGTTCTCCAAAGGGTCTCACTTTCACCTAAAACAGAGATTCAACCACAAAGACTCTCTTCCGAACACGTTGCACAGTCAATGGAAAGGTGTTCAGTGTTATCATCGATAGCAAGAGTTGTGAAAATATGGTCTCTTTGAAATTGGTTAAAGCTCTAAATCTCAAAGTTGATCCTAACCCTCAACCGTACAAAATTGGATGGATTAGAAAGAGAAGGGAAGCTGCACTATACCTCTTTCTTTTTTTTTTAGAAGAAACATTTCATTGAATAAATGAAATAACGAGGAAACCCCATAAGCACCTAAAGGAGATTACATAAAAGATTTCCAATGGGAAACTAAGTAAGAAAGACTAAAGTGCTGAAAATGGTGCTTATTTTTACACCAATACAATGCAGTAGAGAGAACCGAATCCATAAAGTGATGAAAATCAGAAAAAGAGTTTCTAAAAAGACGTTTGTTGCGTTCGCCCCATAAAGTCTAGAAGTAAACACGCAAAATGGCCAACCAAAGCACCTTTTTAGAACCATGAAAAGGATGCCCCACCAAGAAGGAAGCCAGAATATCAAACATGCTATCGGAACTAACCACAGACCAACCAAAAGAACATGCTCTTGGAACTGACCACAGACCAACCAAAAGCGTCCAGAACAATATGCTAGAAATGAACAGCAAATGGACAGTGCAAAAAAAAAGATGAGAATCAAACTTAGAATGCCCCTGATGCATGAGACACCAAGATGGAGATATAAACATATAGGGCATACGGAGTTGAAGACGATCAGCAGTATTAACAGCACCCATGCTTAAGCTCCCATAAGAATATTTTAACTTTCTTTGGGAAATGATAGAACCAAATAGCAGAATATAAATCTTTAACAAGAGGCTCAACAGTACCCACCAAATCATCCATCAAGGATTTAACAAAGAAAGAAGAAGAAGGATCAAGAGCCCAAATCCAATAATCAAGTGAATGGCGAAATTTGACTGAAAATTATAATTGAGACAAGGAAGACCATTCAAGAGCTTATAAATCATTATACAAAGATCAAGTTGTTATTATGTGCACTATACCTTTTTCTATTGGAAATTTATACAAAGATCAAGTTGTTTGTGACGTTCTTAATATGAATGTTTGTCATAGTTTGTTAGGGAGACCTTGGCAATACGACTTGCAAACTATTCATAAAGGACGGGACAACACATGAGTTCAATTGGACGGGTACAAAAGTGGTTCTACTCCCTTCTAAGATTACTGCAGCAAGTAAGAAAGTTAAAAAAGATGAAGAGGATCCTAAGAAAACTATATTTACCATCATTAAAAGAGAGCCTTTACTTACCAAAGAGTGTAACCAAATCTGGGCTGTGGTTGTCCAGGGGCAGTCGAATTCTGTAGAGCCATTGGTACCAAATGAGCAAGCTAGGCAACTATTAGAGGAATTCCCACAAATTGTTGAAACTCCATCAGACTTACCCCCTCTGAGGGATGTCCAACACCAAATCGACTTCGTACCCGGTAGCATTTTGCCTAATCTACCTCGTTACAGAATGAATCCTAGAGATTGTAAGATCCTTCTAGAACAAATTCGAGAGTTTTTAGAAAAATGCCATATTCGTCCAAACCTAAGCCCATGTGTCGTCCCAGCTTTGTTAGCACCTTTGAAAGATGGAACTTGGAGAATGTGTATAGATAGTAGGGCCATCAAAAGAATAACTACTAAATATCATTTTCCAATTCCTAGGATTGCGGATTTATTTGATCAAATAGGAGGTGCTAAGTGGTTTTCCAAAATTGATCTTAAGAAGAGTGGCTACCATCAAATAAGAATAAGGCTAGAAGATGAATGGAAGATGGCCTTTTAAAACACATGATGGGTTGTTTGAATGGCTTGTCATGCCATTCGGCTTAGCGAATGCGTCACGTGCTTTTATGAGACTAATGTCCCAAGTTCTGCAACCTTTCATCAATAAGTTTTTGGCGGTATACTTTGACAACATCTTGGTTTATAGCAGAACTAAGGATGACCACTTATTTCATCTACACAGCTTGTTTAAATTGTTGGCCAAGAACCAATTAGTCATCAATAAAAAAAATGTTCTTTCATGACAAATCATATCTCTTTCCTTGGATTTGTGATTAATGAATACAGAATGTCTATGGAGCCTACTAAAACTCAAGCTATACGCAATTGGCCAACACCTATGGTAAAAGATATCCAAAGCTTTCACGGATTGGCTTCTTTCGATAGGAAGTTTATCCAACATTTTAGTTCTTTGGTAGCCCCTCTAAAAAATTGTTTGAAGAAAGGCAAATTTCTTTGGTTGCAGGAACAAGATGACAGTTTTCAATTGTTGAAAGACAAGTTATGCTCTTCTCTTGTGCTTGCCCTTCCTGACTTTTCAAACCCTTTCGAAGTGGTCGTCGATGCTTTTGGGTCAGGAATTGGAGCCATTCTATCTCAGGGCATGCATCCTATTGAGGCCTTTAGCAAACAGCTTAGCGTAGCTCGTCAGAAATGGAGTACTTATGAGCAAAAGCTCTACTCTCTTGTCCGAGCACTTAAGGTTTGGGAACACTACTTACTTATTAGGCAAGGAATTTATACTCTTTTCAAACCATTACTCTTTAAAATTCCTGCAAACCCAAAAAACTATCAACCATATGCATGCTAGATGGCTTTCCTTCATTTAACGGTTTGATTTTGTCATTAAGCATAAAGCTGGACATTCTAATATTGTTGCTGATTCTTTAAGCAGCAAAGTCCATTTCTTAATGCTTTTGAAAGGACAGGTTGTGTCTTTTGAGCAATTACCAGACTTGTATGTTAATGGCCCTGACTTTGGTGTAATCTGGGACAATTGCAATTCTCATGTCAACAGTGGAGACTTTCATGTGGTTAATGGTTATCTTTTTCGGTCAGACCAGTTGTGTATCCCTCAAACTTCACTTAGGGAAACTTTGATTCACGACTTACATGGGGGTGGATTAGCTGGCCATTTCGGTAAGGACAAAATATTTCAATTACTTTCTAACCGTTACTTTGGCCTCAGTTAAGGAAGGGTGTCAACAACTTTGTCAAGAAATGTTGTGTGTGTCAAACAGCTAAGGTGCAGCAAAACACAGGCCTTTACTCTCCTCTTCCAATCCCCAAGGGCATTTGGGAAGACTTGTCAATGGATTTCATCCTAGGCCTACCTCGTACACAAAGGGGAGTTGACTCTGTCCTTGTCGTTGATTTTTTTAGTAAGATGTTGCATTTTTTGCCATGTAAAAAGACCTTTGATGCAATTTATGTTGCTAACTTGTTTTTTAAGGAGATTGTTCGTTTTCATGGGACTCCCAAATCCATTGTCTCCGATAGGGATGTAAAGTTTCTAAGTTATTTTTGGAAGACTCTTTGGAAAAAGTTTGATACATCCTTGAAATTCAACACAACGGCTCATCCTCAAACCAACGAGCAAACAGAGGTGACAAACCATGTTCTCAGTAATTTGATTCGTTGTTTAGGAGGAGAAAAGCCTGAACAATAGGATCTTGTACTTCCTCAAGCGGAATTTGCCTAACCATATGCAAAACCGTTCCACAGGGAAGTCCCCCTTAGAGATAGTTTATATCAAACTTCCTAGACTCACGGTAGACTTAACTAACTTGCCTTCTTCTGTTGATTTTAGTCTTGAGGCGGATGCCATGGTGGAGAGAATCGCTAATTTGCATAAAGAAGTGACTGACCATCTGGAAAAGATGACCTCCACTTATAAATCCATGGTTGATGATCACCACCAGCACAAGGAATTCCAAGAGGGTGATTTAGTGATGGTACATTTGCAGAAGGCTCGTTATCCAGCTGGAATTTTCAACAAGCTCAAGCCGCATCGCATTGGACCTTTTCGTGTCCTTAAGAAATTTGGCAGCAATGCCTATAAGTTGGATTTATCTAAAGATCTCAAGATCAGTCCCATATTCAATGATGCGGATTTATCAAAATATTATCACCCAGATTCTTTCACTCTTTTTGTATAACTCGAGGACGAGTTAAATTTTAGGTGGGAGGAAATTTGATGTAGTCTCCGGCCTTGTTTTAGTTTTTGGAGAATTTGTACAGATGGCCTCTTTTTAGAGGCCCAACTGAAATTTGGCCCAAAGTTAAAAAAACGAATGAAAAATGGTCTTCTGCTGATGTCAGTCACATGTGAAAGTACCCATTTGACCTCAAAACGCACTCGAGGGCCTGACTCAAGTTTCTTGCTCTCACTTCTCGCTCTTTCCTCTTATTCCTCATCAGACACTACTGCAATTTTTTCTTCAATTTTTTCCTTTATTCGGATTCTTCCTCTCGCTCCTTCCTCTCACTTCTTGCTCTAGATTCTCACTCCTTCCTCTTGTTCCTCATCAAACACAACTGCAATTTTTTTCTTCGACTTTTTTCCTTTGTTCGGCTCATTCTTCTCGCTTCTCGCTCCTTCCTCTTATTTCTCATCAGACACAACTGCAATTTTTTCTTCGAGAAAAAAATTGTAGAACAAAGAATGAAAAGGAAAAAAATTGCAAAACAAAAAAGTGAAAAATTGCAAAACGAAGAAGGAAGAGAAAAAATTGAACTAGGGTGAAGGGGGATGTAGAAGGAAGACGAACCAATAAAACACAAAGATGAAAAAAAATGGTGAGATTCCTCTTTTCTTCCTTGAAGAAAAAGTTCCAGAGGACACTGAGAAGGTTCATCCATGCTTATTTGAACCAGGGCAATCACTCCGATTGCAATTTAATATTCAAAGAGGCGAAATTCCTATTTTCTTCTAACTTAATCAAGAACCCCCTGAAACAAAACTACTTTTCTAATGAAGAAATGCTTACTTTCCCGCTACAACTAACATCTTATGGAATCTCAAAATGAAAAACTCCAACCAAAAAACAGATAAGATTACAGATTACTATGAGCACTTGCTACATTTTACATGTACCAATTGCAACATAAGAGAAGAAAACAAATAAACCACCATTCAGATAATCAGAAATTTCTTTGTTAAAAAAATGACCAATGAAGAGTTGTGCTTACTGGCCAAATCGAATGACATCACCGACGTGCAGGTCCACAAAAATCCTTTTCTTCACCTAAATAAAATAACAGAGAAGATCATCAGATGATGAAATAAAATCCATCCCACTTTCTCAAACAAACATAGAAAAACAAGGCAGAAAATACGACGCGGACAATAATAATACCTTTCAGGTTTTTCTAACAGGAAAGTAGAAACTGTGAAAAAAAACAAAGAATGATACAAATACCAATTTCCAAGAACCGAAATTAAATAATAAAGATCCATACCTGATTTTTGTTAATAAAAGATCCATGAGTACTTCCAAGATCATAAAGGTATGCGTTTCCATTACTTCTAAATTGGAGAACTACAAAAGGAAGACATATAGTAAAATAATAGTATCTTCTGTCCACTTAAATTATTCTTCAACAAAAACAAACAGTCAACGATATCATTCAACTGCACATAACCTAGCATCCAAACTCTTAATGTTGTGAGTTATTGTTGGTACATTGCTTGCCCTATGTTTCTTTTTTTATTTTGATTTTCCTTTTATATATTGAGATTTTGTCTTAATTCATTATATCAATGAAAGAGACTTGTTTCTTTTTCAAAAAAGAAAAAAAAAAAAGAAGAAAAGATTGATGTATTTTAACCAGACCCTAGTTTTTACCCACCTCTTACCCCTAGTTTTACAATCTATGATATGAGAAGTTGCTAAAGCATTGAGAGTGCTTCCAGTCATCGGTGATGTCACTATCATAAGGCTATGGCCCTCCCTTGTATTCTTGCTTCTTCAATTCCAAAAACCCATTTTTACCCTAACCATCTCATAAAAAGATGTCCCACCATTGAAACCCTTAAAGCCCATGGGTTCAGAAGAACATCAAAATGCTCTTTAGATATTTAGATGCTCTTGTATAGGCATCCTACAATGCCTAGTATTCTAAATTCTAAGAAACATAGGAATTTGATGATCACCCTATAAGCCAATTTCTGCTCGGTCAATGAACATAATAGATATTTAAATCATAGCTCAAAACACCTATATAATAATACTGTTTGTTAAATAAGGCAGCTTAAATCTAATGGAGAGTTGAGCCCTCTGAATTGGCACATAAAAATGCATTTACAATGTATGGAACCTTAATGATACCATAGAAACAAGGATATGATAATCGCTAGGTTCCTATGGTGTTACATGACAATACAAGTAATACCAGAGAAATGCAGTTATAGTGCATGGAACCTTAACGATACCATAGAAACAGGGATTAGATCCCTTACATGTAATAGTCCATGATAATCACTAAGAACTGTTGTACCTACATCAACTTCTGTTAATTTCTGTATTTAAGTTTATAAGCTTGAAAATCCTCTAAGTAGAAGGGAAAAGTTGGCTACCTGCGTGAAAACGAGAAATGGTTGGATGCTCCAGAACAAAATCGCAGAGATCCACACGTCCAAACATATAAGCCCCCTTCTCATACCTAAGATCATATTCATAGCTCTGTAACCAATATGTTAACAGATAAAAGAATAACAGGATTTGATTTCGACAAGACAGCAAGACCAAGTAGGAGATAAACAGTATGTCAGGCCATTTCTTAAGTTCCAGAATTTCACATCTCTTGAGAAAGTAATACGAAGTTAAAATTTCTTTCGAACTTTCAAAGGACTTACACATCAAATTGATCAATAATGCATCCATCCTTCAGAACCTCCAAATAGAAACGATGGGAGGGGGCTCCACTCCAAGAAGGAATGGTGTATGGCACAGCTACGCTCTGGGGTTGCTTCGAAGCCAGTTCCACATCTTTATCAGATGCGGGGCCATCTGAAACCTTCTCAATGTGTTCCGAAGCTTCAGAATTGGTGGAATTCACTGGTGATTCGTTTTCTTGAGTTGTGGTTAGGGCTGGGGGGTCAGAGTCGAGAAGGGTGGGACTTTTCGGAGGAGGAGGGCCCATGGCGGCCTTCGTTGCCGTTGAAGGAAAGGTTGAATCTCCCTCCAGGGTTCCGGCATCGGAATCCATTGGAGAAGAGGAGGAAGTGTTTCTTGGCGGTGGAGGTCCCATGGCAGTCGTCATCTCAAGCGTGCTAATAGTGAGAGCGGAAGAGAGACTGTGGAAAAGTGGTTCTAAAATATATAAGTTTTCCTTAACCGCCGCCGGCCGGAGCTTCACTGACCACTCGTCGTCGCCGGAGGTGCCATGTCTGTGCCTTGTGGTGGAAATCCACGTCCATATTAGGATTTTTTATTATTTTTAGGTTAAAAAATAGGTGTGAAAGTAACAATTTTGTCTCTAAATTTTAATTTATAACGATTTAGTCTTTGTAAGTGTAACAATTTAGTTCTCAAATTTTAGTATGCAACAATTCAGTCCTTGTACTTTCAAATTTGTAACAATTAGTCCCTAACATAAAAAAATTATCAAAATTAGATGTTAATTTTTTTATTTATTTTATAAAAATATTGAGTCCTTAATTAGTTTATCGGTTCATTTATACAAGAAATTTCATTAAATCTTACCGCTATTTTCTACATTAAAGATTAAATTGTTACAAATTTTAAAGTACAAGGACTAAATTGTTACATAGTAAAATTTAGGGACTAAATTGTTACAAAATTAAAAATTCAGAGACTAAATCGTTACAAACCAAAGTTCAAGGACTAAATTGTTACTTTTATAAAAGTTTAGGGACTAGAAGTGATTTTTAACCTTATTTTTATTAGAAAAAAAATACCTTTTGGTCATTTTGAATAAGGGTGTCCGATATTTCAAATTGTTCATTTTAGTCTCGACTATAGGTTAAAATGTTCTTCAATTAATAAATTTATTAAATTTAAATACAAAATTAATTAAAAACATGTGACAAGATGACTTTAAAAAAATTTTTTTTTTTTTAATCTTCCCCACTTGTCTTTCTTCTCTCTTCTTTCTTCCTTTTCTCTCTTCTGTTTTGTCCTCTCTTTTTTTTATCTCCATCTCACTATCTCTCATTTTTTTCAATTGGAGAAGATGATGAAATATGAAGCATGTGAGATCTCATGCGACAAGTGCGTTGTCGACCGTCGATGGCAATTTTTCTTTTTCCTCATTATCATTTTTTTTAATAGTGGTTTCTCTTTCGTTGGTTGACTTGGCTTTACCCCTCCCCACTATTTATGGGTTGTGCTCTTTATTTCTCTCAACGGATACAATCTGAAGATTTTATTTATTTACTTATTTATTCTTCTGTTAATAAATTTGGAGTTTTGTAATTCGATGATTTGCAGTTAGTGGCTAATTGATCTTTCTTTTTCTTTTTTTAAAACAATTTGGATTAACCTCTATTTGAATGTATTGGACACAATGATTTGGACATACTTTTCTTTTTTTAATGAAGAAAGTTTTGGACACAATGATTTGAATGTATTAGAAATTTTGTGTTTAGAATATACTAAAAAGGAAAAGGAAGTTAGAAAGTTTACTGGTATAAGCTAGATGAGGGAAAGAAGATAGAGAAGTGAGCAAATTTCATCATCTTCTTTATTAATTAAAAATAATGAAGACAAAGAGAGATGTAGATAGAGAAGAGAGGACAAGAGAGAGGAGAGAAGAGAAGAGAAGAGAAGAGAGGAGAAAAAGAAATAGGAGAGAGGGAAGTGAGAGAAGTGAGAGAAGTGAGAGAAGTTAGAAAGATTAAAAAAATATATATTTTTCCAAGCATCTTGCCACATCATGTTTTTAATTAATTTTACATTTAAATTTAATACAATTATTAGTTGAGAGAACTTTTAAACCTATTTTTGAAAATTTAGAGACTAAAATAGCTAATTTGAAAAATTAGAGACCAAATGCACCTATTCTTAAAAACTCAGAGACCAAAAAGTATTTTTCCTTTATTATTATTATTATATTGTTTCGAGTACACGTCCATATTAGGTTTTTTCAATATTGTTTTTTTTTTTTGGGTTAAAAGAAACTTTTGGTCCATAATGTGTTGGATATTTATAGTGAAGAAAGTGAGATTTTGGTGAATATATGAAACATAATAATTGGTTCATTGGTTAGAAACTTTCAAATTAGATTGAAACATCAAATTAAAATGATGTTTCATGTGCAAATTTAACTTATTTAACATGTATGAAAGTTAAATTTGTAGTTTCTTCAATTTGAATGAGTTATATGTGACTTTTGTCAAGTAACAACTAAATTGAGTTAAATTTGACAAATGTTTCCATTTTTGTATTTATTTGATTTTATCTTGTATTTTGGAGAGTTACTAGGTTGTTAGCCTATAAATAACAACTTATTTCTTCATTTGTAGCATCTCACTTCAATTGAGGAATTCTCTCATTTCTTTCTTTCTTTTCATCTTGTGTTAAGTTGAGAGTAAGTATACAAGAATTCTGCCAGATCCAAATAGTTCGAGGTTGGAGTTCTATTGGAGTTAGTCGTTATATCTTGCTAAGACGATCGCTATAGTCTGCATACATCCGTTGCAGAGCAAATAATTGTCTTCAGGACAGCGCTTATCAGAGACGTGCCTCGACTATGTTTTGAATCTACAAAAGTTTTGAGGTTTTTGTTATTTCAATTCATAAGCCTTGTTACACCATCTTGTTGGTTGAATATTATACATTGAAAGTACTACTTTAAGTTGAGGTGTAATTAGTTTGCTAGTATATTCAGTTCTATATATACCATTTCCCCCAACATAATGTACCTTTCGCACTTTAGTCCTTCAAATTTACTTGGTAATAATTTTAGAGTTCGGGAATGGATGATTCAAATTTTGTATTACTTTTTGAAATCAAGATTTTTTTAACTTTTAAATCTCATATTCGTGTGAAATTACCAAAATGGAATCTCGTACATGCATATTGGTCTCCTCTCGCTACGCAACACAAAACCGCCAAAATCAAAACTTGCATGCATATCAAAGAGATAAAAAAAAAACCCCTATGCAACACAAAGCCACTAAAGCAAAGGAGGGGGAGATAGGAAGAAAAAAAAAAGAGGGAATCATAGGTGAGGAAATCAAGGAAAATGAAGGAAAGAAAAAAATGGAAAAAGGAATTAAAGGCAATTTTATAAATTTTATAAATTTGGCTAATGATGTTGTAAGCATAAGGCAAAATTCTTAAGTTTCAAAAACTTGGGCAAAAACCATTTTGGACTTTGGAATTGGGTCTTTTACATAGTTATCTAGTCTCTATACTTTTAAATCTGCAATAATTTAGTTTGAAGTTTAATGAGTAACAATTTGGTTCTTGTACTTTACAATTCATAACTACTTTATCTCTATCATGAAAATATTATTAAGATTTAATGAAGTTTCTGACACATGTATAACGATAAGCTGATAAGAAATCAAATATATTTATAGATTACGAAGACGAATTGGAAAAGAAGGTGAACATGCTGATGAAAGAAATCGAAGAGAGAGATTATGAAATCGCCTCTTTAAAGGATCACATTGAAAGTTGCCTGCTATCAAGAATAATGATAAAAGGAAGATAATCTTGCAAGAATGTCAAAACTTCGATTGCTTCGTTGTCTGTCCAACATTTACTGGATATGATTACAAACTCCATCAGAGCTTAGTATGGTGGTCATTCTCAAAGTTCTCTCTTGTATTCTAAACTATATACAAAAAGAATTGCTAATTTAAAAATGGTAACTGGATACCAACCACCCAAGTTTCAACAATTCGATGGGAAGGAAATGTTTCATCCAAACATGTAAAAATGCTGGTACTCAAGGAGACTTATTGGTCAAACAATTCATTAAAAACATTGAAAGGAAATGTTTTTGACTAGTACACTAACTTGGAGCCTGAGTTAATTGACAATCGGGAACAACTCGAAAAAGAGTTTCTAAATTGCTTCTACAACACAAGAAGAATAGTCAATATGCTTGAGCTCACCAATATTAATCAACGAAAAAGCAAAGTCTCATCAACACAAGTTTGGATTGCAAAAACCATCTCACTGAACTATCTGTTATTGAGATGTGCATTCAAGACATGCACTGGGGACTTCTTTACATTCTCTAAGGTATAAAGCCTCCCACCTTTGAAGTACTAGCGACTCATGCCCATGATATGGAGCTCAGTATTGCTAGTCGAGGAGACAAAAATATTTTAGTCCCTAACGTAAAGAATGAAGAAAATGATGTCGATTTGACTTTAAGAGATTCTATGGTTGTCAATGGATACTCTCGACATGTGATGTAGTGCTTAATATCATGATACCAAGGTTTTCCGCCGAGCTCTTGCTCAACGCTCATGCAATACGTTGGTGCTTCATGCCTTTCAATTCTTATAGGTTGAATTTCTTCATTATAAGCCATATTAAACATGACAGACAAAGTGACCTGTAATGACCCAACTTTCTAGAAGTCGTTACTTCGTGCATGCATACGTCTCAAAACGACACTTTCGTATATTTGACTAAAATCAAAGAAATTTATAAAATAAATAACTTCATTAAATTTAAATAATTAAAAATCTTGGATCGGGTTACCCCTAAAAAATTAAAAAACTAAAACTGTGAACTTTGCATAAAACGTCTAACGATGCAAAACCAAAATTTTGAATTTAAACATCAAGACTGGAATAGAAACATAAAAATGTGAGCGGAAGCATTGACTGATCCCAATGGCACGGTCACGGATTCTTCCTGTCATTCACTTGTCTGTCATTGTCTTTACTTGAAAGTTGTAACATAAGAAAGAGTGAGTATAAAAATACTCAATAAGTGACCCCATTATCGGAATCGCACGCATTCTGATATTGTTCTGATGAACATCTAAGTAGATAACCTGCCCGCCCAGTCACTCATGTCTAGTGGCCTGAAGATGCACTGTCAAAATCATGAAAGTGAACCTGATGGTCCATGGTATGTTAACATGGTGGTGAACCCATCAGTTCACACATGTCTAGTGGCCTGATGGCACACCGTCAAAATCATGAAAGTGAACCTGATGGTCCACGGTATGGTAACATGGAGGTGAACTCGTCAGTTCACACATGTCTAGTGGCCTGATTGCGCACTGTCAAACATGGGAGTGAACCTGTCGATTCACGGTATCGTAACATGGGACGTGGCGGGGGTAAGGCACCATTACCTGACTAACATGTAGTTTGTATGTATATGTATTTAATAAAGAGTCTCACAACAATAGCCATCAACTGTAAAATATCATAAGTCCACATGTTCCATGAATCACAAAGATCAACCAAAATTCTATTATTAAATTTGGTAACATGAACCGGGCGCCTGGCACGAAGGCAAGCCAATAATAATGTCACTTACCTAAGAATTAAATCCAATTCACCACTCGTTTATTTTTTCCTTGCTTTGACTAACCTTGAGCCGCCCTAAACATAAATTAAAATTAACTTAAATATAAAACCAACTAAAATGCTTACACTAACGATCTCCAAAAGCTTATCCAAATCGAGGCTTGAACCAAGATTGAGCCCAAACTTTTCTCAACAACCCAAACCTAACACAAGATCAACGTTAAAGAATTAACCCAATTTTCCGACTGTAAATTAAATAACCCAACGGAGACCAAAATCCCAAAAACTTACTGAACTCCAACAAAACAAACTTTATACCGGCTGGGACGCAACTTCGTCACCCTCCAACTTCGAGTCTAAAGCCCAACCACAATGGGCATCAAGGAATTGCAAGAAAACTCACCAATACTCGAAAAATATGATCACCAAGTTTTACAGGTTCTGTTCAGCAGTGATTACGGACAAATCAGAACTCAAAACAACGATCCAACCGTTCAGAATGATATCCTATGTGTTTCGCAGGCTGACAAAATTTCAATATGATCCGACGGTTGAAACTCTGGCAAATAACAATTTTTCGAGAGCTATCGCTTGGGAAACTGAACTGCACTGCTCTCTTTCTTCTTCTCTATTTTTTCGGTGTATTTTTCTCCCTCTCTACCTTATTAGGTTACTTAATAATATATATATACAGTCCTAAACCATAAATCCGTAATAAATTAGGTATACATATATATATATATATATATATATATATATATTTTAAATTTCTTTTCCCTCCACCAATTCAACTAAAAAAATTAAATCTCCCAAATTAAAATCCAATTTTCACCAATTGAATTTAAACCCAAATCTTTTATCCTGTTTAATTTAAATTGAATTATCTTTTCAAAATAATTCAATTAAGCCTTAAATATTCAAAATAACACCCAAATAATTTAAGATAATTAAATTAAAATTACCAAAATTTTGACATGGCCAATGTATCTGCAACTTGATTATTTTCATGTCTGACATGCTCGAATGTGATTGACTCAAAAGTTTAGGGAATCAACTTAGGGTCTCTTGTCTCCCACTCCCCACATAGCTGATGCACTACTAAAAGGGAATCCCCATAAACTTTTGACTTTTTGGATCTTCATATCGTAGGCCATTTGAATTCCCATACTGCATGCCTCATATGCAGCTATGTTATTCGTGCAATCAAAATACAACTTAGCCGTTAGGAGTATTGTTGGGACCAGTGTCCTAAATCTCTAGTTTCTTGTTGTTTGTAATTCTTGTAAATACAAATTATTGTATCAATAAAATAAATAGTTATTTTATTTGATTCTTATTGCATTAACTCAAATCCAATAAACAAGATCCATGGTTATTTCATGTAAACTTAAACATGTATGTGGTTGACATACAAGGTTGGATCATATTTAAGTAATAACAAAAAATATATGTAGTATAGAGATAAGGTTGGGTGCCTTAACCTAGTAACACTACGGATACGACCCACTTTGTAATTGTTATAAGAGTTACAAAATGTTACAAACGATTTGATCCTAATCGTTCATGTGGAGACATGTGAGTGAGGGTATCCTATGCAAAGAGTTTGTATAAGATCGGACTGCAAAATGTTTAATTTCTCCTTATAACACTGTTAATTGAAGAAATTAACATTTCATAGGATGACCATAGGTGACTTGACCTTAATCCTAAGTGGGATATGAACTCTTGCTTATAAGGGCAATTCTTTTGATTTGTATGGAGAGTGGCTAGATCGCCGACTCAATAAGCCTACCATTTTGGGGATTTGTCTGAGTAGGGAGCTGGGAACCTATTCTCATAGGATGAAATTCACTCCTTCCCATCTTTAGGGTAAGTAGATAATTGCTCATTTTAAAGGCTGATTTCGGGTCTTGAACAATGAGGCATCACCTTCTCATTGGCTTGAGAGAGGTTATTTTATAGTTGGACTATAAACTGTTTGTTCATTAGAGGGATTAGTGGTACTTAAAAAGTTAGATGTACTACAGGGGTAAAACAATAATTTGACCGAACTGTAGTTACAAACAATTGTGAAGGGTCAACATACTGTTGATTGGTTATATCCGTGGACACATAAATATATATAGTGCGAAGAGTGCAAATGTAGGTCTTTAGTGGAGTAGCCTGCAGTTAATAAATATTGATTAATTTAATTAAAGAGTTTAATTAATTAATCTCATATCATTGAAGCTTCTAATCTATAGGTCTATAAGGTCCCCTTGCTAGCTCATTAAGGGTTTTGATAAGAATCAATTATTTTGTGTTAATTTAAATCGTTCAAATTAAATAAGAAAATTAATTGTATATGATACAATTAAGATAATGTATACAGAGATAATGTATACAGATACATTATAATATAAAGTTATTTTGAATGAGATTCAAATTTAAAGTTTATATGATGAGAGAAACAAAATATTTTAATAAGATTCAAATATTAATTAGATTCATATAAAAACAATAGGTTAAATTTAATGTGAATATGATTCATATTAAAACTATAGGTTATGTGAGAGTTTATTGTTTGAATATGATTCAAATAAAATTAAATACGTGATATTTAATTATATATATTAAATTAATATTATTATTATTATTATTAAAATTATTTTAATATTAATAATAATATTATTAAAGTGAGTTATTATACGTGGGAAGAAGGGAGTTATTTGATAACTCTGTCCCCTCCATCTTCTCCTCTCACTGAGATACTAAGAGATCACATAAATTATGAAAAGTGCTCTCTCTATAAGATAGTAAAACTCTCTCAAGAACAATCTAAATTCCTTTACCAAAAAGAACAGAGAGCCCACCACTCCTCTAGATCGATTCACCCTGAGACATAGCAAGGAAGAACTTGTGATGGTGTCCCTATTACTGTTCTCTGTACATGCTTTTGAAAAAGAAAACTTCGAGTTCGTGATCCAGAGAAGGAAAAGGAGAAATCCACTGAAGATTGGTCTTCAAAGGTTTTTGGAATTTCTTCCTCAATTCTTTTGTAGAAAAGCATGCTAAGAGAATAATTTTGTTTATCTTGTAGTTTATGTTTCTCTGTATTTTTGTGTTTCATAATTGAATAACAATTGCACGACGTTCACGCGTTTCCGCTGAGAATTTGATTCCTTCAATTGGTATCAGAGCCAGATTATGCCTTTGATATTCAATTTGAAACAATTTTCAGAGAAAAGGTGGGTATTTTGACTGCATTGTGAATGTTGGTTTGTAAATAGATGTTTTCGAAATTGACACCTTAGATTGCTTGAATCTTACTTGAATTGTTCATGTAAGGGCCCGTTGTTTGGGCATTTTAATTAAGCAATCGAGTTTGTAAGTCCGTGTCGATCGAGGAGCAAGAGTTGCTGAGGAGATTAATCAAAGACGGAGCAAAAATGAAGCAAATCAGTGCAAAAATGGTGGCTTTTGTGTCGCAGCATAGGGCATAACGTCACTAGGTTGCCCGCTGCGCTGCGACTTAAAATGCGTTAGGCGTCGCAACACTCTAGTGGTTTTAGGCGTGCTCAGAAAGCTGCAGCTCGTGGGTTCAATCAAGCCTTGCCTGGAGCAGTTTTTCAGAAGTTTTATTATTTTATGTATTTTTAATTCTTTTAATTAAATAAATTGATATAATTCGATTATATTAATTTAATTATTTTTTAGGGTGTCAAATTCGGTCTATTTTTCTATTTATTTAATTTATGCATTTGATGTGTGATTAAATATTTAATATATGTTGCATAATTTATGTCATATAGATTTAAAATCCCACCTTAGGATAAATATTATTCATGCATCATTTTTTAATATAAATGTTATATTATGTGAATACATGACAATATTAGCATGCTCATGCATTACATGTAATATAAGTGTTATATTACATAGTTGCATGGTTTATAATAAGTATATCCATGTATCATATTTCTTTAATATAAGTGTTATATTATATGAGATGGTATGCTTATGTTTTTTCATTAATTAGTATAATTATTATATTTCTTAATGAAAATGGAGATGCATTGAGTATGACATTACCTTAGTAAAATATAATTGTTATATTTAGCTAATGTCATTAGAATGCATGTTATCGGTTTAATGTTTGATTAATTTATAAGAGTTATATGGTTAATGAAATAGATTAAATCTATGATAAAAAGTTGCATGCAAACATAAGTTCTGAATTAGTTTTAAAGGATTTAAAATTGATTCACCTAGACTTATGTTTAACATTTCTAATGCGATTAGAAATATGTTAATCTTTTAGATTTGTTTTAATAGGATTAAAATGAATGCAATAAAAGATTAAATTTATAAGATATTTGCCTATAAGGGACCTTTATCTAAGGAAGGCTTTGTCTAAGGTTAAGGTATCTAAGTTGACGGAAACAAAACACCCTTACCTGAAAACCAACCTGGAAGGTGAATTAGGTCAAATATCTTATAAGCATGCAATGGTTGATTTAATTTATTAAAGTGTTTAATAAATGAAAATCAAGGTTGTTAAACTATCCAACATAAGAGCTATATTGGACAAGTTTAACAAAGAACTTCGTTAAATTATTAGTTGAATTTACCTATGTAATAAACCTTAGGTTTAAAACACTTAGTGGGAGGAAAAAGACATATACGATTTGTCAATTTTTCTTCACGTTTCTCCCTAAAAGTTCACATCGTGAGATCTATGCTCGACCTCGTGCCACCTTTGATTGTATTCCCCTTCGAATGATGTTTTCATAGGTCAATACCAAGGTGAATGGAGAGAGTGTTTATAGTAAGTGGGAGAGGGACGTGTGTCAACACAACCCACGATCTCCTTCACTAGTTTGCTAGATAACTTTCATGCTCAGTCTCGAGGCACCTTTGATTGTGTCTCCCTCAGGATGGTGTTTGCATGAGTTTTATCTCAAACTTCATAAATGGATAGGATCGCTTTAGTTTTTGCCCTAATCGATTTTTTTCCTTCGGTTGGGGCGGAACTTTAGTAAGCACACTATTAGAAGGTTGGCCTTGAGTTTCTTTCTAAATGGGAAAGTATTGTATAAGAGAAACTACGATATGACTCTCTTGAGATGTGTTGATGCTTCGGAAGCAAAGAGAATTCTAGAAGAAGTTCATGAAGTTGTTTGTGGGACACTTGCAAATGGACACATGATGGCGAGACAGGTTTTACATGCTGGTTATTATTGGTTGACTATGGAATCGGACTGCATCAAGTATTGATAATTTATAGAAATAAAGTTAATTCCGTCTTTTTATTCAAAGCAATTAGCGAAATCCACAAGGAAATTGCATTATTATGATATAAATTCTAGCAAATAATCATGTCTTACAATCATGCGTTCACAAGTGTTTAAAGCCTGAGAATTATAAAAATTTTCATGTTTCATCGAGGGATAAGAATGAAGAAAAGAAGAATTCAAGAATAGTGTTGCAGCCGTGATCGCATAAAAATAGAGAAGGTGCCCAACTTTGTAACGCAATGCGCCATGCAATGAGAACAAAGACAGAAAACGACAAACGCATAGGCGGTGAATGTCAAATCAACAGAGCAAGTTGGCAGCTGATTTAAAATGTTCACGGAAGAACCAATGAACTTGTGACGCGATAGAATCAGTGTAGCAGGGCATGGAATTAAATGCATGGTGTCAGCGAAATTATTGGAGAGAAGCCCAAAGCTTCACTTTTTGACGCCTATAAATAATCAACCCAAAAATGAAGGAAATGAGTTAGTATGGTCGAGAGATCAACTATCCCAAGAGAGAGCAATCATCATTACCATCCCTCAAGCTTTTCTCTGGATATTCTAAGTGCAATTTTATAATTCTTTTTAGAATAGTGAGAGTTTATCTCCATCCTTAAAGTAATCTCGTTGATAGCAGTCAATTCAAAGCCGAAGAGAGCAAGAAATTATCTCGACGGCTCGACATTTCTATTTCCATTTCTATTTGCTTCGCTCATTTTGTATTAAGTTTTGATATTAAAAGATTATTCATTTCTTGATATTAATATGAGTTCCATTTTTATTCATCCATGAGTATCTTTTCATGCATTATGAGCAACTAATTTTCTAATGGGTTAAGGAGAATGAACTAGTATTTTCAAGACTAAGCATGAGTAAACATTTTTATTGTTTAATGTTTGCTTAAATCTGTTGAGAGATAGGTTTCTTAAATCTGTTGAGAGATAAGTTTAGTGAAAGAGTTCTTGCTTGAGAGAGTAAGAAACTTTAAACAACATTAAGCATAAAGAAGTATTGCTTTAGAAATAAAGTGAGATCTTCGTTTGAATCACCCAATACATACATCTTAGAAATAAGACAAATATGGTTCAAAGGCCGAGAGGTTAGTTTTTAATCTTAGAAGTTGGTAAACGCATCTCATGCATTAGTTAAGAAAATTCTAGGAAATCTTCTTAACCCTATTCATATATTGATTTTTCTTCCATCGCATCATCATTGATACATATCCATCACATCTCTCTCTTGCCATTGTAATTAGTTGATTTAGTATATTTAGATAAAATTCCATCTCAATATTTTGACATAATTCATCGCATAAAATCTAGCGCAAAGTTAATCCCATGTGCATAAAGTCCTTGTGTTCGACCCTGGACTCACCAGGACCTTTCGCTAAGTTTATACTTGTGCTTAGGTTAGGAAAACTTACGTTCAAAACATTTATCAGATTAATCATTCATAACTCAATGCGAGTAACACACCACATAACTCATTATTCATCCACATCTAGAGCGCAACAAGTATGCAAGGAAATGTCATAAATGCCAAGTATATGCTGATAAAGTACATGCCCCATCTTCTCCCCTACATGTGTTAACGACCCTAAGGCCTTTCTCTATGTGGGGATTGGATGCGATTGAGTCCATCGAGCCGAAGGCGTCAAATAGTCACCAATTCATTCTGGTAGCCATTGACTATTTTACTAAGTGGGTGGAGGTTGCCTTATACAAAAGCGTCACCCAACAAGTTATTGTCAAGTTCATAAGAAAGGACATTATATGTCAGTATGGCCTGCCCAAACGTATCATCACTGATAATGGAAGGAACTTGAATAACAAACTGATGGAGGAATTATGTACACAGTTCAAGATTAAACACTCAAATTCTACTCCTTCTGCCCTAAGATGAATGGAGTAGTGGAGGTGGCGAATTAAAATATCAAGAGAATTATCGATAAGATGACTTTCACCTATAAAGATTGGTATGAGATGTTACCTTTTGTATTACACGATTACAAAATATTAGTGCGTACATCGACTGGGGCAACACCTTTTTCTTTGGCGAATGGTTTGGAGGTGGTCTAACCCATTAAGGTCGAGGTGTCGTCCCTCAGAGTAATTCAAGAAGTAGAGTGGACTCAGGCAAGGTATGAGCAGTTAAATCTCATAGATGAAAGAAAAATGGAAGTGAAGCAGCGCGATAAAGTATTTCTTAATCAATTCAAACAAAATAATTAGGGTTAGGAACAAAATTGACTTATTTTTCTATCATTGGATACTGAACATTACTGCACCTGCAAATGAATGCACAATCATTCAATGATGGATGATCACTAAATGCCCTAGATATCAAATTAGATTAAAATTCAATTTGAACTAAACTCTTCAACGTTATTTCGAACCATAGCGGACTAGATAATGATCCAAATTTGCATTACGCGCCTAGGGTTTCATATTGTGACGAACGGTAGATTAGAAAGCCTAAATCTATCGTGCGATTAACCTATTGATCTAATTAGTTAATGAATGTCAATTATAAAGATATCCCCTAATTAAACATCCATGCCCTAACCGTGCTACATGAGTCGATTGTTTAATGCAAGTGCTAATCGAACATAACAAACAACAAAACATTCATTGAGAGTTGTCACTTCTAACAAATGCTTTATAGGAAATTCATTCAAGTTCAAGAAGGAGTTCACAGTAGAAACAAAGCAATATAAACAAATCTTAAAGAAAAATTAAAGTCTAGAATCTTATCCCCAAGTATAAATTACCTTAGCCACTTATCATCTTCATGATGCTTCAATGTTTTGATGAGGGAATACAAGAAAATAGAAGCTGGGATTGAAAGAGGTAAGAGATGAGAAAATTCATAGTTTTTCTGTGTTGGCTGCCGAAAATCGGACTAACTTAACCTAAAGACTCGAGCCCTTGAATAAAATTTTCGTCGAGAGCGTGGCGACGCTTCAGAAGAGCATAACAACACTGGTCTGAATAATCACAGCGTAACGCTAGGCTCGGTAGAGCGTTGTGACACTGCAAGTGATGTGTAAATTCTTGCGCTCTCGGGTGGACAACGTAACAGGGGTGTAAAGCAAGCGCAGTGATGCTGTCTTCAGGGGCATTTTGGTAATTTTGCCTCCAAACTTGGTTGATGCATCCTAGACTTCGTTTAAACGCGTTTTAGCTTCGAAATGATCTCGATGGACTGGTTATCCACCTTTATGCTCAAATCCTACAAAACATAGGGAATAAACTCATAAAATCATGAAACGAGCTCAAATTATGCTAGGGAAATGGTACTTTTACGGTGTCATCGAACACCTCCAACTTAATTTTTGATCATCCCGAGCAAGGTAGAAACACACAATCATGCATTATGCTTATCGCTAAGTTACGCGGTTCGAATCTCAAGTCTTAACGGTTTTCAAGGCATGCTTGCAACAACTTTAAACAATCCGACAGCCAACAATCAATTTGAGATACATTTAAAAAAAAAAATTTCAAGTCAAGTCATGCATCAGTGAGCGCAAAACTTCATTGTTTTGATTCAAAGCATATCGGCAAAGGTTTTATCAAGCCCCCAATTTGTTTTCCCCTACTTTGGCTCGAAAGGTCAAAAATTAAACTTCCTAGACCCAAAGTGGCAATAACACGTAACAAGGAAGAACCAACCTCAATTCTTGCTATCCTTTCATATATATATAATTTATTCTATCTAAATAGAGAGGAAACATTTTACAGAAAAACTGATTTCATTTTGACTTGCCCACGCGGGTTACGTGAAAGACATCCAACTACGGGCTAAATTCTTTTAAAGGTGCCTAAGCTACTCGTTTCTTTAGAACACTTTAGCTTAGAGGGAAACTACGGGTGTCATAGCCACCCCAAGTTAATCATGCCCCTAAGAAAGTGGAGTAAGCCTCTCCTAATAATATTATTATTATTATTATCATATTTTTCATTTCTCATTTTCTCTAAGAAAAAGCAAGAAAATTGGTTGGTTTGATTCCTTATGCATGTATTACCAAATTGAAGTTTAGAAGCGTCTGATCTTATTCCTAAGGCCTTTCGAAGTAACAACAAAAATCCGGGCAAGATAATACATTTCTAGGTGTCTAAGACTCAAATCAACTCAACAAAGCACTTAAAGATGCATGAATTCCAATTTTTTTTAAACGGCCTAAAAAATCTCGAAAGCTTTCCTCATGCTAAAATTATGCAAGCAAGTACAAGAAAGATGCATCATCAACTTTCATAGAATCAAAGCCTAAACAACAAAGCGATCAACAAACAATTCCATCCATTCAATTCATACAAAACCCGAGCTCAGATGCTCAAGGGTTCACCAGACCATAAATCACATATCATCAATCATAGTAGCAGAAGTAATATGTGTGCATGAAACCCAACCACCCCAACCTTTAAAGCACACATTGGCCCCAATGTATAAGAGAACAATCAAGCATAGGGACGGGAGGGAAATAGAGAACTTCCCTAATCATGGGCGTGTGCGGAGGTGAAACATGCATCACAAATTCAAAAGCAAAATCATCTGGACAACAAAGTGTTCAACTCTCAGACAATCAAGAAATAAAAATAACAAAAGAAAGGAAAGAAACCAGAAAATTTTAGCCAGACCCACTTTAGAGCAAGGCGAGTCGATCTCTCCTTCATTGTAAATCTTCAGATGATGCCCGTTCACCTTGAACTTTTTATCTGTATCTAAACTCTAGATCACAACTGCACCATAAGGAAGCACATTAGTAATAACAAAAGGTCCAAGCCATTTGGATTTCAACTTACCAGGCATAAGCTTGATGCTTGAATTGTAAAGGAGGACTTTTTGACCAATTTTAAAGTCCTTGGCTACAAGCTTCTTGTCATAGTATAGTTTCGTCTTTTCCTTGTATATCCTCGAGCTTTTTTAAGCCTTAGTCCTTAACTCCTAGAGCTCTAGGAGCTCTAACAACCGCTCTTCTCCAGCTTCAACTAAGTTCATGTTGCATTGCTTGATGGCCCAGTAAGTCTTATGTTCGATTTTAACTAAAAGGTGGCACACCTTGCCATAAACGAGCCAAGAAGAGCTGGTCCCAATGGATGTCTTAAAGGCAGTACGGTATGCCCAAAGAGCATCGTCGAGGCACTGGCTCCAGTCTTTCCTCCTGGGGTTCACAATTTTCTTCAACATACTTTTAACTTCTCGATTGGATATCTCAGCTTGGCCATTAGTTTGTGGATGGTAAGGTGTTGCCACGCGATGGTGAACACCATACTTCTTTAAGAGAGTCTGGATGGTACGGTTGCAGAAGTGCATGCCTTGATCACTAATGATGGCACGTGAGACTCTAAACCTGTAAAAAATGTTCTTCTTAAGAAATCCTAAAACCACAACAACATCGTTAGTCCGAGTGGGGATTGCCTCAACCCACTTTGATACATAATCGACAGCTAGAAGGATATACAGATAACCAAAGGAAGAGGGAAAAGGCCCCATAAAATCTATCCCCCCACACGTCAAATACTTCACAAAACAAAATACTAGTCAATGGCATTTCATTTCGCTTTGTAAGCGATCCAGATCTCTGATATCCATCACATGATTTACAGAAAGCATATGCGTTAGCAAACAATGACTCCCAAAACAGACCGCTATCTAAGACCTTTCTAGCAGTTCTCCTAGGGCTAAAATGCCCACCATATGCAAGCTCATGCCAGAAGGATAAAACTGACTCAAATTCCTGCTCAGGGACATACATCCTTACAACTTGATTAGTGCAGAATTTCCAAAGATGGGGAGGGTCCCAAACAAAGTACTTTGAATCATTACGAAGCTTAGATTTTTTAGAAGCAGGCATGTCAAAAGGAAACTGACCTGTGACGAGGTAATTCACCATGTTAGCATACCATGGTGTTATAACAGATACCTGGAATAAGTGCTCATTAGGAAAATCTTCCCTCAAAGGTAGTGGGTCCTCATCCTGCACGATCCTACTCAAATGGTCAGCTACTGAGTTCTCAGTACCCTTCTTGTCCTTGATCGTCAGGTCGAACTATTGGAAAAGGAGAATCCACCTCACCAGGCATGGCTTGGATTCCTTCTTGGCCATTAAGTACTTGAAGGCAGCATGGTTAGTATAAATAATTATATTAGAACCAAGAACATACGAACGGAGTTTATCTAAAGTAAAAACTATGGCAAGAAGTTCCTTCTCCATCGTAGTGTAACTTTGTGTAGAATTCAAGGTCCTCGATGCAAAGCATATGACATGGCTTCTTTTATCAACCTTCTGGCTCAGAACGGCTCCCACAGCCAAGTTACTGGTGTCACACATAATCTCAAAAGGTAGATCCCACCGAGGAGGTTGAAGAATGGGAGCGCTCGTCAGCTTACTCTTTAAGTCATCAAAAGCCTTCTTGCAATTGTCATCAAAATCAAATAGAACATCTTTCTGAAGAAGGGAAGATAAAGGCAACACGATCTTGGAGAAGTCCTTGATGAAGCACCTATAGAAACTTGCACTACCAAGGAAAGATCAAACTTCCCTAACACTTGTGGGATAGGGAAGGTTAACAGTAACATCTATTTTGGACTTATCGACCTCAATTCCCTTAACAGAAACAAGATGTCCTAGGACAATAATGCCATGACTGGCCATGAAGTGACACTTCTCATCATTCAAAACCAGATTAGTTTCAATGCAACATTTCATTACAAGCCTTAAATTGTGCAAACATTCATCAAAAGAGTCTCCGTAAACTGTAAAGTCATCCATAAAAACTTCTATACATTTTCCTACAAAATCAAAGAATCATCATACACCGTTGAAATATACTTGGGGCGTTACAGAGCCCGAAAGGCATCCGCCTGAAGGCGTAAGTCTCGTAGGTGCAGGTAAAAGTCATTTTCTCTTGATCGTCATGTACGATGGGAATCTGATAGAAGCTTGAAGAGCCATTCAAGAGATAGAAAAATGGTTTCCCTGCGAGCCGTTCCACCATTTGGTCAAGGAAAGGAATAGGGAAATTGTCTTTTGTGGTTACCTCATTGAGTTTATGAAAATCTATACACATGCGCCAACCGTTTTGAACCCTCATTGGCACCATTTCGCCCTTGTCGTTCTCCACTATTGTCATCCCGATCTTTTTAGGGACAACATGGATAGGACTCACCCATTTACTGTCAGGAATTGGGTAAATAATACCAGCCTCTTTGATCTCCTTGAGCACCATTTCTTTCATGGTGGGATTCAACCTTCTTTGTGGTTGCACGGTGGCCTTTGCTCCATCCTCTAAGATAATACGATGCATACAAAGCGAGGGGCTTATACCTTTACTGTCTTCTAGAGTCCACCCAATGGCCTTCTTATAAGTCCTCAGTGTCTCCACCAAGGTGCTTTCTTGCAAAGGAGTCAGCTCCTTAGAGATGATAACAGGAAGAGTATTTTCATCACCTAAGTAGACATACTTAAGGTGAGTGGGGAGAGCCTTAAGCTCCATCCCTTGTACCTGAGGAATAAAAGACAATTATCAAAAGAAAGATCATGGTCAAAATCAATCAAATAGGTGACAAGTTCATCACAATCAACATCAACAACCATCATCAATTCATCAACAATATCATGTGTTTCAATAAAACACAATGAGTAACATTCTTTAGGAAATCTCATAGTGTCATAAATATTAAATTTAACAACATCACCATCGAATTCTACTGAAAGAGAACCTTCACCCACATCAAGGTTAGTTTTAGAAGAAAGGTCTTCCTAAGAGAATAGTAAGAGATGTAGAGGAAGACAATTCATCCATTTTTAAAATGTAAAAATCTACAGGAAAGATTAAATCCTTGACCTAGACCAGCACATCCTCTACAATAACTAGAGGTTGAATGTAAGACCTATCAGCTAACTGGATGCAAACATTGGTTTTTCACAAATCATTTAGGTTGAGATCTACATATACGTGATAGGGCATGGCATTTATGGATGCTCCTAGATCAAGCATTGCATGCAAAATTCTCCTATCTCTAATCACACAGGGTAAAGTAAACATATCTGGATCATGACACTTCTCAGGCATACTCCTTTTCAACAAAGCAGGCACATTCTTACTTACAACAACATTACCTTCATCCTTTACCATCCTCTTTTTGGTGCAAAGTTCCTTAAGAAATTTAGCATACCGCAATATTTGCTAGATTGCGTTCAGAAGAGGGATGTTGATCTGAATTCTCCTAAAAATCTCTAGCAATTCTTCATCATTTTCCTCCTTCTTGGGCCTAGAAAGCTTACTTGAAAAGGGTATTTAGCAACATAAGAATTAATAGGAAAAGGTGAAGTACTTACCTTTTTCGAAGGAGGTGCTGAAGATATCTCATCAAGAGTTTCTTTTTCTTAACTCACCTCGACTGGAGTGTCAGCAATAGGAGAGGTAGTAGGTGGGTCTACTAGCGATGAGCTTACCGATGGAAGCTCTCTTCCACTCTTGAGAGTGATGGCACTCATGTTCTCATGATCAGGTTGAGTTGGGAGTTTGCCAGATGACTTACTCTCCATCCTATTGATCATAGTCGCCAACTGGGTAATTTGGTTACCCAAATTGCTGAACCCCATCTTGGTTTCTTGGGTCAACTGGATAGAATCTTTTTGAAGTTGTCCTATATCTTGCTGCTGCTTGAGAGAATGGCCAGCTAAAGATTTAACAATGTCCTCGAGAGACATACTTGGAGAAGATGTGAATGCATGATGAGAATTTCTGTTATCATTTCTTTAGGCTCCTCCGCATATGAAATTTGGGTGGTCTCGCCACCCAGGGTTATACGTGTTGCTATTAGGATCATACTTTCTATTGAAACTTCCACTGCATTCACTTCAGGGCGCGCTTGTGGACAATTTTCAGAGGAGTGTCCAATAACGACGCATGTTCCACAAGTTTTGATTTGGGGGGGGGGGGGGGTTCTTCCTTGAGCCATCTGCGTGATAAGAGTAGTCAAATTAGATAACTGCGATCTTAGCTCATTTACCTCTTAGGAGTTGGATGAGGACAAGTCAATTGCTCTATTCTCGAAGTTCTGAGAATTTTTTGCCATAGTTGAAATCAACTCTCGAGCTTCTATTGGAGTCTTGTCAGTAAGGGCTCCTCCTGCAACAGTATCTATGGTATTCCTGTCACTAGAAAGTAAATATGAGTAAAAATACTGTATAACAAGTTGATAAGATATTTGGTGGTGGGGAAAGCTAGCACAGAGCTGCTTGTATCGTTTCCAGTATTTGAACAAGGTCTCTCCCATATTCTCTTTGATCCCATAGATCTCATTCCTAATACTATGTGCCCTCAAAGAAGGGAAGAACGTTTTCAAGAACCGCTTTTTCAAACAGTTCCACGTTGTAATCAAACCAGGGGCAAGTAATACAACCAATTCTTGGCACCTTCCTTAAGAGAGAAAGGGAAGGCCTGAAGGCTTAATTGCTCTTCAGTGACCCCATGCGGTCTTATACCATCACAGACCATATGAAAATCCTTGATATGTTTGTGGGGATCTTCACCAGAGCTCCCTCTAAATCTAAGCAAGAGGTGGATAAGTCCTGTTTTCAGCTCAAACGGTACTGTAGTCGCTTTGAGATAAATAATACACAACGGTTGTTGTGTCATGTTAGGCTCTGCAACCTCCCTTAAGGTTCTTTCTCTAACTTCAGCCATATCGACTCTTGTCTCCTCTACTTGTTCCTCTTCTATGTGCTCCTCTTCCAACCTTTCTTGGTTTCTCCTTTCTTCACGAATTTGCCTTTCTTTCCTGCTTATATCTACAAAAGAAGCAAGTCTAGAGCTTCCAGAAGAGCGGGTCATAAACCAAAGGGAAACAACCGCACACAGTTATTCTTTCAAATATTTTTCTTTTATTTTTTTATTTATAAAAAAATAAATTCAATAATTGACTAAATAGTTGCCTAGATTTCCCGACAACGACGTAATTTGTTTGAGGCCTGCCGGGACCTAAAACAAATAAATTTTAAACCACTCTCATGAGCTTGTAGGCTAGTGGAAAAGGTCGTCTCACAAGGAATCAAAGGATAACTTAGTGCAATTGTTAAATTTATTGTCACAAAATTGGGGGGGAGGGGCTTGGTTGGGGTGATCATACAATAAATAAAAATAAAGTTGTGTAAGTAATAACACAATTCAAGATGGAAGTGAAGTAGCACGATGAAGTGTTTCTTAATCAATTCAAACAAAATACTCGGGGATAGGAACTAAACATCTATCCTTGGACTTATTTTTCTATCCTTGGACACTAAACATCAATGCACTTGCAAATGAAAGTACAATCATTCAACGATGGATGATCACTAAATGCCCTAGATACCAAATTAGATTAAAATTCAATTTGAACTAAACTCTTCAACGTTATTTCGAACCATCGCGAACTAGATAATGATCCAAATTTGCATTATGCGCCTAGGGTTTCTTATTGTGACGAACGGTAGATTAGAAAGCCTAAATCTATCGTGCAATTAACCTATTGATCTAATTAGTTAATGAATGTTAATTATAAAGATAACCCCTAATTAAACATACATGCCCTAACGTGTTACATGAGTCGATTGTTTAATGCAAGCGTCAATCGAACATAACAAACAACAAAACATTGAGAGTTGTCAATTTTAACAAATGTAGGTAAATTCATTCACGTTCAAGAAGGAGTTCACAACAGTAATAAAGCAATATAAACAAATCCTTAAGAAAAATTAAAGAATCCTATCCCCAAGTATAAATTACCTTAGCCACTCATCATCTTCTTGATTCTTCAATGTTTTGATGAGGGAATACAATAAAGAGGGAACAAAGAGATGAGAGAATTCAGAGTTTTTCTGTGTTGGCCGCCGAAAATCGGACTGACTTAACCTAAAAACCCTAGCCCTTAAATAAAGTTTTCATCGAGAGCGTGGCAACGCTTCGGAAGAGCGTAGCGATGCTGGTCTAAATAATCGCAGTGTAACACTACGCTCAGGAGAGCGTTGCGATGCTGCAAGTGATGTGCAAATTCTTGAGCTCTCGGTTGGACAACGTAAAAGGGCGTAAAGCAAGCGTAGCGACGCTGTCCTTAGGGGCATTTTGGTAATTTTTCCTCCAAACTTGGTTGATGCATCGAAGACTCCGTTTAAACGCGTTTTAACTCTGAAATGATCTTGATGGACTAGTTATCCACCTTTATGCTCAAATCCTACAAAACATAGGGAATAAACTTATAAATCATGGAACGAGCCCAAATTATGCTAGGAAAAATGACACTTTTATGGTGTCATCAGTAATAAACATGTTCATACATACATGCATAATTGACATTTGTCTATATTCTCGATTTGATAACTTAATATGGTATCATGAGACGCGTGTTTTATCCTTGGCCATTGACACACTATTGCTGCGATGACGCTTGTTTTATCCTTGGCCTCCAATGGGTTTTTTGTTGTTTGTCATGAGGTGCTTGTCTTATCCCTGGCCATTGAGACCCTATTATTGCAATGACGCTTGTTTTATGCTTGGCCTCTAGCATTTTTTTTATTGTTTGTCATGAGACGTTTATTTTATCCCTGGCCCTTTACACTATATTGTTGTGATGATGCTTGTTTTATCCCTAGCGTCCAACGTTTTTTATTATTTGTCATGAGATGTTTTATCCCTAACCCTTGGCACCATATTGTTGTGATGACACTTGTTTTATCCCTAGCCTCCGGTGTTTTTTTTTATTATTTTTCATGAGGTGCTTGTTTTATCTCTGTCCCTTGACACCATATTGTTGCGATGACGCTTGTTCTATCCCTAGCCTCCAATAATTTTTTTTATTATTTGTCATGAGGTGCTTGTTTTATCCCTGACCCTTGACATCGTTAATATATTTGAAGTATTCTACCTTGACAAATTAGTGGCGACACCTTCGTCCACCTTCTAATTCTACAAGGATGTACGAAGGGAGGCATGTTGTAGCCACCTATTTTTGTCCTGTTGATTTATTATTTTTATTTTTTTATGTTAATTTTGAATTTGTGTTAAAAAAACAATAACAGTAATAATAAGTAAACAAGTTAAATAAGGTTTTTAGTAATTAACTTAAAAAAACATTTTCTTCTTTTTAATGTTTAAGGTAAAATAACATATAGAAAGAGGGAGAATAAAAAACTAAATAGACAAATCTTTATTTTGGGAAATTTGCATAATTCTAGAAAATAATCACATAATATTTAACATAATCTACATTTTTTTTTCTTTTAAAACAAATTTTTTTCCTATCTGAAGGTATTTCTAATGGTTTATAAATTAGTTGATTTTAGTCTTTAGAAAGACAGAGAGATTTCTCCATAAAAAAAACCCCTAGAAATCTAAAAAATGAAGTGTGTAGAGGAAAGAGATACAGGAAGACTGGCATATTATAAGGTAGTAAAGGAAAAGGGGAGAATCGAAAAACACAAAAATCTTGATCTAAGTCAGAGGTTGCATTTTGGTAGGGCTCTGTCCCAAGGATCTACACCTTAGGAACGACGTGGGGGTTTGAGTTCTTTGATCTCTTCAACCTTCGCTGTTCTTTCTTGACCCCCTAAAAAAATAATAAATAAAGTGTTAGAGAACTTTGCTACTTATTCTTATATTATATTTGTCTATATATTTTTTTCATCATCTATCTCCTCACGCATTCGCCTTAGATCTATCGACATTAGTTGTTTCATTTTATTTTTGGGTTTATTTTCTTTATTACTCTTCTATGTTAACCATATACGTACATATACTTTAGTTTCTTCTTTAGAAAAGTTTAAGCATGTGTCTTAAAAAAAGGTAGAGGGGGTAAAGAAAAAGATTTGAGAGTAACATACCTTAGAAAAGAGAGTTGTGCTTATTGTTGTGTTGAAAAAATAGCTATTGAAGAAGAGTGCTAAAAAATCAGAGAGAAAAATAAAGTAGAGTTAGAGGAAAAAAAATGAGTGGAAGAAGAAGAGAAAAATAATAGATTGGGTGAAAGAAAGAGGAGTTGAAAAGGGGTGGGTAGATAGAAGTTGTAAAAGGGTTAAATAAATATATTTACTTTTAATTATTATTGTTATTACTATTATTAAGGGAAATTACTATAAACAGAAAAAATATCAAACTATTTACAAATATAGAAAAATTTTACTGTCTATCAGTGATAGACCGCGATAGAATTCTATCGCTTTCTATCGCTCAAGCAAATAAATTCTATCGCCTGAGCGATAGAAAGCGATAGAATTCTATTGCGATCCATCAGTGATAGACTGTAAAATTTTTCTATATTTGTAAATAGTTTGGCTCATTTTTCTATATTTGAAAAGAGCCCTATTATTAATTAGTTAGGTTTTTTTTTTAAAAAAAAAAACTTATAGGTATGTGTGTGGTGATTTGAGATGGGCTGCAAATCTACCGCCCAACCGTCTTTTTTTTTTTATGTGTTGTCTTATCAGTATTAATATTATTGATTTATTTTCTTTTCTTTTCTTTTATCTTTAATTTGATTATTTAATTTTTTTATCATTATTAATGTATTTTCTATTTTTTTTTATATGTTTTCACCAATTTAAATATTTTACCAAATCTATTCTATTTGATTGTTACATTATCTTACATTCTAATATTTTTTTATTTGTTATCTTAATTAATTTAATTTACTGGTATGTTTGATAAATTGTAAATTTCATTTGTTAATCTTTTTAATTAATTCATAATTTTTTGGAAAATTTTTACAGATAGAAAAAATATCAAACTATTTACAGAAAATAGCAAAAAAAAAAAAAAAAAAACACTAATAGACATTGATAGACTTTTATCAGCATCTATCAGTGATAGACTTCTATCATTTATATCACTGATAGACACTGATAGACTTCTATCAGCATCTATCACAACTATCTAAAAATTTTGCTATTTTATGTAAATAGTTTTCCTTATTTTTCTATTTTTAAAAACTCCCTTAATTTTTTTAAAAAAATTTGATAGTTCGATTTTCTAAAATTCTTGAGGTGAGAAGTCGATTCTTTGGGAGTCTAAGATCGATCTCTAATATGTTTTTCTTCAATTTTATTATGACCTTTTATATTTGCTTAATTCATTATGATGCTTCTTTAATTATGTTTTTCTTATATAATTTTTGGATTTAATCTGATTTGATTTCTAATTAAAATTTGGGTTGTTTTCAAATATAGAAAAGTGAACCAAACTATTTACAAATATGAACGCACAACGATACAATTCTATTGCGGTTTATCACTGATAGACATTAAAATTTTTCTATATTTGTAAATAGTTTGATTTTTTTATTTATAGTAATTTTCCTTAATATTTTCTAAAGTTTTTAAATCTTTCTAATTACATTTTCTCAAAGTTCTAAATTTGCCTAATTATGATTTCTCAAAGTTCTTTTAATATTTTCCTAAAACACTTTCTAAGTCATTTAAAAATTTATTTAAATTACACTTTTTGTGTTTTAAAACATTTTAAAATTAATGTATTATTTCAAAAGGAATCTTAATCAATTTTTCTTCTAATAACTTGTTTTAAGACCATTTTCCTTAAAACATTCCTATGACGGAATCTAGAAAATTTGGAAATCCAATTTTCTAGAATTCTTGAGGTGAGGAATCGTATCTTTGGAAGTCCAAGATTTGATCCCAAGAAAAAATGAATTTAATTAATCTTTTTAAAAAATCAATTTATTAAAAGGCTATTCCTATGACAGATTTTGAAAAATTGTAATAATTTTTCATATTTTTTAGGTGAAGAATTTTTCCTAAATTCAATATGCCTAATTGATGAAAATTGTTCCACTTATTTTATGGGATCATTATTTCAAATATTGGAGTAATGAGTGGTAAAATAAGACATTTTTTTTACAAAAATTATTGGAAAATTTTCACATATAGAAAAAATTTCAAACTATTTACAGAAAATAGCAAAAGAAAAAAAACATTGATGAACATTGATAGACTTCTATCAGCATCTATCAGTGATAGACTTCTATCATTACTATTAATGATAGATCTTGATAGACTTCTATCAGCGTCTATCGAAACTATTTAAAAATTTTGCTATTTTGTGTAAATAGTTTTCCTTGTTTTTCTATTTTTAAAAATCTCCCAAAATTATTGAATATTTTCAATTCTTTGTGGGGTTCTAACACCCTTTTCATACATAAACGACTCCCGAACTCACTCTAATTTTTGCAAACCGTTTTATTATTTTTATTAAAATATTATTAACTTTATTTTGTGTCCAATTTGTTAGGTTTTATGTCCTAAAACTCTACTTTGTAAACATTATTATGCATTTTATTTATCAATAAAGTTCTTATCGAGGTTATTCAATAAACGTGTTATTGAATAAAATGAATTGTTGTTAGTATAACTCTAAGTCTAATAAACTAAGAACCCATGGCTTTAGTATGAAAACTTGAACTATATGTAATGACATAAAAGTGGATCAAGTTCGAGTAAATAGCCAAAACGGTCTATACTACAATGATAAGACTGGGTACCTTATCTTGGGGACACTATTGAATGCGACCTACTTTGTTATTGATACAAATGATGTGATCCTAAATCATTCATGTGGAGACATGTGAGTGGGGGCGTTCTATGCAATAAGTTTGAATAAGATAGGACCATGAAATAGTCACTATTACTTTATAACGCCGTTTACTGTTAGATACTGACTATTTCAACTAGATGACCTAGGTAACTCGATCTCAATCCTAAGCTAACTATGAACTCCTGTTTATTTGGGATTATCCTTAGATCTACATGGGTGAGAGTGGCCCGAGTACGCCGACTCAATAAGCCTCCCATTTCATGGGTAAAACCGAGTAAATAGCTTGGGACATAGTCATGCAAGAAGAAATTGACTCCTACCCATTTAAGGTTAGTAGATAGGTTATTCACTTAAGTACTGATTTTGGGTCTTGAACAGGGGGCCCCACCCTCTCATTGGCCCGAGAGGGACTCGGTTTAGTGATAGGATCACAAACCAATTGTTCATTAGAGGATCCGTGGAACTTAAGGAACAAAATGTAATCACATGGGTAAAACTGTAATTTTGACCTAGCTTTGATTACAGACAACCTGTGAAGGATCAACTTACTAACTATGGTTATAACAGGTGGATAGAAATATATCTACAGTGAGAAGAGTGCAGCTACGGGCTTTAGTGGAGTGTCTTGTTATTTAATGAATTTTAGTTAACTAGGTTAAAGAGTTAGGCTGGTTAATCTCGGATCGTTGGAGCTCATGATATGTAGGTCCATTAGGTCCCTCTACTAGCTAACAAATGGATAAAACCTTAGATTATATGGTGAATGAATTTGAAATGTTCAAATTCGGCTTTAAGGAATGAATGTCAGATATATATGTTTAATTACGAATTAAACGGACAAAGAGAGTTAAATATAATATTTAAATATGACTTAAATATTAATTATATAAATGTGGATTCATATCAGTTTTTAGAAAAATCGGGATAAGTGAGAAAAATAATATTATTTTATTATTTAATATTAAGATAATATTATATTTAATAAATATTAAATTATTAATTAATTAATTAATTAATTTTTATTTTTAGAAATTAAAAATGAAATTAAAAATTAATTTTTTATTTAATTTTGAAAATTCATTTGAAATTGAATTTAAAATTGATTTTTTGAAGAATTGGATTTTTTCACTAACTAAGCTACTAGCTTAGTTGTTAACTTCTAAATTAGCCAACAAATTGAAGATTTGTGTCGTCCAATTTGTGATGCAGTTAGATTGCATGTTAATCCTTAATAAGTAAGGATGATTTTTGCTAAAAATGGGTTAAAAATTTTGAAAATTAAAGGGTTAATTTTATTGAAAATTCTCTATAACTCATCTCCTTCACGATGTTTCATTCCTTCACAAATTCATCGCAAAATTGAATCCTACCATTTAATCTAAGGCCAGAATAATAGAGAAGACTCTTGTGGTTGTTTACAGTCAAGTGGTGTTCAAATTCGTGGAGAATTCAAGGGGAATTTTGTCTACAAAGGTTGTAATTTCTAAGGCTTGTTTTTTCCCATTTGATGCATGTAAGTTTATCCTTAAAATTAAGCATGTTAGAGTGTAATGCATCCAAATTTGCTTCTGTTGCATGTTCATATATTCTTCACAATCACACCATAAAAAAAAATTGGTGGCAACTCCCTTTTATTTTCTTTTAAAATTGACCATTTCGACGACGCCGGCCACTTCGCGTCGTCTCGGGCATGTGGCGACAATTCTCAAGTAATTCACAAAGTGAGATTCATGCTTGGCCTTGAGGCGCCCATAGGAGCAACCCCCTACAGATGATGTTTGTATGGATCAATATTAGGGTGAATTAGAGAAAGTATTTTATAGTAAGTGGGAGAAGGATATGTGTCAACACATCCCACAATCTCCATCATTAGTTAACATCGTGAGATTCATGCTTGGTCTTGTGGCGCCCATAGAAGCATCCCCCTATAAAAAGTGTTTGCATGGGTCAATATCAGGGTTAACTCTTGAAAAAGATAGGATTATAATTTTTGTTCTCAATATTAATCTTCCTTACGACAAACTTGTTAGGTAAAATTATGTATTCCAAAATGATGGGTTAACACTTACAAGAATTCATTAAAGTGGTTAATATTCTAACCAAAATAATGGTAACTAAATATTATAGGAATAAAAGTTTGTTGGTATAATATTTGGTTGAGAATGTCTCTCAATTTAGTGAAGGAGTAACTGACTTCCTTACCGTGGCTATTATTCTAAATCACTGAAGTATCATTGAATTTTTAAAATGAAAATAGGGTTCATTATTGAATTTGCTAAAATTGATTGGATTTGTTTTAAAGAGTTATACAAGTTTTCTAATATAAATGATTTTGTTTGGTTTCAGCAAAACAAATATGTCAAGTTCATTAATTTCTATATTATCTGTCGTAGATTTAACTGTTAATAACTATACAACTTGGAAATTGTACATTAATTCGGTCTTGATGGTTTATAATGTACAGTTCGTCTTATCTAAGGAATGTCCTCAGACCCTTGGTCCTAATGCTCTATGAAATGTTTGTGAGGTTTATGACAAGTGGAGGAAGGTTAATGAAACAGCTTGAATCTACATCTTGGCAAACATATCTGATGTCTTGGTCAAGAAGTTTGAGGACATGCAGACTGCTCATGAGATGCTGAAATCTTTGCATGAAATGTTTGGTCTGAAGGGATTGAATCCCGGTGGAAACATGTGACCGCTTGTGATTTCAATTTTTAATTATGAATTACAAGAAAATAATAGAAAAACACAACATAACCAAAGGATAAACATATGAGATTAAGCATGTTGAGGAGGAGAGAAGAACATAAGGAAAAGAATGACTTACCTTTGAAGTTTTACTTTTCTTCACAAGGTTTTACTCCAAAGATACAAACACAACAATAACAATATAAGCAAGAAGATAAATCTAGGGGACACTGCCACTTAGAACACTTGCTATTCTCAGGACAAGAGATATGAGATTGTAGGATCTTTTTTGGAATTTTTCTTTGGAGAAGGAGAATTGCAGAGAGTTTTTTGTTTGAGAGAGAATCAATAATTTTTCCTGTTCTCTTTTCTGTGTTCACAACATAGATAAAGAAGAAGGAAGTGGAGGGAGGAAAAAGTTACTCCAACTCCCTCCCACGTTGAGCAAATAACTCCCTGGGGAGTTATTTCATCAATTATATTATAATAATATAATTAAAATTATATATGTATATATATATATATATAATTAATTAACTAACTAATTAATTAATGCATATTAGTCATATTATATGCATATTTCCCTCTTTACCTATAGTTTTAATATAAATCTCATTCACATTAAATTTTAATCTATAGAATTTACATGAATCTTATTCATATAAATAACATATGAATCTTATTCAGATATTTATCTCTCACATATTATATAGTTTTAATTATAAATCTCATTTATAATTAACTATATACTATAATGTATCAATATACATTATATTTTATATTGATCACATTAATATAATTAATTCCTTCATATAATTTGAACAATTCAAATTATGCCAAAACAAATAGATTCTTGTTTTACTCTTAACGAGCTAGCAAGTGGACCTTATGGACCTACATATTAGAAGTTCTAATGATACAAGATTAATAATTAATTAAAAAACATTCATTAACTGCCAGTCATTCCACTAAAAATTGACAGCTGCACTGTAACGACCCGACTCCCTAGAAGTCATTACTCATGCATGCATGTATCTCACTATGACCCTTTTTGTAATTTGAAAAAAAAAACAAGAAATTCATAAATTAAATATTTAAACTAAATAATTCGAAATCCCTTCCAAAAGAACATAAAACTAAATCTGATCGGGGTACCCCTAACCAACAAACTAAAGCAAAACAGCTTACGAATAAAATAAATAAACGAATAAATTCACCAGTAAAAAAAGAAAACAAACTGGACAACTTATTTAAGGAAAACATGAACAAATGAAATGCGGAGGCCTTCTTGTGTCCCTATTTGGCCCGGTCACGGATTCTGTCTGTCGCCCGCCGGCCCATTCTTGCCTTTACCTGAAATCCATAAAATGTAACTGAGTGAGTATAAAACTCAGTAAGTAGTCCCACTGTTGGGATTTCTAGGTGTATAGGCCAACTGCCCCATCACCATGCCTAGCGGCCTGAGGGCACGCCGTCAATGCTGGAGTGTGAGCCTGATGACGGCACCAGTGAACATGGAGGTGAACCCGTCGCTCCACTCATGTCTAGTGACCTGATGGCACACCGTCGAAACTGGAGGTGAATCTGACGATTCACTAACAAATAGCATGGGACAAACGAACGTTGGCATCAGGTTCAGTTATACATACGCATACATCATTAGTAAATTCTCAACAGCTGTGGAGGTCATAAACATGCCAGTAGTCTGATAAATCATATACATGCAGTAGTCAGATAAATCATAAACACGCCAGTAGCCAGAAACATGTACGCTAAAACCTATGGCAGAACAATACTGTGAAGCGGTGGCCTAGCCTGAAGGCCAGCCCAGCAGTAGAATCACTTACCTCAATAATATGAAGTCAGTAACAACCACGTAGGAGCCTTGCCCAAACTCCAGTCCTAATACCAAAAACCCAAATTATACAGTCAAACAGAGAAATTTTCTCCCAACCAACATTAAACTTCAACAACTCAGTACCCACCTCAACGCTTCGAGCTTCAACCCAAACCGGCAACGTTACACCCTTTACAATCTTCCACCTAAACAGCGTGAACAACACTCAGGCTTAAACCAAAATTCACTGAGTATCCATATTTGACAACGACCCAAATAGAAGGAAAATCTTACCCCAAACCTACTGACAATTGTTGAACTTCGCAGAACCGAGGCGGCGCGAACCGACAGCGGTAGCTTGCAACGGACGAGGCGCGACCGCGGTTCGGCTGGCGGCGACAGATCCGAGCGACTGGAGGGCTGGCGAGCGGCGGCTCGCGACGACGGCGACAGATCCAAGCGAGTGGAGGCTGGCGAGCGGTGGTTGAATTCGAGACGATCGACGACGAAGGACGCGAGGGCGAGCGACACGACGGTCTCGGCTGGACGCTGACGCAACTACGCTCGGCGCGGCGGCGGCGGTCTTCTATCCAAGCGGCTGGCGCGGTTGCTATAGGCGAGACTTGGGGAAGGGAGTGCTGGTGCGACGCGAGGAAGGAGAAGAAGAAAAAAAGGATTTACTTTTTTTTTTGACCTTGCACGCAAACCGAGGCTACTTTTGAAAATAAATATATATTTAAATATATATTATAATAATATATATTTATATATATTATAACTTTATTAATAATAATAATTATCCTTAACAAATTATCATTAATCCTTTTTCTTCTCCCACAATAAAATCCAACAATTAAAATTCATAAACTTGAAAATTTGGGATGTTACACTCCTTCCCCCTAAAAGAAAACTTTCGTCCTCGACAGTCCTAATCTTGAAAAAGTTCTGAGTACTGAGTCCTCATCTCATCTTCTCGTTCCCACGTCGCTTCCCTAATCTGATGCTTCTGCCACAACACCTTCACCAACGCTATCTCCTTGTTGCGCAGGACTTTCACCTCATTTGCTAGTATTTGGATTGGCTTCTCTTCATAGGTTAAGTTCTCTTTCAACTGCAATGGCTCAAAATCTACCACATGAGATGGATCCATCACATACTTCCTTAACATCGAACATGAAAGACATTGTGAACTACCAAAAGAGACGGCGGCAGCGCTAACCGGTACGCCACAGGGCCTATTCGTTCCAACACCTCAAAAGGTCCGATGAAACGGGGATTTAACTTTCCCTTCCTCCCAAACCTCAACACTCCTTTCATAGGTGCCACTTTCAGAAATACCTTATCTCCTGCCTCAAATTCTAGGTCCTTACGCCTAACGTCGGCGAAACTTTTATGTCTGCTCTGGGCTGTTTGCATTCTTGCTCTGATCTTCTGGACGACTTCGTTTGTAATCTGAAGCAACTCAGGTCCCAGTAGCTTGCGTCCACCAACCTCACCCAAAACACCGGGGACCTGGAATTCTTTCCATACAAGGCCTCAAATGGCGCCATGCCAGTAGTAGCTTGGTAGCCATTATTATATGCGAACTCCATAAGGTGCAAATAAGAATCCCAACTCCTTGAAAACTCCAGCGCGCAGGTGCGTAACATATCTTCCAGAATCTGGTTCAAACGCTCCGTTTGACCATCAGATTGTGGGTGGAAAGCTGTGCTGAAATCTAACTGAGTACCCAACGCTGCTGGTAGACTCTTCCAAAAACTGGACGTGAAACGAGGGTCCCTGTCAGACACGATAGACACTGGCACCCCATGTAGCCTCACCACCTCCTTCAGATACAACTGAGCCCATTTGTTCACGGAATATGTAGGTTTCCCTGGAATAAAATGAGCTAACTTCGTGAGTCTATCCACAACTACCCATATCACCTAAAGACCCGTGGCCATTCTCGACAAACCCAGAACAAAATCCATTGACACGTTCTCCCACTTCCACTCGGGTATGCTTAGGGGTTGCAACAGACCTTCCGACTTTTGTCTTGGGGCTTTCACTTGTTGGCACACTAAGCACTTACTGACAAATTCTGCTATCTCCCTCTTCATGTTGTGCCACCAGTAGTGTCGCTTCAAGTCTTGGTACATCTTGGTGCTTCCTGAATGCACTGCAAACGGTGAGCTATGAGCTTCTGTCAACAATTCCTTCTTGAGGTCATCATCTATCGGTACACAAAGGCGTCCATGATACGACAGGCCACCCTCTGCGGAGACCATGAACTCACCACCTTGCTCTGCCTCAACCAAGTGGAGCTTCTCAACAAGATACGAATCGCTGACCTGAGCATCTATGAGTCTCTGTCTCAGAGTTGGTTGAACTGTCAGCTATGCTATGACTTCCCCTACTGCTACCGCGATTCCTGCTGGCTCGAACTCATGGCGCAATTGGATCTGCCTAGTAATTAAGGCTGCTGAGTGAACCACCTTTCTACTTAATGCATCTGCTACCACATTCGCCTTACTGGGATGATACATAATCTCGTAGTCGTAGTCTTTCACCAACTCAAGCCATCGGCGCTGTCTCATATTCAACTCCTTCTAAGTAAAGAAATATTTCAAGCTTTTGTGGTCCGTAAATATTTGTATCTTCTCGCCATACAAATAATGTCGCCAAATCTTCAGAGGAAATACCATTGCTGCTAACTCTAAGTCATGAGTGGGATAGTTTCTTTCATGAATCTTCAACTGACGGGAGGCATAAGCAATTACTTTACCCTGTTGCATCAACACACACCCCAACCCTTTCTTTAAAGCATCACTGTAAACCACGAAACTCCCTGATTCGTTTGGTACTGTGAGAACTGGTGCGGTAACCAATCTCTGCTTAAGGTCCTGGAAACTGTCTTCGCAAGCTTTACTCTAGTCAAACGAGACTCCTTTCCTGGTCAACTGAGTCAACGGGGTAGCTATTCGGGAAAAATCTTTAACGAACCGACGGTAGTAGCCTGCCAAGCCCAGAACACTGCGCACCTCGCTGACGGTTGAAGGGCGGGGCCAACTCAAAACTGCCTCAATCTTAGCTGGATCTACCGATACACCCTCCTTCGACACCACGTGTCCTAGAAAGGACACCTGGTGCAACCAGAACTCGCAGTTAGAGAACTTGGCATACAATTTGTTCGATCTCAAGGTCTCCAAGACTTTTCGCAAATGATCCTCGTGCTCCACCTCCGTTTTGGAATATATCAGAATGTCGTCAATGAAAACTATCACGAAGGTGTCTAGGAATTCCTTGAATACTCTATTCATCAAGTCCATGAATGCTGCAGGGGCATTGGTCAAACCAAACGACATCACAATGAACTCATAATGCCCATATCTGGAACGGAACGCTGTCTTTGCAATATCACTGTCCCTAATCCTCAAATGATGATACCCTGAATGAAGATCAATCTTGGAGAATACAGTCGCTCCTTGTAAGTGGTCAAATAGATCATCAATCCGAGGAAGGGGGTACTTGTTCTTGGCGGTCACCTTGTTTAACTCTCGATAGTCAATGCATAAGCGCAATGACCCATCCTTCTTCCTTACAAACAACACTGGCGCACCTCAAGGTGACACGCTCGGCCGTATAAAACCTTTGTCCAGTAGTTCTTGCAACTGAACCTTAAGCTCTTTCAACTCTGCAGGGGCCATTATGTAAGGAGCCTTCGAGATGGGAGTCATACTTGGTTCCAATTCAATGGCGAAGTCTATCTCTTGATACGATGGTAAACCTGGCAGATTCTCTGGAAAGACGTCGAGGTAATCTCTGACAACTGGCTCTAAGGTCAAGGCGACCTCAGTGTCTCTGGTATCCACTACACTAGCCAAGACACCCCAAGTCCCTTGATTAAGTAGCCTATGGGCTTTTAGGGCGGAAATCACCTTGGGCAAAACCACAGTCCCGACCCCTTTAAACTTGAAGCTGGTCCTCGTGAGAGGACTGAAAATCACCTCCTTACGGGCACAGTCAATGCTGGCATGGTTAGCAGCTAACCAATCCATGCCCAAGATAACATCAAAATCCCGCATGTCCAACACTATCAAGGTTACATCTAGCGGGTGTCCCGCTATCACTAACTGACAAGCCTTCACTCTCTCACTAGCTAACATAAGTTCTCCTGACGGAGTCGAAACTGATAACACATAATGCAGAGGTTCTAGTTCTAACATGGCTCGCCTCACAAATAAAGATGAAATGAAAGAATGCGACGAGCCTGAATCAAATAGAGCTAAAACATAATACCCCAAGATAGGGAGTGTACCTGTCACCACTGAATTAGACTTGTCTGCCTCTCGCCGAGTTGTAGTGAATACTAGGCCTTGCTGCTGCTGTTGTGGGGCGCTCGAACCCTTCTGACTAAAACCTGTAGACTGGCTCCTACTACTTGACCTGTTCCTGTTAGGGCATTTGTCAACTGAATGCCCCTCCTTTTTACAGTGAAAACAAACTCTAGAGCCAGCCAGGCATCGCCCCCAATGTCGCCTTCCACAAGTGCCACACACTGGTCGGCTCCTCTCTACCCAGCCTGCCTCTGAAGTTTGCTGCCGATAGTGTCGTAGGGGTTTGTCCGAAGGCTGGTCCTTCGGTGGTAGCTCAGATGCTTTCCTCTTCTGTCCCACAGAAACCCCCACCTCCAACTTTTTATACTCACCTCCGTCCCTGGCATCAGCTTCGATCCTTACAGCGGCATGAAGCGTTGTAGCGAAGGTTTGGGGTTCTATCACGTGCACCAACCCTCGTATTTCGCTCCTCAATCCTTGAATAAACATTTCCGTCTTGTCCTTCTCGGTGGCCACAAGTCTAGGGGCAAAATGGGACAGCTTGTTGAATTCCTGCTCGCACTCCTCCACTGTCATGCTTCCCTGCTTCAAATTCAAGAACTCTACCTGCTTACTGTGCCGGGTGTAGGCCGAAAAGTACTTTTTGTAGAAACGCTACTTAAATTGCTCCTAGGATGCAAGCCCTTCGTTCGTGTCTATAGTCTTCTCTGCTGAGCGCCACCAGATCTATGCATTGTCTGCAACATGAATACGGCACACTGAAGTTTCTGGTCGTCTGGACAATTCATATAGCGAAAAATTTTCTCAATCGACGACAACCACATTTCTGCCTTCGTAGGATCCTTTAGTGACCTATCGAAGATGCGAGGGTTATACTTCCTGAAATCCCTCAGATGTTTAGCTTCAACAGATAGGTCTTGCACATTCTGCTGTGGAACCTGCCCCTGTGGTGCTTAAGCTGGTTGGGTGGTTGCCTGCTGGAATTGGGCGAACTGAGCCATTCGCTCATCCATCATCTCTTTCATTTTTCCTAGCAACACTTCTTCCAACGCTGCTGCCATAGCTGAAAATTCTGTCGGAGTACCCGTAGGCTCACTCATACCCTCCGTTCGGCTCATGCTTCGTGTCTGCTACCACCCTGACCCTGAAGGGTCTCTAGGCGGCAGGGAATCCTCCAGCGCTGGGGGGTCCGAGCCCACGGGATTTTGCTGGGTGACTTTGACCTTTTTCTTCCCTTTGTCCTTTGGCGCCATCACCTAACAATTATCTACTACAACCCTTAGCAAACGATGCACCATAAAGAGAATGAGGGCAGCCAACATAACAATCAAACAAGTAAAGTCCCGCACACACCAAACACATAACATCTATACTTTAACTATGTAAATTTAGTTTAACGTACCTGGCGGTGACGAAGAATTCGTTATGGCCAAATGGGAGAACCTGGACTTACATTGTAAGTCAGTCTACAGAACCTAAAACTTAGGCTCCGATACCAACTGTAACGACCCGACTCCCTAGAAGTCATTACTCATGCATGCATGTATCTCACTATGACCCTTTTTGTAATTTGAAAAAAAAACAAGAAATTCATAAATTAAATATTTAAACTAAATAATTCGAAATCCCTTCCAAAAGAACATAAAACTAAATCTGATCGGGGTACCCCTAACCAACAAACTAAAGCAAAACAGCTAACGAATAAAATGAATAAACGAATAAATTCACCAGTAAAAAAAGAAAACAAACTGGACAACTTATTTAAGGAAAACATGAACAAATGAAATGCGGAGGCCTTCTTGTGTCCCTATTTGGCCCGGTCACGGATTCTGTCTGTCGCCCGCCGGCCCATTCTTGCCTTTACCTGAAATTAATAAAATGCAACTGAGTGAGTATAAAACTCAGTAAGTAGTCCCACTGTTGGGATTTCTAGGTGTATAGGCCAACTGCCCCATCATCATGCCTAGCGGCCGGAGGGCATGCCGTCAATGCTGGAGTGTGAGCCTGATGACCCACATCAGTGAACATGGAGGTGAACCCGTCGGTCCACTCATGTCTAGTGGCCTGATAGCACACCATCGAAACTGGAGGTGAATCTGACGATTCACTAACAAATAGCATGGGACAAATGAACGTTGGCATCAGGTTCAATTATACATACGCATACATCATTAGTAAATTCTCAACAGCTGTGGAGGTCATAAACATGCCAGTAGTCTGATAAATCATATACATGCAGTAGCCAGATAAATCATAAACATGCCAGTAGCTAGAAACATGTACGCTAAAACTTATGGCAGAATAATACTGTGAAGCGGTGGCCTGGCCTGAAGGCCAGCCCAGCAGTAGAATCACTTACCTCAATAATACGAAGTCAGTAACAACCACGTAGGAGCCTTGCCCAAACTCCAGTCCTAATACCAAAAACCCAAATTATACAGTCAAACAGAGAAATTTTCTCCCAACCAACATTAAACTTCAACAACTTAGTACCCACCTCAACGGTTCGAGCTTCAACCCAAACCGGCAACGGTTACACCCTTTACAGTCTTCCATTTCGCGGTCCAATCTTATACACGTCTCACATGTATAGGATATCCCCACTCACATGTCTCCACATGAACGTTTATAAGGATAAAAACGTTTATTACATTTTACAACACTTGTAACAATCACAAAGCGAGTTGTATCCGTAGTGTTACCAGGATAAGGTACCCAACCTTATCCATCTACTACAGACCATTAAGGTTATCACTTAAACATGATCCCTTATATGTCTCCACATACATGTTTAAGTTAGAGCTAAAACCTAGGATCTTTGTTTATTGGTTTTAGGTTAATGCAACTAAATGTCAAATAAAATAGCACTTATTTTATTAAATAAATAATTTGTTTGTACTATATAAGTTTACAAACTATAAGACCACGAGATTTAGGGCATCAACTCCAACAATCTTCCACTTGTCGTAAAGCTAGTGGGGAATACAAAGTAAAGATAAAATACAGTACAAAAACAATAAACTAGGGCACAAAACCCAGTAAATCCTCCCACTTGCCCTAAACTAGATGAAGCATGTCTCATAGACATAGACTTTCCAGGTGATCCTGTTGTGCTAAAAGTAATTATGCTATATGTGTGCTCAGTGATATCTTGCTTATCATGCACTAATGTCAAGTTTTTCCTAATATTAGCCCAAGTATAAACCAATACTAAGATGTCTCTGTGAGGATCGAGGTCGAACACGAGGATTTTGTAGCTATTATGATGAGTTAAATGCTTAACTCGTGGTGTTTTATGAAATAAAATGTTGGCAAACAAGTATTGAACAGTAAAGTAGTAAAATAAGATACGAACTGGGAATCAGTGAGATGTTGTGCAAACATAAGAAGTGTTGGTTTTGTGAATGGAGAAAAGAGAGTTGGAGAAAACCTTTCATCAATCGGTTGACTTCTTGCTTAGTTTCATGGTTCATGCTCTTAAACTCAAGTAGTTCTTATCTCTTGGTAAATGTGTCATATAAATCACATGTCTATGATGCATGCTTGTTTAGTTGAACCTAAGATTTCTCCTATGTCTAGGAATATTCCTTAGTTACCTTGATGAGATCCATAGTTACTTGCTCTCTCAAGTAGTTAACTGTTTCTACTTAAATCGGGTCGTCAAGGGGATTTAAGTAATGAAGAATAAAACACATCAATATAAACGAACCGAAAATTAAAATCAAACTCTTAAGATTGTTGAGTATTTTTCTCCAACCCTTCAAGTGATTTAGCTACTCATGCTTGATAGTGAAAAGAACATAAAGATGGAAGGCAAGGAGTGATTCATGATGTGAGAAATATATATTAATAAGAATAATGATTTAGTTCATACAAAGATAACAAAGCAGCCAAATACACTTAAAGATCTAAAAGAAAGAATGGAAAGTTAAGAAATGTGAAGTTGGCTACGACAGTGTCCTGCTCGCCGACAGAGATGGTGACTTCTCTTGTATTGACGAAGGAGAAGAAAAGGAGGGTCCAACTTCTCTCTCGAGGTTGAAGCTTACTGGCTCTAAAATGGTGATGGCAAAGGTGCACTCCGCTGTCGCTGAGAGGGGAAGAATGAAGGATGGCTAATTGATTTCTGAGCTCTTCTGTAGCCCAAAAATGTCTCTAACTATCTAACCCTTTTTGATTTGTTGCTTTAGCTGGTTTTTATAGCCTCAAGGATGTACTTTCATGATGTCATCATGTAAGGCTCTGACGTAGAGGATAAGGCTTCGCGTTTGTCAATCGTCATCTCTGACCAGGTAGGTTGTCGTTGTTACGCGGATCAGATGACAAGATAGCACACTGAACTGAAGCCCATCTTATTGTTGAAGCCCACATACTGTAGCCCAAACCATTGATATATTAGTTTCTGTATTGTATAATTCAGTTGATTATGTAAAAAACTTTTGTTAATTCTCCAACTTTATAAATACGTGTAATCTTCAAGTGTTAAGATTCATTGAAAGAGAATTAATGAAATCAGTTGAATTCATTATGAATTTCTTGATGGTATCAGAGCCATAACATCTAACGACCTCTTAAAAAAAAACACTTCTCTCTCAATTATACCATGAAATCCTCAGACTCAGAAGAAATCTCAATAATAAATCCAAGGAGAAAGATTTCGATAGTAAAGCTCTCAAATACAAATTTCCTTCTATGGAGATTACAGATTGTTGCAACCCTAGAAGGAAACGGACTGGAAGATCACATTTATGGAGAAAAGCCGATACCTATTAAGACCTTGAAGACTACTCTGAATAATGTCACTATCGAGAAAGAAAATCCAGCTTACAACCAATGGAGAAGACAAGATCGTTTGATATTCTCGTGGTTACTGGGCTCTATAAATGAAGAAATTCTTGGAGATCTTCTTCACTATACAACTTCAATAGAGATCTGAAAAAATCTACAAGAAATGCTTGCCACAAAGAATCTAGCTAAAGTTATGCATATCAAGACAGAATTACAGAATATACGTAAAGGAGACCTTTCTATCAAAGAATATTTGTGGAAATTGAAGAATCTTGTTGATCGATTAAATGCCTCAGGTAAACCTATTTCAACTGAATATCACATTCTCCATGTACTTCTGGATTGGGTGTTGAATATGACTCTGTTGTATCTGTAATTACTTCACAAAAGAACTCATTTGATCTACAAGAAATTACTTCTCTTCTTTTATCTCAAGAAAGTAGATTAGAAAAAGAGAAGATAATCTCAAACACAACTTCTCTACCATTTGTCAATCTTGCTTTTCAAGGAAAACATGGAAGAAATAATGGAGAGATAAACAGAAACATGAACTTCAATGACAATAGAAACAAGAATTCAAAAGGGAAAAAAAAAATTGGAACAAGAACAATAGAGTTCAATATCAAATTTGCACTAAGATGGGTCATACTGCCAAGAAATGTTATTTCAGAGTTTTAGGACAATATTTAGGCCCAACAAAGCAATCAAATACCAATCCAACGACACTAATGGCTTCTTCAACAGATCTTAACAGAGATACCAACTGGTATCCGGATTCAGGTGCAACTAATCATATTACAAATGATCTAACTAATCTGACACTAAGCACTAAAGTCTCAGGAGGACAACAAATTCAAGTAACTAATGGTTCAAGTTTGCCCATTTCTCATCTTATTTCTTCTTCTTTTAAGACTCCCAATCGATTATTTTATCTTTGAAACATGCTTCATGTACCCTCTATCACAAAAAATTTACTCAGTCAGTTAGTTTGTCCTTGATAATAACGTCTTTTTTGAATTTCATTATTCTTTTTGTCTTGTGAAGGATCAAACAACCAAATCTATTCTTCTTCAAGGACTACTTTATGAAGGCTTGTACTCTTTTAAAGTGGATAAATCTTCATCCCATTCCAAATGTTCTCATTTGGAGAACATCACTTCCACCTCAAAGCAACCTATACCTACTAAAGTTTCAAATTCTACTTGTCTCTCTGCTTTTTCAAATACTGTATTTTTCATTGATATTTTACATCAGAGACTAGGTCACCATCTTTATCTGTTGTAAAACATATAGCCAAAAGTTGTACCCAAACAAATATTCTCAATAATAAACAACTATCTTTTTGTCAAGCCTATGCATTTGGTAAAAGTCATGCTTTACCTTTTCATTTATCTTCAACTACATTTACTGCACCTCTTTAATTAGTAGTATCTGATTTATGGGGACATCTCACAAAATATCCAAAAATGGATTCAAATATTACATAAGCTTCATTGATGTATATTCTATATATACTTGGATATACTTTCTAAAAGCCAAATTCAGCCTTTAAAATCTTTAAGACCTAAGTTGAAAAACTTCTAAACACATCAATAATTCGTTTCCAATCTGATGGGGGTGGTGAATTCAAAATCTTCTCTTCCTTTCTTCAAACTCATGGCATTGAACATCGATTTTCTTGTCCATATACCTCTCAACAAAATGGCATTGCTGAAAGAAAACACCGCCACATTGTTGACATTGGTCTCACTCTCTTTTCCCAATTACATATGCCTCTGGAATGCTGGGATGAAGCTTTCTCCACAGTTGTTTATCTCACTAATAGGCTTCCTTCACCAAATCTTCATGATGTAAGTCCTTTACAAATTCTATTAAAAAAAACCCCAGACTGTTCTTTCCTAAAAGTATTTGGTTGCCTATGTTTCCCTTACCTACGTTCATATAATAATCATAAACTTGAATTTAGATCCACTCCTTGTACTTTTCTTGGTTATAGTAACCAACACAAAAGCTATAAATGTCTTTCTTCCAATAGAAGATTGTACATCTCAAGACATGTGAGATTTAATGAAGAAACTTTTCCTTTTTTCCAAAAGCCAGCCGATAAACCAACCTATTATCCAAAGGACAATCCAACTACCCATATCTTTTCACATATACCAACACCAAAATCTTCCAATCCTAATTATCTTTTGGATATCTCACCTAACTCTTCACATCAATCTCTCAACCACACTTTACCTCAGCCATCTCTTTCTCCCATCCAAAACTCATCCTCGACAACTGAACCATTGGCCATTGATAACATTGTTACTCCTACAGCCATGCTGTCTGAAAATTGTCCTATTACTGAAGTTATGACTGAAGCTGCAACTACTGACTCTCAAAAGTACCCATTAGTTGGAATTCATACCAACTCATATAATGAAGTAAATGTTGAGAGTACATATAACATATCTTCTCCTTATTTGATCTCAAGACATCTTATGATAACAAGAGCAAAGAAGGGTATTTTCAAGCCTAAAGTCTTTTTGCTAGATTACAAAGAAGCTAAACCACCGAATACTAAAGAAGCATTGAAACATGACCACTGGAAAAATGCATTGAAGGAAGAATTTGAAGCCTTAATCAGAAATGAAACTTGGAGTCTTATACGTTGACCTGCGGATAGTAAAATTGTCGATTGCAAATGGGTATACAAAATTAAAAGGAATTCAGATGGCTCAATTTCAAGGTACAAGGCTCATTTAGTAGCCAAAGGTTTTCATCAGACAGTTGATATCAATTATACTGAGACCTTTAGCCTTGTTGTGAAATTTGTAACTATTAGAGTACTTTTTACATTTGCTCTTTACAATGGATGGAAGTTGAGGCAAGTTGACATCAACAATGCATTCCTTCATAGTTTATTATGATAAACAGTTTATATGGAGCAACCAATTGGTTTTATTAAAGAATCAAATGCCAAATATGTTTGTAAGTTGAATAAAGCTTTGTGGTCTTAAACAAGCACCACGAGCTTCGTTTGAAAGACTTAGTTCATTTCTTTGCTCTTTGGAATTTTCTTGTTCGACTGATCCCTCATTATTATATAGATTTACTAAGACTGAAACATGTTATATACTGATCTATGTTGATGATATAGTAATAACCAGCAGCTTAGAAATATTAACTCGAAAAATTATAGACTTGTTGAATGGAAAGTTCTCTCTGAAGGATCTTAGAAACTTGACCTATTTTTTGGGTATTGAAGTATCCTATCCTACAATTGGAGGTCTATTTTTGTCTCATAGGAAATACACTATTGATCTTCTTCACAAAGCTCAGATGTTTGAAGCCAACAGTATTTCAACCCCAACTATAAGTTCTCTTACAATATCAGCTACTCAAGGTGATAAATTTCAAGATCCCTTTCTACATAGAAGTATTGTAGGAGCTCTTCAATACATTACTTTGACAAGAACTGAGATTTCTTTCTGTGTGAATAAAGCCTGGCAATTTATGCATGCTTCTACAACTCTTCATTGGCAATATGTTAAAAGGATACTAAGATATCTCAAAGGAACACTTGATTCTGGACTATATTTACAAGGACCAACTTCTCTTGATATAGTTGGTTTTACAAATGCTGATTGGGCATCAGATCTAGATGATAGAAAATCGACCTTTAGTATTTGTATTCTCTTTGGAAATAATCCAGTTGTATGGGGATCTAAAAAACAATCTATTATTTCAAGATCAAGCACAAAAGCCGAATATAGAGCCTTAGCTTTTGGAGCTGCAGAAATCTTATGGTTGAAATCTCTACTTAATGAGTTGAAAATTTGTGTAAAACAAGCTCCAATAATCTAGTGTGATAATCTTAGTGTTGTCCATCTCAGAGCAAATCCAATACTTCACTCAAAGACTAAACATGTAGAAATTGATATCTACTTTGTTCGTGATCTTGTCTTAGCAAAGAAAATTGACATTTGACATCTTCCATCTTTAGCATAGATAGCTGATATCTTTACAAAAGTAACTTCTACTCAAGCTATTCTAGGACTTCGTTCCAAGCTCAATGTTATTCCAGTTGCATCCATTGGCTTGAGGGGGGATGTCAAGATAGCACAATGAACTGAAGCCCATCTTATTGTTGAAGCCCACATACTGAAGCCTAAACCATTGATATATTAGTTTCTGTATTGTATAATTCAGTTGATTCTGTAACAAACTTTTGTTACTTCTCCAGCTCTATAAATACGTGTAATCCTTGTTGTTAAGATTCGTTGAGAGAGAATTAATGAAATCAATTGAATTTATTCTAAATTTCTTGATCAGAGGGCCGGAAATCCTCTTTGTCTCCAGCTGTCAAGATCAGATTTTCTGAGGTTCAAGGATTTGTCTTTTAGTGCCATGCGTTCGAGGTATGCGTTTCTAATATAATTCGATGCATGTGTTGAACCTTGTGTTTTCCTGCAAAGTTGGGCGTTTAAAGAGATTAAATCACAAATTATTCTTTCTTAAGCCTATATTCATGCTTGCACGCATATGAAGTATTTATCATGAAATTAAGCATAAGATGATGCATTTTTCAATATTCTTTTGCAATTATTCTAAGAAAAGAGAAGCAATAACTTGTATTTCTGCATGTTATCAGACCCTCAAACCCTTCAGCCGTGAGAGCCTTTGGAAATGGATCAGCAACATTGTGCTCCGAAGTGATCTTTGTGACGATCACGTCTCCTCGATGTAGAATCTCCCATATGAGGTGATACTTTCACTCTATGTGCTTTCCACATTTGTGGCTTCTAGGTTCCCTGGAATTCGCCACAACACCATTATTATCACAATAAAGGGTGATAGGCAATGACATGTCTGCAACAACTTCCCGATCAGTCAAGAATTTCCTAAGCCATACAACCACTTTGGCAGCTTCACAAGCCGCTACATACTCTGCCTCCATGGTAAAGTCAGCAATGCAACCTTGCTTCGTGCTTCTCTATACTACAGCTCCTCTGTTAAGAGTGAACACTGATCCTGAAGTGGATTTTCTAGAATCCCTATTTTTGGTCATTGGAATTGGGCCTCAATGTAGATTCTAAATCTTGAGTTTTGTTATAGGTTTGATTTTGGGTTTAAGGAATTTATATGATTTAATTGTTGACCTTTTGAGCTTAATCTTGAGGTAAGTAATCTTATTATTGGAATCGCCTTCATGTTGGGCGATACAACTAGAAACTTATTGTTGGTTTTTTGAGACCATTTATATGTTTTGCATGTGATTTATATGATGTAAGATGTTATATGAGCATGATAGTGTTTGTGTGATATAAGTTATGATTCCATGTTATTGAACCTTTATGTATATTGCCAATTATGTATGTTAATGATAATTACTCTTCTATCCATAGCTGTGTAGTCACTAGAGTTTTGTGTTTCCTACGGGATTCACTAGAGATTTGTGTTTCCTACAGGATTCACCAGAGGTTTGTGTTTCCTTTGGAATTCACCAGAGGTTTGTTTATCCTTCGAGATTCATTGAGGTTTGTGTCTCATTTGGGATTCACTAGAGGTGGTTGCTACAACTCACCTACGGTAGGACGAGTTTAATTAATCACTCAGATAGTTATAAATATTAAATTAAAGTATGCATGATCTACTAGTATGTTGAATTTAAAGGACATAAATGCATAGCCTGACCCCGGCAATGAGGTTACTTACTAAGCATCTTTATACTTACCCTTTTCTTATGATGTTTTTCAGGTAAGAGAAAGGATGCACTGACGCATGACAAGAAGAATATGTGATCGTGCCAAGGGACCAGAATAACTTCAACATAATTTTCATGTTTTTTTTAAAAAAGCCAGTCTATGTCGTCTAGGTTTTATTTTTTTTTTTATCAAATTTTCAACGTCTCTATTACTTTAGTTTTCTAACAATTTGTGTTCTTTAACTATTTTGAGTTTCTTTATAAATTTAAGGGTACCCTAATTAGGGATTTTCAGCTATTTTGAATTTGTGAAATTTATTTAATTTATAAAGTTCGTTTGATTTTTTAGTTAAATTCATGAAATAGAGTCATTTGGGATATACACACGCATATAGTGATGACCTAGTACAAGTCCTAAGAAGTTGAGTCGTTACAATTGGTATCAGAGCCTAAGTTTTAAGTTCTGTAGACTGACTTACTATATAAGTCCAAATTATTCCATTTGGCTAGTAACAGATTCTTAATCATTGCCAGGTATGTCCTTTAAGTAAAGTTTCTAGAATTGTATGTGAACGACTTTATCTAATTCATAGGTATGATTGGCATGTTTTCTTGACAAAAATTTGACCTAGATTATGTGCAACTGTTTGGAGATTGTACATCGAGGAAGAGAAGGTAGAGGGGGTAGAGGAGGCAGAAATAATAGAGGGGGACTTCAAAACCGTCAAGTGCAAGACCTTGCAACCTAGGACCCTTAGGTTAAAGGTCCTCAAAATCAGAACTCTCAGTTGCCAGACCCCCTTGCACCTCAAGATCCCCTGCAGCCACAGGACCCCTCTGGGTCTAGAGGATAGGGACTTAGAACGAGAAGTAGGAATCACAATGTACTGGTGCCCGCTCAAGCACCTATACCACTAGTCGTCCCCACCGAGTATGTTGCAATGGTCACGACAATAGGAAAGGTTGTTACAGCGGCTGTGATCGGGGAGATGAAAGACATGATAGCAGATCAAATAGCCCAGCACATCTAGTTTCAGCAAGTACCACCCCAACAAGTCCCGATGCCTCCAATTTGGGTCCAAAATCAGAACTTGCAAGATATGTTTTTTGAAGTAAGATGCCTGCGAGATTTTAAGAAGTACATTCCATGCAGACAATATTTAAATATATGAGATGCTCGGAGGATTAAAAGGGGCAGTATGTCGTCTTTATGTTGACAGATAGAGCAAAGATCTGGTAGCAAACAGTCGAGAGGATGATAGGTGTCGATGCCGAACTGGTCATGTGGCAGCAGTTTAAGAAGCGCTTTTACGAGAAAAATTTCTCTGCCAACTTGAGGTATCTCAAGGAGAAGGAATTTATGGACTTGGTGCAGTGTAGCATGACTGTAGAGGAGTACGACCAAAAATTCAAACGGCTGTCCCATTTTGCCCCTACTATGGTTGCCATGAAGGCAGAAAGAACAAAGAGGTTTGTCCAAGGGCTGAGAAAGGGGGTGCGAGGCTTGGTGTGAGCCTTTAAACCAACCACTCAAGCAGAAGCCCTTTTTCTTAGCAAGTGAGTTAGATTTTTCATTCGAGGTTGAGAGGCTAAAATCTTTTCGAGAAGGATCCTCTTCGGGCTAGAAGAGGAAGGTAGTTCAAAAAGCTTCAAAACTGCCGCCAAAGAGTCGGAGTTCAGACAGGCCAATACAACATCACAATCAAACCTCTTTAGGATCAGGTTTGGTAGAGCGAGAAAAATCAGTTTGCACTTCTTATGGGAGACAACACTGTGGGCATTGTCTTGCTGGCACATGAGTTTGTTTTCGGTGTTGCCAGGGAGGGATATGTATGATAGATGCCCCTAAAGGGGTACGTCGAATAATAAAGGCCAACGCGCGAGCTCGTTTCAAGGGGTTCTAATAAGTCACAACAACAGTAACAGCAGGACGAAGTGTTTACTACGACTTGACGAGAGGCAGATAAGTCCAATATAGTAGTGACAAGTACATTCCCTATATTGGGGCATTCATTTATTTCATCTTTATTTGTGAAGCGAGCCATATTAGAACTAGAGCCATGTTTGGAGAATGAATGTTAGCAAATGAAAGAGTAAAAACATATCAGATAGAAATAGGAAACCATACTCTAGATGTAATGTTGATGTATTAGACATGTGTGACTTCAATGTTATACTAGGCATGGATTGGTTGGCTGCTAACCATGCCAGTATAGGTTGTTCCCGTAAGGAGGTAGTTTTCAGTCCTCCTATAAAAGCTAGTTTCAAGTTTAAGGGGCTCAGGACCGTGGTGCTACCCAAAGTGATTTCAGCAGTGAAAATCAGTAAGTTACGTAACCAAGTTACCTGGAGTATCTTGGCTAGTGTGGTTGACACCAGGGAAGTTGAGGTCGCCCTGACTTCAGAGCCAGTGGTGAGAAAGTATCCAGATATTTTTTTAGAGGATCTCCCTGTTTGCTGCCGTATCGGGAGATAAGACTTCGCTATCAAGTTGGAATCGGGCACAACTCTCATTTTAAAGGCTTCGTATAGAATGGCACCATCAGAATTGAAGGAACTCAAGACTCAGTTGCAAGAGTTGCTTGGCAAGGTTTCATACGTCCAATTAAGTGTGTCACCTTGGGGAGTGCCTGTGCTGTTCGTGAAAAAGAAGGATGGTTCGTTGCGCCTATGCATAGATTATAGAGAATTAAACAAGTTAACCATCAAGAACAAGTATCCTCTAACTAGGATTGATGACTTGTTTCATAGATTATAGAGAATTAAACAAGTTAACCATCAAGAACAAGTATCCTCTAACTAGGATTGATGACTTGTTTGACCAGTTGCAGGGAAACACAACTTTCTCCAAGATTGAACTTCGATCAGGTTATCATTAGCTAAGGATTAAGGATAGCGATATTCCTAAGACAACATTTCGTTTAAGATATGGACATTATGAGTTCATTATGATGTCGTTTGGCTTGACTGATGCTCTCGTAGTATTTTTGGACTTGATGAAATAGGTGTTCAAGGATTTGCTTGACACTTTCGTTATAGTTTTTATTGATGACATCTTGGTTTATTCCAAGACCAAGGCAGAGCACGAGGAGCACTTATGAAAAATTCTGGAGACTCTGAGGTCGAACAAGTTGTATGCCAAATTCTCCAAGTGTGAATTTTGGCTACGTCAGGTGTCCTTTTTGGGGCATGTGGTGTCAAAGGAGGAATTGACTCAGTTGACAAAGAAATGAGCTTTTTTTGTTTGGAGTGAAGCTTGTGAGGATAGTTTTTGAGATCTTAACGTCGGTTTGTCAAGGACTTTTCTCGCGTTGTCACTCCTTTGACTCAGTGCCAGCTAAAGACTCATGAACGAAACTATCCTACACATGATTTGGAGTTAGCAACGGTGTTTTTTGCTTCGAAGATCTTGAGACATTATTTATATGGAGAGAAGATACAGATATTCATAGATCATAAAAGTTTAAAGTACTTCTCTTCTTCTTAGAAGGAGTTGAACATGAGATAGCGCAAATGGTTAGAGTTAGTGGATCACAACCAAAGTAGAACACCAACTAAAGGGTAAACAAGGAATTGAAAGAAAACTCGCCAATACTTTCATACATAAGAGATCTACGTTTGAGAAATAAAAGAACGAAAAATATCACCCAGTTTTACAGGTTCTGTTTATCATTGATTACGGACATACCAGAGCTCAAAACAACGATCCAACCGATATTGTACCCCTACAATGCATATTTTAAACTGACATTAAAACCCAAATTTGTACTAGTGTTTTGGTTGGATAGCTCAGGTTGTTCGGGTTGTCGGGTCATTTGAAAACCCCTAAATGAAATAATATTTCTCCATTCTTTTTTAAGATTTATTTTTCACAATAATAATCAAAACAATCTTCCTTTTACAACTCATTTGGCTATCTTTCTTTAAACCAATTTGTACTATTTCACTATTTCCCAATTTTCTTCTCAACTTTTCCCTTCTATTCTTTTTTTTTTTTTTTTTTGGATAAACTATATTTTGGTCTATAAATTTAAAGTTGATGTGTATGTGGTTCATGAAGTTTCAAAACAAACACTTTAGTCTCAAGGTTTGAAAATAGTTTTACGTGGTCCTTAAAGTTCATTTAACAGTTAATTGACTAAAGGTAAAATGATGGGCCGTTAAAATTACCAATTGTAATTCTAATCGTTTGCTTATGTTTCTACAATTAGTTGAAGCATGGTATTGAATGATTGGAGAGGGATTAGAGGAGGAGAGGAAGAGAATTTGATTTGAAGTTTGAGACTAAGATTTGGCATAATTCTACCATTGGAGGAAGCTTTTTACAAACTCTTTCTATGTATGGTTATGAGATGCTTGGAATCAGCCATGTAAACAAGGGATGGTTTTAATTACCTTTCATTCCTTTCTTGGTGGCAATGTTGACAATGAAAAAGGCAATGGCGGAGACTTTAGAAAGTTCACCAGAGGGTTTGAACAAAAAAAGTACACCCGAGTTTTTGTTACTAGGAATTTGACAGCCCCACTCATAGAAATGGAAAAATTCGAGTGATCAAATTTCAAAAATACATATAGCATGTAGGGATATTAAAGTTGACTTAGGGTGGATGAAGAAGAGTCAAAGAACAAGAGGAAGGCAACCTCAATAAAAAAAAATCAAATTACAAATTAGCCATCTAATTTAACCACATAATTTTACATTTAGCGACAATTTAGAACAACTTTTCAAATTTTGGGGGCTAAACTGTTTGCTTTGAAACTTTAGAAACCAAATACACATCAACTTCAAACTTTAGGGACTAAAAGTATATATTGGTCTTTTTATTTATTTTTTCTACCCAACCTTTTAGGTGAATATCAACCACTTAAAATAATAAACTACCTTTAGAAGAAGTTATTAGTGTTAGTGTATAGATGTGAGATTGAAGAATTGAATTGAATTGTTATAATTTTGTGAACATAAACTTGGAAATAAAGTTCTCTTATAGAGAAATAAAATCATATATTATTTATGTGTATTATAGGAAAATACATTTATTCCAATCTATTTGCTATGTATGTGGATCTAAATAGGGGGCAGGGAATAGGTTAATTTTCCTTCAATCTTCAAGGAGTTGTCTTTTCTTCTCCCAAATATTCAGGAAAGGCTTTGTCAAGAAATTTCTTTTCGGATCCTGGGTGGCAAAAACATAGGTTGAGCTTGCACTCACAGTCCCATGGATCAGAACAATCAATACGACTTTTGCATGGAATATTTACAACATTTCTGGCATCTAACACGAACAATGTCTCTGAAATAGTTTAGTTGTTAATTGTCATAGAATAAGATATCTATTGCAAAAAGAGAAATAATATTGGATATAATTAATTAAAATTAATTTATATACCGGAGGCAATGAAGACCATCAGGACCAAGATTGCAAACTTTGTCGAGGACTTCTCCATATCCAATCTCTAGTGGGTGAGTATTAGATAATTTGGATGCTTTTATATTTGTTTGTGTGTTTTTGCATGAATAATAGACGATAATTTATAATCAAATAGTGTACCTTAAAATGGTAGAAAATATATCATGCAATAAAAGATGAATTTTGTTGCACAATGTAAATTTGTGGTTGACCTAATATAATAGTAAATTTAATGTATATGCATTATGGAGAAATGATGTATATGTATATATATGTTATGAAAGTTTTTCCTATAATTTTATCTTCTTTCTTTACATCTTAGTATATATAGAAAATAAGAATGTAGCCATTGAAGTCTAATATTTCTTTTAGGTAGGTCATTAATTTGAAAATTTATATATTTTTTATTTTAATATTTTGTATACATACATGGCTTTCTATATGTTGCTTTTTACCTAAAAAATATTAAACTGCATAAATTCATAAACAATTTATGGAAATCCCATATCATTTTCTTCAAAAACAATACATAATCTTAAATGCCAAAACCATACATAATCATAAATGTCATAAAATTCTCAACTTTATTAATATAGTGAAAATGTTCAGTAAAATAAGTCAGTCACACAAAACTATCATTGTTGAACTTTTGATCATATATTAATCTAATTTCTGCCCAATATGAAATTGCAATAGACATATGAGTAACCATTCTCTCACAAAGATATTAGAAAATTAAATACCAACTCGACATCAATCAAACAAATTTGTCAATCTCTTTCACTTTATCCGAACTTCAAATTAGACTTGTCTCTCAATTTATTGCCAAAGTTCATTTTGTCTTTTTTCTCCAATTAAATTAGGGGTGTACATGGGTTGGGTTGAATGTGTTTTTTGGATCAACCCGGAAATTTAGGTTTGTTGGGTTGGTAACCCAAAAGACCCAAATAAAGTCTCCCACCCAACCTAACCCAACCCTTAAAATTTAGGTTGGGTTGTGGGTTTATAACATTCTTTTCTCTTTTTAATTTAAAACATAAATTTATCTACAACACATATGACTAATAACTAAAATCTCTTAAAATTAAAATATTAAATACCAAATATCTATATGATATTCATTACAAAATTTAGACAAAGACAAACATCATAACAATTCTAAAGGAAAAAAATATTCAAAATTCACAAATTCTTAAATCTAGAGTAATAAAAATTTAAACAAGGAGATATATATATATATATATATATATATATATAGTAGAATTTTTTTTTTAAAAAAGGAAACTATTTACACAAAATAGCAAAATTTTTAGATAGTTGTGATAGACACTAATAGAAGTCTATCAGGGTCTATCAGTGATATAAATGATAGAAGTCTATCATTGATAGATGCTGATAGAAGTCTATTAATGTCTATTAGTGATTTTTTTGCTATTTTTTTTGTAAATAGTTCGATATTTTTTCTATTTGTAAAAATTTTCCATATATATATATAAACATATATGTAAGTCGGGTTGGGTTTGGTCAACCCAAATTCTTTTTTATCCAATCCGCGACCCAACCAAATCCAAGAAAAATAGAAAAAGTTTAACCTTACATTTTGAGATGGATAGTTCGGGTTGTCAGGTCATTTGAACACCCTTGAATTAAATAATACTTCAAAAAATTACTATAAACAGACAAAATATTAAACTATTTACAAATATAGAAAAATTCCACTGTTTATCAGTGTTGGTTGTGGAATGTATGTGTTAATCATGCGCTATGTGTGACCAGTTTTCCCTACTTTTAGCCCAAGTATAAACTAAAGGTAAGATGTCTTGGTGAGAATCAAGGTTGAACACGAGATTTTTCGCTAATTATGTTGTGTGAAGAAATGTCTAACTTCCAGTGGTTTACCAAATAATGTGAAGTTGTTGTTGTGTAGAAAGTAAACAAGAAAGCAATAAGTGAAGTGAAATAGTGGGTGTGAGTGGAAGAAGTTAGATGCAAGCTAATGAAGTTGAAGGTGTTCAAATGGAGAAAAGAGGGTTGGGAAAAACTTTTCATCAATCAGTCGAGTTCAAACTTAGTTGCTTGGTTTATGCTCCTAATCTCAAATGAATCTTACCTTTCAATAGTGGAGCCACGTTAATCATATGTCTATGATGCATGCTAAATTAGTTGAGCCTAAGAATGCTCCTATGTCTAGGAAAGTTTCTTGGTTATGTTGATGAGTTCCACAGTCACTTACTTTCTCAAGTAGTTAACTATTTCTACTTAAATCAAGTTGTCAAGTGGATTGAAGCAATTAGATAAAAATACATCAACATAAATGAACCATGAACTAAGCTTAAACTTTCGAGATTAAAGATTGTTTTTTCCCAACCGTTCAAGTGATTTAGCTACTTATGGATGATGGTGAAATCAAAATAAAGATGGAAGACAAGATCTGAGTCATGATATGAGATATATTAATAGTAGAAATTGTTGAGTTCATACAAGGATAGAATGAATGGCAAAATACAACTTGAAAGTGTAAAATAAAAGAAGGAAAGGTGTAGAAAATGATGTTGTCGGCGACAGTGTCCTTTCGCCGTCAGGGTGGTGACTCCGAATAGCTTGCTTGTGGGGGTGGAGGAGATGGAGGTGACCACCCAACTACTTTTTCGAGGTTGAAGTTAACTTGGTCTCCAATGGTGATGAAGCAAGAACCTCAACTTTCGCTGTGAGTGAAGGTGTATGTCTCTGTGTGTCTAACTTCTTTTTTTCCATGTCTTCAACTAGTTATTTTAGCCTCAAAAGTGTACTATCTTGACGTCACATAGTTAGACTCTAACATAGAGGATAAGATCATGAATTTGTCAATCGTCATCTCTGACCGGTAGTTGGTCGATTGCAGAAATGCGATGCGGATTAGAGGGCAGAAACTCCTCTTTTGTCTCCAGCTACAAATGTCAGATATCTCGAGGTTCATAATTTTGTCTTTTACCGCTATCCGTTTGAGGGATGTGTTCCTGAGACAGCTCGACGCATGCGTTGAACTTTGTATTTTCCTGCAAAATTGGGCGTTCAAAGATATCAGATTTCAAAATAATCTTTTCTAAGTCTTTGCTCATGCTTGCATGCACATGAAGTATTTATCATAAATTTATACTAAAGATGATGCATTTTTCATTAAACTTTCTCAATTGTCCTAAGAAAAGAGAAACAATAACTTGTATTTCTACAAATTATGAATCGGCAATAGACCGCAATAGAATTATTTCACATGAGTGATAGATTTCTATTACTGTCTATCGCTCAAATGATATAATTCTATCGCAGTCTATCACTGATAAAGAGTAAAATTTCTATATTTGTAAATAGTTTGACTCATTTTTCTATATTTGAAAATAGCTCTAATACTTCTCCCTTCTCTTTTAAGTTTTATTTTTTCCAATAAAAACAATCTTCCTTTTACAACCCATTTGGTTATCTTCCAACCATTTTGTACTGTTTTACTATTTCCTGATTTTCTTCTCAACTTTTCCCTTCACATTTTTTTTGGGATAAACTACATTTTTGTTCTCTGAAATTTAAAGTTGATGTGTATGTGGTTCATGAAGTTTCACAATAAACACTTTAGTCTCGAGTTGAAAATAGTTTTACATGGTCCCTAAAGCTCATTTGACAGTTAATTGACTGTGTTCACACGAGGTTTCCGGAGAAACGTGTTTCGTGGAGTTGAACTTGTGTTTATGTAAATTTGATGCGGATGTGGTTCGATCTCTAGTACTTGATCCTCCGATTCTCTCTCAACTGTACGCGTTTGCTTGATGTAGGGAAGCAGAGCGCGTGGATGTTCTTGAAGTTGAACTTAGTCTTCAAGCGTGATTCAGCTTCAAGAGTTAGGGAGTCTTCTGATTGTAGGGAGAATTCTCTCTAGGCTCTCTGAGTGTAAATTTTCTAAACCTTGTAAATGAAAGAGAACTCCTCTATTTATAGGGTTCTCAGGTGGCTTTATAGGCTTGAGCTTGATTGGTTCATGGACCCGGCCCATTGGACCCAACTAATTGGATTTGGGTCTTTGGGCCAAATTAAGTCTATTTTTGGGCTTAATTAAATTTTAACCTAAACATTAATAATTAATTAACAAAAAAAATAATTAATTTGATCCAACAATGAGGACGGAAACACGTGACATCATTAGTATTTGCCAATTTTCGTCTTGAAATTAAATTTAGGACACATGTAATTTTTAATTAGTCCCAAATTTAATTATTTGATAATTTTGCCATTAATTTGGTAAATGATGTGACAATGTGTGATTGGTCCAAAATTTCTCATTCAACAAACTGAAGATAAAATGATGGGCAATTAAAATTATAAATTGTAACTCCAATCTTTTCCTTATGCATCTGCAATTAGTTCAACAATTTATTATGGTCTTGAACGATAGGAAGGAGATTAGAGGAGGAGGAGAACAAAATTGGATGCGAAGTTTGAGACTGAGATTGGGCTTAATTCTACCATTGGAGTATAGGGTGAAGTTTTTTACAAACTCTGTCTATGTATGGTTGTGAGATGCTTAGAATGTGCCACGTAAGCAAGGGATTGTCTTATCTTTCATCCTTTTCGTGGTGGCAACGTTATTAACAATGAAAAAGGCGATGATGGTGACTGTGAAAAGTTCACCAAAAGGGTTGAATGAAAAAAGTACATCCGAGCTTTTGTTACCAGGAATTTGGTGGCCCCACTTATAAAAATGGTAAAATTCGAGTAGACAACTTTAAAAAATACAAATAGTATGTAGGGATATTAAAGTTGACTTAGGGTGGGTGACGAAGAGAAAAAGATCACAAGGAATGCAACCTTAATAAAAAAAAAAATCAAATTACAAATTAGCTAGTTAATTTAACCACATCATTTTACGTTTAGCGACCATTTAGAACAATTTTTCAAATTTTAGGGGCTAAACTATTTGTTTTGAAACTTTAGAAACCAAATACACATCAACTTCAAACCTTAGGGACTAGAAGTATATTTTGGTCTTTTTATTATCTTTTTCTACTCAACCTTTCACGTGAACATCAACCACCTAATAATAATAAACTACCTTTGGAAAAAGTTATTAGTGTTGGTGTATAGATGTGAGATTGATGAATTGAATTGAATTGCTATAATTTTTTGTAAACAACATAAACTTGGAAATAAAGTTCTCATTATAGAGAAATAAAATCATATATTATTTATGGAAATAAAGTTCTCATTGTAGAGAAATAAAATCATATATTATTTATGTGTATTATAGGAAAATACATTTATTCCAATCTATTTGCTATGTAAGTGGATCTAAATAGGGAAAGGGAATGGGTTATTTTCATTCAATCTTCAAGGAGTTGTCTTTTCTTCTCCCAAATATTAAGGAAAGGCTTTGTCAAGAAATTTCTTTTCAGATTCTAGGTGGCAAAAACATAGGTTGAGCTTGCAATCACAATCTCATGGATTAGAACAATCAATACGACTTTTGCATGGAATGTTTACAACATTTCTAGCATCTAACACGAACAATGCCTCTGAAATATTTTAGTTATTAATTGTCATAGAATAAATATCTATTGCGAAAAGAAAAAAATATTGGATATACTAAAATCAGGTTGGGCTTGGGTTGTCGTATTATAATTTTCTTTTCTCTTTCTAATTTATTACATAAATTTATCTAGAACACATATGACTAATGACTAAAATCTCATAAAATTCAAATGTTAAATATCAAATATCTACGATATTCATTAAAAAAATTTAACCAAATGCAAACATCATAACAATTCTAAAAGAAACATATTCAAAATTCACAAATTGATCAATCCAAAGTAATCAAACTTTAAACAAAGAGATATATAATATATTTTTATTAATCTATATGTAACTCGGGTTGGGTTTGGTCAATCAAAATTCTTTTTTAGCCAACCTGCGACCCAACCCAACCCAGAAAAAATAGAATAAGTTTAACCCAACCCAACTAAAAAAAGAACACTAACCTAAACCAACCCTTACATTTTGGTTGGATAGTATGGGTTGTTGGATCATTTGACCACCCCTAAATTAAATAATATTTCTCCCTTCCCTTTTATGTTTTCTTTTCCACAATAATAATAAAAATAATCTTCCTTTTACAACCCATTTGGCTATCTTCATTTAAACCATTTTGTACTATTTCACTATTTCCCAATTTTCTTCTCAGCTTTCTCTTCTCTTTTTTTTTTTTTTTTTTTGAAAAAATTACACTTTTAGTCTCTAAAACTTAAATTTGATGTCTATGTCGTTCATGAAGTTTCAAAACAAAAAAAAAATTAGTCTTGAGTTTGAAAAATAGTTTTACATGGTCCCTCAAGCTCATTTGACAGTTAACTGAGTAAAGGTAAAATGATGGATCGTTAAAATTATCAATTGTAACTCTAGCATTTTGTTTGTGTTTTTGCAATTAGTTGAACAATTTATTATGGCCTTGAGCGATTGGAGGGAGATTAGAGGAGAGGAAGAAAATTGGATGCAAAGTATGAGACTGAGATTGAGCTTAATTAATTCTACCATTGGAGTACAAGGTGAAGCTTTTTACAAACTCTGTCTATGTATGGTTGTGAGATGCTTGGAATCTACCACGTAAGCAAGGGATGGTTTTACCTTTCATCCATTTCTTGGTGGCAACATTATTGACAATGGAAAAGGCTATGGCAACGACTATAGAAAGTTCACCAAAGGGGTTGAATGAAAAAAGTACATCCAAATTTTTGTTACTAGGAATTTGTCGCCCCACTCATAGAAGTGGTAAAACTCGAATGGACAACTTTCAAAACTGCATATAGTATATAGGGATATTAAAGTTTCCTTAGGGTGGATGGAGAAGAGGAAAAGATAAAGAGGAAGGCAACCTCAATAAAAAAAATCAAATTACAAATTAGTCAGCTAATTTAACCACATCATTTTACATTTAGCGACCATTTAGAACTTCTCAAATATTGGGGGCTAAACTGTTTGTTTTGAAACTTTAGAGACCAAATACACATCAATTTCAAACCTTAGGGACTAAAAGTATATATTGGTCTTTTTATTATTTTTTTCTACCCAACCTTTCACGTGAATATCGACCACCTAATAATAATAAACTACCTTTGGAAGAAGTTACTAGTGTTAGTGTATAGATGTGAGATTGATGAATTGAATTGAATTGCTATAATTTTTTGTAAACAACATAAACTTGGAAATAAAGTTCAATTATAGAGAAATAAAGTCATATATTATTTATGTGTATTATAGGAAAATACATTTATTCCAATCTATTTGCTATGTATGTGGATCCAAATAGGGGGCAGGGATTGGGTTAATTTTCATTCAATCTTCAAGGAGTTGTCTTTTCTTCTCCCAAATATTCAAGAAAGGCTTTGTCAAGAAATTTCTTTTCGGATCCTGGGTGGCAAAAACATTTTTTATAGCAGCACAAAAATGTTATAAAAGACATTCAATAGCGTTTTTAATAGCGTTGTAAAAATGCTATAAAATCATTTCCATATCATTTTAAAGATGTTGTCGTAGCCGATATTATTGAAAGTTCTAGACTTTCCATAGCGCTATAGAAAGTTGATATTTGATAGCTTTAATTTAATGTTATGGAAACGTTTCATAGCATTGGAAAAAATGCTATTGAAAGTTTTTATAGCCATAACAAACGCTATAAAAGACTTTCTATAGCATTTTTAGGTGTATAACATTTTTTTACGTTTATATCATTTTGATCCAGCCCTATATAATTTATATAACATTATATATCAGTAACAAATTATTTCAAATGTAATTATAAAATCAACTAATATTATATAAAGCTTTAATGTATTCAAGTGTTTATCCATTAAAATAAAATTTCAAGAGTGTAAACATATGTATCAGTTGTAATGCTTTAATATCTACAACACTCTACTAATTGGACCTATAAGTGATATAAATATATTTTTAATCTCATTCTACTTTTCATTAGCTTACTGAGCTTTACATACATATAGCCTCAAATAGATTTTAGAATCTAGAAGCAAGAGATTATGTTTAGTTAAGCTTACTGACAAATATTATTCTAGAAGACGTCCTTGTAGGCATATTCATTTGGTAACTAGAAGGAATGCATAGTTTGGTGTACTTAGTTCAATATGACTTTTGCTCTTTTCAATGCAAAGTTCTGAGTTTTTTGTTTCTAATTCTGCTAGTTTAGTGATAAAGTTTAGGAAAATGTTATTTTTTCTCATCCCGTGAAATTGTGATCGTTCTAAAGTTTAGAATTTTCCTAAGGAAAACTTCAAATATGTGATTTATTGGTTTTGTTGCTTAAATTTTGTTTACATATGCTACACAGGGATGAAGCTCTTAAAATTTGAGAAGGAAGGAGGGGGAGCTTGTCTTGATTGCGGCTTCATTTGGATGCAATCATGGTATTTGAGGCTCTCTTTTCATTTTTAAATTTTTTGTTTGGGACTATTATGCATTTTGATTTTTGCTCCATAGGCTAAGTTGCAGATTGGAAGTTTAACTTTGTTCGCATGAATTACAAATGTTTTTGGAGTAAAGTAATTTTAGTATGTCTTAATTTCAAATCTTGCTCTAGCTTTCTGTGTTAAGAAAAAGATTTAAGGAAATCTGCAGATGTAATTGTGATGAAGTATATACTTTGCTGAAAATGAAATATCTAGTTTTTTTATATATAGTTTTTCTTAGGATTTTGAATGATTTGTTAGGTTAACTCTCTTTATGACTTGTTGTTTATAGCTAGAACTTCCGTTGTATGTGTAGTTTCTGAATCTCAGTATTTGCATGTTTTATGAGACATAACCTCCCCAATGTCTTCTTAGGATCCTTGTCCACCACATACCTCTTGGCCCAAACACAATTCGTATATGGTTGATACGGTAAAAGTGACTTGTAGCCACCTATTTTTGTTCTTTTTAGTTTATATTTTTAAATTTTTTATCTCATTGCATGCTAATTTTGATTTAGTGTTAAAAAAATAATAAGTAAATAATTAAATAAAAGATTTTTTTTAATAATTAATCTTTTAAAAAAATTAGTAATAAAAATAAAAATAAAAAAGGGTTTTTTTAGGTAAATATACATACGGAGGGAAAACATCTTAGAAAGATTTTTTATTTAAGTAATTTTCGTATTATTTTTTTGAAAAAATATTCTCATAACCCATATTTTCTTTTTTTCCTTGTAAAACGAGTTGATTGATTTTTTTCCTAAATTAAAGATATTTTTTGTGACTATAAATTTGTGGTTTAATCTTTGAGTGGGGGAGGAGATTTTTTATATAAAAAAACCCCTAGATCTAGTGTGTGGAGGAAGAAATAGAGGAAACAAAAAAAATTAGTGAGTTATTTTACAAAAAATAATCAGTACAACATAAGGTTGCATTTCGTAGGGCATTTCATCCCGATGATCCACACCTCAAACAATGAACAACCTTTGTGTTCTACGTTCCGAACTTTCATCTTCTTCTTTTGAGCACCTACAAGCGATAAAAGAGAAAAAAGAGGTATAGACAACATGCTTCCATCACTACTCCCATTTTTTTATACAAATTTTGTTTATGCTTTAGATCTACTTTTTTTTGTATTTATCTTGATTTTTTTAATTTTTTTATTCATGTTCATCTTCTTCAAATTCTCTACTATCCTTCAAAAAAAAAAAAAAGACGAAAGTTCAAAAATGAGATTAGCGTACCTTATAATGATTTGCTCTTGCTTTGATTTGCTTTTACTACCTTTATAAAAAAAAAAATGGCCACGGGTTAAATTGCTAAAAAAAAGGAATACAAGAGAAGTTTAATGAGAAAACAAGAAGGAGAAAAAAGAAAGAAAAAAAAGCAACGGAAGAAAATGAGGAAAAAATAGTGAACATTTGAAAAAACATGAGAAAAAAAAGGATTTAAGTGATTTAATTTGTTAAAAACAAAGAAGAAAGTTTAGTTTTTTTTTTCTTAAGTTATTCAAAGTGTGTTGGAAAACGGGTAATGTGTTGTCCCATCACCTTTATTTATGTACTTATTGATTTGTTTATTTATCTATTATTATTATTATTATTATTATTAATATTATTATTATTGTTGTTATTATTATTAAATAAAAAGAGGGAAAGGATGGGATGGGTTTGCCACCCATCCCATCACTGTTTTATTATCATTATCATTTTTTTATTATTTTATTTTATCCATTATTATTATTATTACTATTACTATTATTATTAAAATAAATAAAAAAAAAGAGAAATTATTGTGTATAGAAAAAAAACAAAACTAATTACACATATAGAAAAAAGTGCACTTCATGCTTTTCTATTTCCTACTTTTTTTCTATATATGTAATTAGTTTTTTTTTTCTATTTGTGAAAAGACCCCTAAAAAAAAGATAAGATGGCATCCCATCAGTTATTTCAAAAAACAAAAATTCTTTTTAAGGGGTCTGCGTCACAAACCCCTTTCTTTTTTTTTTCTTTTATTTATTTATCATCATTATTATTATTGTTATTATTTTATGTTATTATTTCGTTTTTTTTATAAACATGTTTTTTTGTTGTTCTTATCATTATTATCATTTTATTTTTATTATACTAATTTTAGTGCTTCATTTATTTTTTTTAATTTTTGTTTGTTTGTTATTTTTATTCAATTGTATCATTGTCGTTAATTTAAATATATGTTTTAATTTGTACTTTGCATCATCGATATTTTTGTTTTGTAAATCTTTTTTTTTATAAAAGAAAAAAAAACCGACAATGAAATTTAAAAAATTTGGGAGTCCGATTTTCTAAAATTCTTGAGGTGAGGAGTCGATTTTTTGGAAGTCCGAGATTGATCTCTAATATGTTTTTATTAAAATATTAATATGTTTTCTATGTTTATCTAATTCATTATTATGTTACGTTTTCCTTATAAATTATTTATGTTTAATCTTATTTTTCCAATTGAAATTTATCTTTTTTTTTTTTAAAGAATCCTTTTTATAACTTTTTTTTAAATATTTTAAAATTTTCTTACAATCCTTTTTATTTCTTTTTAACCTTTAAAAAAAATTTAATCTATTATTTCGTAAGATCTCTTAATCAATTTTTTTTAATAAATTGTTTTCAAGACCATTTTCCTAAAAAACAATTCCTACAATGGAATATAGAAATATCTGGGAGTTCGTTTTTCTAGATTCTTGAGATGAATGATCATTTCTTTGGGAGTCCGAGTTTTGATCCTAAGAAAAAATGAATTTAATTAATGTTTTAAAAAAATACTTTTATAAAAAGGCTATTCCTATGACGGGTTTTGAGAAATTGAAATAATTTCTCTCATTCTTGAAGTGAGGAAGTTTTCCTTAATTATAGCATAACCTAATTGATAGAAATTTTTTCCACTTATTTTATGAGATCATTACTTCAAATATTGAAGTGATGAGTGGTAAGATAAGACATTGTTTTCTTTTAATTAAAGAATATTTTCAATAAGATTTAAAATTTAGCCACCGTCTTTTAAACGGGTGTTGTGGGGTGCTAACACCTTTCCCATACACAAATGACTCCCGAACTCAACTCTAGTTTTTCCATACCATTCTTATTGATTTTTATTAAAAATTATTTACTTTATTTAGGTATCCAATCACATAGTAAAAAGATTGGTGGCGACTCATTTTTATTTTCTTTTCTAAATTAACTCTTTTTAGAGGACATCGACCGCTCCGCGTCGTCTCAAACACGTGGTGACAGCTTGACGACTCTGCTGGGGACATGAGGTTCCACCTCAAGAGTTTGGTCATTTTTTCTTTTATCTCGAATTGTTTTATTCTTTAATGTGCTTTTTAATTTATTGTGTGTATTTCTTGAGTATTTTATTTTTGCACCCACATTCACAAGCCTCCTACCCGGGCTTTACCTTATAGGATTAGAAATGAGGATGAAGTAGTGTTGACCTTTGAAGAGCCTGGCTCTCGTGTAGGCACATGAAAATTTCTCGCTCGATTTGATCATAGAATTGCTTGCGAGTTTTATGACCAAATTGGGGACCTTTTACCCCTTAGGATGTACATTTAACCTCACTTATTTTTGTTTATTTATTTATTTTATTTTCATTCTTTCATCCTTTCATCTTATTAATTTTGTTATCTCCACACACCATCACAAGCTCCCTACCCGGGCTATAACCATTTAGTTTAGATTTGAGAATGTAGTAGTGTTGACCTTCGAGAAGCTTATGCTTCCGTGCAGGCACACGAAAAGTTCTCGCTCAAATTTGGTTGTGTGATTAAGTGTGATTATACACCATTTTTGGGGACCTGTGTCATTTAGGCTTTTAGCATTAACTTCACTAGTTTGTATGAACCTTTGCATCATGTGTTTGTTTCTTGCATCTTTCATTTACATATAAGCTTGCATCTAGACTCATCTTTATTGTGATCCAATTCTAGGATGGTAGACACTCATGCACCTGGGGTATTTGCCCAAACTGTACCTAGTGAAGACTAATGGGAAGGCATATCCTAATGGTTAGAATAATTTCATCAAGAACCAAGTTTTGTTTTGCCCAGAAGATCAGAAATTCCATTTCCACAGACGTGTAAATTAGAGTTTGTCAATAACAACTTGGAAGATTTGAAATAGTTATGGGAAAGTCTGACCTTGGAACACATAATTGAATTTGCCATAACATATGGAAATATAGCAGATCTCATGTATGCAAGCATTAACACACATGCATTGCAGAACTTGACACACTTTTGGGACCCCATGTTGAAGTGTTTCACATTCGACAGGTTTGACTTGACCCCCACGATAAAAGAATATCAAGCCGTCATCAGCATACCACATGGTATAGGAAGTAAAGTTTATGTCTATGACAGAAAATTGACTCTACAGAGGTCGATATCCAAGTTGTTAGGTAATGTTCATGCATCAAATGGAAGAAAGCAGATGAAGACAAAAGAGGGGAGAAATTGCATCCCCATCGATTATTTAATTCATCTCATGCACAGACGTTTACCGGAGAAGAAAGGTCTATCCCTTTTGGCAGTATGTATCTACGGTACAGTCATTTTTCCAAGGATTAAGGGATATGTAGAAGAGGAAGTTGTTAAACTTTTTGTTGGAATAGAAAGAGGTGTGAACCCCATCATTCCAATCATAGTAGAAGCTTTTAGATCATTGAGTTATTGCCGTGGTCAAGGCAAGGGAAAGTTCCTCAGGTGTGCCCCAATGCTTTTTATATGGATTTGTAGTCATATAAAGTATCCAGACGAGTTTGGGTATTCTCGTATAAAATTTAGTAGTCCATGGAATAACACAAGGAACACCATTAGAGATTTCAATGTTGCGCGTTGGAATTCGAATATTCCAAGTTTTGAAGTTTGGATGCAATTCTTAGGTCATCTAACATTGGAAGAAGTAATATGGAGAGCACCACGGGTACCCACAAGCTCTTTGATATACCGTTGTGGACAATTGCCATTTGACCCATTGTTAGGCATATGGGGAGGAATTGCCTACTCTTCTTTGTTGGTATTATGGCAGTCATGATCAAAGCAGGTTGCACCAGTTGTTTATGGGTTAGAAGATTGGGATTTCTCGTACAAGGCTGATGTGACAAATGCCCAAGTACATGAAGTGATAAAAGCATGAAAATTTGCCAAGAGAATGAAGAGTTTGCGACATTGTGAAGGTACAACGAAACAATATGATAGTTGGATGACAATGAGGAAAGGACTGGAAGGTGCTATTACACCTAAGTTGACAGAGACAAACAGGACATTGAAGATGGGACAGGAAAATCAAGAAAGGGATTTGAAACGACTAAGAGAAAGGAATCACGTCCTAGCAGCAGAAAATGAAGGATTGAGAGAAGAGGTTAGGCGTTGGGTCCAACAAGCTACAAGTGCTCAGAGACAACTGGAAGAGGCAAAGCGTCATATACAAAAAACAATCAGAGTTAGAGAAAGACATGGATTATTTGAATACTAAAATAGTTCAGATGAGAAAGAAAAATAAGAGATTACTAAGAAACACCGTTGCCTTACACAACGAGGCAGATACTCAAAAAATTTGCATCAAAGAACTCAAATAGGAATTGGAAAGGATGAATAAGGTCGCTACAGAATTCCAGAATGCCTTGAACGAGCAAGTCATATCATCTCAAAAGATCGCTGCAGAATTTGAAGCTCTACAACACTCAGCTAATGAATATAAATCTCAACTTACAGAAGCAGAATGTTGTAATACATTTCTCCAGGAGGCTGTTGCAAGTTTTGAAGGCCAGTTGCTGATATATCGTAAGGCGCGAGAGGTCGTAACAGATGACTATACTCAGTTGAAGGAAAAGTATCGAGAAATGTCAACAGATTTTGCGATATGGAGAGACGAATATGACATAATGAGACACAAATATGATGACGCTAGAAATCAGATTGAACAAGGAGCTAAGAAATTAAGACAGATGGCGAAAATGGCAGATCAATTCTCAGCGCAAGCAATGACCCTCCAGCAAGGCATCATACCTACACAACGCAACAACAAAGAGTTGTCTCGTTTCATAGGGGTTATAGGGCAATACCTCTAGCGTTTTGGGTGCTACCATTAGATTTTAGAGTCATAGTTTTCTAAATACATGTATTTCATTATCCCTATGTTTGTAGGATCTCGTATTAAGATCCTGGAGTTTTTCATTTAGCATTCATTTGATTTTAATGGAAATGCAAGTTTCTTTTTTTGTTTTTTTGTTTTCTATCTTTCTTTCTCTCTTTTTTTTTAGCTAAGTAATTTGTTGTTTCCTTCTCTTGCACAAGAGACAAGAGGTTTTAAGCTTACAAAATAGCTCGAGGTTCACCTCCTCGCCATCCTTACTAGAGGAGAAGAAAGAATAGAATAATGGATGAGCAAGCTAACGATCAAGTTTAGGCTGTCCGTCAGGACGTGGATGAGTTGAAATAACAGTTAGCAAGGATCCTAGAATTACTCATCGCGGGGAAAGGAAAGAATGCTGCAGGAACTTCCTCACAAGTGGAAGCTGGTTTGAATAAGACATTAGACGATATGCCTGCGTACCCTCCTGGTTTTACTCCCCAAAGGACGTCTAGTCCACACTTGGTAGGTGTGACATACCCTACTTCATTTCCCGCACATGAGTCTAATCAAACATCGCTGCAGGTAGCTCGTGTCAGTGATCCGATATACACCCCAATTATGGAAGGTGGGAAAAAGGTTTCAGAGGATCAAGGTAGCAGAAGAAGACTAGAGTTTTTTGAAGAAAGATTACGGGCAATTGAAGGTGCATATATTTACAGGAATGTTGACGCAACACAGTTATATTTGATTTCAGATGTGGTGATCCCTCCCAAATTTAAGACTCCCGATTTCGAAAAGTATAATGGAATCGCATGTCCAAAAAGCCACCTAGTTATGTATTGTCGAAAGATGTCGGCTTATGCTCATGATGACAAGTTGTTGATTCATTGCTTTCAAGATAGTTTAGTTGGCCCTGCATCTCGTTGGTACATGCATTTGGATGGTTCACAAGTGCACAAATGGAAAGATCTCGTGGATTCCTTCCTAAAGCAGTATAAATACAATATCGGTATGACACTAGATCGTTTGGATCTTCAGAGAATGGAGAAGAAAAGTGTTGAAAGTTTTAAGGAGTACGCGCAACGATGGAGAGAAATGGCCGCACAAGTGCAACCTCCGTTGACAGACAAAGAATTGACAGCTATGTTCATAAATACTTTTCGGGCACCATACTATGATAGGATGATTGGGAGTGCTTCAATCAATTTTTCAGACATCATAACAATTGGAGAAAGAATTGAATTCAGAGTAAAGAATGGAAGGATTACTGATTTTGCTTTAGAATCAAGAAAAATGATAACCCCAAAGAAAAAGGAGGGAGAAGTACACGAGTTGAGCTCGGCTCAAAGAGTAGCTGTACATGTGTATTCACCAATCGTTGGGCAAGCAAATTACTCTCCTAATCATCAGAATGGAGGTCAAATTCCTTTCGGCCAGTCAAATCAGAGAAATGTAAGGAACAATTGGAAACAAACCCATTTTGACCCCATACCCATGTCATATATTGAACTTTTGACTCAACTATTAAAGAACCATCAAGTAGCCATTATATCTCAAGAGCCTCTGCAGCCGCCATATCCCAAGTGGTACGACCCGAGTGCATGATGTGAATATCACGCTAGGGCAGTTGGGCACTTTACTGTGAATTGTTTTCCTCTAAAGGTTAAGGTGCAAAGTTTGGTCAAGGTTGCATGGCTAAAACTCAAGAAAACAGGAGAAGAGCCAGACGTTAACCGAAACCCTCTCCCAAATCATGAAGAGCCTATTGTAGGTGTTGTTGATACATTGGTAGAACGTTGCAAGGATAAAGTACATGACTTGACTACTCCAATGAGAGTTCTTTTTCAAATTCTTCATGAGGCTGGGTATCTATCGACAATTGACAGTGATGGTGGAAATAAGAAAGGATGTGCCATTGAAAAAAGGTGTTTATTCCACCTTGAGATGGATGACCATTCCATAGAAGATTTTATTGATTTTAATAAGGAAGTACATAAATTGATGGATGCAAAGATTCTAATGATAAGTCAAATAGACCCACGAGAGATCGAGGTTGATATGATTTCCAATTCTTCATCTTACGAAAAAATCTCAAAGGAGGGATCATCTATACGAGAACCATTAGTTATTCATTATGAAGAAAAGTCCAATATCGAGATGCCAAAGACAATGATTGTTGAGATGCTAGGTCCCTTTGCTTCTAAGGATAACCGAGCTGTACCGTGGAAATATGAATGTCAGTTCATCACAAATAATGTTTCTGGAGGGATGACTCGTAGTGGAAGATGTTACACACCGGATAACTTAAAGAATATTCCAAAAGAGGATGAAGTTTGACAACGAAAGGGTAAAGCTATGGAAATAACAAGTGGGGATGATCTAGACGATTTGAGCGAAGTCTTTGCTGAAAAGGCCACTCTAGTACGAAGGAAGACAGACGACAAGTCGTTTCTAAGGAAGAGGTTAGCGAGTTTTTTAAGTTGATTAAGTAGAGCGAATATAAAGTAATTGAGCAATTACATCGTACCCCAGCCCATATATCAATTTTGTCCTTATTCTTGCATTTTGAACCACATCGCAAGGTTTTGCTGGACATCTTAAATTGGGCACATGTGGGTCAGGATATTTCGGTAAATGCCCTTAATGAAATTGTGGAGAATATAACTGCCACAAATTGCATCTCATTTACAAATGAAGAAATTTGATCGACCGGGCGTATATGAGTGATAAAAATGATAATAAATATAGAATGGATGAGGTCTACGTGAAACCCTACACGATCGATGAAGTAATAAACTTGAAGTATTACTTGTGCACTCAACTCTTTCTCCTCTCGATGCTTTCACCTTTGTTTGTTCCTCCTTCTGCAAAAGGTCCTTTCTATTTCAAGATCTGGCTAAAAAAGGCAAGGCCTTCTTCTCATGCACTACTCATTCCTTGTAAACAACACAAAAATAATGAGTTAGATTTTTTCTGAAATAGAGTCAATGTGGTCGCATTGATCAATCACAGTCAATAAATAAAAAAACTACTACTAGTCCCCAGCAACGGTGCCAAAAGCTTGATCGACGTATATGAGTGATAAAAATGATAGTAAATATGGAATGGATGAGGTCTACGTACAAGCATACACCATCGATGAAGTAATAAACTTGAAGTATTCCAAGTGTCAAATCCCACAGGACTAGATTGAGTTTAAATTCATTATGACTATGGATCAATGAAACCAAGGTAACCAAATAAAAAGTTTAGAATTTTGTAGGCAAAATAAAATTCAAAAGCAATAAACAATAGTAATCAAACAGGGGCCAACAATGCTACAACCATTTGGGTGTTATGCCTTAGGTGATGTGACTGCATCACACCGAACAATGAATTACACATGAACAGGAAACTACACCTATTCGGTCTCGTGAAAAGTTCCTTTAGGAGTTCTAAGCAGCTAATGCCTAATGTTTTCATGGTTAGCTGGATCTTAGATTAATTCAAGTTTAGTTCATTTATCCTATGGTGTCCCTTATTTCTAAGGTGACGTGACCATCCTATGTCTAGGCTCTTAGTTCCATATCCCTTTGTGACATCCGGTTACTCCCTAACCTTCTCAGCATTAGAGTTTTGCTAGATCGTTAAATCAAATGGCCAGTTTAATTTATCACTTTTGTCTTTTAAAATCAACAAAGAGAATATGATTACACAAAGTGGTGTGAAATATTACATAACCTAAGTCATAACAACCCTAAGGCTTTCACATTGTCAAACCTCTAAAAATATTTAGCTCATGACTTTTGATAAAATAATCACTTTTATCGAATCATAAACTATAACTACAATAAAACGTTTGATTGGTAGAAATTAAAATATAAACAAAGAAACTAATGATAGAAAATAAATGCAACTCAAGAAAACTTGGGCAAATCCTCAAGTAACAAGTCTTTCTCTAGGATGATTCTCCCTCTTTCAAGGAAAAATCTTGCCTCGACACACACTTCTGTGGGAAGAGAAATCCTAGAGCCGCTACGCCTTAGAGGAACTTTCATTCTTAAGACTACTAACTCGAGACTTCGAGAAGAAACCCAAGGTGCTAGAAAATTGACAGAAAATGGTGAAGGAAGTGGTGATCTCGGCGATGGAGAGTTGTTGAAGATGGAGGGCTTCTTCCCCTTTTAAAGGCCCTAAATCTATTGAGGAGGGCCGAGATTCGCGTTCTGAAGATTTACAAGGCAGAATCAGGAGTCTTTAGCCGATAAAATCATGAAAATCGCAACTGATCTTGACAGGATCGAATCTGGAAAATTAGGACTCGACAGTGCTGGTACATTACTTACTGTTGTGGGCGCATCACATGAAAAATAGCCAGAAACCTGTCAAAAACATACCAGATCTGCACCAAATCCGCAAAAATCATCTTTTACGCATAATTAACCCTCATTAAAATCATTTAAACATATTAAAACCAAAGTTGTGATAAAATTCATGCAAGAGCTTACTTTTCACATTAAAAATGCCCAAATAAAAGCCTAATTTCATGCATTTCATAGCATGAATCAAAATTCCTCCTGAAGGTAATGGGCATACAAAGGCATTACACATATCTGTGAAATGTAAAGATTACCATGTGGCTAGAGTTCTAGTTGATAATAGGTCGTCTCTAAATATAATGTCTAGATATACTTTGATGAAACTCCCTATAGATCTTTCCTACTTAAAGCCAAGTACCATGGTGGTCAGAGCTTTCGATGGCGCTCGCAGGGAGGTAATTGGAGATATAGAGATTCCATTGAAGATTGAACCCACTACCTTTAATGTACCATTTCAAGTAATGGATGTAAACTCTTCGTGTAGTTGCTTGCTTGGACGACCTTGGATTCATTCGACAGGGGGCAGTCCCGTCTTCACTACACAAAAAGGTAAAGTTTAATGTCGAAGGTGGTCAGGCCATTGTCTACGGAGAAGAGTACATGTTTGTAACAAAAATGTCAGCACTTCCTTATGTTGAAGCAGCTGAAGAAGCCTTTGAGTGCTCGTACAGATAGTTTGAGGTCGCCAATGCTATTATCTTTCCCACTGAAGGTTTAGATCTAAATCGCTATATGTCAAGAACTTCTCTAATGATTGCAAAGATGATAATAAGAAATGGTTTTCAAATGAACGGAGGATTGGGAAAAAATAATCAACAAAATCCATAAGTGACTTTTCTTCCCAAAGCTAAAGAGAGGTTTGGATTGGGGTATAAGCCGAAGGCTTTTGAGTGGGAGAAAGTTCGGGCTGAGAAGAAGGAAAGGAGAAACACACGTCTCAAGGGACATGAAGCTGACCAAAGAAGATTGAATATACCTCATCTATCTAAAATTTTCAAGTCGGGAGAAATGCTTTTCAACAACAACCAGTCAAGGGAATGCAAGGAAAGTGTTGAAGCCTTGGTCGCTGTTATCTTAAAAAGCACTCCTTTGGCTCGCCAATTGGTTTATCCTTGTCCACCAGAGTTCAAGTTGGGCAACTGGGAGGTAAAAAAGATACCGAAAGTTACTAAAAGATTACCAAAGTAATGTTGCACCCTTTGGCTATGCCTAAGGCCACAGGGATATCTTTGTAATAAAGGCACCCTTTAACGCTTTGTCTTAAGAAATTTCTTTTAATATCTAGTAGCTATGTGTACCTTTATTTTTAAGAAATGAGAAGAGATGATTGAACTTCTTTTATCCCAATCACTATGTTTGTTCCTTTTGCTTTGAAGCATGATATTATTTTTCGCTTCATCTACCTTTTACCAAAAAAATTAACAGAGATGCTGGAGATGAAAACATCAATTTAAGTGTTGATTTTGAAGTTTCGATATGTAATCTCGAACGAAATGTGAAAGACGAATGTGATGTATCGCCCGAGTTACTCAAGATGATAGAGCAAGAGGAAAAGAAGACAGTGCCTCATCAAGAACCTTTAGAAGTTATTAATTTGGGGACACTGGAAGAGGTGAAGGAAGTGCGAATTGGCACTTTGGCCCCGGAACAAGATCGTACATATCTTGTGGCTTTGCTTCAGGAATATAAAGACATATTTGCATGGTCCTACCAAGATATGCTTGGTTTAGATACAGAAATCGTAATGCATCGATTGCCGCTAAAACCTGCATGTAGACCTATACGACAAAAACTTCGCAAAATGAAGCCTGAAATGCTAATCAAGATTAAAGAGGAGGTTAAAAAACAATTCGATGTAGGATTCTTAGCAGTGGCTAAGTACCCAGAGTGGGTTGCAAATATTGTCCCGATTCTAAAGAAAGACGGAAAGGTTAGAATTTGTGTTGACTACAGAGATCTAAATCGTGCAAGCTCAAAGGACAATTTTCTCCTTCCTCACATTGATGTGTTAGTAGATAATACTGCTGAGTATTCAACATTCTCATTTATGGATGGATTCTCAGGATATAACCAAATCAAGATGGCCCCAAAAGATCAAGAAAAAACAATGTTCATCACTTTATGGGGGACGTTTTGCTACAAAATCATGCCTTTTGGTTTAAAAAATGCAGGGGCAACTGTAACCCTCTTTTCTTTTACTCTATCTTGGAAGTATGAGGGAACTTATAGTTTTAAATTGAACTCGAGGACTTGAGGTTAAGTTGATTTGGAACTGTTATTAAGAGATATAGTCTGAAATTAAAAACATTTGAACTGATGTTTTCTTTACTTAAGGAAAAGAAGGTAAGGGTCTGAAGTATAAATTTAGGCATAACGAACCTAATGGAGCTTTTATAGGATATAATAAGGTAAAATAGTCATGCTTGGGACAAGTCAAAGTCAAAGTCAACGGTCAAAAGTCAAAGTCAAACTAAAAAGTGTTTTAGGTAAATTGGTGAATTTTTGGAGATTTTTGAGGTTCCAAGAGTTAATTTGTGATTTTGTGGACTTGCTAGGCCTAGTTTGATCTGAATTTAGGAAGAAGAAGACAATAAATGAGGTGTAGACCCGAGAGTGTGAGAGAGTGTGAGGAAAAGTTAATTTTTGAGACCTTTGGAATAAAATTGGATTTGTTCTTATCAAATCCTTCCATTGGATCAGCAAGGATGCAAAATTAGTCATCAAAGTACATGGTTCACCTGAGTAGGAGCCGGCAAACGGGTAGGAAAGCTGGAATTTTGGGTTTAAAAAGGAAATCGGGGGCAGTTTGTTTTAGGGTGTTTTTGTGAGGAAAATTTGGGCAAAGCAAAGCTAATCTATAAAGGAAGTTGAGAGGAAGCTTGTTGTATGTTTTAATCGAAGAATCGGGGCCGAAAAAATAAGAAAAATGAAGAAAAACCGCGGTGGTCGGAGCTGGACGCGAAAAGCAGGGGAAGCTCGGATGTTTAGCAAATTCGTGGAGTTAGAGATTGATTCGAAGCTCCAAATTCAAAGGTAAGATAATTCTAAGGTTCTTCTAAAGTTGTATGAAAGTTATTTGAAATTTTGTTTGCTGTAATTAACATTTTAAAATTCTGAAATTTCTCGTCGAAAAATTGGTGCCCGTGGAATGTTTGGTCGATTTTGGGAGTTCTAGGACGTTTCGAGGCTCCAAACTTTGAGGTACGTTAGTGTAAGGATAGGTAAAAGGTTTGTATAAGTTATTCTGAGTGGCTATGGTCGAAAGGAGAGAATTTGGTCGTCGGAGGTGTAGCCGGAACTGCTGGCCGAAATGTGGAAAATTCTGGGCTGAAGGTTGAAGATGAAATCCTGTTTGTCATCCTTTGTGCGTCATGAAATAAGTAAAACAATTGACTTTTATGTTGACTGTCCTTAAAGAGTTGGCTTTTGCAATTTTGGTTAATTAAGGTGGTTTTAAGCTTGTTTAAGGAACTAATTGGTATCAATATGGTACTTTTAACTCTAAAATTGAAAGAATTTGGGATCCTAAGTTAACTTTGAGGTTGATTAAGGGGTTAATTTGTTAAGTAAACCCTAAATTGGATCAAACTAGGGTTTTGGGGAAAGTTTAAGTGAAATTGGTTATATTTAAAGGTTAATTATGGAATGATTGGATTATGACTAGTTGAAGGTTAATCAAAGGATTATCAACTTAATTTCAGGATAATCAGGAATCCGAGGAATGGGAAATTCGAGGAGAAGCCCGATTAACTATGAGTGGTTTATTTTTAGTATTTGATATGAAAAGTATATAAGCATGCTATGGTTTGTGAAATGTGATGGCATGATCTGTTTTACTTGACTTTGATTTCAAAAATGTTTTAAATAATGATTTCTGAATATTTATGATTTTATATGAATTTGAGATACTAAATGTAACATAGAACCTGATATTGCTTTTTATGATTTATGGTTGTAAATAAATCTGTTGATGGTCGTTTTGAGGTTTTGAATGATTTATGAAAATGGTTCCAAATTACTGAGTTTTGTACCTGTGGTTACGTGATTTCCCTGTGGGCTACGTGAATGTGTTTCTGTAGTGCAACGTGGTTGTGATGTGATATGTTGATGGCTTGGAGCCATGATATGCCTTCAGGGCCAATCTGTGTGCACGTATGATCTCATTGTTGGTGATGTTATTTATCACTGCTGATTGTTCTGAATGTGTGTGAGCTAAGTACGGTCGCATGTTCTACGATGTTAATAAAACATGTGTGAGCTATGCTAGGCCGCATATTTGGAATATAACGTGGTGGTAGTGGATATTTGGGACGTACAAACTTGGTGTTGATTATTTTTTGTTGTTCATGGAGGTTTTATAATGTGATTTATATGAAATATGATCATGCCATTGTTTGAATAAGCATGAGTTTGAGATATTATTGAATCTTATATATTTTTCCAATGATTTATCTAAATGTTTGATAAATTCACCGATGTTTATGAAAGAAAAAACTTATGTTCTTATTAAATTACCACTCATTGGGCTTTAGCTCATGCTTTCCATGTTTTATGTTTTTCCCCCTCCAGGTAGCGACAAAGTTCCGGGTGTCTAGTAAAGCCAGAGTCTACCACTGCAATTAGCACTTCATGTAGATCGAGTCTTCTTAGACTTCTGTATGTGTTTGATGTGTAGACATAAACTTGTTATACTGAGTGAAGGGTGGTGGTTGATTGTAGTCGTTTGTTACTTTTATATAATAAGACTTGTAAATGCATGAGATGAGTTATGAAAACAGGTAAGGATAGATAGTAGATGTCACAAAAGGGTTGACATTTACTATCTTCACATTCCTTCCTAGGTTAGGTAAGTAATCTGGGAGGGGGTGTGACAGCAACTTACCAGAGAGCTATGGTTACATTATTTCATGACTTGATGCATAAAGAACTTGAAGTCTACATTGATGATATGATAGCAAAATCTAGACCTAGAGAAAAACATGTGGTTATCCTTCACAAACTTGTTCACTGCAGAAATTTCAGCTAAAGTTGAATCAAACAAAGTACATCTTTAAAGTATCTTCTGGAAAATTATTGGGTTTCATTGTCGTCAGGAAGAAATTAAAGTACGACCCAGACAAGATCAAGGTAAAGTGATGGGTGGTTAAAATTATCAATTGTAACTCTAATCCTGTCCTTATTTTTCTACAATTATTTGGACAATTCATTATGGTCTTGAATGATTGGAGGGAGATTAGAGGAGGAGAGAAAGAGAATTGGATGCGAAGTTTGAGACTAAGATTGGGCTTAATTCTACCATTGGAGTACAAGGTGAAGCTTTTTACAAACTCTGTCTATGTATGGTTATGAGATGCTTGGAATGTGCCACGTAAGCAAGGGATGGTTTTATCTTTCATCCCTTTCTTGGTGACAACTTTATTGACAATAGAAAAGGCTATGGCGGGACTGTGGAAAGTTCACCAAAGGGGTTGAACGTAAAAAGTACACTCAAGTTTTTGATACCAGGAATTTGGCGGCCCCACTCATAACAATGGAAAAATTTGAGTAGACAACTTTAAAAAATACATATAGTATGTAGGGATATTAAAGTTAACTTAGGGTGGATGGAGAATAGCAAAAGTTCAAGAAGAAGATAACCTCAATTAAAAAAAAATCAAATTACAAATTAGCTAGTTAATTTAACCACATCATTTTACATTTAGCGACCATTTAGAACAGTTTTTCAAATTTTAGGGGCAAAACTGTTTGTTTTAAAACTTTAGAGACCAAATACACATCAACTTCAAACATTAGGGACTAAAAGTATATTTTGGTCTTTTTATTATTTTTTTTCTACTTGACCGTTCACGTGAATATCAACCACTTAATAATAATAAACTACCTGTGGAAGAAGTTATTAGTGTGAGTGTATAGATGAGAGATTCATGAATTGAATTGAATTGCTATATTTTTTCGTAAACAACATAAACTTAGAAATAAAATTCTCTTATAGAGAAACAAAGTCATATATTATTTATGTGTATTATAAAAAAAAACATTTCTTCCAATCTGTGAGCTATGTTTGTGGATCCAAATAGGGGGCAGAGAATAGTTTAATTTTCATTCAATCTTCAAGGAGTTGTCTTTTCTTCTCCCAAATATTCAGGAAAGGCTTTGTCAAGAAATTTCTTTTCGGATCCTGGGTGGCAAAAACATAGGTTGACCTTGCAATCACAGTACCATGGATCAGAACAATCAATACGACTTTTGCATGGAATGTTTACAACATTTCTGGCATCTAACACGAACAATGTCTCTAAAATAGTTTACTTGTTAATTGTCATAGAATAAGATATCTATTGCGAAAAGAGAAAAAATATTGGATATAATTAATTAAAATTGATTTATATACCAGAGGCAATGAAGAACATTAGGAGCAAGATTGCAAACTTTGTCGAGGACTTCTCCATATCCAATCTCTAGTGGGCGTGTATTATATGATTTGGAAACTTTTGTATTGGTTTGTGTGTTTTCGCATGAATAATAGACGATAATTTATAATCAAATAGTGTACCCTAAAATGGTAGAAAATATATCATGCAATAAAAGTTTAATTTTGTTGTACAATGTAAATTTGTAGTTGACCTAATATAATAGTAAATTTAATGTATATGCATTATGAAGAAATGCTATTTACGTATATATATGTTATGGAAGTTTTCCTATAATTTTATCTTATTTATTAACATTTTATTATTTATAGAAAATAAGAATGTAGCCATTGAAGTCGAAAATTTCTTTTAGGTAGGTCATTAATTTGAAAATTTATATATTTTTTATTTTAATATTATGTATACGTACATGGCTTTCTATATATTGCCTATTAGCTAATAAATGTTAAAATGCTTAAATTCATAAACAATTTATGGAAATCCCATATGAGTTTCTTCAAAACAACACATAATCTTAAATGCCAAAACCATACATAACCATAAACTTCATAAAATTCACTACTTTATTAATATAGTGAAGGTTGAGGATGAATTTTGGCCAAACAAAATCCAGCTTAAAATCAAGATAATATGAGATAATATAAAATCATATGAGATTTGATCCAAGCTTGCTAGGGATTAAGAAACTCATATCCTGATCCTAGTAGGGTTACAAAACCCTAGATCAAATCCCCTATAAATAGACCTTAATGGTTTCATCAAAGGTATCTGAAAACTTCTGACTTCTTCACTATTCTGTAATTCTTTTACTGATTTAGGCATCGTAGCCCTTTTTCGTTGTTTTGCAGTTCCTCTCTCCCCTGAATTACAAATTCAAATGATGATGTCACGTGAGGGTCAGGTGCGTTTCACCTGTCTCAAATTTTGCATCAACAGTTTGGCGTCGTCTGTGGGGACGAGAGTGATCTACTAATGCAAAGTTGAGAATATTTGCAAAATGAAGAAAATCACGGCTACAATGACCTAGTTCTCACGATTCTTTTGAAGAGGTTTTTCATGGGTGAATTTGATCCCCCATGAAAAAATAAAGAAAAGTCAGGGGCGAATTAGATCCACATGTATCTAATCTAGTAAGAAATTCAAATCGTCACAAGGAAAATTTTTTATAGAGACATTGAGGGCTTGAATTTTTCCGCCGTCATCCAGACCCACCACCCATTTTGCCCACAAATCAGACGCCGCCTTTTATTCCTTGTGGGGTAATAATGAAGCTTGCTCAAGTTGTTCGGCCGTGCATCCATCGACGTTGAGTCTTTCGCCTCCGTCCTAATCACGCTCCCACTAACAATCATTGCTTCCACATTGACGTCAACCGCTACCTAGTGGGTCACCATTCACGTCCGGATCTCAGCCGCACGTCGACGCCATTCATGTTTGGATCTCATCGTTTGCTGTCGTCGACCACACCCAGATTTGTCTATGTAGATCCGTCACCACACATCCGATACTTATACCTATCGCCTAATCGTCGATTGTTGTTACATGTTGTTTTAAGATCTACACGATACTGCCGCTCAGACCAAACAAGTCTGATCACCGTCAATGAGCGTTCAAACCTCGTTGCCAACCAGTTTCTTCCAAATATCCTACTGTTGATTTGATATGCTGCCACACTTAGTTGCCCCGAGGTTTCTTTGGAATTCTACCATCGATTTCAACTGCTAATGGATTAGATTTTCTGCTGCCACTATATGCGGTGCTTTGGCATCGTGCTTTAGCAACAATCATAAGACCTAGATCCGTTGGTGGTCGTGCTTTTTCCGTCTGTCCATTCTCCGTTCGTGTTTTTATGAATCAGAACCATGTTCCTTGAGTTCACTAATGACTGGAATGTGGGTTTTTTGCCATCGGTTTCTGCCGATTTAGATCTCTTAGCTCTCGTTGTGTGCTCCCCGTTCTCTGTCCATCTATGCGCTCCGTCCATGCTCTCTGTAGGCTTACGACTCAATCTCTTCAAATTTGATTTGATTTTTTATTTCAAATATGTTCCAGACCTCGATTTGCAACACGCGCTCAATTTCATACCTCTCCAGCTCTACCCACAAATTCGATCTCCACGCATAACGACAACCGCACAGTTAGATATGTTGCTAGTCAACCAAAACTACTCGTCATAGATTCGTTTAGATTTTGTTCATGTTTGTTCATTGCAGATCAAGCCAACTCTCACCTTGTGATTCACTGTTTAACTAAATCACAAACTCAATCTCGTCTTGAACGAGACCAATGGACACAGAGAGCACAATAGGAAGTCTAGGGAATTGGAAGGAATCATCGAACTTTTCAGACATTGAATAAATGCAACAACAAAAGGTGAGCAGTGAGCAACAACATGATGGTCATAAATCCTAAGCAACGATGTCAAGTAGTCATAGGCGGTTTCAAACAACGACTTTATCTGCGACAAGGCACGGTGATGACAAGCAGCTTTAGGGGATTGTGTCATTAGAAGGAATGAAGCTATTTAGGTGCCACACAAGAAGAAATTACGTTACAGGTGATTGAGCAGCAGGATTATTGAAGATAGCTACATAAATTGTTAGACAATTATAACAAATGCAAAATTTGAAGCAACAACCTGAAGGATCACAACAAAGTTGCAAAACACAAGATAAGTTTTACTTTTATGCTATACTTAAATTCAATAGTCAAATTGCTTATATCACATATTATAGGACTGATTACAATACATGAAGATGGTATAAAGGAATGTGTGAATCAATGCAACTTTTTATATAATCAATTATTTGGATGCAAAAGATTATGAAATATTCTTCAACAACTAGGAGCTAGAGATTTAATTATTCACTGAAGGGAAATATGTCACGAGGAACCCAATTGAGACTTACAAATTTTCTGAGTAAAGATATTTGGTGAAAAACTGGAGACTGGCCACCCCACAGTTAATTAACCAAATTTAGAGTCCAAAATCTGGGGACCACCTCGAGTCGAACTAAAGACATGTGTCGAACCCCGTCGCAAAAGATAGGCAGGTTAACTCTGCTTAAGTGCAGGAGCAAGAAAATAGGGAACTGGTTAGATAACTTTCTAATCAATGCTCCCAAGTAGGCTTGTCAAAATTAGGATCACCTAAAGTTGACAGGAACATCCAATTTCTGGCCACGGATCCGAGAATGAGATCTTGGAGGAGCCAAATTCGATATAGCTATATTAAAAATAACAAGATTGGTACGTCATATAATAAGGAAAGCAAAGGTAGACAGAAAAGATGGCGAAAGAAGAATTATACTCCTAAGTTTGCATTGAGAAAATCAAACTTAAGTGTGGGGGCTAATGTTGAGGATGGATTTTGTTTGAATCAAGATAATATGAGATATAATATGAGATTTTATCCTAGCTTGCTAGGGATTAGGAAACTCATATCATAATCTTAGTAGGGCTACAAAATCCTAGATCAAATCCCCTATAAATAGACCATAATGATTCCATCAAAGGTATCTGAAAACTTGTGACTTCTTCCCTATTCTGTAATTCTCTTTATGACTTAAGCATCAAAGTCCTTTTTCTTTATTTTGAAGGTCCTCTTTTTCTTGAATTACAAATTCAAATGATGATGTCACGTGAGGGTCGGGTGAGTTTCTCCTGTCCCAAATTTTGCATCAATAGTGAAAATGTTCAATAAAATAAGTCAGTCACACAAAACTATCATTGTTGAACTTCTTATCGTAAATTAATCTAATTTCTACCCAATCTGAAATTGCAATAGCCATATGAGTAATCATTCTCCCACAAAGCAATTAGAAAATTAAATACCAAGTCGACATCAATCAAACAAATTTTTCATCTCTTTTATTTTATCCCAACTTCAAATTACACATTGTCTCTCAATTTATTACCAAAGTACATTTTGTCTTTTTTTCTCTAATTAAATTAGGGGCGTACATGGGTTGGGTTGAGTGTGTTTTTTGGACCAACCCAAAAATTTGGGTTTGTTGTGTTGGCAACCCAAAAGATCCGACTAAAGACTCTCATCCAACCTAACCCAACCCTTACTTTCAATAGCCATATGTATTGCAATAGCCATATGGGTTGGGTTGTCAGGTTATAACTTTCTTTTCTCTTTTTAATTTAAAATGTAAATTTATCTACAACACATATAACTAATAACTAAAATCTCATAAAATTCAAATGTCAAATACCAAATATCTCTATGATATTCATTACAAAATTTAGACAAAGACAAACATCATAATTATTATAAAATATATATATGTATATATATATATATATTCAATTCAGGTTGGGTTTGGTCAACCCAAATTCTTTTTTAGCGAACCTGTGACCCAACCCAACCCAAACCAAGAAAAATAGAAAAAGTTTAACCTAAACCAACCCTTACATTTTGGGTTTGATAGTCCGGGTTGTTCGGGTTTTTGGGTCATTTGAACACCCCTGAATTAAATAATACTTTGAAAAATTACTATAAACAGAAAAAATGTTAAACTATTTACAAATATAGAAAAATTTCACTGTCTATCAGTGTTGGTTGTGGAATGTATGTGTTAATCATGCGCTATGTGTGACCAATTTTTCCTACTTTTAGCCCAAGTATAAAAAATGTAAATTAAGGTCGAACACGAGAATTTTACGCTAATGATGTTGTGTGAAGAGATGTCTAACTTGCAGTGGTTTACCAAATAATGTGAAGTTGTTGTTGTGTAGAAAGTAAACAAGAAAACAATAAGTGAAGTAAAATAGTGGGTGTGAGTGGAGGAAGTTAGATACAAGCTAATGAAGTTGAAGGTGTTCAAATGGAGAAAAGAGGGTTGGGAAAAATATTTCATCAATGAGTCGAGTTCTTATTTAGTTGTTTGGTTCATACTCCTAATCTCAAATCAATCTTACCTTTCAGTAGTGGAGCCACATTAATCATATGTCTATGATGCATGCTAAATTAGTTGACCCTAAGAATACTCCTATGTCTAGGAAAGCTTCTTGGTTATGTTGATGAGTTCCACAGTCACTTACTTTTTCAAGTAGTTAACTATTTCTACTTAAATCAAGTTATCAAGTGGATTTAAACAATGAGATCAAAATACAACAACATAAATGAACCATCAACTAAGCTTAAACTTTCAAGATTAAAGATTGTTTTTCCCCAACTCTTCAAGTGATTTAGCTACTCATGGATGATGGTGAAATCAAAATAAAGATGGAAGACAAGATATGAGTCATGATATGAGATATATTAATAGTAGAAATTGTTGAGTTCATACAAGGATGAAATGAATAGCAAAATACAACTTGAAAGTGTAAAATAAAAGATGGAAAGGTGTAGAAAATGATGTTGCTGGCGACAGTGTCTTATTCACCGTCAGGGTAGTGACTCCAACTAGCTCGCTTGTGGGGGTGGAGGAGATGGAGGTGACAACCCAACTATTCTTTGGAGGTTGAAGTTCACTTGGTCTCCAATGGTGATGAAGGAAGAACCTCAACTTTCGCTGTGAGTGAAGGTGTATGTCTCTTTGTGTCTAACTTCTTTTTTTCCATGGCTTCAACTGGTTTTTATAGCCTCAAAAGTGTCACATAGACTGGTTTAACGTAGAGGATAAGGTCATGCATTTGTCAAAATTTTGTCTTTTACCGCTATGCGTTTGAGGGATGCGTTCCTGAGATAGCTCGACACATGCGTTGAACTTTGTATTTTCCTGCAAAATTGGGCGTTCAAAGAGATCAGATTTCAAAATAATCTTTCCTAAGACTTTTCTCATGCTTGCACGCATATGCAGTATTTATCATGAATTTCTACTAAGGATGATGTGTTTTTCATTAAACTTTCTCAATTATCCTAAGAAAAGAGAAACAATAACTTGTAGAAAACTTGTATTTCTACAAGTTATCAATCAGCTATAGACCGCGATAGAATTCTTTTGCTTGAGCAATAGATTTCTTTCGCTGTCTATCGCTCAAACGATAGAATTTTTCGCGGTCTATCGTTGATAGAGATTAAAATTTTTCTATATTTGTAAATAGTTTGACTCATTTTTCTATATTTGAAAATAGCTCTAATACTTATCCCTTCTCTTTTAAGTTTTCTTTTCCACAATAATAATGAAAACAATCTTCCTTTTACAACCAATTTGGCTATCTTCCTTTAAACCCTTTTGTACTATTTCACTATTTCCCAATTTTCTTCTCAACTTTCCCCTTCCTTTTTTTTTATTTGGGATAAACTACATTTTTGGTCTCTGAAATTTCAAGTTGATGTGTATGTAGTTCATGATGTCTCAAAACAAACACTTTAGTCTCGAGTTTTGAAAATAGTTTTACATGGTCCCTAAAGCTCATTTGACAGTTAATTGACCAAAGGTAAAATGTTGGGCCGTCAAAATTATCAATTGTAACTCTAATCTTTTCTTATGTTTCTACAATTAGTTGAACAATTTATTATGGTCTTGAACGAATGGATGGAGATTAGATAAGGAGAGGAAGAGAATTGGATGCGAAGTTTGAGACTGAGATTAGGCTTAATTCTACCATTGGAGTAAAGTGAAACTTTTATAAATTTTGTCTATATATGGTTGTGAGATGCTTGTAATGTGCCACGCAAGCAAGGGATGGTTTTATCTTTCATCCCTTTCTTGGTGGCAACGTTATTGACAATTTGGTGGCCCCATTCATAAAAATAGCAAAATTCAAGTGGACAACTTAAAAAAAATACATATAGTATGTAGGGATATTAAAGTTGACTTAGTGTGGATGGAGAAAAGGAAAAGATCAAAAGGAAGGAAATCACAGTAAAAAAAAATCAAATTACAAATTAGCTAGCTAATTTAACCATATTATTTTACATTTAGTAACTATTTAGAACAGTTTTTCAAACTTTGGGGGCTAAGCTGTTTGTTTTAAAACTTTAAAGACCAAATACACATCAACTTCAAACCTTAGGAACTAAAAGTATATTTTGGTCTTTTTATTATTTTTTTCTACTCGACCTTTCACGTACATATTAACCACCTACTTATAATAAACTACCTTTGAAAAAAGTTTTATATTAGTGTTACTATATAGATGTGAGATTGATGAATTGAATTGAATTGCTATAATTTTTTGTAAACATAAACTTGGAAATAAACTTCCTTTATAGAGAAATAAAGTCATATATATTATAAATGTAATATATAAATGTAGATATCCATAACCTATATAGGTTACAAAATATCATAAAACTCCATTGATTTGATATTGTAACATACCTCCCATTGAATTCAATCTTGTAACATACACCATCTCATATCCTATAAATAGTGGTATATGTTACCTTTGTAATACACACCACAATTGAGTTCAATTGTCATTTCTACTTTCTTATTTCTCTCTACTTTACTACTTTTGTTCTTCCTTTGTTCATTGTATTGTCTTATTTTATAACACGTTATCACACGAGTCTCTAACACTTTAAAGATTTTGTAGAGGTTGGATTTGATTCATTGGAATATCAAGAACGCTAAAGACTCGCTAGAATTTTCTCCATAATTTGTAAGGTATTTAGAATTTCGTTCAAACATGGTGAGTATTTTGATTTTGGTCTTGTTTGACTTTAGAGGAAACAAAATTATACATGTGTTTGATATATTCATCATTGATTTTCTCACCACCATCATTCATCTTTATTCTATTAAAACTAAAGTCCAAAAGAAGGTGAGTATTTTAATTTTCATAATGGAATATACGTAGATTGTGAAATTGATTGCAAATTGACATTAATTAGAATTTTGCATTAGATCAATTTCTAGAATTTTATGTACTTTTATGAGTTTTTAATTTGTTGTGAATGAGATTTGAATTATAAGAATCAGACTGAGCACTCATGGTAGAAATTATGATTGTATGCACAAATAATTTTTAATGATGATGCATTACTAATTGAAGAAACAAGATTAATCTCCTTGTTAAGTTCTTATTTGTGTGGAAAGAAAAATTATATGATAAATGTTTACTTGTGTGGTCGTGACCTGTGCATGTGCTAACACAAACAAGTAATCAACTGAAAAATGACGGTATTATTCTTGATTCAATGTTTAATACGTACAAAGAACTTTTGTAAAGGAAAATTGATATGGTCAATCAAGATAATTTTGAGTCTAAATTATAGTAATTTAAGTTGTTTTCAATTTGTTAAGACTACCAAATTGTAAATTGTCGTATATTTAAAATTGTTTGATTCTTTGCATAAAGTATGTCATTTAGAATAAGGTTGTAAATTATGGTCTTATTTTAATTCATGAGATGTTTCCTAATTAATTTATATTTTCCATATATTTGAATAGGAAATTGAATTAGGATTTGTTTTCATATTTCTAACCGTTAGAGTTTTTTTATAGAATTATTATGATTTCTCTTCTACACATATTATCTTTTTATGTTAAGATTATCTTCTAATAATATTATCTTTTATTTTCAATATGAAATAAATATATCAAAGACTATATTTCATTTTATTTAAAGGTTAGATTTAAAATATTAAAGATTATCATTAAGTGAATTAGTTTTTATAAGATGAAAATAATCTTAATACTAGACTCATTAATTTATTATTAACTCTTAATTAAAAGATTAATAAATTAGAAATAAATTTTGATATAAGGAACTCTGTCTAAGGATGGTTCTGGCTAGGCTGAGTATTTAAGCTGACCGTAAGGAACCCTCTACCTGGGAACTACCTGGAGTTAATTAGTCAAATTTTTGTTGCCTATAGAAATTATTGGATTGTTGAATATTTAATTATCTCATGTGGATTTTGTAAACTTTAAAATTTATATATAGTGAATATATAATTGAATGAATTTCTCATGGTAAAATTTGAGTTATGCATAATAGTTTATTACTTTTCTAAAAGTTGTATAAATCAAAATAAGCTTATGATTTATGCAAAATAATGAATTTCGACCATTTAATATCATTCCTTGACGTGAATGTTGTAATATTTAATAATTGTGATTGAAATAATCTTAGTAGAGGAATAAGTAATTATTCTATTAAAACCACACATATTTATATGAGAATTTCATATTTCAATTGTGATGCAAAGAGACATGATCTTGTACCCGTCATACATTAAGAGTCATTTTTTGAAAAATTAAAATCCTTAATAATGAAAAGGAAGATGATGTGGGTATAACACATTTTGAGAATTTATTTGAATCTCTTGAAGAGATCATAACTTATCCTTTTAACCCCTAAATATGAATGATATTTGGATGTTACAAGTTTTTAGAATCTCCTGAAGAGATGATTATTCTTTTTGACCCACTTGTATATGAGATATTTGGGTTTCTTTTGAATCTCTTGGAGAGAAAAGAATAATTAATAGACTTGATTAAATTTTGGAAAAGAAAATATTATTTTGTTCAGAGGAGCAAAATTTACAATTGATATACCACATTCTCTTGTAAATCAAAGAGAAGTTTAGTAAATTTGGAAGGTATATATGTAATAAATATCATCTAGAGAAATTGATAATCTATTGTCTCCTACGGGAATGCATATAGAAAAGTTGTATGCTTTTCCTTCTAAATTGTATTACACATATTCGTGTAATTGAAATATATGCAACAATGAACCCGAAGTTCATTGATTCAAATATATTTTATTTGACATGATGAGTCATTTTGGTCAATAGTGAAAATAATTATTGAAAATACATTCACATCCATTGAAGAACTAGAAGATTCTTCCATCTAATAGATTGTCATATGTGGCTTTGTTTTCAAGAGATCAATTATCAAACTCTCACTAGTTAAAATTGAAATTGAACCTCTCAAGTGAACCATTTAAATATTTTATGGTTTGTTGGTGCATCCAGTTGATGGTCACATATATGTTTATTATCTTCAAAACCTTACATCTGCAAGGTTAGTTGCTCATATAGTTAAGAGTCAGTTGATGGTCACATATGTTTATTATCTTCAAAACCTTACATCTGCAAGGTTAGTTGCTCATATAGTTAGAGTACAATTCATGATTTTGAAATTAAAAATTTTGTTTTGATAATGCTAGTGAGTTTGCATCTAACATTTGATAATTGATTGAGATAAGTGTTGAACATCCTGTAGCTTATGTTCAAATAGCAAAACTTCTAAATCTGTATGAGATCACATTGTTGTGTATGCTCTAAACCAATCGCTTATGAGCTTATGGCCAGAAGCCATATATTTCATGTGTGCAAATGTGCAGTAAATGATAAATTGTTACACTACAACAATTAAGATAATGAAGTAATTAAAATGAATCCTCAAAATAGGTTATAAATCTATATTGAAATTGATTTCACATCAATTAATAAATACTATGAACCCCTGATGGGTGATATATTTAACACACAAATTGCTATTTGTCATTAATGAGAAAAATTTTCCACATTAGAGGGAGGATTAAGAAAGTTGAAAAAAGAAATTGAATGACTGCATATGCATTGTTCATTTTGATCATCATACAGATACTTTGAACTAGAAGTTCAAAAGATAACTAATTTAAATATTACAAATCAAATGCTAGATTTATTTACAGAGCCTTATAGTTGTAAAAAAGTTACTAATTATATATATTGGTTGTAAATACAACATCTAAAAGTGATATTCCAATGCAAGAAGTTGTCACTATTAATGAGTCTTCATGCCTGAAGCGTGATAGACAAATGGGTTCCAAAGATAAAAATCCTCGAAAAAGAAAAGTAATCAATAGTCAAAATGACTCAATTGAAAATGAGAAGATTAAAAAAAGAATCTCCAGACATGACTATTGATAAAAATGTCGAAGGACTCAAGTATATGAAGATAACAGTGAGATCTCGAAAATTATGTAATGACAGGAAAAAGATGGAATAGAACCGATGTAGCCATAGACAACATTTCGCTATACTGTTGCTCATGATAATACATGAAAATGAGATTGTGAACTAGATCTGTTGAAGAATGTCGCCATAGAAAGGATTGGCTTAAGTGGAAAGAAGTCATCCAAGCAGAATTAAACTCACTTTCAAAACGTGAAGTTTTGGACCTGTAGTCCATACACCTGAAGGTGTAAAACCTGTGGGATACAAATGGGTATTTGTACGTAAAAGAAATGAAAATAATGAGGTCACGAGATACAAAGCACGATTGGTTGCACAAGATTTTCTCAAAGACTAGGCATTGATTATGAGGAAACATATTCACCTGTGGTGGACGCTATTACATTAAGATATTTAATTAGCCTGACTGTATATGAAAAGCTTAACATGCATCTTATGGATGTAGTCACAGCATATCTATATGGATCTCTGGAAAATGAAATATATGAAAATCCCTGAAGGATTTAAGATACCTGAATCATATAATTCAAAATCTAGAGAATTATATTCAATCAAATTATAGAGATCATTGTATGGATTAAAACAATCAGGACGGATGTGGTACAATCGTCTAAGTGAATATTTATTGAAAGAAGGTTATCAAAATAATCCAATTTGTCCATGTGGTATTAAGAAATCACAATCAGGATTTGCTATTATAGCTGTATATGTTGATGATTTAAATATAATTGGAACTCCTGAAGAGCTTTCAAAGGCAATAAACTATCTCAAAAAAGAATTTGAGATGAAAGACCTTGGAAAAACAAATTTTGCCTTGGCTTGCAAATTGAACATTTAGCTGATGGAATTTTTATTCATCAACGACATATACAAAAAAGATTTTAAAAAGGTTTACATGGACAAAGCACACCCATTGAACATTCCAATGGTAGTTCGATCACTAGACGTGAAAAAGGATATCTTTCGACCTCGAGAAGATAATGAAGAACTACTTGGTCCTGAAGTACCATATTTAGTGCAATAGGTGCACTAATGTATCTTGCTAACAACACAAGACCAGATATAGCATTCTCAGTGAATTTATTAGCAAGACACAGTTCTTCTCCAACAAAAAGACATTGGAACGGAGTTAAACATGTACTCCGTTATCTTCGAGGAACGGTTGATATGGTTTGTTTTATTCAAACAAATCAAATTTTGATCTAGTTGGTTATGCAGATGCTGGATATTTATCTGATCCACACAAAGCTAGATCTCAAACAAGTTATCTGTTTACATGTGGAGGAACTGCTATATCTTGGCGGTCTGTAAAACAGACCATTACAGCCACTTCCTCAAATCATGCAGAAATTCTTGCAATTCATGAAGCTAGTAGAGAATGTGTATGGTTGAGGTCAATGACTCATCACATTCGAGGAACATGTGGCTTGTCTTCTGGAATTTTTACCAACAAATTATATGAAGACAATACAGCATGTATAAACCAAATCAAAGGAGGGTATATAAAAGGAGATAGAACAAAACATATCTCACCAAAACTCTCTACACGCATGACCTCGAAGAAAATGGCGACATTAATGTTCAACAAATTTCTTCAAAAGATAACTTGCCAGACTTATTTACAAAGGCATTACCCACATCGACATTCGAAAAGTTGGTGCACAACATTGGAATGCGACGACTCAGAGAACTCAAGTGATATATTCATGAGGGGGAGTAGAATTACTGTACTCTTTTTTTCCTTGGCTATGCTTTTCCCAATAGGGTTTTTGTAGCAAGGTTTTTTTTAATGAGGCAGGAAAGTATATAAAATAATGTACTCTTTTTCCTTCACTAGGATTTTTTTCCATTGGGTTTTCCTAGTAAGGTTTTAACGAGGCATTATTTTATATAAATGGATATCTAAGGGGGAGTATTATAAATGTAAATATAAATGTAGATATCCATAACCTATATAGGTTACAAAATATCATAAAAACTCCCATTGAATTTGATATTGTAACATACCTCCCCATTGAATTCAATCTGTAACATACACCATCTCATATCCTATAAATAGTGGTAATGTTACCTTTGTAATACACACCACAATTGAGTTCAATTGTCATTTCTACTTTCTTATTTCTCTCTACTTTACTACTTTTGTTCTTCCTTTGTTCATTGTATTGTTCTTATTTTATAACAATATATTATTTATGTGTATTACAGGAAAATACATTTCTTCCAATCTATGAGCTATGCATGTGGGTCCAAATAGAGGGCGGAGAATATTTTAATTTTCATTCAATCTTCAAGGAGTTGTCTTTTCTTCTCCCAAATGTTCAAGAAAGGCTTTTTCAAGAAATTTCTTTTCAGATCCTGGGTGGCAAAAACATAGGTTGAGCTTACAATCATAGTCCCATGGATTAGAACAATCAATACGACTTTTGCATGCTCGTTTACAACATTTCTGGCATCTAACACAAACAATGTCTCTGAAATAGTTTAGTTGTTAATTGTCATAGAATAAGATATCTATTGTGAAAAGAGAAAATATTGGATATAATTAATTAAAATTGATTTATGTACCAGAGGCAATGAAGAACATCAGGAGCAAGATTGCAAACTTTGTCGAGGACTTCTCCATATCTAATCTCTAGGGGGGTGTATTATATGATTTGGAAGTTTTTGTATTGGTTTGTGTGTTTTTGCATGAATAATAGACGATAATTTATAATCAAATAGTGTACCTTAAAATGGTAGAAAATATATCATGCAATAAAAGTTTAATTTTGTTGCACAATGTAAATTTGTGGTTGACCTAATATAACAGTAAATTTAATTTATATGCATTATGATGAAATGCTATATATGTTATGAAAGTTTTTCCTATAATTTTATTTTCTTTATTGACATTGTAGTATTTATTGAAAATAAGAATGTAGCCATTGAAGTCGAATATTTCTTTTAGGTAGGTCGTTAATTTGAAAATTTATATATTTTTATTTTAATATTATGTATACGTACATGGCTTTCTATATGTTACTTTTTAGCTAAAAATGTTAAATTGCTTAAATCAGGGGTGAAATCTCATATCAGTTTCTTCAAAACAATACATAATCTTAAATGTCAAAACCATACATAATCATAAATGTCATGAAATTGACTACTTTATTAATATAGTGAAAATATTCAATAAAATAAGTCAGTCACACAAAACTATCATTATTGAACTTCTGATCGTAAATTAATCTAATTTCTATCCAATCTGAAATTTCAATAGCCATATGAGTAATCATTCTCCCACAAAGCAATTAGAAAATTAAATACCAACTCGACATCAATGAAACAAATTTTTCATCTCTTCCATTTTATCCCAACTTCAAATTAGAGCTTGTCTCTCAATTTATCACCAAGGTACATTTTGTCTTTTTTCTCCAATTAAATTAGGGGTGTACATAGGTTGGATTGAGTGTGTGTGTTGGACCAACCTGAAAATTATGGTTGATTGGGTTTGCAACCCAAAAGATCAAATAAAGTCTCCCACCCAACCTAACCCAACCCTTAAAATTCGGGTTGGGTTGGGTTGGGTTGTCTTGTCGGGTTATAACTCTCTTTTCTCTTTTTAATTTAAAACGTAAATTTATCTACAACACATATGACTAATAACTAAAATCTTATAAAATTCAAATGTTAAATACCAAATATCTATGATATTCATTACAAAATTTAAACAAAGACAAACATCATGACAATTCTAAAAGAAAAATATTCAAAATTCACAAATTCATCATTCCAAAGTAATCGAACTTTAAATTATTTTATAAATATATGTAATTTGGGTTGGGTTTGGTCAACTCAAATTCTTTTTTAACCAACCTACGACCCAACCCAGCCTGAAAAAAATTTGAAAAAAGTTTAACCCAACTTAACCCAAAAACAACAATAACCCAACCCAACCCTTACATTTTAGGTTGGGTAGTTCGGGTAGTTCGGGTTGTTCGGGTTGTCGGGTCATTTGAACATCCTTAGATTAGATTGAGGTGAACAGTATATGGATATGAGATTCTAGAATTATTTGATAGAACATGGAATCACGTCCCAACTCTCGGCGCCTGGTACAGCTCAGAAAATGGTGTATCAGAAAGGAGAAATAGAACCATGCTGGACATGGTTCGTTCAATGATGAGCTATACTCCATTGCCAGATTTTTTTTTAGGATATGCAGTGGAGACTGCAGTTTGCATTTTGAATGTTGTTCCTTAAAAAAGTGTTTTTGAAACACCTTTTGAACTTTAGAAAGACCATAAAGTTAGTTCACAAAATTTCAGAATTTGGGGATATCCAGCACATGTGTTGAACACAAATCCAAAGAAGTTGGAATCACGTTCAAAAGTATACCTCTTTGTAGGTTACCCTAAAGAGACAGGAGGCTTTTATGACTCAAAAGAGAATGTTTGTATCGGCAAATGCTACCTTCTTAGAAGAAGTCCATATAAGAGATTATAAACCATGTAGTAAGATCATAGTAAGTGAACTTTCAAATGAAACTACTGAGACTTCAACAAGAGTTGTTGAAGAGGCTAGTACAACAACAAGAGTTGTTGATGTAGATACATCAAGTAAAGCACATCCCTCCCAAGAGTTGAGAGTGCCTCAACGTAGTGGGAGAGTTATAAACCAACCTGCTCGCTATATGGGTTTAACAAAAGCCCAAACCGTCATACCATATGATGATGTTAAGGATCTATTGTCTTACGGATAGGCAATGGATGATGTTGACAAAGATGAGTGGATCAAGGCCATGAATCAAGAAATGGAGTCTATGTATTTCAATTCTGTCTAAGATCTTATAGATCAACCTGATGAGGTAAAACCTGTAGCTTGCAAATAGATCTACATGAGGAAAAGAGGTGTAGATGGGAAGGTACAAATCTTTAAGGCTAGATTAGTGGCAAAGGGTTATACCCAGGTGGAGGGAGTGGATTATGATGAAACTTTCTCACATGTTGCCATGATTAAATCTATCTGAATACTCTTGTCTATTGCCACATATTATGACTAGAAAATATGGCAAATGGATGTCAAGCTACCTTTTTGAAATATAATCTTGATGAGAGTACTACATGAAACGGCCAGAGGGATTCATTGAACAAGGTCAAGAGCAAAAAGTTTGCAAGCTTAAAAGGTCCATCTATGGACTGAAACAAGCATTTAGATCATGGAATATAAAATTTGATATTGTGGTCAAATCTTATGGCTTTGATCAGAACATTGATGATTGTGTTTACAAAAGGATTATCAAGAATTCAGTAGCTTTTCTAGAGTTGTATGTAAATGATATTCTACTCATTGGGAATGATGTAGGTTTACTGACTGATAAGAAATGGCTAGTTGCTCAAATCCAAATGAAAGATTTGGATGAAGCACAATTTGTTCTAGGGATCCATATTATCAGAGATCGTAAGAACAAAATGTTGGCCTTGTCTCAGGCATTGTATATTGACAAAATGTTTGTCATATATTTGATGAAAAATTCCAAGAAGGGTTTACTACCTTTTAGGCATGGAATTTCATTGCTAAGGAACAATATCTTAAGACGCATCAAGAGGTTGAGGAAATGAGACGAATTTCCTATGCATCGGTTGTGGGTAGCCTAATGTATGTCATGTTGTGTACTAGGCCAGACATATGCTATGCAGTTGGGATAGTCAGTAGATATCAATCAAATCCAGGATTAGATCATTGGACTACAATTAAAACAATCCTCAAGTATATTAGGAGAACGAGGGACTATTGTTCGCTCTTAACGGAGTCGCTGTAGTTTGGCAAAGCATCAAGCAATGATGCATTGTTGACTCTACTATGGAGGCTGAGTATGCAGCTGCTTGTGAAGCAGCTAAAGAAGCCATTTGGCTAACGAAGTTCTTGATAGATTTAGAAGTTGTGCCAAATATGACTTTGTCTATCACACTTTATTGTGATAATAGTGGTGTTGTGACAAACTCCAAAGAATCTCGGAGCCACAAAATAGGGGAGTATATTGAAAGAAAATATCACTTGATACAGGAAATTGTGCAACGAGTAGGTGTGACCATCACGAAGATTGACTCAAAGTATAATGTTGTTGATCCGTTTACAAGGGCTTCCACGGCTAAAGTGTTTTATGGTCATTTAAAGAGTCTATGTCTACGGGATATTGTTTGGGGCAAGTGGGAGATGTTACGGGTAAAAAGTATGCCCTATTTTATTATATTTGAGTACATTGTTGTATTGTAATTGTTATCTTTATTGTATTATATTGCCCACTAATTTTAGAACAAGTGGGAGATTGTTGGGATTTATTTCCTAAATCTCGCAGTTTGTGATATATAAACAATGTTAATTTATTCAATAAAATAAAGAGTTATTTTATTCAAATTAGTCTTGTGTAACTCAATCCAATAAACTAAGATCCAAGGTTATTTTATGTAACTTGAACAGTATGTGGTAGACATACAAGTAGATCGTGTTCAAGTAATAACCTAAAAGTTCTGCAGTATATGGATAAGGTTTGGTGCCTTATCCTAGTGACACTACGGATACAACCCACTTTGTAAATGTTACAAGAGTTGTAAGTGTTACAAATGATTTGATCCAAATCGTTCATGTGGAGACATGCGAGTAGGGTATCCTATACAAAGAGTTTGTATAAGACCGGACCGCGAAATGATCAATTTCTTTATAACATCGTTGACTATAGAGATTAACATTTCATAGGATGACTGAATGTAACTCGATCTCAATCTTGAGTGAGTTATGTGTTGGGGTTGGTGCCTTAAATCTCATGAGATCTCATAATTTGTAATTTGTACATGACAATTCACTTATTCAATAAAATAAGATGTATTTTATTTCACAATTAGATCGCTTTAACAAAATCCAATAAATTAAGATTCTAGGTTATTAAATGTAACTTGAACAATATGTAGTAGACATACAAATGGATCTTGTTCAAGTAATAACCTAAAAGGTTGAAAATATATGGGTAAGATTGGGTGCCTTATTCTGATAACAATGCAGATACGGCTCACTCTGTAATTGTTACATGAGTTGTAAGTGTTACAAACGATTTGATCCAAATCGTTCATGTGGAGACATGTGAGTAGTGGTATCTTGTACAAAGAGTTTGTACAAGACTGGATCGCGAAATGATTAATCTCATGTTATAACACCGTTAACAGTAGAGATTAACATTTCATAGGATGACCATAAATAACTCGATCTCAATCCTAAGTAAGTAATAGACTCTTGTCTATGAGGACAGTTCTTTGATTTGCATGGGTGAGAGTGGCCTATGTCGCCGACTCAATATGCCTACCATTTTGGGGATTTGTCTAAATAGAGAGTTGGGAACATAGCTACACAATATAGATTTTACTCCTTCCCACTTTCGGGGAAAGTAGATAAATTGCTCTTTTAAGTGTTGATTCCAGGTCTTGAATAAGGGGCCCCTCCTCTCATTGGCCCGACAGAGATTTGTTTATGGTATGACCATAAACAGGTTATTCATTAGAGAATCAGTGGGACTTAAATAGAAAGAAGTGATTACAGGGCTAGAACGGTAATTTTGACCCAACTGTAATTTCAAGCAATTTGTAAAGAGTCGACTTATTGATGATTGTTTATATCCATGGAAACATAAATATGTCTACAGTGTGAAGAGTGCAATTGTGGGTCTTTAGTGGAATGACTCACAGTTAATGAATGTTGATTTAATTAATTAAAGAGTTTAATTAATCTAATCTCGAATCATTGGAGCTTCTACTATGTAGGTCCATTAGGTCCCCTTGCTAGCTCACTAAGGTTAAAATAAGTTTAAATTTTTTTGGAATGATTTGAATTGATCAAGTTCTTTAGGAAATTTAATATTAATAAAGATTAATCTAAAGTATAATGTATATTGAACCATTATAATATATAGTTGGTTATAAATATGATTTATAACTAAACTATAATAAGAGAGAACAATATTTGAATAAGATTCATAATGTGAATTAGAATCATATTAAAACTATACTATATGAGAGAAATATGCATTTTAATGCATGTTATTTAAGATTAATTAATTGTTATTTAATTAGTTATTATTATTTCTAATTAATAAATTAAACGTTAATTAATTAATTTTATATTATTATTTTATTTATTTAATAATAATAATAATAATAATAATAATAATAATAATAATAAAACTCCCCTGCAATAGAGAACGTGGGGTGAGGGGAAGTTATTCCTGTCAAGTAATTTTTCAGTTCTTTTAAAGGAAAAGAAACTGAAGTTCAAGGGGATGCTCTCTCTGTGAAATTTCTCTGTGTGTAAAATTTTATGCAAAAAAATCAGTATTGGGATCCCACCATCTTGATCTTTGTTCTTCCCTGAGTTATAGCAAGGAATCCCTTTTTGGTAGTGTTCCAGTTGCTATACTAGCATTGTTGAAGGTTGTTGTTCTTCAAAGGTATTTTCTATAAAATTTCTTTAATGCATGCTTAGTCAAATTTATTGTAAATTGTTTCTGGTTTTTTTCCAATCCAATTTCAAAGACAAAGCGATTAAACACTTCCGCTATTGGGATTCAATCCCTTCATTATGGACTCCTATTTATAAGGACGGTTCTTTGATTTGTATGGGTGAAAGTGGCCCGTGTCACCCACTCAATAAGCCTAACATCTTGGGGACTTGTTCAAGTAGAAAGTTGGGAACATAGCTACACAAGATGAAATTCACTCATATTCGTCTTTAGAGTAAGTAGATAAATTGCTCCCTTAAGGACTGATTCCAGGTCTTAAACAATGAGACCTCACCCTCTCACTGGTCTGAGAAAGATTTAGTTTATAGTTGAACTATAAACTGATTGTTCATTAAAGGGATCAGTGATACTTAAGGAGTAAGGGGTAATTACAGGGGTTAAATGGTAATTTGACCCAATTGTAATTACGAGCATTTCATGAAGGTCGACTTACTGATAATGGTTATATCCATGGACACATAAATATATCTTCAGTATGAAGAGTGCAACGGTGGGTCTCTAGTAGAGTGACCCACAGTCAATGAATGTTGATTAATTTAATTAAAGAGTTTACTTAATTAATCTTTGATAATTGGAGAATCTAATATGTAGGTTCATTACGTCTCCATGCTAGCTCACGAAAAGGTAAAACAAGGATTAATTAGTTTTGAATAAAATTTGAATTGTTTAAATTAAATAAGGGAAAGTGCATTAATTGTATATGATACAATTAATATAATGTATTTAGCTACAATATAATATAGAATTAATTTTGAATTAGATTCAAAATTAAACTTTATAAGATGAGAGTATTAATATTTGAATAAGATTCAAATATTATATTAATATGAATAAGATTCATATTATTAGGGAACTAAATCTTAATTGTATATGATATAATTAATATAATGTAATTATAAAGTTAATTTTGAATTAGATTCAAAATTAAACTATGTAATGTGAGAGAATAATATATTTGAATAAGATTCAAATATTAAATAATATGAATAAGATTTATATTAAAACTATAGGTTAAAATTTAATATGAGTTAGATTCATATTTAAACCATAGTTTATGAAAGGAAAATACATTTGAATATGAGTCAAATGTAATATTAATTAAATATATAATATTTAATTAATTTATATAAATTAATTAGATTAATTAATATTTATTTAATTAATTAAATTTAATTTAGTTTAACTTTGTTTAATATTAACTCCCCATGGTTAAAAGGGGAGTTAAATGTGAGGTAAACTATGTAATGGGGATTAACGTGTTAAAAAAAAAGAGACAGAATAGTTATATACTCTTAACTGTCTCAAGCACTATTTGTAACTTTGGCTTGGAAAGAGAAAAAATTGTCTCAATCTCTCAACTCTCAATACACACCTAAAAGAGAAAAGTATTTTTTTTCTCTATTTCTCTTCTTCCCTTATTTTTGTTCCAAAAAGGGGTTTTCACAAACTCAATTCTTGCCGGAGAATAGCAAAGAAGACCATGTGCTGGTGCCAAGTTCATTGAAGAATTGAGGGACTTGCTGGGGGAAGGAATTTGAAGAGGTTATCTTCAAAGGTATTTTTTTCCCCTCAATTTATGTTAAAAGCATTCTGCTGTAAAATATATGTTTATTTTTCTCTTTTTTTCTGGATTTTCAAATCAAAGTATAACGGCACCAACGTTCAATTGCCTCCGCATTGGGATTAGATCCCTTTATAATGTGAATTGGTTAAATTGTAATTAGAATCCCATTGATGGTGTTTACTTTTCAATGTAATGGGAATAAAATTTGTATGATTAACTAAATACTCTTTTATATTTCTAATTAATTTGTCGTATTTATTTGTTTTTTATACTTACTCATTTTTTTATTTTGTAATTAAAATTTTATATTTAAAAAAAATTAATTCTTAAATGAAAAAGGATTAAAAAAGAAATAGTAATTATTTTAAATTTTGTTAATCTAATTCAAAACTAAATAAATATATTCTTTTTTTTTTGTTTAAAAAAAACAGTAGTCTCGTTCTCAATCTTAAACTAGAGTGAGAAGTACCTAATGTGTCTAGCCATAAAGCAAGAGTTGGAGCGAGAGCGAGATCAAACATGAGCGAGATCAAGCACGAGAGGATTGACTTACTAATTATGGTTATATCAAGTGGACAGAAATATATCTACATTGAAGAGAGTGCGTCTATGGGCTTTAGTGAAGTGTCTTGTTAGTTAACGAATGTTGGTTAACTAGTTAAAGAGTTTGACCGGTTAATCTCGGATTGTTGGAGCTCATGATTTGTAGGTCCATTAAGTCCCTCTACTAGCTCACAAACGGATAAAACCTTAGATGGTGTGGTGAATGAATTTGAAATGTTCAAATTCGACTTAGGAAATAAACGTTGGACATGTTGTTTATATCTAAACGTATCAACGAAAAAATTGGGATTGGTGTGAATATAATATTATTTTAATATTTGATATTAAATTAATATTATTTTAATTATTTAAAATAAATTTTATAAAATTATTTATTTAATTTTAGGGCTCTTTTCAATTATAGAAAAATGAGCCAAACTATTTACAAATATAAAAAAAATTTATAGTCTATTAGTGATAGACCGCGATAGAATTCTATTGCTTTCTATCGCTCAAGCGATAAAATTCATTTACTTGAGCGATAGAAAGCGATAGAATTCTATCTCGGTCTATCATTGATAGACAGTGAAATTTTTCTATATTTGTAAATAGTTTGGTATTTTTTCTATTTATAGTAATTTTTCTTAATTTTATTAATTAAAATTAAAAAAAAGTGAATTTTGGAAATTCAATTTTTGAAAAATTGGAAATCTTGATTATTTCAAAACTAACTGTTTTATTAGCCGAAATATACCTAAGTAAGAGTATACCCAAATTGTCTATAACACTTAAGTGAGAGAAAAATGGCATATACAATATATTGTCTTTAACTTTCACGTCCCTAAGAGTTCACACCATGAGATTCATGCAGGGTTTCGTGTCTTTTTTACCGTGACTGTTCCATTCGAAAAGTGTTTGCATGAGTTAATAACAAGGTGAGTAGGAGAAGTAGTTCATAGTAAGTGGGTAAAGAGTGTGTGTCAACAAGTCCTACGGTATCTTCCATTAGGTCACAATGTGAGATTTCTATATTGCACCTGCTTAGCGTAATAATAGGCGCTTATCCAGTCGGAGGCTTTGTAACATAGGATTCGAAACATCATGAACTCAAAAAATGGATAGGGTTTCTTAGGTTCGTTTTCAAGCATTTGTCTTTCCCTTGAGAGCATGTTTGATTCCGATCTATGAAATCTGAAAGTGGAGGGTCTATACTTACAAAATTTACTACGTGTTAATAAATTCTTGACCAAATAAACGATAATTAAATACTATAGGAATAAGAGTTATTCTGGTATTAGTATTTAATCAAATTGTTTGGTTTAGTGGAGGACTAATTGACTGCCCCTTAGTAGCAGTTATTCTGACTCACTAAAGTATCACTGCAAATCAAATTTAATAATGACGGGTAGATTATTAAAATTTACTAAAACTGATTGGTTTAAAAATGGTTATTCAATTCACTAATAGAATTTGTTCATTTTTCAGCAATGACAAGTGCAATACTTCAACTTTTAGCTTTCGATAAACTTAACGGTGATAACTATGCGACATGGAAATCAAACACGAATACCATACTAGTTATAGAAGATCTCCAGTTTTTTTTTAATGGAGGAGTGTCCTCCAGTTCCCAGTTCAACAGCAAACCGAAGTGTTCAGGATGCTTATGATAGGTGGACTAGGGCAAATGAAAAGGCTCGGGCGTACATCTTGGCCGGTGTATCCGATATACTGTCCAAAAAGCATGAGACATGGTCACCGCTAGGGAGATTATGGACTCATTGCGTGCGATGTTTGGATAACCATCCTCATCGATCATGCATGATGCTTTAAAATACATTTACAACTGCAAAATGAAAGAAGAATCTTCTGTGAGAGAACATGTTTTGAACATGATATGATCCATTTCAACATTCCAGAGGCAAATGGCGCTATCAAAAATGAGAGGAGCCAAGTCATCTTCATCATGGAATCTCTTCCGAAGAGTTTCCTACTAACGCCATGATGAATAAGATAGAATATACTTTGACTTTTCTTTTTAACGAGCTCCAGGTTTATCAATCGTTATTAAAGAATAAAGGTTCTGAAGCATAAGCAAATGTTGCTACTACTTCAAAGAAGTTCCTTAGAGGATCGTCCTCGAGAACTAAACCTAGTCCTTCAACATCTCAGATGAAAAGAAAGGGAAAAGGAAAAACTAAAGCTCCTACGGAGAGAAAAGGCAAGGGAAATGCTCAAGTTGCAGACAAAGGAAAATGTTTCCACTGCAACCAAGACGGGCATTGGAAAAGGAATTGCCCAAAGTACCTAGTCGAGAAAAAAGCTAAGAAAGAGAGATAGGGAAACTAGTTCCTAGATATAGCTTCAAGATGGCGAGATAACTCTCAAGGTTGGATCAGTGAGAGACATGAAGTTTTTTTTTAGAGATGGATTCATTTTACTTGAAAATGTATTCTATGTTTCTAATTGTAGTATGAATTTGATATCTATCTCTTGTTTGCTTGAACATATGTACAAATTAACTTTTGAAATTAGTGAAGCATTCATTAGTAAAAGAGGTATTCCAATATGTTCTGCAAAGTTAGAAAACAACTTATACAAGTTAAAACTGTTTATAATACTGAAATGTTTAAAATAGTTGAAACTCAAAATAAAAGGCAATGAGTTTCTCAAAGTACCTATTTTTTGCACTTAAGACTTGGTCACATAAATCTCAATAGGATTGAAAGATTAGTTAAAAGGGCACTCCTAAGTCAGTTAGAAGACTCTTGTGATGGTCTACAAGCAATTGGTTATCAACTTCGAGGAGAAATCAAGGAGAATTCGAACTTAAAAGTTGTAATTCTTGTTCTCAATTTTTTTCCTCCTTTACATGCATGTTTATCCTAGAAATTGAGCATGTTAGAGTGTAATTCGTTCTAATTCGCTTCTGTTGCATGTTCATATATCCTTCAAATCTTGCTCTACAATCTTAAACCAAAATAAAGAGTACCTAGCATGTCTATTTTTTGACCAAAGCAATAGTTGGGGCGAGAGTAGAGATGTCCACGGGGTTTGGTAGGGTCAGAGATGGCTTCCCTTCTCTCCATTTCATTCCCTATCCCGGCCAAATTTTTCACAGGGATCGAGGCGAGAATTCCCCCAGGGGAATTCGCAGGGGTCAAGTTCCCCGCGGGGAATTTTTCCCTGCTTGATTTTTGTTAAAAAAAAAATCAATATTAACATAATCACTATTCTGAAAAAGTTTTAATTAGTTGGTTAACTTTTATATGATTAGTTCCATATGGACAATTAGAATTTAAAGAGAAATTACTCAAAATTTTCAAGTTGAAAGAAATAATTATCTATCAAATTATTCATATATATAATCTAAATTTATTAGAACTAAAACATATCCTTTTTTTTTACACTAATTCAACCATATTCATTATTTTGACCATAAAACAATAAATTTTGAAAATTAAATATAATATTTATATAATAAAATAAATAAATAACATTAAATTATTATAATAAAGATAAGAACAAAGCCTAACGGGACAGAGACGGGGAACAAGGTAGGGGCGGGGACGGGGACGGGGACGGGGACGGGGAATGCATTCCCTATCCCTATCCCCATTTAGCTTTTGGGGAGTTTTTTCCCCACTCCCTCCCCGATTCCATGCTACGGAGAATCCCCACCCCATTTGGACATCTCTACAGGGAAAAGTGGACATCTCTAGGCGAGAGCAAGAGCAAGATCAAGGGAGAGCAAGAGTGGGATGGAGAACGAATTAGGAATTGGTCGATGAAATCATGGATCAACTGGAACTAGAGTTCAAGATTGGAAACCCAAACTTCATAAAATTTAAGGGGGTTTGTTTATGGTGTTTAAAAGAGACAGAAGAATGAGGAGTTTAATATATGGATTAAAAAGGAAGAAAGTGAGAAATTCATGGAAAGTGCTGGGATGAAAAGAAAAAATTATAGAAGAGAGAGTAGTATGTTTTTGGTTTTTTTTCCTAACAGAGAGAGGATAGAGAGAGAGTGAATTTGTTTTAAAAAGTTAAGAAAAAATGAGAGGGAACGTGAAAAAATGGGAGGGAGAAATGAGAAGGAGAGCTACAAAATGATAAATAATAAAATATCAAAGGAAAGAAAAAGGGTAAATGGTGTAAAGTGAAAAAAATAGGACTTCCTACGTAGAAGACCTTTAATTATATGCTCATATTACAAAATTGTCTTCTACGCTCCATTTATTACATAAATAGTCTAACGGATTACAAATTTTCACTAATGTTGTGGTGTATCTACCATTAAGACATCATCCACTATTTTTACAAAACAAAACGAAATTAGAAAAAAAAAAAAAAGTCTAGGGTTTTGTGTATCTCCCCATCCATGCATAGCCTAGGGTTTCGTGTATCCATACGCCCATCAATTCCTTTTTAAAAAAATTTAAAAAAGAAAATTTTATTCAAATCCCCCATTTTTCTCATTTTCTCCCAAAATTTCTCTAGTTTATGTGTTTCTCACATTTCTTCCTCTTTTTTTCCCTTCTTCTTCCCCATTCTCTTTTTTTTTCTTCCTTCATTCATGGCTTCCTCAAATTACAGAATCATCTCCCCCTCCTTTGAGACCGGCGAGCATAAGAGGTTGCAAAGCTAGTTGAAGCCGGCAACAAATGGACGAAGCCAAGTCTATGGTTGCAAAGGTCCACGAATGGATGTCCACGTGCAGATCTGGGTGGCACAAGCAAATTGGGACGAACTCAAACGAGGTATTCACGGAGGGGAGGTGGTCGCGAACACATGCTAATGCACAAATGGGCAAATGGGCAGATCGAGTTTATTTCAAATAATTCATATATATCTGGTTGATCTAGTCTGAGGTTAAAAATGGATGGACAATAAATCTAGGTATATTTGTACATTTTGTTTTTAATTTCAATTTCAAATATATATGAATATATTGTGGTTGCAGTACCCGTCTACCACTGTTGTTTAAATATATATTGTTGTTTAAATATAGATAGTATATGATATTCGACTGTATATTGTAAATTCATATAGTTTTTCCCTACAATATATATCAAATATACAAACGAATATTTGTAGATATATTGTAGGGAAAAAAAGATTGCTAACACATTTCAGAGCCCTAACTTTAGAAATTGAACCGTACGAATTTTGTTTGTTTTAAAAATAATTTGATCTAATTTGTAGCATATAATATGAGGTATATGTTTGTAAAATAATTGAATATACATGTGCATATATGACAAAGTATGTGGAATATATAATTCAATAGAAACAAAATTAATTAATTTTGTAATTGGATGAAGAAGACAAATATATATGATAAAGTATGTGAAATATGTACATTTGAAATAACCTCATATATATTTGAAATAACATTGTATATATTCGAAATGAGTCTCGTATATAAACATAAGTGAAAAAACGAATATTTGAAACCATGATTATGCAATTGTATGAAGAAGACAAATCAACACCCTACAATTAAGTCCAACTAAATCTTGTTAATTAAGGAAAAGAAAATTCTATTAATGGCATATTAAATACATTAAAATAGAAATGAATATTTATAAACAACAAAAAGTCAGAAAGTACGGCTCATTAATGACTAAAAGAAAATACGGCTCATTGATTACAAGAAAAAAACGGATATATTAAATTAATGAAAAGAAGGGTTAAATTGTTCAAATTATCTCTAAAAGCCTTAAATAAAAAATCTCAAATTTAAGGACAATTATAAAATATATGTCCCAAAGAGAATTTTTCATGTAAAAAGTTCAAATATATATATGTGTGTGTGTGGTGAGTCTCGTGTAATCTACAATAGCAATAAGAATACCACCTATAGTAGGATCAATTAATGAAACTACAATTTAAACCATTTCAAGGCCAAGGGAAACTTCATTTATTCATGGAGGATTATAAACATCATGAAGACTACTTTCAAAGATGTTAATTTTCATATTTATGGTCTTTCATGTTTTTTATGTTACTTATGTTAGTAGTTCTTTATACCAATTAAGTTTAGAAGGTTACAAGCTTTATGATGACTCTGTGGCTAAATTTAGGTTATGTTTTGAGGGCTATATAAAGCCATCTTTGTTGTAAAACAATTCAAATATGATTTTGGTGAACTTTCAATGAAAGTTACATATTTTGTTTCTTAAGCTATGAATTTGTTTCTTCACATACCTTGTATTTAGATTTGCATCTAGAATCATTCAAATGCATTGATCAAACTATCTTATGGATCGATTCGAATCTTGAGGTTAGAAACAAGTTTTCCTTACTCGTCATAATAATCATCAAAGTAAATCTGTTTTATCTTTTCTTTAGGTTGATAGAATTTTGTGGTTTTAGTGTGTAGTATTTAAGTGTTCAAATTCTAAGATGGATTTTTATATTACTTGCACTAGGTTTTTTTTTTTTTTAATCACCTTCATATCTTCAAGATCCCTTTCATACAAATATAATCTCGATTCATTCATGTACTCCTCATGAACCGAGTGTTAGTGTCTGACTCACATATTCACTTATCATTAAATCTGAAGACATAAGAACGGGTTAAGACCGAATACGAACCAAGCCTTGAATAACCTTTTCTCCATTTATTTGCCTGTTCTATTTCCCTAACTTTCTATGCGTCGACTCACTCATTATGATGTGCTAAACCTTGAATAAACTTTTCTCCATAATTCAGTTTCACCTGTACCAGACACCAAGAACTGTTTCTAAGAGAGCTAGTTTCTCATAACAGTAAAAGAAAACACTACAGATTTAGCAGGAAGAAAAACAAACTCATTTTCGCCATCAACTTCCAAGGAATATGATATCATAAAAGATTGGACAATGAGCAGCAACATAGAAGCACAAACATTCAGAAAAGAAGCATTCTGAATTCTGAAGATGAAAAAATAAATTTATTTATTAAGGCGTGTTTTGACAAGCAGACAACACTTTAGACTCCAACATGGAAACATGCTTATCAAGCATTGAAATTACAGCTTCAAATTCAGTGACCTGATGTTCTATTTTCTCAATTTGGTTTATATACTCATCAAACCCACCACTCTTTGACTTCAGTTGCTCCACAAAAACCCTCATTCCAGAAGCCACATCCCCAAAACCTTTATACTCTTCGGCCACCCTGACGTTCATTCTCTCTAAAAGTGCCAGCTGATTACTTGATCCCTATATGACAAAATAGCAAACCTACCATCATTTTTCCCACAAACACTCCAAAAATATGGCTTTGAAAGCTGATTCCCACACCTCTTCGATTCATTACTCGGTAAAGCAAACATCAAGTTTTATCATTGTTAAACATAATAAGAAATTGATGAACCATTAAAACAAATTTCCAGGTTTTGATAACAATAGTACTACATGAGAATTAAAAGGGTCATGGGAACTACAAAGTGGAAGAAGAAGATAGTGAATCGAAATTGGTCACTCAAGGCCAGATATAGCAGGGTAAATGGCTTGATGCCAATCACAATCAATGATGTAAACCAGTGAGGAGATTTTATTCAAAGATGGCAAAAGATCTAAAAATACAAGCAGCCACCTTATTATATGCAAGGATAGGCTGAAGTTACTGATGTAAATAGTCTTTAATCGACCTTAATTAGGCCCCTAGTACTAAACAATCAAGAAAATAATCCATTGTGGTAGAATACAGTGATCATCCTAACAACAGTACGATAAAGAAAACTATCAAGAACTAAAGCTGTCTATTTATTACCCCACTTTATTCAAATTACTTAGTAGTAAGGTTGCCAAATTGATTGAGAAGCTTTTTTGAGATTTTTTCTGGGAAGGTCCAAATTGAGATTATTTGCGAGCTTAGTCATGGGGAATCAAAATGGCAGATCACCTTCAGAGGAGAATGCCTCATTTCTCTCTTCTCCTTCATGGTGCATTATATGTGAGGCTTATTTGGGAGACTCAATGCCATCATTTTTAGCAGTTGCTCCTTTGCTCAGCAGTTTTGGAATCTCATTCTGGATCGTTTTGGATGGAATTTGGTTAGGTCTAAAAATATTTTCTAATATTTTCCATCCTTGTGGGGAACCCATTCAAGGATGAAAAAATAAAATAAAAAAATCTTTGGCTTGTAAATCGGTTATATTTTGGTCTCTTTGGCTTAGATCTTCAGTGACAACTCTTCATCTTTGGCTTAGATATTCAGTGACAACTCTTCATCTTTGGCTTAGATATTCAGTGACAACTTTTCATCTTTTGATAACATTCTGGATTTGGTGTTTTTAATGCTTTTTACTGGTGTAAACGTTTCCATTCCTTGAAGGCTTTTAAGTCTCTATACCTTAATTTCTCCTTGAAGGGCTCAATCAAGATTTCAATTACTCTATACTCCAAATACAACATTGTCATAACGCACCTCAGACCCTAAAACATAATCGTTAGAACTTATTCAACACATTGAAGAACCAAGATCGAGCAGAGGGCAGAATCAAATCAGAGAGAGAGAGACCCAAGCGACATAATTAGCGAAATAAAAAGATGAAACAGAAAGAATTACGGGTTAGGGAGATTACATACAAGAAGGTCTGATTTGATCATTTCGGATACGCTGGTGAAGAATTCGTTAAGCGACTCGGCGAGGTCGTCCCTGTTCGGCAACTGCTCCTCTTTCTGGGCCATGAAATAAGATCTCAACCGTGAGTCTTGCAAATACGGTACCTCAGGCCGCCAAACTTCCTTATTTCTTCCTGGAATTTTGATCACTCGCTGTCGCCTTGTCGGACACAGAACTGCTGCTGGATCTTAAGCGACGGGTTAGAGACAACAGCGAACCAGATGCTGATGCTGATGCTGCTGTGTTAACTGCGGTTGATGGATAATTTTTTTTTTTTTTTTTTTTTTAAATTTTTTTAAACAGATTCTATATATTTCGAGTGTTAAATCCATCTTCTAAACAACATTTTTGTTTTTATTTGTTTTCATTGAATCTATTTATTCTACGAGATTTTTAGTAAAAATTTGATTTGTTAAATAAACTCTAAATTAGTTTTGATTTAAGTATGATAGGTACAATCTCTAATATTTGATCATTTAATGTTTTTCCTAAAAAACATAAACCTGTCTTAGGGGTTCAACTTGTTTTCAAGATTGAGATTTGTCTCGACGACTTTGTAGCTTATTCTCGAATGTTAATTTATCTTGAGGGTTTTTCCAGATTTTGAAAAGTGTTCTGTTTTATGAATTCTCTAAAATTTCCTTTGAAGTCTTCACTTCTACTCTAAATCATCTTTGGAGCTTTTGACTTTAAGAGCTTCAAAGAGTATTCTAATATTTTTAGAAGTCTTTTGAGTCTTTGTGCTCGTTAGATCTTCAAAGCTCTATCTTTAGGTCTTAAAAACTTTCAAGCTTTGGTCTTTAAAGCTTCGATCTTTGAACTACAACATTTGCTTGGGCCTAGTTGCTTTGGAGACCTCTATTTATAGAGGTTTTCATAGGCCTTACATGAGCTTGTGGCTTTGAGCCTAAAAATTGGGCTTGGGACCAAATTTCTAACATAAGCTTGAATTGAGTTGGACTGACTATTTTAATGGCCCATTTGAATTGATTTTCTAAGTGTTTATAAACATTTTTTTTACACTTACAAACACTTATTTAAACACTTTGGAAGTCATTCCAAACGGGATCTAAATTATTTGGCTTATTCCACTTATAATTTTAAGCCCAATCAAACATCTAGTCAAAGTTATTGATCATGGTCTAGGTTTAATCACCGTTGAATTCGATGAACATATTGTTTGTGTTTAGATGGTTAGAAAGGAGATATGTGGCATTTTGTAGTTTGCCATTTATTTTTTTCCAAATCTTAATTTTGGGACAATTTCTAAAATAACTTATGTTGACATGAGTAAGCACAAAAACTTGAACACGTCGCCATCTTACTTCCATATCCATTGTTGATCAAAACCAAAACGCCCTTCAATTTTAATTTCAGTCCCCAAATCTTTCGTTGATGCTTCCGAAACTCATGTAGTTTTACACTCTTAAATTTATCAACATATCTAATTGAATGGAAGCGGGTAAACCAATAAGACTACAATTAATGAATTAAGCAAGAAATTGCCTCTGTTATGAGTAAGAAGAAGAAAGAAGCTCAAAGTGTGAAGCAACCCAGAAATTAATCCATAGCATAGAAGAAAACAAAGGAAATGATCACATATTTTTATCTGGATGTGTTATCAATTGCTATGCGAGTGATAATGTCAATTTCAATATATCTCCCAATTTCATCTTGATAAATGGGTCCTGAATCGGACGATGAGAAGAATTTGGTGGCCAGAAGTGAAATATAAAAATAAGTGATGAAATTTTGTTTCCTTTAACTAGAAATCCCACCTGTGTTTACTTCAATTTCATCGATAATGACTCCTCTACATTGCAAACAAATGAACCCTTTGATTTGGTAGAGTTTTAGTGGGTTTCGATTTTTCAAATTGAGTATTCCATTTCTTGAGACTTCTACATTGGAACATTTTCCACAGAAAAGGGTGGAATTTGAGATTGAAGGAAAAATGTTTTAGTTTAAGTAGTAGAAGACATGATTTCCTTTTCCAAATTGTGACGACTTAATTTGCCCTAATAATTGGTACTTGACTTGCACATAGGTGGTTTTACACATGTTTTATGGAGTTTTTTAGCTATTGTTTTTTTATCTCGCAATTATCTTGCAACTTCCAAACTTTAAATGTCCAACTCCAAATCAATTCTATACTTGTTTTAGGTGATTTAGGGAAGTTTTACACATGTTTTAGGGAGTTCTTTAGCTACTGTCTTTTATCTCACAATTATCTCGCAAACATCTCGTAACTTCTAAACTTCAAATGTCCAATCCCAAATCAATTCTATACTTGTTTTAGGTGATTTATGGAGGTAAGTTCAATAGTCTTATTGTACTTTCTTTTCCTTGTCTTGTACTCTAAAGTTTTATTTACAACAATGGGTATTAAGTTCTTTAGCTACTATTTTTCATTCTTTTACATTTAAACAAGTTTGTATTAATTTGTTTCCATCCATTTAATAATATGAGTTATTCCATTCTTCACACTTTGTATCCTTTACTTACATTATGAGCTAAACATCCTTTTGGGATTCAAAGATGTGGATGCCTTAAGGTTGGAATAAAAGCTCCATATATGTCCCCTCTTATCTTGCTCAATACTTAGTTTATATTTGTTTTTATTGATTTTATGCATATTTGTTAACTTAGATTGATTGCCTAAGTTGACATATAATGTTAAGTCTAATATCAAAAGAGTTAGATAATAAACGGTTGTCATAAAAGTAATATAGAAGAAAAGCCTAGACATAGAATTTCATTTAACCTCTAGACATAGGATAATACCTATGGGATCATTGGATTGTGTGACTTGTTGGGTTTTATGTCCTAAAACTCATAGTTTGTAAACATTAACGTGTATTCTATTTATCAATAAAGTTGTTATCGATGTTATTCAATAAACTTGTTATTGAATAAAGTGAATTGTTGTTAATATAACTCTAAATCCAATAAACTAAGAACCCATGGCTTTAGTATGAAAACTTGAACTTTATGTAATGACATAAAAATGGATCAAGTTCGAGTAAATAGCCAAAACGGTCTATAGTATAAGGATAAGGTTGGGTACTACCTTATCTTGGAGATACTATTGAATGCGGCCCACTTTGTATTTGATACAAATGATGTGATCCTAAATCGTTCATGTGGAGAAATGTGAGTGGGGGCGTTCTATGCAATGAGTTTGCCTAAGACCGGACCACGAAATAGTCACTATTACTTTATAACGTCGTTTACTGTTAAATACTGACTATTTCAACTAGATGACCTAGGTAACTCGATCTTAATCCTGAGCTAACTATGAACTCCTGTTTATTCGGGATTATCCTTAGATCTGTATGGGTGAGAGTGGCCCGGGTGCACCGACCCAATAAGCCTCCCATTTCAGGGGTAAGACCGAGTAGATAGCTAGGGACATAGTTTTGCGAGAAGGAATTCGCTTCTACCCGACTTAGGGTTAGTAGATAGGTTGTTCCCTTAAGTATTGATTTCGAGTCTTGAACAAGGGGTCTCACCCTCTCATTGACCGGAGAGGGACTCAATTTAGTGATAGGATCACAAACCAATTGTTCATTAGAGGATCAGTGGGACTTAAGGAACAAGATGTATTCACAGGGGTAAAACGATAATTTTGACCTAGCTGTGATTACGGACAACCTGTGAAGGATCGACTTACTTATTATGGTTATTGATCGATCGGGCGTATATGAATGATAAAGATGATAGAAAATATAGAATAAGTAAGGTCTACGTGCAAGCATACACGACCGATGAAGTAATAACTTGGAGTATTCCAAGTGTCGAATCCCACAGGACTAGATTGAGTTTAAGATTATTATGATTGTTGACCAATGTAACCAAAGTAACCAAAGAGAAAATTTAGAACTTTTGGTGAAAGAAAACTTAAAAACAAATAACAATGGGAATCAAACAGGGGTAACAATGCTACGGCCATTCGGGTGTTATGCCTTAAGTGATGTGACCGCATCACACCAAACAATGATTTACACATGGACAGGAAATTACACCTATTCAGTCTTGTGTCAAGTTCCTTTAGGAGTTCTAAGCAACTAATGCCTAATGTTTCCATGCTTAGCTGGATCTTAGATTAAATCAAGTTTAATTCCTTTATCATATGGTGTCCCTTATTTCTAAGGTAACATGACCATCCTATGTCTAGGCTCTTAGTCCCATATCCCTTTGTGAAATCTGCTTACACCCTAACCTTCTCAGCATTAGAGCTCCGCTAAATCGTTAAATCAAATGACCAGTTGAACTTAGCGATTTTATCTTTTAAAATCAACAAAGAGAATGTGATTACACAAATTGGTGTGAGCATTACATAACCTAAGCCATAACAACCCTAAGGCTTTCACGTTGTCAAACCCCTAAAAATATTTAACCCATGACTTTTAATAAAATAATCATTTTTATTAAATCATAAACCATAGCTACAATATAACGTTTGATTGGTAAAATGTAAAATGGAAAATAACACGAAAACAATAAAGTTGGAAAATAGATACAACTCAAGTAAACTTGGGAAAATCCTCAAGTAACAAGTCTTTCCCTAGGACGATTCCCCTCTCTCAAGAAAGAATCTTGCCTCAACACACACTTATGTGGAAGAGTAATCCTAGAGCCGCTATGCCTCAAAGGAACTTTCGTTCTTAAGACTACTGGCTTGAACTTAGAAAAGAATCCCAAGGTGCTGGAAATTTGACAGTAAAACGGAGAAGAAAAATGATGATTGCAGCGGCGGTGAGTTATATATCCAAGACGTAGGGTTTTCTCGCCTTTTATAGACCACAAATCTGTTAAGGACGGCCGAGATTTGCGTTCTGAGGATTCACCAGGCAGAATCGAGGATTTTTAGCCAAGAAAAATCGCAACTGATCTGAGCATAATCGAATTTGGAAAATTAGGGCTCGACAGCGCTGGTACATCACTTGCTCTATGGGCGCATCACATGAAAAATAGCAAGAAACCTGTCAAAAACGTACTAGATCTGCACTAAATCCGCAAAAATCATCTTCTATACATGATTAGTCATCATTAAGCTCATTTAAACATAATAAGACGAAGTTTGGATAAAAGTCATGCAAGAGTTCATTTTTCACATTAAAAATGCTAAAATAAAAGCCTAATTTCATGTATTTCATAGCATGAATCAGTTATATCAAGTGGACAAAAATATATGTACAGTGAGGAGAGTGCAGCTACGGGCTTTAGTGGAGTGTCCCGTTAGTTAACTAGATTAAAGAGCTTGATCGGTTAATCTCTAATCGTTGGAGCTCATGATCTGTAGGTCCATTAGATCCCTCTACTAGTTCATAAATGGACTAAAATCTTAGATACTGTGGTGAGTAAGATTGAACAGTTCAATCTTGGCTTAAGGAATGAAAGTCAGATATATACGATATATCGACGTTTAATTATGAATTAAACGGACAAATAGAGTTAATTTTGATATTTAAATATGATTTAAATATTAATTATATGAATAGAGATTTATATCGATTTTTTGGAAAAATCGGAAAAAGTGAAAAAAATAATATTATTTTATTATTTAATATTAAAATAATATTATATTTAATTAATTAAATATTTAATTATTTTTTATTTAATTAATTATTTTAAAAAAAATAAAATTAAAAGTGATTTTAAATTCAATTTTGGAAATTAATTAAAAAATTGAATTTAAAATTGATGTTTTGAAGATTGGATTTTCCCACTAACTAAGCAGGAAGCTTAGTTGTAACTCTCACAATTAGCCAACAAATTGCAAGTTTGTGTTGTCAATTTGAGATGCAAGTAGATTGCATGTTGATCCTTAATAAATAAGAATGGTTTTGGCTTAATTTGGGTTGAGAATTTTGCAAAATTACATCCATTGCTCTTCTTCATCTATTTCCTTCATTCCTTCTAAAATTCACCAAAAATTTGGATCCCACCATCCAATCTAAGCCTAGAGAATAGTAGAGAAGACTCTTGTGGTGGTCTACAACCAAGTGGTGTTGATTTTCTTCAAGTATTGAAGGAGAATTTGGAACTTCAATGGTAAGTGTTCTTGAAACTTGATTTTTCCTTTTTAATTGCATGTTTAATCCTCTTTTTTTAAGCATCTTAGAGTGAAATTTGATCAATTTAAATTCCGCTGCATGCTTGTTTATCCTTCATGACTATTTAAGTTTGAATTAGCCATTGAAATATGTGTTTGATTGCTTAGTCTCCTAAAGATGATTTTCTAAGGGAGTTGAATAAGAGTTGAATTTGATTCATGGAATTAGGCAAATAAACTTCTTTCGTCTAATACATGAGAGCGATGTAGCATGTCTGAAGAAGTGGAACGAGAAATGGGCAACAACGAATTTTGGAGAGGAGAGGATAGTTTTTATTGTCTGACCCACCAATAGTTGGAGGGGAAGAAGTTGATGGACCAACCTCAATGAGTGAAGCATCAATAAATACACAATCTACCACACGTACATCAATAGGCCTAGTAAGAAAAGAGCAAGGAGTGTGGACCCATTGATAGCGATAGTGAATGCTCTTGAGAATATTATGAGCAGTCATCTTTCAAATGCTAATGACAATATTCAAAAGATTGCTTCGTTTTGTCGACAAGTAGCTAAAAGAGAGTCTACAAGAGAAGAACATCGAAACTCATAGTTAGTAAAATTAGGAAGGTAGATGGATTGAGTATTCGACAAAGAGTTTGAGTTGGTAAGATCATCACTGAAGATCAATCTCAAATTGATTACTTTTTTAATCTTCCGCGTGATGAAAGATATGAATTTCTAGTGGAGGTCCTGTAAGAAGATATTGATCCTTAGTATTTGTGAATGGTTTTCATAAAAGTTCTACATAAGACATAGATAGATTAAATAGTGTTGATAGGAGACTTTATAACATGTTATATATGGGCATTTATATTTTTTGTGCCCTTATCAGATGATGTATTATCCTTATTTTGCGTTAGCATGTTAGACATGCTGTGATGTATTATCCTTATTTTCAGTCTTCATATTATTGACATATTATGGATGGACAATCATATTTTTTGTGCCCTTTCAAATGATTAAATATCCTCATTTTGAGTGACCATTTCACTATATCTTGTATTTGTATGGTGCACTATGAACATGAAACTATGAGGAAAATGGTTATTAGTTAATATTTAAAATCAAATAATGTCAGATAATTGATTTAAAATTAACTAAAAAAAGATAATTATTTAAAATCAACTAATGAAAGTTAATTTACACATTATAGTTCCAAGCACTTTATTTCCAAGCTTCTAAATTTTCATGCATTTATAAAACTTTGAACCAAATGGTCTCTAAAAATTTAAGATCGAATCCCCTACTCCATACTATCATCTAATCGAGAGTGGGGAAAAAAAACCATTTTTACCTATGAGTTACTCCAAACTATCAAATTGTAAAAATTTTCAACTCTTCAGTCCTCGCTAATTCCAACGAGAAAAGCTATAATAAAATTTTTTCAAAACTTGCTAATATCAACGAAAACTAAATCCTAATACAAATCGATTCACAAAACTAATCAACAATTCAATTTGTAAGATTGACCACTTAACCAAGTGAAAGTAGTAGACAACAAACGAAACAGTAGCCACACTCCTTTGCAAAAATACAAAAATAGTAGCCACACTAAAACGCAAGTGTGCCCAACATGGATGTCAAAAGTTCCATCATGTTTTGTTTATTACAGATAGGAAGAGAAGGGAATATAATACACATGAAGGAGAACAGTACCAAGTACACTAAACAACAACCCAAACAAGCTCCAACAGAACTGCACAATCATCTCATTATTTTGAAATAAAAAGTCCTAGCCAAACCTTCAATTTGCAATCAACAGAATGCATCTGGTTTTGGAAGAACTGAGCTTTCTTGGCTGAAGATTCGACGATCTTCCTCCTCGGTATTGTGATCAGCGACAGAGTATGATGAATCAGTCTCGGGGCGAGGAGTCCCTTTTGAACAAAGCGTAGGCATCGCTGTATATGGCAATGATGTTTGAGAAAACTGCAAGAACAACCATGAAAATACCCAACACCTTGTCCTTTTTCGTCGCTATATTGTGCGAGTCCCTGGAAAAAAAAACACACACACCAATATGATAACTTTGAAGCTACCACCAAGTCCAACAATATGATAACTTTGCAGATAACTCATAAGAATGACAAAATCGACCAAAATCCTAAATTAAGCAGAAATCCGATATTCCTAGGCTTTTAGCACAATCAGACTCTAAAAGTTTGAGGCCGAGTAACTTCAATAAAACAAGCAATCAAGTAACCCTTATTTTCTCAATAAGAAAACCAACGAGGCGTTAATGGTTATTTCGGGTAAGCCAGAGAAGTAACTAGCTAACCTCAAAGCTACAGAAGCAGGGAATATGAATCCAAGGCAGACAGCAGCAGTTGCACCAGTAAATTGGAAGACATCCCAGATGCTGGGAATGAAATTTGCTCCCAAGAAAAGGAGAGTAATAAGCGAGACTGTGATCAGCGAAAATCTCAAGTTGTCTCGAAGCAATGGTCGAGCAGATGGAAAGAGGAGGCCATCCAAGTTAATCCTCAACGGGTAAAAGACGATTGGAAATACAAGCATCAGGTGTGCAGCATAGCTAACACGGACAGCATCATTAAACACAGAACCATAGGGAATACCAAGGTCAGCATCAAAGTTGGCAAGTACGTCCGAGAGAGTTTCTTCACCAAAAAGTAGATAGCCGAAGATGCTGGTCATAACATAAACAGAAGAGCACAGACCAATTGCAGTTCGTACAACTGCCTTTATCTGTGAAGCATCCTCCAGTTCATTGCTTATGTTGTGAACTGCAAGCAAGAAAACAATAATATAAGATACCTAAAACACCTAGGCTGCTACATGTACCAGAAACATAGTCTAACATGATTCAGATCCGTCAGCATTGATAGATGTCATCAAATAATGTAAAAACTAGCAGGCAACAATCTTTCGAAAAAATAGTAAAAAGTAATCTCATCTCTTTTCGGAAACCAATAAAAGTCTCAGCTCGTTGCCTCTAAACCATAAAACTCTTGCACTGGTATAAGATATTCAAGTTTTACAGAAGCCGGTACCATTTTTTAAAGCAATTCACACACAGAAGAACAGCATAGGTAGACTAATGAATAACCAGGTTCAAATCAATTTGTATAGACTATGGCCTGCATCGTTTTATATCATTTTTTATCAATTTTATTCGTGGATATTTACTTCACTAGGCTATCAACCAAAATTCTCAATCTCCTGTTCCACCAACAGAACAAGGATGCAAGAAAATAAGCTTGGAATTGAAAACCTAATAGTAAAAGAGAGCAATGTGGATTACCATTGTAATGGCATACATAGGCAGTAACCACAACCGGGACAGCAGTAAATAGCTTCAAAAATGATGAAATGTCGATAATCTCTGGCAGCAATCTGGGCATCATAATGCTTCCATCTATCAACTTGTAAACTGAAATTCCGATGGTAATGACAAGAAATACCACAGCCAGTGCAACTGATAAGGCAGATGTAAAGCTCAATGAATCTGCTGCCAAGAAGGGTCAATAATCAATTAGAACTCTCCATAATACCTATCATAAATATCAAGGTTATCTTTTTGGTGGAGCTCAGATTCTCATCCTATTTCCTGTCTGTATGCACGGGAGTATCAAAAATCATGATAAACAGAAATATTGAACATAAACTGATATATATATATATGTGTGTGTGTGTGTGTGTGTGTGTGTGAGTGTGTGTGTATTTTGAAGAGAACATAAATTGATATTTATTTATGGACTAGGTTCAGAGCACATTGATCAAGGGACTTTAATAATAATGGAAAAAATGCTTAAAAGCATTTTTCCTATTTTTCAAAACCATCCAAAAATTTGCCTTTAAGATGCAAAATTAAACAAAACAAGACTAGCAGATATCTTAAGCTGTTGGACAAATGAATAAAGTAAAGTAACAAGAATAATTTCCACAAAACATATCAGTAATCCAAGTTCACGTATCTTTATAGAACAAAAGTGCAGGCCATGTTCTGACATAAGCTGAACATGCTGAAGAAGAAGATTGGTGCAGAGGCAGCAGTTCTCCCCAATGAAAATGAAAGCACTAACCTATCCGCTTAAAGCATGCCAATGGTGCAAAAATTCCAAGAGTCGCAACTAGAAGTACAAAAAATCGACCATTCCACCAATGTTGGCCAAACCATCCTTCTAGAACACCAGCATGGTGAACACCGCCCGCAGTGGTTCCAGAGAGCACATCACCTAAGGAGAAAATCATACCAAGATTGTTCATCTCATCCAACTGCATAAGTAAGTATTTCTAGCCAAGAAAGTTACTCATTGCCAAGATAACAGATGATGAATGTCCTGAAAGCACTTTTTTGAAAGACACACACTAGACAAAAAGACGCCCCAGACGTTGAAGGCTTACGCCTCGATCCTTTTTTTATCTTTTATCAAAGAAACTAAGAATTATATTTCCATAAATAAAGAACTTATTCACAGCTTTACATTTGGGTCCAGTAAGCTCGCACACTAAAAAACAATACCTGAAACAAAAATCATAGAAATAGATTTAGTGATGAGCTTATGAATTCATTGAAACCCACCTATAATAATCATGTACACAGTAAGAACACCAATGTTGTTGACAAGAACGCATATCTGCAACACAATTTTACCATATCTCCCAAAAGCATCTCCCATTAAACCTCCATAAGAAGCCGATTTCTTTGGCCGACTAAACCTGAGCAAGAGCTCTATTGAAGCCTCTGTAAGGAATGCCATGAAGATGATCATGGCAACCCCTAAAAATAGGCCCAACTCTTTCACCATAGCTGGCAAAGCCATGATCCCAGCACCAATGATTGTGGTCGATAAATTGAACACTGCCCCACTGAAGGAAGCTCCACTAAATTCATTAAACCCAGAACCTTCATCTTGTCTACTTGGTAACAAAGGAGATTTCTCATCCACAGCAGATTTATTCCTGCCCGACCTCTTCTCCTCCCTTGGTGCAAGATTGTCAATGGTCATCTTTGCAATTATCAAATCAAAACAGCTGAAGGATCAAAGAAATCCCAACGATTACCAAGCTAATTTTCAAGAAATCTGCAAGAAACGGACATAAAAATTAGGCTTAAATCTGATATAGGTTATCAAGAGTTAAAAGCTTCCAAAAGTAACTTAACCCCACCTAATAAACTTTCAATTCTTCGCAATAAAGGATAGTACGCAATCAATTGCTACTTTTAACCGAAGCCACCAGAATCCAAATACCCAGCTTCTTGTAAAATTTAAAAGCCAGGTGTTCTATAAACAATCCGATCAACTATAAAACCAACACTTCTGAAATAAAAATTGGGAAGAAAATCGAAAACCCAGAAGGGAAATTGACTTCAGAAACAGCAGAGGAAGAAAATGAATCGAACGCCAGTATAAACAGAATCAAAATCTGGGTTATTAAGATCGAAGAAAAGAGATAAACCAGACCCCTGTTTATCAGACAAGCCAATCAAAGAAACCCAATTCCCCAACCACAAAAGCCAGAATGGGATTCACTTTCGGCTAAGAAACTCCACGGTTACGAATGCAATTGGGAGAAAAAGCCAAAATATCACGTCTCTGGGGCAATTATGAAGAAAGGAGAGAGAGAATCAGACGCAATATAGAAAGTAGTGGCAGAACATGTACGCATACGAAAGACGAATTATTGACTTGGATGAGAATACGGGTTTATCTTCTTCTAAGCTCTACGCCGTCGGAAAATCACTGCGTTTGTTGGGCTGTAAATGGGATTGTGATCGTGAATTCAACTGAATTTCCCTTCGAATAAATTTTAGGAAGGGAAAAACAATTGAGCAGAGGAAATCGGCGACCACAAGCGTCCCTGTCGAAGAAAACAAATGAGGCCCCCATGCATATGGTCCACGCTTGTATTTTTAATCCAAAAAAACTGTTCCCGATTATTTCGGAAAATTCAACATAATTAGATAAACACATTAAAAGGGAAAAGATAAAAAAAACCTTTTAAACTTTAATCTCTGTAATTTTCCTAGAAAAAGAAAAACGTTAGTCTGTGTTTAAATAATACCATTCTATCAGAAATTATTATTAATTTGAAATTAAAATTAGATGATAGTTGGGATGACCTTATTTTCTTTAGAGGACGGAAGTTCCATTGTTGTATTAAAACAAATAAAAATTTTAAAAATGATGAAGTATAATTAAAATTTAGACCTTTTTATTTAATTATAAAAAATGAAGTTTGAATGTGGGTCAAACTTTATGCTTATCACTTTGTGCACAAAGGAAAAAAAAAGATAAAACTTTGTTTATCTAATAAAATAAATCAAACTAGTTTCGTTCACGTTATTCTCAAAAAGAGGAAAGAAAAATATTTAGAAAACAAATATATATATGTGTGTGTGGCATGAGACAACTGCTATCATTGACAGGAAGGAAAATGTCTTATCTTAATAATTTAACAAATTTTATTTTAGGTATGAATGAACTCTCTTTTTGAGGGAATTACAATTATATACATGCTTCTGAGAAAAAGAAATATATAAAATGACAATGATTTAGCATTGGTTGGGGATGTGGGATGATCATAAGCAGGTTGTGGCTCTAGTTAACGCGAGAGTTGATTGGATGTTAGGTATCAGGAGAGAGGAATAGAGTAGGCACGTTCATTTTTGTTCTCTGTTTAGGCGGGAGGTAAGGTAAAAAGATTCTCCATAACCTAAATTTTGGAATAATTGCATAAAACATCCCTTTTAAAAGTTTAAAATAATAAATGGCTTAAATTTTTTTAAAAAAATGTCAAATGACCTTTAGATGATGTCATGACTATGAAAATTTACAGTATTACCCTTTATTTTTTTCTTCTTTTTTCAAAACTCTCCGACTCCCTTCTTTTTTCCTTTTTCTTTTTCTTTTTCTTTTTTTTTCTTCTTTTTCTTCTTCGCGTCTCTTCTTCAACTTCCTGTCTCTTCTTCTTCTACTTCTTCTCTCACACAAGCAACTCCGATGCAACCAGTTTTAGTGAGCAAGAGCGACAATGAGCGAGCGAGTGCGAGTGCGAGAGAGAGAGAGCGAGATGTGCGCAACAGTGACGAGAGCGAGAGCGAGATGAGATACATTGTGAGAGATAAAAAGAAGAGAGAGCGAGAGCAACAGGGAGCGAGAGTGAGAGCCAGAGCAACATTGAGCGAGAGCGAGAGTGCGTGCGAGAGGGAGAGCAAGATGAGAGGGATTGTGAGTGAGAAAAAGAAGTGAGAGCGAGATGAGCTTTTCCGCGTGCGCGAGCTCATTTCGGCAATTTCATCCGATCTTGACGTCAGCAAAGGGTCATTTGACATTTTTTTCAAAATCCGGGTCATTTGGCATTTTCGGCCCAATTTTTGGGTTGTCCGTACAAATTTCCCCTAAACCTTTTCCATTTTCGTCTCTGTCTCTATCTTGTTTGCCATTTTTTAATTTAGGGCAAAATACACTGAAAAAAACCAAATAACTTAAATAACTACTATTGAAATTTTTTAATTAAATAGTTAATTTTCTCACTGATTTTTTATATGTAATTCTATAGGAAAATTTGAATTTAAAGAGAAATTACTTATCATTTAATTGTCACATCATTTTTTCGTTAGTCAACTAAGGGTCTAAATAGCCTTAGAGACCATTTAGAACCATTTTTAAAACTTCAGGGACTAAAGTGTTTGTTTTGAAACTTTAGGGACCAAATAGACATCAACTTCAAACCTCGGAGGCTAAAAGTGCATTTTGCTCTTTACATTATTGGGCTGGTTGCACAAGTAACAATTAGGCCTAAAATAATAAAAGATGTAGTACAAGGAAAAACATATTAGAAATATGATACAAAATTAGCGCTAGATATAACTGATAGCAACTATCAGTGATAGTCATATTGGTAAATGACTAAAAAGCCCATGTGCACCATTTCACGCTTCTTCTTCCAGTTTTCTTAAATTGAAAGTTATCACTGATAGTAGATATTAGTGATAGCCACTTATAGCTACTATCAGTTTCTATCACTGATAGATGCTATTAATTATAGCTTTCAATCTGAGAAATATTAATACAACCTTGAAATAGTAACAATTGAGATATTAGCTTTCAATTTGGTATCAGATATCATTGGCTATTATTGATACACTTTCATCAATTGGAATCAAACTTGAAATATTAACACTTCAAGATTATTAGTGGCTATCAATGATAAACTTTTATAAGTAGCTATCAACTTTGAAAGGAAACTATCAACTTTCAAATATTAGCATTTAAAACTATAAGTTATAGAAGTCTATCAATGAGAGGTCTATAAGTGACTATCACTAATATCTATTTAAGTCATATCATCAATATCATTAATATCATTCATTTAATTGATATATACATAAGTCATATCATTGATATATGGATATCACTGATAGCTTCTACCAGTGTCTATCACCGATAACTTTTAGCAGTGGCTATCAATGATAGACTTTCATAAAATGGAATCGATTTTTATATCATTGATATCATCAATATATGGATATCACCTAAGTTCTATCACTAATATCATTAATATCACTTTTATATCTTGGTTATTGGTGATGGCTTCTATCACTAATAACATGCTATCATAGATAACTTCTATCATTCTTTTTTACCATCAAGTAATATACTATTAGTGACAACTTCTAGGCATCCTACTTACACTTTAGTTCGAGATTCAACTTTATTAATTAAATTCACTAAGTGGGTATTAATGATAGACTTCTATAAGTGGCTATTAAATGTGAAAGAAAATCATCAAATATTATGCTATCAATGATAGAAAATATTAGTGGCTATCACTAATAGACTTTCATTAGTGACTATCAATTTTAAAAGATTAACACTCAAAGCTATCAGTGGCTATTATTGAGAAACTTTTATCATGATTATCAATAATAGACTTTTACCACTAATAAACTTCTATCATTGATATCTACCTAAGTTCAATATCAGATACATGAATATGACTGATATATATCTAAGTTCTATCACTAATATCACTGATAATTGATATTATTGATACACAAATATTTAGTGAGTTCTTTTCTAACATTTAAAAATATGAATAGTCAGTGAATTTTCAATGATAAAATTCTTTGAGTTACTAATTTATAAGTATATTAGTGACTATCATTGATAGATTTATATTATTATATCATAATAGTGAAGTCTATCACTCATAGCTACTAATAGATTCTATAAGTTTTAGACTTTTACTTTTATCTTAAGTATTTACTAATAAATTAGTATACGTTAGTCGATAAGAATTTATAAGCCATAGACTTCTATCGCTTATCAAAGTAGTTTCAGTGATAAAAATCTATCCTTGATAAACTATAATAGACTTAATATATTAGTGATATCATAGGTCATCAATGATAAAAGTTTGTTACTAATAGATTTCATAATTTTAAAGTCTTATAAAAAGAAAAAAAAAATATTGGCCTGTTTAATTGGAAAGGTTTGGAGAGAGGAGGGGATTGAGAGGATGGAAGCAAAATAAAAATAAAAATAAAAATAAAAATAAAAAATAAAAAATAAAAAAATAAAAAATGAGGGGGGGGGCAGAAGAATAAAAGCAAAAACAGAGAAAAGAAAGAAAATTAAAAAAAAAAAAAAAAAAAAAAAAGTGAAGAGTGTTGAAGGAGAAATTTTGGACCAATCACAAATTGCCACGTTATTTCTCAAATTAATGGCAAAATTAGAAACAATTAAATTTGGGACTAATTAAAAGTTACATGTGTCCTAAATTGAAATTGAAGACACAAAATTGGCAAATCTCGATGGTGCCACGTGTTTTCATCGTCACCGTTGGATCAAAATAATTATTTTTCTTTTTTGGTTCAATTAATTATTAATGTTTGGGCTAAAATTTAATTAAGTACAAAAAATAGACTTAATTTAGCCGAAAGGGCCCAAAAGCCCAAATCCAATTAGTTGGGCCCAATGGGCCAGGTCCATGAACCAATCAAGCCCAAGCCCATAAAACCCACATGAGAACTCTATAAATAGAGAAGTTCTCTTCATTTACAGGGTTTAGAAATTTTACACTCAGAGAGCCTAGAGAGAATTCTCCCTACAATCAGAAGACTCACTAACTCCTGAAGCTGAATCATACTTGAAAACTGAAGTTCTTGGAATACATACATCCATCCAAGACTCCAACTTCACGTGCATCCACGCGTTTCGCTTCCATACATCAAGCGTACGCGTACAGTTGAGAGAGAATCAGAGGATCAAGTACTAGAGATCGAACCACATCCGCATCAGACTTATATAAACACAAGTTCAACTCCACGAATTAAATTTCTTCGGAAATCCTGTGTGAACAAATTGGCACACCCGGTGGGACTCCTCTACCTCTCATCTCTCTCTCAACACTCAAACCAAGCAATGGCCTCTAAGAAAGTTGTGTCCAACGCTCCTGCTGCATCCAACGCTCCTATCGCGTCCAACGCTCCTACTGCGTCCCATGCTCCTGCTGCGTCCAACGCTCCTGCCGCAAGCGATGCATACACAGGATCTATCACTTGCAGTCGCTCAAAAGAGATCATGCAGGAGAAGGAACAAGGTTCTGCCGTTGCAGAGAACATCTTGAAGCGATTGACAAAATCTCCTAAAGGCGGGATTGTCATCAAGGAAAATCCTTTGTTTGACAACTCTGCTCCTGCGTCTGACCGATCCAAGAAGGAATCACACCCTGATGTGATGTCCGTCATGATGGCTGACATAATGACTGAGGCAGCCATGGCGGAATTGGAGAAGAAGATAAACTTCTTAGCAAAGGCTCTCGAGGAGAGAGATAATGAGATCGCCGCTTTGAGAGAGCAAATGCAGGCTCGAGAAACTGCTGAGTCGAGCCAAACTCCCGCTGTCAAGGCAAATGACAAAGGAAAAACTCTGCTGCAGGAAAGCCAGCTGCAGCACTCTACTTTCGTCGCCTCCCTGTCAGTCCAGCAACTGCAGGACATGTTCACAAATACCATCAGAGTCCAGTATGGGGGATCGCCACAAACTTCTTTTATGTACACCAAGCCATACACTAAAAGAATTGACAACCTCATAATGCCTGCCGGATATCAACCACCAAAATTCCAGCAGTTCGATGGAAAGGGCAACCCTAAACAACACGTTGCTCATTTTGTTGAAACCTGCGAAAATGCAAGGACTAGAGGAGATCAACTGGTTAGACAGTTCGTCCGTACCTTGAAAGAAAATGCTTTCGATTGGTACACCGATCTAGAGCCAGAAGTGATTAACAGTTGGGAGCAGTTAGAAAGAGAATTCCTGAACCGCTTTTACAGCACTAGGCGGACTGTTAGCATGATGGAGCTAACAAACGCCAAGCAGCAGAAGGGAAATCCAGACATCGACTACATCAATCGATGGAGAGCTCTAAGCCTTGATTGTAAAGATAGACTCACTGAACTATCTTCAGTGGAGATGTGCACCCAAGGCATGCACTGAGAACTTCTCTACATCCTACAGGGAATAAAGCCTCGCACATTTGAAGAGTTGGCGATTCGCGCACATGATATGGAGTTGAGCATCGCCAATAGAGGAACAAAGGACTTCATGGTCCCAGGAGAAAAGAAGGATAAGAAGGATACAAAGGGCACCGAGAAAACTGTGAAGAGTGCGATGAAAGAATCTATGGTCGTCAATACGACCCCATTAAAATTTTCCTCTAAAGGAGAGATTCAAGAGCTGAAAAGAAAGATTATGGAGGCGAGCGACGTCGCCTAACTTCGAAGGAGAGGCAGGAAAAGGTTTATCCACTCCCTGACTCTGATGTTGCAGATATGCTAGAGCAGCTGCTAGAGAAACAACTGATTCAACTGCCAGAATGCAAGCGGCCGGAGCAGTCAGGAAAAGTCAACGACCCTAACTACTATAAATATCATCGGGTCGTTAGCCACCCAGTTGAAAAGTGTTTCGTACTGAAGGAGTTGATTATGAGGTTGGCTCGTGAAAAGAAGATTGAGCTAGATTTGGATGAGGTGACTCAGGCAAATCATGCTGTGGTGGCAATGCCTTCAAGCGTTCCACCATCAATACTGTTTTATGATCAAAGTGAAAACTTAATCCAATTTGGGACCTTTGAGCCTATAGTCGTTCGGTTCCAACAGGAGATCATAATGACAGACTCCCAAATCAAAGATGAGTCTGTTGAAGATAATGATGAAGGGTAGATTCTTGTAACTCGTCGAAAGAAAAGAAAGTCGAGCTCCACCAAAAAAGAGTTGCGCTTCCGTCGAGATTACAGAAGATGAAGCAAGACTCATAAAAAGAAGGCAAAGAAGAAGGTGTGGAAGTCTAAGCTTGTCAAGGAGGAGGACGAGGATTTTCCTCAACCTCGGCGACTTGTGACTCTGGAAGAATTTCTTCCAAGAAACTTCCTTAATGATCATCTAGAGGAAGTGCTAGAAGTTGTTGCATGTCGTTAGCACAACAGAAGGCGAAGATATTCCTTCAAGCTCGTTGGAGACGACGGTAGAATCAAAAGACCTACCGTAGTTCAACATAGGTGACTTGTTGTCTCTCCCTCAGACAGCTAAGACTGTTCTTATTGATGCATTGCTAAACACAGGTGCATCAAGTTCATCAAGTTCAAGCGTCCCAGCCTCCAAGGTGCGTACATGTGCTTCGTGTTGCACATCTATAGGCTTTTCAGATGAAGACCTATTGCTGGGATCAAAGTATCATAACAAGCCCTTGTTTGTCTCAGGATACATGCGAGAACAAAGCTTTGGTCGAATTCTCATTAACGATGGGTCAGCTGTCAACATTATGCCTAAGTCGACTATAAAGCAATTAGGTATTTCAGTGGAAGAACTGATGAATAGCAAGTTGGTGATCCAGGGCTTCAATCAAGGTGGTCAACGAGCGATCGGCATGACTCGTCTGGAACTCATTATTGGCGACCTAAAAGCCAACACATTGCCACATCATAGATTCGAGGACCACTTACAAGCTGTTGCTGGGGCGTCCTTGGATTCATGGAAATGGAGTGATAACTTCTACACTCCATCAATGCTTCAAATTTTATCAAGATGGCATTAAGAAGGTTGAAGCAGATTCTAACTCATTCTCAGAAGCTGAGTCCTACTTTGCAGACGCAAAGTTCTACTTAAAGACCGATAATGTCGGTGAAGTTATGCCCGCGGAGGTTCCTCTAATAAAAGGGGAGGATAAGTCCCAGTCCAAGCCACAAATAGATGCAGCAAAAGAACCAAGTGAAGGGGCCAGTACTTCTGACTCTCAAAAGAGTAAGGCATCTACTAGCTCTGCAAAGACTGAAACTTTGGAAGATGAGAAAGCTACAAGTCCTCCAATCTTGCGTTATGTTCCTTTGTCGAGACGCAAGAAAGGCGAGTCACCATTCATAGAATGCTCGAGGGGCTTGAAGGTCGGTGATGTGGAGATCTTAAAAGAAAGTTTTGTTACACCTTTTACAAAAATAACAAAACAAGAAATTCACAAACTAAAAATGGACCTGACGAAGGTGAATTTGCCTGAAAGACGAACAAAAGATGGGTTCGACCCAAAGGCTTATAAGCTGCTGGCAAAAGTAGGTTATGACTTTACAACTCACATTGAGTTCAAGAGCCTGAAAATTTATGAGCAACCTGAACTTTCTCCGTTCGAGAAGAAGCTTTTGTAGGAAGGATATGCCATACCTGCCTCAAGGAAAGGACTTCGATATAAGTCTCCTGAGCCGGTTCGCATAACTAGAAAGGGAAAGGCAAAAGTGGCTGACAGTAATCACATAACGATAAAGGAGGTTGATAACTCTAAAGAAGGAGAAACCAATGGTCAAAGAACCTCCATCTTCGATCGCATTCGACCGCCTGTCGCACGTGGTTTAGTCTTTGAAAGGCTTAGCACGATGGAAATAGAAGAAGAAAGTCAGCGCCCAACACCCAACCTTGGCCGACGCTCTGCCTTTCGAAGGCTTGTCATGCCTTCTGGGAGGAAGAAGACATTCATCATTCTCTAGTGATGACTCGACCCTTGGCATTTGAAAGATTAACTGTGCTTATGAAGAAAAATGAGGAAGCACCTCGCGTGTCAATTTTCAACCGCCTTAAGCATGAAGGTGTCGAGAACCACTCTAACAAAAGGTCGTCTTTCGAGCCAAAAGAAAAAGAAAAGATTTGTGGTGATGCTCCTAGTATACCTGCAAAGAAGAGTGGAGGAAAATCCCGCACATCAATTTGGCGCCGCATTGAGCATGAGGATGCTGAGAACCATTCAAATCAGAAGCCTCTTTGCGAGACAAAGGATGGAGGAGAAATTCGTAGTGTTGTCCCTTCCCGAATGAAAAGAAAATTTTTTGTCACCCTTAATACAAGTGAAGGCTCTTTAAAGGTGAAAAGACGTGATGTTATTTTTACTAAGCCCGACAGTGAAAACTTAGAACAGGAAGAAGGCGAAACTGCATGTCATCATATCACCGTCATCGAAGAGTCGAAGGACGAAATGTCCGAAGAAGATGTGGAAGACGCCCTTCTCACGCTTGAGGATGGTGGTCAATCCACAGTAGATGAACTTAAAGAAGTGAATCTCGGCACAGTAAAGGAACCGCGCCCAACTTTCATTAGCGCGTCTCTCTCAAGTGAAGAGAAGGGCGAATATATGAGCCTGCTTGCCGAATATAGAGACATCTTTGCTTGGTCGTATAAAGAGATGTCGGGCTTGATCCAAAAGTAGCAGTCCATCATCTCGCAATCAAGCAAGGGTATCGACCCGTCAAACAGGCTCAACGACGCTTTCGGCCAGAGCTTATCCCCCAAATTGAAGCAGAAGTCAATAAGTTGATTGAAGCAGGATTCATTCGCGAAGCCAAATATCCAACGTGGATAGCCAACATTGTTCTCGTTAGAAAGAAGAACGAACAGACTTACGTCTGCATAGACTTTCGTGACTTGAATAATGCATGCCCAAAGGATGATTTTCCATTGCCTATTACGGAGATCATGGTTGATGCGACTACTGGACACGAGGCCTTGTCCTTTATGGATGGGTCATCCGGGTATAATCAAATACGAATGGCTCTCGTCGATGAGGAAATGACGGCTTTCCGCACTCCGAAGGGAATATACTGCTACAAGGTGATGCCCTTCGGATTAAAGAATGTTGGCGCTACTTATCAACGCCATGCAAAATGTATTTGATGATATGTTGTACAAACATGTTGAATGCTATGTTGACGATCTCGTGGTTAAGTCCAAGAAATGACAAGACCATCTGAGAGATTTAAAAGTTGTGTTTGACCGCTTGCGAAAATATCAGTTGACGATGAACCCTCTCAAGTGTGCATTTGGCGTAACCTCAGGGAAGTTTCTTGGTTTGATTGTAAGGTATTGGGGAATTGAGATAGATCAGTCCAAGATCGATGCTATCCAGAAATGCCAATGCCAAGAAATCTACACGAGTTGAGAAGTCTCCAGAGTCGTTTGGCTTACATACGGAGATTTATTTCCAACCTTGCTGGCCGATGTCAACCTTTTCAAAAGTTGATGAGAAAAGGAGAAAGTTTTAAGTGGGATGAAGCTTGTCAAAATGCTTTTGACAGCATAAAGAAATACTTGCTTAATACCCCTGTCCTAGGCGCTCCCTTAGCAGGCAAGCCGTTGATATTGTACATTGCAGCACAGGAAAGGTCGCTAGGGGCATTACTGGCGCAAGAAGGGGAGAAAGAGAAGGAGCGTGCTCTCTACTATCTAAGTAAAACCCTAACTGGAGCTGAAATCAATTACTTCCCTATCGAGAAAATGTGTCTTGAGCTTTTCTTTGCGATAGACAAGTTGAGGCACTACATGCAGGCTTTCACAGTTCACCTAGTTGCGAAAGCTGACCCCATTAAGTATGTGTTATCTACGCCGATCATCTCCGGGCGCCTGGCCAAATGGGCAATTCTGCTCCAGCAATACGACATTGTGTATGTGTCACAAAAGGAATTCTGCTCCAGCAATACGACATTGTGTATGTGTCACAAAAGGCAATTAAAGGACAAGCATTGGCTGACTTCTTAGCAAATCATCCAATTCCATCAGATTGGAAGTTATGCGAAGACTTGCCCGACGAAGAAGTTTTCTTAGTTGAAATTACGGAGCCTTGGACCATGTACTTTGATGGTGCAGCACGAAGGAGCGTAGTTGAAATTACGGAGCGGGGCGGGGGCAGGCATCGTCCTTATCTCACCTGAAAGACATATGTTGCCTTATAGCTTTACACTTGGTGAATTATGCTCAAATAATGTCGCTGAATATCAGGCTTTAATAATTGGCCTCCAGATGGCGTTAGAAATGGGAATATCGTACATAGAAGTTTATGGCGATTCCAAGTTGATAATCAATCAACTCTTGCTACAGTATGATGTGAAACATGAAGATTTAAAGTCTTACTTCACCTATGTCAGACAGTTGCTGGAAAAGTTCGACAGCGTAATGTTGGAGCATGTACCAAGGTTAGAAAATAAGAAGGCAGATGCTTTGGCAAACCTAGCTACTGCATTGACGATTCAAGATGATGAAACTCTAAACATATCGCTTTGCCAGAGGTGGATTATACCATCAATCGAGACTGAATGCGAAGAAATGAACCTGACATCAGTCTATTTAATTGACGAGGAAGACTGGCGCCAACCCATCATAGATTATCTTGAACATGGTAAACTTCCAACAGATCTCCGTCGTAAAATTGAGGTGCGAAGGAGAGCAGCTCACTTCATTTACTATAAGGGGACCTTATATCGTTGCTCCCTAGAAGGGCTCTTTCTTCAATGCCTCGGAAAAGAAGAGTCAATAAAAGTGCTAGAAGAGGCACATTAAGGCGTATGTGGCGCACACCAATCTGGACCGAAGCTTCAATTCCAGTTGAAGAGGATGGGATACTATTGGCCCAAGATGATCCAGGATTCGATGGAGTATGCAAAGAGGTGTGAAGCTTGTCAATACCATGCAAACTTCATACATCAACCGCCAGAACCCCTGCATCCAACTGTGGCTTCATGGCCTTTTGAAGCTTGGGGAATCTTGTTGGTCAAATCGTCAGTAGGACTTGCAGTGACAAATTACTTTTCAAGGTGGGCTGAGGCCATTGCGCTGAAAGAAGCCAAGAAAGAAAATGTGGCAGACTTTAACCGAACTCACATCATCTACCGGTATGGAATTTCCCATCGAATTGTGACGGATAATGGAAGGCAATTTTCTAACAGCCTAATAGATAAATTGTGCGAAAAGTTTAAATTCAAGCAATACAAGTCGTCCATGTACAACACAGTTGCGAATAGGCTAGCAGAAGCTTTCAACAAAACTTTATGTAACCTACTAAAGAAAATCGTCTCTAAGTCAAAGAGAGACTGACAAGAGAAGATTGGTGAAGCGCTATGGGCTTCTCGAACTACTCATTGCACTCCTACAGGAGTTATGCCATATTCTCTTGTTTATGGAGTAGAAGTTGTTCTCCCATTGGAAAGGTAAATTCCATCACTAAGGATGGTAGTTCAAGAGGGGCTAACTACAAAAGACAATGCCAAATTACGTCTTCAAGAGTTAGAGGCACTTGACGAAAAACGGCTAGAAGCTCAACAGACGTTTGAATGTTACCAAGTGCGAATGTCCAAAGCCTTTGATAAGCACGTGAAGCCCCGATCATTTCAAGTTGGTGATCTAGTGCTTGCTATAAGGAAACCTATCATCACAACAAGACATACAGGAAATAAGTTCACTCCTAAGTGGGACGGACCCTATATCGTCAAAGAAGTCTACACAAATGGAGCATACAAGATCGTCGATCAAGATGGATTAAGGATTGGCCCAATCAATGGCAAATTCCTTAAGAAATTTTATGCATGATAAGTATGTAAAATGCTCCTTATTGCAAGAGCCTAAACTGCACGGTGCTCCTGGCCTGCATGAGCTTAAAAGGTGAACGGCCAAAGAAAATTTTGAACTACGTTATGACTTGATCCTTATACATTATGAAGGGTACGTAGGCAACTTGAAGGAAACTTTAAGTTCAGTCACGTCATGAAAAAAAAGTTGAAGATGCCTTACTGAGGGCAATGCAACAAATCAAAGGAGTGCATCGCTAAAGTTGAAGATGTCTGCCTGGCTCCACCTCATTTGCGAGATCAGGTCCGGTCTGCTTGACTCTGCCTTATTTGTGAGATTAAATTCGATCTGCCTGGCTCTGCCTCATCTAAAAGATCAGCTCCGCTCCATCTCCAAATAATGGTACAACTTCACTCCTTCTCCAAAATATTGGTGCAGCTCCGTTCCACCTCTAAATATATTGCTGCATCTTCCAAGACGCATTGGTGTCTCGCAAGTTCCTCTGGGTGGCGAACGAGCTCAGATCTTATGGCGAACCAAATCACTCAGACTCTCGCAACACTGACTATTTCAAATAGATGACCTAGGTAACTCGATCTTAATCTTGAGCTAACTATGAACTCCTATTTATTCGGGAGGGTCAGCTACCCAACTAATCTTCATAATTAAATATCGTTACTGTATAGGTAGATCTCGTTGTGAAAGATCGATTACTAATTAATTCATGGGTAGAGCCAAAGAGGGTGAACTGTACAAGTTAACAATAACATTGATGAAATAAAAGAAGGATCTCCGGTGTATAGAGAGGACCTCACCGTTTAAGAAGTAACCATAGAAACGAAGGAACCCACTATTTCTTTATCCATTTCTATTTTGATTTATTTACTTTATGTTTGTTTTTTTTATACCTAGTATGAATACAATTTCGTATTTTGGGGTGACTAGAACAAAAAAAGAAATCGTGGTCGGGAAGGTTATAGTAGCAAAAGCCATTGGAATTTTTATTTTATACATTGGAAAAATACGTTTTGTTATTAATAGACTAGGCAAGGAGAAAGGAATAACTTAAAGAAAGGAAATCAATTAGTTATTCATCAAAGTTTCATTTATTCAATGACTAGAATTAAACGAGGATATATAGCTCGGAGATGTAGAACAAAAATTTATTTATTTGCATCAAGCTTTCGAGGGGCTCATTCAAGTCTTACTCGAACTATTACTCAACAGAAAATAAAAGCTTTGGCTTCGGCTTATCGGGATAGAGGTAGGCAAAAAAGAAATTTTCGACAATTGTCGCTCGCTCGAATAAATGCAGTAATTCGATCTAATAAGGTAGACTACATTTATAGTAGATTCATACACAATCTGTACAAGAGGCAGTTGCTTCTTAATCATAAAATACTTGCCCAAATCGCTATATTAAACAGAAATTGTCTTTATATGATTTCCAATGAGATCATAAAATAAGAAAACTGGAAAGAATCCAGCGGAATGCTTAAAATGGAGTTCTTTGGAGAATGAACTCCGAGAAGGTAGAGTAGAAATTAGTATGATAAAATATGGCAATATGATAAAGTGGTCAAAATAAGCAAATATGTTCAATAAAAAACGATTTATTCTTCTTCCACTATTTTTTTCTTACGACACGACAATCAAATCTAGATTTTCGGATTTTTCGAACAAAGCATCAATCTACGATTGAGTTTGGATTAGAATTTTAATTCAATTAAAGAGTAAGTCTATTTATTCCTAGTTCTAAGACCAATAGTTATAGCGGTCGACTCGCTTCTTTCAAATTGTTTCTCATTATTAAGAAAAGGTAACAAAGATAAAATACGAGCTTGTTTTATAGCAATAGTAATTAAACGTTATTGTTTTAAGGTCAATCTATTTACCCGTCTAGATAATATTTTTCCTTGTTCACTAATAAATCGACAATTAAACTCATGTTTCTATAATCAATTCGATCCCCCGATTGAATCGGGGGCAAATACCTACGAAAAGATCGTTTGGATTTAAGAAGGAGTCACTTGGATTTATACATGGTTTGTTTATTCCTTATCCCAAAAATCCTATTTTGATCGGATCTAAAATGATTTAGAATTAAGAAATAGGATTTGGTTTGTTTATATTTAAATCTAAAATATGTCTAAGATATGTAATTTTTCATCTTCCTTGGATTGGAAAAGGGTGACACACAGACGATCGGTTCGATCTATTTCTTTATCTCCCCATGAATCGTATGTTTGTAACAACGGGGACAGAATTTTCTCAATTCCAATCGACTAGGCGTATTGTGTCGATTCTTTTGAGTAATATATTTAGAAACCCCGATTGATTCCTTATTAACACCGTGTCGAACACAGTGAGTACATTCCAAAATAACTATTACTTGGGCATCTTTACCCTTGGCCATGAACCTCCCTTGAATTTTTTATTCACGCAACTCTTCCATTTTTCGATCCAAAATGAAGACAAAAAGAGAAGTTGGTAACTCGAAATAAAATTATGAAAGATTTCATTACAATCAAATATAAAATATAGTAATACAATGATTTCTAAATTTAGAATCGCAGTACAGTTTTCATTTAAGTATCTTGTATGATATTTTTACCCTAGCCATCACATTTTCGTTCTCACTCTTTTATTAATTCAATTTGAACCCGACACCGAGTCCGAATTTGACTGAGGTTGAATCCATTTTGATTCTTTCTCTTATCTAACTTATTCTAAGTCTAAAATATAAAAAGAGAAAATAAAAATTATGTAATGAAATATTGTCATATTTTCATTTCATTTAAATAGACAGACATTCAAATAGCATAGTAAACAAAAAAAATAAAGAAAAGAGTAAATAACTAAAAAACCTAAAATCAAAATAACCAAAAAATCAGAAAAATAGTAAGAATTTCAAATGTCATTTGAATTCAAAAACAAAAATTTACTATCTAATTGAGATTAACATATTAATTATTGATACAGACCCGTTTGATAAATAGATCAAAATTTTCTATCGCTATATTCTATTAATCGTTATATTAATTATTATGTTCTATAATAGAACATAATAATGAATATTTATTTGAAATGAAATTAGATTCTATATTCATCTTAATTAGGAATAGCTAAGATCCCAGTAATTTAGTAAATTACTATACATGTAACATTTCTGTTATGTGAGCCCGCTTAGATCAGAGCTTAAGCGGAAATGAAAGAGTAGAGTGAGGGATAAGGGTAGAAGCCCCAAAATTGAAGGCTTCGCTCGCTCGCTCTAACGCTCGTTTATACGACAGCGAGTGGAGTGCATAAGTCCCTTTAGAGATAGGGGTGAGTACTACACGAGCTCATAAGTCAAGTACGGAACGAGCCTTGTCTAGAACTTTAGAGATAGGGGCGGCCTCATCTTGCTTGCTTCTGGCGAAGCTTAACGCACTAGATAATCGACATTATTTTATGGTAGGAATACGACTTTTTAGGCCGACCACAATACAAGTCATGAGCGATAGCGAAGCCAAGCCGTATAAAGGCGAGCAGCCCAACTAGCAATAGCAAACGACCTACTTATAGCCTCTTTTTCCCCTTACTTTGATCTGCATGGGTGAGAGTGGCATGAGTTCGTTGACTCAATAAGCCTCCCATTTAAGAGGTAAGACCGAGTAGATAGCTGGGGACGTAGTCCTACGAGACGAAATTCACTCCTACCCGACTTAGGGTTAGTAGATAGGTTGTTCCCTTAAGTACTGACTTCGGGTCTTGAACAAGGGGCCCCACCCTCTCATTGGCCTGAGAGGGACTCAGTTTAGTAATAGGATCACAAACTAATTGTTCACTAAAGGATTAGTGGGACTTAAGGAATAAGATGTATTCACAAGGGTCAAACAGTAATTTTGACCTAGCTGTGATTATGGACAATCTGTGAAGGACCAACTTACTGATTATGGTTATATTAAGTGGACAGAGATATATCTACAGTCAGGAGAGTGTAGCTACGGGCTTAGTGGAATGTCTCGTTAGTTAACGAATGCTGGTTAACTAGGTTAAAGAGTTTGACTGGTTAATCTCGGATCGTTAGAGCTCATGATCTGTAAGTCCATTAGGTCCTTCTACTAGCTCACAAACAGATAAAACCTTAGATAGTGTGGTGAATAAGTTTAAAACGTTCAAATTCGACTTAGGGAATAAACGTTCAAACCAACTTTCACAAAATTTGTTGTCATTTTGGTGTTAATTCTAATTGCATGTTAACACTCTATAATGAGAGCATTTTATTGCTGAGAAAGGGTTGGTTTTTGGTGGAATTAATAGTTAATTTTTGCCAAAAACTCAAAAAACACATACACTCTCTAAAACTTGAATCTCTCTCAAATTCACCACAATTGGATCCCACCATCTAATCTAAGGCTAGAGAATAGTAGAGGAGTCTCTTGTGGTGGTCTACAAGCTGTTGGTGATCAATTCCATCAAGAATCAAGGGAGAATTTCAAGCTTCAAAGGTTATAATTCTAATTCTCAGTTTTTTTCCTCTTTTGCATGCATGTTTGTCCTAGAAATTGAGCATGTTAGAGTATAATTCATTATAATTTACTTCCGTTGCATGTTCATAGATCTATCAATATGTGAATAATTTGATAGGTATACTTTCTTCTACTAAGAAATTTGAGTAATTTCTCTTTAAATTCAAATTATCCCTATAGAATTACATATAAAAAAATTAGTTGGAAAGTTAACTATTTAATTAAAAAAATTCGATGGTAGTTGTTAAAGTTATTTGGTTTTTTTATAAAAAAAATAACAAAACGAAGAAGATTTTCGCGCCTGGTCCCCATGAAATTAATTGAAAATTTTTGCATTGATGCTTCATGTCACCCTTCTTTGTTGAAAACATGTATCGGGATTCATGAATCTGAAGGTCGATTGAAGGTTACAACTGTAGAAAAAATATGTTTTTAGCTGAAGTGTTAGCTCTTCTATATGGACTGAAGTTGGCAGCTAAAGAAGGTTCGAATAATGTTTGGGTAGAATTTGATGCACAAGTGTTGGTGAAAGTTATCCTCAAGAATGGTCTTTCTTCTCCTCCTCAAGGAACTATTTGGGAGGAGACAAGAACTTTGATGTTGAAAATGCATTTTGGAAGGTTAAAATCTATCCGATAGATATTAATACAGGGCAATTGTAACGAATGACTAAAAGCAAGAATGAAAATTGGTAAAATATTTTTGTCTCGTTTGGTAACCATTTCGTGTTTTCTTTTTTAAATGAAGTCTATTTTCTCTCCTTTTCTTATCATGGTTTGCACCTATTAGAGTTTATTTTTAGTGGGTTTATGCCATTACTTTGACTGCCTATTTATTGGGTCATATCATCTTTGAATAATATCAGACAAAGTTAATTTACCCTCTTTCTTCATATGGTATCAGATGTTTTCTCTCTCTTTCGAGGGTTTTTCAATTTTTCTCCATGGTCGATCCTGAAGCTTCAACCGTGAATCCCTTTTCTTCGATTTCCATGGCGACTCAATCTTCAACTTCCTCTATTCTTGATAAGTATTTGAATCCTTATTTCCTTCACCATTTTGATAGTATGATTCTAGTTTTTGTCTCGGATCTGTTGACGGAATCTAATTACACTTCCCAAAGTCACGCCATGATTCTAGGGCTCACTGTCAAGAACAAACTCGAATTTATTGATGGAACTTTTCCTAAGTCGACTGGTGATTTGAAGAACTCATGGATTATCCGCAACAACGTTGTCTCTACGTGGCTGATGTTTGGCCAGGACTTTATATGCTCCAGGTATATCCAGGTCAACAATCCGATGGTTTTGATAACTTTGTTTCTACCAGTTCTTCTGTTTTTATGGCACCTGAAATGTGTTATCTTCCTTAGCTTAATTCGGGGTCGTTCCCTCATTTAATGTGCTTAATTATTAACTTTACAGGTCTCAAGTGTATAAGAGGTAGAGCGAGGTGTTTGGTGCAAATCGATGCTAAATGGTCCACTTGGAGTTCAAATGCATCAAAGGAAGATGGATTAGAGCAAGGAGGATGGAACCACGGTGAAATTCCAGAATGGTGGTCTCCCAAAGGCGTCGAGGTGCTGCAAGCGGTGCCATTTCTAGAAGGTAGTTAACTATTGAAGAAGCATCATGGCGTTGTCTTGTAGCACCACGGTGTTACAAACTTTGACGAGAATGCAACGTGCACGCACGCACAAGGGATGGGCGTGCAGCGCCGCAGTGCTGCACAAGGCGCTACGATTTCGAGGCACAAGCACTGTGGCGCTAGTGCAATTTTATAAATAGGATGTTTCTTTCCATATTAGGATATGGCCAACCACTTGGCCGACTTGGAGACGAACCCTTTCTGTCATTTTAGGCATTTTCCTGTAATCTCCTTCATTCTTCTATTAGGACTTTATTGATCATCATTCATTGATTTGAATGATGATTATAGGCTAAAGGTAAGCTTTCTAGCTTGGGTTTGATAGTTTTTCCCCTCTTTAGTTTGTTTGTGAGACTTGTTCTTCATTACAAATTGTTCAAACTCTCTTGTTTATGGATCTTACTCTAAATGTTTTTTTTTTTATTATGAATGATATTTACATGAATTTGATTGACACCCAATGAATGATTGTGGAATCATATGCTTAGATTTATCCTTGATTAAGGTAATGAATCATAGGAAGCAAAAGGTTAGATTGACTTGTTTTGTGTGAAGTTAACCACTAATAAGTAATGCTTTGATCAACCTTGATGTAAGATCATATAGAATGGATTATTAGACGTTGGAAATTAGCGATTCTCCTAAAGCTTAATGCGGTTAGTCACTTGTTTAGAGTAGATTCGTCTTTTCAATTTGGCTAATTAGATACTTAGGGCAATTATTTAGGATTCTACTCAATTTGGCTAGGCTTAAGCGAGGGTGTTGATCTAGAGTTCTAGGTCAAACAAATTAATCGGAAACTTCAATTCAAACCCAAGCTAGATCTTTTAAATCATAAATTTCACTACAGTCTCCCTCTCGTTCATTTTCACTCACATGCAATTTAATTCTGTGCAATTTAATTTGCTTTCATTTACATTTCTCGCATTAACCAAACAAACTCATTGGTTACCTTACTATAAGTCTTTGATTAAGGAATTAGTGTGGCTCTCTGTGGTTTGGCCCGTACTGCACTATTATACTTAGTTTGTGTAGGCACAAAAATGTCATTTAATAAAGATCGCAGGGTTTACGATGCCCTATTGGTCTCTTTTAGTTTCTCATGTAAAAAATTCTCATATTTGGCATGATAGAATGGGATCCCTCTTACAAACACTTATCTGTTTTACAAGATGTTCTAAAGTTCAATTTGCAAAATAATCACGTTACACCTTGTTTGATTTTTGCTCTTGCCAAACAGAAAAGACTGTCTTTTATCTCTCATAATAATATAGCTTCACACATGTTTGATTTGATTCACTGTAATATTTGGGGCCCTTATCAGAATCCTACGCATGTTGGTTATCGATATTTCTTAACCCTTGTTGATGATTTTTCTCGATATACATGGCATTGTCTCGATATACATGGCTTTTTCTATTGAAACAATTAGATGCTTTGGTTCTTATTCCACAATTTTTCAAATTAGTTGAGACTCAATTTGCTGCATCTATTAAGAAGTTTCGTTCTGATAATACGCCTGAACTTGTATTTAATGATTTTTTTTTGCTGCTAAGGGTGTTTTACATCAATATTCTTGGGGAGAATGTATTTTTACTGCTTGTTTCCTTATCAATCGAACTCCTTCTCCATTATTATAGTGGGCTACTCCTTATTTTCGTTTATATGGGAAGCATGCTTATTATTCTTTCCTTCGAACTTTTGGTTGTCTTTGTTTTGCTTCTACTTTGCAAAATCAACGTTCGAAGTTTCATCTGCATGTTATTTCTATTGTGTTTTTTAGATATCCTTCTAGCATTAAACGTTATAGACTATATGATATAGAAAAATAGCGCATATTCATCTCAAGAAATGTTTTTTTTTCATCAAGATGCCTTTCATTTTCATATAAATACTCTTCAAGAAGAACAGTTGATTTTTTTTCCTAATTTGGTGTTACCAACATCTTTTGCTTATTTTGGCTTATCTAATATTTCTACATTACCTAATGATGTTATTATTGCTAGTCCCAATAAAACCACTTATGGGTCTAATATAGCTAATAGCTCTATTGTGAATGAAGCCACTGATGAAACTAATGCAAACGTTACTACTGAGGAAATTTGTCTACCTAATGAAGTTTTTGGCGTGTCTATAAACAATCCAAATAATGATGCTAATGAAGGTAATATTGAGGCTCCAAATGAGATGTTTCTTCAAATGATGGCAGTCTTGTTCTTCATAGGTCCACTCGAGCAACCAAGCTTCTTTCTTATTTAAGGGAGTATCATTGTCCGGGTGGCCGTTTTGGGCATATGACCACTCTTTTTTTTATGTTTTCATTCTCTATCCATCTACCACATTAGATTTTAGAGTTATTTTCATATTCTTTCTGTAATCAAGTCAAATGATGTCAGGAAGGCCGATTATGGACCAAGGTACTCAATTTCTAGCTTGGGTTTTTAGAATTTTCTCTTATTTCATATATTTGTGAGATTTTGAACTGATTTTTATATTGTATTGCCGGTTTCAATTCTGTTTTAATAAGATTTAGATCATATTGTTGTACGCTTGGTGATGTATGTTATTACTTTGAGTTAATTTACGCATCGTGACACTTGTTTTATGTTAATTCGTAAGAAGCGATAAGTTAGATTGGCTTGCAAATCCATTTAGGTTAGTATTCATCCAACCAACTTAGAATTGAACCAATGAATATTTAATAACGGCTTTGTCTGTTGAATATTTTGCCTAATGTTCCCTAGACCTTAATATGATTAGACCAAATTGAATTTGCATGTGTTCATCTTATTCGAATTGGCCTAATTAGTTGGTTAGGACAATTTAATTGGCTTCTCCAATTAAGTTGGTTTTGATTAGGACGAATTAATTGGCTTCTCTAATTGATTTGGTTAGGTTAAAACAATCGTTTAATTTCAGTCATGAGAAATTGATGAATAAATACTTGAATAGGGAATTCTGTTTGACCCAAGCTAGATCTTTTTTATATTGAATTTCAACCATTTTATTGTATGCTTTTATTTTATGCGATTTAAGTTATTTGCAAACAAACAAATATTCAAACCCGGCTCGGTTACCTTGGGCTGTGAACTATTCAATTGAGAAAATATGTGCGCTCCCTGTGTTTGACCCGATCTTGCCACTACTACGATTTTAGTTAGTACGGTATAATTATTTGGTCCGGAACTGGGCGACGAATTTCACCTGACCATATGTATTTTAAGGGTAGTCCTGAAGAGGGAATTTTTCTTCAAGTTACTTTGTCATTTCAGTTAAGGGCTTTTACTGATGGTAATTGGGCATCTTGTTTGGATACCAAAAAATCTACAACCGAATTTCGTGTTTTTCTTAGTGATTCTTTGATAGCTTGGAAAGCAAAGAAACAAACTACTGTATCTCATTCTTTAGCTGAAGCTGAGTATCGTGCTTTGACCATTACCACCAATGAGATCGTTTGACTTCTTGCTTCTTAAAATCTCCATGTTACTGCTTTTGTTCCTGCTCTTATTTTTTGTGATAATCGGTCTGCTGTTCACATCGCATCTAATCCCATTTTCCATGAGCGGATGAAGCACATTGAGATCGACTGTCATTTTGTTCAAGATCGGCTTACTCATGGTGTATCAAGTTGCTTCCTATTAGTTCTATTACACAGTTGGCAGATATTTTTACTAAACCTTTGCCTTATTCGTCTTTAATTCTTTGTTAGACAAGATGGAAATTATTGGTAGAGATAGAGGGAAAGATTGAGTTCCTCGATAAATATGAAAAGTAGAAAAAGATGGGAAGATGAAGTTACTCGATGTAAATGTGCAAACTTCAAAGTGTTTACTATTGAAGTTGAGTTGTTTACTCAAACATATATAGGGTAGACTATTTTGATACTTCAGCTCCATTGTGAGAACTACCACAGTACGCATTGTATTATCCATTGTTGTTTCTTTTTAATGGTCGATATGACAATTAGATGTCAATGATGTGATCTTAAATGGTGATTTGACCTCTAGAAGTTTACATGGAACAACTGTCCGGGTTTATTGATAGCTCTCATCCTGATTATGCCTGTCATCTCCTTAAAGCCTCATATGGTATTAAATAGAGCTCTCATGCATGATTCTTGAAGTTAAGTTCCTGCCTTCTCAAATGGGGTTTCATTACTTCAAAAACAAACTCTTCCATATTTATTTTTTTTATGTAATTCAACTATTATCATTATGCTAATTTATGTCGATGAAATTATTATTATAGGCAGTAACTCTTCTCTATTGAAATTTGTCATTTTCAGCTTGAATACTAATTTTTTTTATTAAGGATCTTGGTCCCCTCTTTTACTTCTTGGGTATTCATGTTTCGAAAACTCGAGACAACCTCCATCTATCTTAGAGTAAATATATTGGGGATCTTCTCAAGTTTGCTGATATGTGAACTCTAGACAGCTTCCTACACCTACACTTATAGTCTCGGGTAATACACTTTCTTTATATGATGGTGATTTGTTATCCACTCCAACCGAGTATAGGAGCATTGTTGGTACCCTTCAGTATTGCATAATAACTCTGCCAAACTTATCTGTTGTTGTGAACAAGGTATGCCAATTTCTCCATGCTCATACTATTGTTCACTGAATTGTTATACAAACGTGTCGTGTGATACTTGCGAGGCTCCATTCACCATGATTTATCTATTGTACCATCTTTATTAACTCATTCTTTTGTCACAGATGTTGTCTGGGCTAGCTGCCCCGATGATTGTCGTAGCATGAGTGGTATTGCACCTTTTTGGATGCTAATCTCGTATCTTGGTCCTCTTCAAAACAAAAGACAATCTCTCAATCTAGTGCTGAGTTTGAGTATCGAGGTTTGGCAAATGTTGCAGCGAAAAATCACTTAGGTTGCCTCAATTATTAAGGAGCTTGGTTTCTCTCATCAATCCACACCCATACTCCTATGTGATAATATTAGTGTTATTCATATCGCTGCCAATCTTGTTTTGCATCAGCACATCAAGCACATAGAGATTGACCAACACTTCAATCATGATAAAGTTTTTATAAGCAACTCATTGTGCTGCCATTTTTCTTCTATCGATCAAAATGTTGATATTATAACCAAACCTTTTCCTACCTTTCGATTTCAAAGCCTTCAAATCAAGCTCACTATCCTCAATTACCCATTTCGCTTGCAAGGGATTGTTATGTGGTTTAATGTTCTATGTATTGCATGAATTTGCTACTCATGTGAATGTGTGACAATGGTTGAATGAAATACAATGAACTCACAGTGAACCCTAGCTTAAGTTCATGAGTAAAATATGCAATTATGAATGCAAGTTTTCCTAATCTAAACCCAAGTAAAATCCTAGACAAGTTTTCTGGTGAGTTCAGGGTCGAACACAGGGATTTGTACTAATTGCACGCTTGGATTAATTGACCTATGCGATGAATATTTATAAATGTGTTGAAATAAGATGATCAATCTAATTATAACTAAATTGCCTAAACTATGAAATGGTGAGAGAGATTGATGTGATGAGAATGTATGAACGGCGATGAGTATGGATGTGAGGGTTGCAATCACAAAGTAAGCAGTATACGGTGAATGGAAGAAAAATCAATTTATAAAGCAGGGTTAAGAAGATTCTCTGGTATTTTCTTAACTAATGCATGAGAGGCGTTCATAAACTTTTAGAGTGAAAAGCTAACCTCTAGGTCTTTGAACCACATTTGTCTTATTTCTAAGATGTATGTGTGAGTTGATTTAAGTGAAAGTCTTACTTTATTTCTAAAGCATTACTTCTTTAAGAACTAATAATAACTTCTCAAGTAAGAACTCTCTCCAGCCTAAACCTATCTCTCAATAGATTTAAGCAAAGGATTAAGCTTACACTAAATAATAATAACTTCTACTCATGCATAGTCTCAAAAATATTAGTTCATTCTCCTTAACCTATTAGAAATGTAGCTACTCATGATGGATAGAAAAACACAAATGGAAAGATAAGAATGAATAGAAATCATATTGATATTAACAGTTGAGAATTTTTCAATCTCAGAAACTTAATACAAAATGAAATGTATTGAAGGAAAATGAGATAAAAATGGAGAGGATGGCAAGCGGTAGTGGCATCTCTTGTTTCCTTCGGCTCTAAAATGGTTGCTTCCAATCTGATTGCTTTGATGGAGGTGGAAAGCTCTCACGTTTCCAAGAAGAATTCTAAGTTTTCACTTAGAATTATGCAAAAAAAAAAAAAAAAAAAAAAAAAAAAAACATGAGGAATGGTGGCAATTGAGGATTATGATCTCTCTTTTTCAATGATCTCTAGACCAACACGACTGACTTGACTTCAACTTTGGGTTAGCTATTATTACTTCTCTTTTCTTAGGATAATTGAGAAAGTTTAATGAAAAATACATCATCCTTAGTTGAAATTCATGATAAATACTTCATATGCATGCAAGCATGAGAAAAGGCTTAGGAAAGATTATTTTGAAATTTGATATCTTTGAACGTCCAGTTTTGCAGGAAAATGCAAGGTTCAACACATGCGTCGAGCTCTCTCAAGAACGCATACCTCAAACGCATAACGCTAGAAGACAAACTTATGAACCACGAGATATCTGACATTCGCAACTCGAGACGAAAGAAGATTTTCTACCCTCTGACCCACATAACAGTTTTGCACTCGACAACTACGATCAGAGATGACGATTGACAAACACATGACCTTATCCTTTGCGTCATAGTCTGACTTTGTGACATCATGATAGTACATCTTTGAGGCTATAAAAAATAGCTGAAACCACAAAAAATAGAGTTGGACACACCAAGACCGATACACCTCCACTCACAGCAAAAGTTCAGTGCCCTCCTTCCATCGCCATTAGAGACCAAGTGAGCTTCAACCTCGAAAGAGTAGTTGGATCCTCATCTTCATCTCCTCCACCGCGGCAAGCAAGCCAGTCGGAGTCACTACCCTGACGATGAACAGAACACTGTCGCCGGCAACATCACTTTTTATACGTTTCCATCCTTTCTTTTACACTTTCAAGTTGTATTTTGCTATTCATTCCATCCTTGTATGAACTCAATGATTTCTATTATAAATATATCTTATATCATGACTCATCTCTTATATTCCACCTTCATTTTACTTTCATAATCAATCATGAGTAGTTAAATCACTTAAAGGGTTGGAGAAAAATAATCACCACTCTTAAAAGTTTAAGCTTAGTTTTCGGTTCATTTATGTTGATGTATTTTGATCACATTACTTAAATCCACTTGACACAACTTGATTTAAGTAAAAATAGTTAACTACTTGAGAAAGCAAGTGACTGTGGATCTCATCAATATAACCAATAAGCTTTTCTAGACATACGAGTATTCTTAAGCTCAACTAATCTAGCATGCCTTATAGATATATGATTAATGTGGCTCAACTACTAAAAGGTAAGATTCATTTAAGATTAGGAGCATGAACCAAGAGACTCAACAAGAACTCGACTGATTGATGAAAAGTTTTCTCCAACCTTCTTTTCTCCATTTGAATATCCTTAACTTCACTAGCTTGCATTGCTGGTATTAAAACCCTAACACAGCAGAAATATATCAGAATCCTAACTCAAAATTAATATTAAAATTTTGAAATACTTCTACATTGGTAAAAGAAATCTAAAAACCTAGGTTAAGCATACTGTATATAAAAATATCAAATATCATAAAGAAAAAAAAAAAACTTACATTGGATCACCACCACTTGAGTCCTTCCTTTTCTCTAAACCTTAAGGAAAGGTTTGTGGGAACCTTTTTGGTAAGGAAAAAAAACAGAGAACTCTACGAGAATTTTTTAGCAGAGAACTCTGAGAGGATTTTTGAGAGAGAACCTCAGATGATTTTTTTTCTTCTGTTAGACACTATATAAGAAAATGAGAGAAAGTGAGAAACGTGGGTGTTATCCCATGTATTAAGTAACTCCCCTACGTGGGAGTTACAACAATATTAAATCTAATTAAATTAATTAATTAAATTAATATTTAATAATTACTAATTAATTTAATCTAATTTAATTAACTAATTCATTTAAATCATATTTAAATGAGCATCTCTCACATAACCTATAGTTTTAATTCAATTAATTTAATTAAATCAAATTTAATTAAATTAGATTAAATTAAATAACTAATTAATTCTCTAATTAATTAATTACCAAATTAAATATATAATATTTAATTTTAACCTGCATTAATTACCAAATTCAAATACATTTCTCTCATAACCTATAGTTTTAATGTACATCTAATGCGCATTAATTTTAACATATAGTTTTAATATAAATCTAATTCATATTAAAATAATATTTGAACAATTTCAAATATTTAATTCTCTTACAAATTAACTTTGAATCATATCCAAAATTGTATTTATACTATAAAGTTTAATTTGTAAAATAAACTTTATATTATAACGTATCATTATACATTATACTTTTCCCTTAGTAAATTTGAACTTTTCAAATTTCATCCAAGAATAAATTACCTCAATATTCTTTACGAGCTAGGAAAGGGACCTAATGGACCTACAAATCAGAAGCTCCAACGATATGAGATTAACGGGCTAAACTCATTAACCAAATTAATCAATATTCGTTAACTGTGGGTACACTCCAGTAAAGACCCACAGCTGCACTCTTCTCACTGTAGATATATTTATGTGTCCATGGGGACCAATAACAACAAGTTAGTCCTTCACAAGTGTTCGTAACACCAGCTGGGTCAAATTATCGTTATACCTCTGAGATACGTCTAAATCCTTAAGTACCAATGCTCCACTAATGAACAACCTGTTTATGGTCCAACCATCAAACAAAAACCCCTCTCGGGCCAGTGAGAGGGTAGGTCCCTTTGTTCAAATTCCGGAGACACCACTTAAGAGAACACTTATCTACTTACCCTAAAGTCGGGAAGGAGTGAAATCCATCTTGTATAATTATGTTCCCAGCTCCCCACTCAGTCTTGTCCCCAAAATAGTAGGCATATTGAGTTGGCAAATGGGCCACTCTCACCCACATAAATTAAAGGACAATCCCTCGTAGACAGAAGTTCATAATATACTCAGGATTAAGACTAAGTTGCCTAGGTCAACCTTTTGAAATAGAAACCTAACTAGCCAACGGAGTTACATCTAGTGGTTACTATTTCGTGGTCCAGTCTTATGCAAACTCACTGCATAGGATACCCCCACTTGCATATCTCCTATACGAACGCATTGGATCATTGCGTTTGTATCAAATACAAAGTGGGCCTATCCATAGTATTACCAGGATAAGGTACCCAGCCCTATCCTTATACTATAGACTCTGTAGGCTGTAACTTGAACATTGATCTCAATATGTCTCTACATATTATTCAAGACTCATAAAACTAAGATGTTAATTTATTGGATTTTAGGGTTATTAAAACAAAATAAAATAATAAATAACATTTATTGAATAATAATTAATAACAATTTATTAATGAGGGTTAAAATACAACATTTACTATCTACGAGTTTTAGGGCATAAAACCCAACATGCATATTATTCCACTCACTCATACTCTCTATTTCACTTCCTTTACTATTTTCTTGTTTACTTTTTACATAACAACAACTTTACATTATTTGTTAAACCACCGCAAATGAGACATCTTTTTACACAACATTATTAGCAAAAAAATTTCTATGTTCGATCTTGGTTCTCACTAAGACATCTTACGTTTAGTTTATACTTGGGCTAAAAGTAGGAAAAACTTATCGCACATAGCGCATGATTAAAACGCACTCCACACAACCAACAATAAGCGTTAAAAAAAAAATTTTGAGCTTCTCTCCAATGATTTCGCTAACACCTAGCATTTAACTCCATGCCATGCTGCGCCAACCTCGAGTGTCACAAGTTCATTGGTTCTGCTGTGATTCTTTCAAATCAGCTTCCAACTTGCGTTTTGATTTGACATCTACCGCTTTTGCATTTGTTGTTTTCTGTCTTGGTTTCTTTTCATCGCGTGGTGTCATGCGTGCAAAGTTGGGTGCCTCCTTCTTTTTCATTTGATAAAGGCCGCAACATTATTCTTTGATTCTTCTTTATTTCATCCAAATTTTGTGATGAAAAATGATAATTCTCATAATTTTCAGGATTTTAACTTTTGTAAATGCATGATTGCAAAGTATGATTATTTACTAGAATTTTACATCATGATAATGCAATTTCCTTCCAAATTTCTGTAATTGCCTTTAATAAAAAGGTAAAATAACTTTGTATTTTTACAAGTTATAACAGCCCCAAATTTAAAGCAATGTTTGTCCTCAAGCGTATATTTAGAACTTCAACATGTACTCCAACTTTAAGTTCATTGCCTTGACTAGACCACTCAACATGCCTCCAAACTTGAGATTTATTTTTATCAGCATTTCTTCCTAAAGCGAAATTCATTTACTCATTTCTAAAACTTTCATATACTTCTTTTTTCAGAAAAGGCTCATGGTTCTTGAACATAAAGTCTTCTTTTATCACTCTCTTATTTTTAAATTGCATAGTTGTGCGCTGATTCGGACATCCAACTACGAGTAAGTACCCTTTAGCGGAAGTACAACTTATTTATGCTTGCATTGATCATGATTCTCACCTTTTTTTGGCTTGCCCCAGAGGTGTCATGCAAACATCCAACTACGAGCAAGTTCCAATCTCAACGCGATTTTTTTAAAAAAGATAATGCAAGGATAATTTTATATGTTTGAATGCATTAGCTCAAACCTCTCCCACTGCCAAACTTTTTAAGGCAGTAAGGTCCTCATTGCTGAAACTAAGCTATGTGATGGTCTTAGAAAATTTTTGAAAAAGAGGTTTGAGGTAAAACTTGCACGCCTGCTAATGTCAAGAAATTTTTTAAAGGCCAAATTCCTAAAGCTTAGTACTAAAAGCCTAATCATAATAAGTCTAAGTTTGTTAGCACAAGTATTATCATTGAGCTCTTATTATCAATGCAACAAACAAAGAAGATCGCAAAGAAAGTAAGAAATATAGACAAGATTTAAGCACAAGAGAAATTCACAAAGAATGGAATAATATGATGTATCATTCAATATAAAGAAGAAATACATGCGATCAACATTTACAATTGAATGAAATAAAAAAATTAACAACACCCCCAAATTTAGTTTCCTCCTGCATTGTTGTCATTGTTTGGCGCTGGAGGATGATTTTCTTCGTCAGGAAGATTGAGGGGTTGTTGAAGATGCAGCGAGATGGCGAGACCAACTGAGCAAGTACTTCTCTGATGTATTGAATTGTGAAGCAAAACTGCTAATGTTGCCGCTGCTTCTGGTGGCGAATGAAAATTGTTGTTATGATTTGTTGGAGTTGAACAAATTCTCGCAGCTCATTCTGTTGTTGCACAGGCTCTTGTTGTTGTCGCATGATATTTGATTGCTGGCGTGACAACTCATCTAGACTTCCGAAGAGAGGTTTTCGAAGGTCATCATATAAGAACTTACACAAGTCGTCAAAGTCATGATCAGCGGCTTCTTCTTCGTGCAATGAACTTCCATAATGGAATGTGAGGTGGATACCTACTTGTCTCACCAATACCTGATCCTTGACCCAATATTTCAGGAGTTAGGTCTTGGAGGCTTTGGGTCATTAAAGAGGTGCACAGGCGAAATGGACACTTGATAGGATGCCCCTTTAGCAATTAGGGCTTTTCCATTGTCTTCAGGCAGTGGAAGATTGTATTCATCATGCAACGAAGAGAATAGAATGTTTTCTTCTGAAAGAAGTGGAGGGAAGGCGTTCAGGTTGACAGACAACTTAGGGGATTCTTCCCTTAATCGTCTTGAAAGGGAGAGAATCTCAATGTCCAATTTTTTTTTTTTTTGGCTCAGGGGAAGCTGGTCACCTAAGCTGCCATGAAGTTGATTTTTTTTCATCTTTTTATTTTTCTTCTTCAGTGAAGCGAAGGGAGGGAGCTTTTGCTGGCTCTACAGCTGGAAGCAATGAAAAGGAGATGCCTTCATCATCAGGCAATGAAGGCGCGCCGAGTGGAACTTGCTCCTCCATATCTTCTATAATTTTCAGCTTTGAGATTTCGAAATCCTTTTTTCACCAATCTTCCTTCTCTTTGGTGGAGGAGGTGGTGGTGAGGCATGGGGCTGCGAGGGGGGCTTCATTGTCTTGATCGTTTCAGGTTAAAGCGGCAAGTCCTTCAACAGACGCCTGAGGGTGTTGTTTGTGACTATTCCTCTAACAAACACCTCTGGCTCTTCTTCCATAAAGTTTTGTTGAGCGCACAACCTTGCCATCGTCACTACAATAATTTTGGTATTAGATGTTAGTTTTGCACTACCATCGTATACATATGATGGTGGATTACAAACTTCCCTTGTATCCAGTGTCATCTTAGGATACGATGGTCGTTTACCTTTGATGGCGATTTTGAACTACCATCACTATTCTGCCATTTATATATACGATGGCGGTTGTTTAGGATGACAGTTTTGAACTATCATCCTATGATAGACATTTGATGGCAGTTTTGTATGATGACAATTAGGAACTAATATCATAGTCATGCTATCATATATAATACGGTCACAGTTAGGGACGATGTTAGTTTCTAACTGCCATAATATGAGACATGAATGACAGTTAGAAACTGACATGGATTCTATAAAAGTTGTTGTTTAGATAACGTTTAAATAGTTGTTATTGTTGTATACTATAATGTCAGTTTAACACTGACATCATATCTAATATAACCTGTAACAAATTATGAGCAAAATATGAAACCCAAATCCTCCATAAACAATTTTTATAATACTAATAATTTTCATCCTCTGTTTCAATTAATTTCTCCACACAAATATTCAACAAAATAAAGACGAACTTCTAGAGAACACAATCTGTCATATCATTTCAATATTGATAACCAATTTACAATTGAATTGCAATATAGGGATACACAACAAGTTTCAAATCTACACAAAATCCCTAAGATCTACTAAAATTTCAAAAAACATCTCCAACAACTTGACAAGCAAAAATGCTACACAATATGTTTCAAAACTACACAATGCCCTATCATCTACCAAAATTTCAAAGAACACTCTCCAACAATTTCACAACAAAACAAGGTTACACAAAATGCCTAAAGATACCAAAAGTTCAGAGCGAAAGCCCACAAATATATATTGTGGTACCATACAATCTAATCAAGTGTACTTTGACACATGCTTCGCCCACTCAACTCTGACCTCATTGAGTTCTTCTTGGGCAAAAGTGTTCGTAGTATTAAACTATATCAAAGCAAATAAATAACAAATATTACAATAAATTCATTATTACTAAGTTTGTAATATGTAAAATGTTAGAATAGTGACATACAAAAGAATTGATTGATAGGAGTATCTGGATGATGTAAAACCTCTCTCATGAACTTCATCACATAATACCCACATTCCACGCTAACTTTTTGGCAAAGACACTAAAATGTAGAAATAAATAACAATAGTTAAGATTTGTTTTGTATATGCTAATTGATTATAACTCAATTTTATTTACCTTTACGGGGAGTCATGTAGTATTGACATGTTTTTGTATTTGGTGATTACTTTGAGCCATAAACATTTGCATTGCCCTAAATAAAGGACAAGGAACATCCAAACACAAATGCAAACCTTTTAACAAATTTAAAGAATAGAAAATATAACTAATAATAAACATGAATTAGAAATTTCCACCACTCCACATAGTTGCAAGGCATCATCTGGCATAAGAAAAATCGTATGTTTTTATATAATTGGAAATTTCCACCCTCCCCAATATAGATATGAAATTGGAAATTTCCACCATTCCATATCTATACAAAATTAGAGCAAATATCACTAATATGTTTCAGTTGACAAGTTTTAATTCTCGATGTGCCCTCACTTTTGACAAGTAGTCATTCATAGAGACAACAACCAAACAAAAATCCAATGAAAAATCCTCCTTTAATTTGTCTTTAGTCTTGTGAATGTGATTTTGTATGAAGGCTAGGGAAAAGTTTTTATCATCCAAAAATTTATACTAATGCTAATACTACTTGAACAAAAGAAGCAAAGTAATGTTACCAAATTTTACTTCTACAAGTAATTTAATTTTCTTCACGTGCCCATAGGCTAAAAAGAAAACGAAGTTGGAATTTACTACGAAAAGCACAATAAAAGATTGGATTGTACTCCGAGGTTTAGGGTTGAGTGTCACAAGTTCATTGGGTCTGCTCTGACTCTTTCAAATCAGCTTCTAACTTGCGTTTTGATTTCACATCCACTGCTTTTGCATTTTTCGTTTTTCATCTTGGTTTCTTTTCATCACGTGGTGTCAAGCGTGCAACGTTGGGCACCTCCTTCTTCTTCACGCAATCAAGGTTGCAGCATTATTCTTTAATTCTTCTTTATTTCATCACTACAACAAAATCGGGTTTTCATGACTCAAAAAAATGTCATAAACACTTTTCGTGACTCCTTTTTTTAGTCCTTGACTCCACCATCAAGGAAAGTGTATAGATGACACATGAAAAATCAATCATTATTGGTTATTTCATGACTTTCCAATTCAGTCAACAATAAACATTTATTGACATTTATTGCCTATCATGGTAACGTTTTCTATGACAATTTCTCATTGTCAATAAATGGCTCAAAAGTTGACTTTTTCTGTCAATTAAACCTTTATATTGACATTAAAAATTAGTCATAAAAATATGAATAATGTCACATTTATAATATCAATAATGTTTTAATCGTGACACTTTCTGAATGTCATTAAATTACGTACATTGACACTTATTTATAGTAATTGAAGTTCGATTGCTGATAATATTCCAGTGTCATATAAATACATCTCATGACATTTGTTAAATGTCAAAGAAATGCTTCTGATGATTGATAATTATTTGTTTTATATTTGTCATTACACCTATATTTTCTCCAATTTTAACAATAAGGATGCATCCAAATCCTGTAATGAAAAATGCTTATGACGATCGATAATTTTTTGTTTCATGATTGCAAAGTATGATTATTTGCTAGAATTTTACATCATGATAATGCAATTTCCTTCCAAATTTCCCTAATTGTCTTTATTTAAAAGGTAAAATAACTTGTATTTCTACAAGTTATCAGGGATGTTAAATGATTTATCTTAATGATGTTTAATCTTGATTTATTATTTTTTATTTTTTATACCTACATTGGTGATGGCACGTGTTAGGGCTTACTTATTTGAAGGGATCAAATCTCAATGCGGAAGTGTATGAACGTCGGTGCCATCAATTTCAACTTTGGAAGACGTGAAAACAGAGAAAATAGAAAACACACAGGATAAACAAATTTCAGCATGCTTTTATTGAGAAAGAAACCTTACCCTTGAAGATTCTCTTCGACGAGTTTCCGTTACCTAGTATGAACTCCCACGAACAGCAGACTTTCTTCCTCGGATAAGAATCAAAAGAACACTACCACTAGTGTCTTTCTCACTATTCTCAGGCAAAAACCAGATTGTGGGATCCAAACCTTTCGGAGAAGGAAATTGATTTTTACAGATGAATTTTTCTGTAAAACAAACTTTTTTTAAGGAGAGAGATCTTATGTGAACTCAGAGAAACTAAGCAAATATTCAGTCTACTATTTTCTTCACTGCCAAAAAATCACAATCAAAACCTGAGAGGAAGTTAAATGGAGGAGGAGTTATAACTCCGCTCCACTAACACGTTAGATAACTCCCCATGGGAGTTATCATTTATTTAATTTTAAAAATATTGTATCTAATTTAATATATAATTAAATAATTAACTAACAATTAATTAATTATCACATAATTAATTAAAACCATATTTGAATCATAATTCTCTCTTATAACCTGTAGTTTTAATATGAATCTCATTCACATTAATTTTAACCTATAGTTTTATATGAATCTCATTCATATAATTAATATTTGAATCTTATTCAAATATATATCTCACTTATATTATAAAGTTTAATTTTTTAATCTTATTTAGAATTAACTTTATAATTTAATGTATTCATATACATTATATTAATTGTATCTCATACAATTAATTTACAATCCCTTATTTAATTTAAACAATTCATACTAATTCAAAAATAAATTATTCTTGTTTTTATCCTTATGGACCTACAGATTAGAAGCTCCAATGATACAGGATTAATTAATTAAACTCTTTAATTAAATTAATCAATATTCATTAACTGTGAGTCACTCCACTAGAATCCCGCAACTGCACTCTTTGCACTATATATATATACATATATATATATATATATATATATTTTTGTGTCCACGAATGTAACTAACATCAGTAAATCCACCTTTCACGAATTGCTAGTAATTACAACTGGGTCAAATTACCATTTTACCCCTATAATTACCTCTTACTTCTTAAGTCTCATTGATCCCTCTAATGAACAATCAATTTATAGTCCAACTATAAACTAAATCCCTCTAGAGCCAATGAGAGGCTGAAGCCTCATTGTTAAAGACCCTTAATCAGCACTTAAGGGGCAATTCATCTACTTTCTCTAAATATGGGAATGACTGAATTTCATCTAGTGTAGCTATATTCCCAACTCCCTACTTGAACAAGTCCCCAAGATGGTAGGCTTATTGAGTCGACGACACAGGCCACTCTCACCCCTACAAATCAAAGGATTGTCCTCATAAATAGGAGTCTATAACTCACTTAGGATTGAGATCGAGTTACATTCAATCATCCTAGAAATGTTAAGCTCTTCAGTCAATGGTGTTATAAAGACAAATTAATCATTTCGCAGTCTGGTCTTATAGAAACTCTTTGTATAGGATACCCTCACTCGCATGTCTCCACATGAACGATTTGGATCAAATCAGTTGTAACACTTATAACTCCTGTAACATTTACAAAGTGGGTCGTATTCGCAATGTCACAGGATAAGGCATCCAACCTTATCCATATACTGCAGACCTTTTAGGTTATTTCTTGAACACAATCCACTTGTATGCCTACCACATACTCTTCAACCTACATTAAATAACATTGGATCTTAGTTTATTGGATTGAGTTACACAAGATTAAAGATTAAATCAAATAACTCTTTACCTTATTAAATAAATGAATATTGTTTATACAACACAAACTACGAGATTTAAGACATAAATCCCAACATTATTACCCTTCCGTTTATTGTTGCTTACTTCCCTTTTGAGCAATAGAGTGAATATAGAAAATTCTCAGTCATCTCTTTACTTTCCTTCTTCATTATTTCATCTTTAATACCAACCCTTCCTCCCTCCAATATTTCCGATAACTCTACTCACCGACGACCAACTTCAATGCTCAATCCTGACGATCACCTTCGGTGACCAACTCCTATGGTCAACTCTATTGATCACTCTGGTTGCAAACTCCAGTAAAGACTACCTCCGACCACCAATTTCGACGACTGCCTTTGACGATTCCCTTTGGCTGCCAACTCTAACGATCACTTTCGACCACTTATGCGACTAACTCTGGCGACCAACTCATAGTGTTTAATATAGTAGTCTTCTTTTATAGTAATTTGACATTAATAGAAACATTTTGAGTATAATAAATCAAACAAACTTGTGTATAAAAACACTTTTGTTAATTTATGTAGTTGACAAAATATGATATTTAAGATACCATTACTTATATAATAAAAAATTGTAGGAAAAACCTAAACTTGGATTACTTATATAATAAAAAATAGTAGGAAAAAACCTAAACTCGGACTAAATAACTTGCATACCAAACACATACTATTAAAATCTAGACTAAAATAGTTTGCACTCCAAACTCAATCCTCAAAAACAATCCATAGAGATTCAAAATCTGTTTGTAGATTTCTTTGTATATGCATTTACTTTATGGTAAATTACTCTAATTTTTTCTTTATATGTGCCGCCCGGGAATATTTAAGTAACTTTGGGATATGGGTCTTCAATGAATCTTCCATTTTCTTTAGGCCAATACAAAAGCAACCCAACAGCTACAACCAAGCCACCTCATCCCGAAGGAGAGGGTGAATACTATTTGTAAAAGTCTCCTTTCAAATTAAAGAGCAACCTTGAAAGGATGTCAAAGTAGCTAAAGCGTGATCGACTTTGTTCTCAACTTGAAAAACATGAAGAAAGCACAAAATATTAATAGAGTCCTTTGAAAAATCAAGTACATGTTTGTTCAAGAGGAGTTTATTTATGTAAAATTCTCACTAATTGGTTGGTGTTTAACTAATTTTACTTAACTTTTTCTCTCATTTTTTAACCTATAATACTAAGTGTATTTAAGCTACCTTATTTTTAGGTGTATTTTTTAGCTGTATTTCACAACATAATATATGCTATATACTAGCTTATCTTATACTACATACTCTAAGATATACTATTTTATCTAAATGGTATTTTTTCGTATCTAGAGCTTCGTTGAAAATGTGATTTAGAGAGTTAAAAATTTGTTCTAAGAGGTATTAATAAGGTGTCCCATAATATTGTTGGAATTAATGTGATAGCACCCAAAAGGTGTTATTTTTCTCTGCTTAATTCGGGTTCTTTCTAGGTATTTATATGTTTATTTCTATGAATTTGTAGGTATTGAGCACTAAAAAGGTAGAATGGACCATTGGAGTGGAAATGGGGCTTAAACGAACCAAAACAAAGCTCCGGAGGTATCAAATAAGGAAAAAGGAAGAAATTATGAAAACGCCGCCATGGAGGCTGGGGCAGCGGCACAAGGTCGGCGTCGTGCTTGGCGCTATTTTCAAAAGCATAGCAGCAGCGCGGTGCCGAATGTTTGTCCCTAGAGCCTTATATGTGCTGGCACTGCGGCACCCACAATGCACTACAACACTGCGCATTTTCCAGAATGCATGTCTTCAGGGTACCGCCGTGACGTTGGCCCTTAGCACTGTAGTTCTAGTTCGTGAAGGACATACGAGCATACAATGGAAATTAATTTGATCGAATTTCACTCTAAGATGCTCAATTTTGAGGATAAAACATGCAATTAAAAGGGGAAAACTAGAGTTTTAAGAACACTTACCCTTGAAGCTCTAAATTCTCCCTTGTTCCTTGATGAAAATAAACACCACTTGTTTGTAGACCACCACAAAAGTCTTTTCTACTATTCTCTGGCCTTAGATTGGATGGTGGGATCCAATTTTGTGGCGAATTTGTGAAGGAATGAAGGTTGGAGAAGAAGATGGACTGTAGAGTAATTTTGGGCAAAATTAACTATTAATTTCACAAAATTCTTAACCCATTTTTAGCCAAAATCATCCTTACTTATTAAGGATTAATATGCAATCTAATTGCATCACAAATTGACAACACAAAGCTCCAAATTTTTGTGGAAAAATCCAATTTCTCAAAAATTGAATTTTAAATGAATTTTCAAAATTGAATAACAATTTCCAATTTGATTTTTAATTTAAAAATAATTAATTAAATAAAAATAATTTAATATTTAATGAATTAAGTATAATATTATTTTAATATTAAATAATAAAATAATATTATTTTTTCCACTTTTCCCGATTTTTCTAAAAAATTGATATGAATCCATATTCATATAATTAATATTTAAATTATATTTAAATATTATAATTAACTCTATTTGTTTGTTTAATTCGTAATTAAACGTCGATATATCGAATATATCCGACTTTCATTCCTTAAGTCGAGATTGAACGGTTCAAACTTACTTACCACACAATCTAAGGTTTTTGTCCATTTATGAGCTAGTAGAGGGACCTAATAGACCTACATATCATGAGCTCCAACGATCCGAGATTAACTGGTTAAACTCTTTAACCTAGTTAACCAACATTCGTTAACTAACGGGACACTCCACTAAAGCACGTAGTTGCACTCTCCTCATTGTAGATATATTTCTATCCACTTGATATAACCATAATTAGTAAGTCGATCCTTCACAGGTTGTCCGTAATCACAGCTAGGTCAAAATCACAGTTTTACCGCTATGAATACATCTTGTTTCTTAAGTCCCATTGATCCTCTAATAAACAATTGGTTTGTGATCCTATCACTAAACCGAGTTCCTCTCGGGCCAATGAGAGAGTGAGGCCCTTTGTTCAAGAAACAAAATCAGTACTTAAGGGAACAACCTATCTACTAACCCTAAGTCAGGTAGGAGTGAATTCCATCTTGCAAGACTATGTCTCCAACTATCTATTCGGTCCTAAAATGGGAGGCTTATTATGTCGGCGCACCCGGGCCACTCTTACTATGCAGATCTAAGGATAATCCCGAATAAACAGGAGTTCATAGTTAGTTCAGAATTGAGATTGAGTTACCTAGGTTATCTAGTTGAAATAGTCAGTATTTACTAGTAAACGACATTATAAAGTAATAGTGACTATTCGTGGTCCGGTCTTATGCAAACTCATTGCGTAGAATGTCCCCACTCACATGTCTCCACATGAATGATTTAGGATCACATCATTTGTATCAAATACAAAGTGGGTAGCATTTAGTAGTGTCCCGAAGATAAGGTACTCAACCTTATCCCTATACTATAGACTATTTTGGCTATTTACTCGAACAAGATCTATTTTTATGTCATTACATATAGTTCAAGTTTTCATACTAAAGCCATGAGTTCTTAGTTTATTGGATTTAGAGTTATATTAACAACAATACACTTTATTCAATAACATGTTTACTGAATAACCTTGATAATAACTTTATCGATAAATAGAATACATGTTAATGTTTACAAACTACAAGTTTTAGGACATAAAATCCAACAGTTCGACCGAGGAAGACCCGCGCATGCGCGATGGCAATGCGACACTGTCCTTTAGCGCTACGACGCCGGTGGATTTTCTATATATGATTTACTAAATTAGGGTTCATCTATTGAGATTTATGCCCTAAAGCCTCGTAGTTATTTAGTTATTTGATATAATACTTGATTATTTTAAATATGCAATAATTAGTTATTTATTATGGAAAAAATTAAATGTTATTTCATGAGACTTGAACTGTATGTAATGGACATACAGGTGGATAATGTTCAAGTAATAACTTAAAGGGTTTATAGTATAAGGATAAGGTTGGGTGCCTTATCTTGGTAACACTATGGATACGACACATTTTATAAGTGTTACAAACAATTGATCCAAGTCGTTCATGTGGAGAGATGCGAGTGGAGGTATCCATTACGATGAGATTGTATAAGACTAGACCGCGAAATACTTAATCTCTCATAGTAACGTCGTTGACTGAAGAGATTAGTATTTCATAGGATAGGCATATGTAATTCGATCTCAATCTTGAGTGAGCTATGGAGTCCTATCTGTGAGGGCTTATCCTTTGATTTCTATGGGTGAGAGCGACCCGAGTAGCCGGCTCAATAAGCCTACCATTTTGGGGACAAGATCGAATGGGTAGTTGGGAACATAACTACACAAGATGAAATTAATTCATTCCCGCCTTTAGGGTAACTAAATGAGTAGTTCCCTTAAGTGTTGATTTCGGGTCTTGAACAAAGGGTACTCGCCCTCTCACTAGCCCGAGAGGTACTTAGTTTATGGTAGAACCACAAACAGATTTTTCATTAGCGGGATCAATGGTACTTAAGGAGTAAGAGGTAATTATAGGGATAAAACGATAATTTGACCCAGCTGTAATTGCGAACAACTTGTGAAGGATCGACTTACATGTAATGGTTAAATCCATGGATGCAACATGTTTTACAGTGTGAAGAGTTCAGCTATGGGTCTTTGGTCTAGTGACCCATAGTTAATGAATGTTGGATAATTTAATTAAGGAGTTTAATTAATTAACCTCGAATCATTTAAGCATCTAATCTGTTGGTCCATTATGTCTCCTACTAGCTCACAACAGGTAAACAAGGACCATTAGTTTTGAAAGAATTTGAATTGTTCAAATTAATTAAGGGAATATCGTTAATTGTATATGATACAATTAATTTAATGTACATAGATGCATTATAATATAAAGTTTATTTTGAGTAAGATTCAAAATTAAACTATATAATAAAATGAGATTTAACATATTTGAATATGATTCAAATATTAAATTAATATGAATAAGATTCATATTATGTCTATAGGTTAACAATTTAATATGAATAACATTCATATTAAAACTATAGGTTAATAAAATAATATGAATTAGATTTATATTAAAACTATAGGTTAAAATTTAATATGAATGAGGTTTAAAATTATAGGTTATGAGAGAGATGTGCATTTGAATATGATTTAAATTTATATTTAATTAAATATGAGATATTTGATTGAAAAAAAACATTTAATTAATTTGATTAATTATTTAATTTAATTTAATTAAATGACTATTATTTCATTTTAATTAATAATTAATTTAACTAAATTAAAATTATTTTAATTTAAATAAATAAAAGGAAGTGTGTGGTTAAGGCCTCACTTCACGTTTTCTTGAGAAAGGGTGGCTCTGTGATATGAGATAGTCATTGGAAAGAGTTGGTCACTCTCCCTCTCAATTCTCTCAAGTCAATTTCATAGAGAAGAGTTCTCTGTGAAAAACTCTCCTTCACAAAATCAAAATTTCCTTTCTCTTTCAAAAGTCGGTTCCCACAAACCGGTCCTTGCCAAGAGAATAACCAGAAAGACCCTATGGAGGCGGTGGATAATCTATTCGTTAACGAAGAGGATTGTTGTGGACTACAAGAAGAAATAGTTCGTCAAGGGTAAGTTTTTTTCTTCTCTATTTATTTTGAATCATGCTTAGCCTTTACTCCATTATTAATGCATGCTGTTTTTTCTGTTTAATTATGTACTCCCAAAATCAATAACAAAAGCATTTTTACGCTTCTGCTCCGAGGATTCAATCCCATCATCATCATGCTCGAGACTACAGCCTCTACCTCAATTTTCTCTTTGTATTTTTCATTCCCAATTCTACTTTTCTTGTATTTTCATTCTTTTTACATTGAATATCATCTTGGCACACTATGAGTGGCTAAGGTAAGATTTTTCTAGCTTAGGAGTAGGATTTAAACTCATAGAATCTTGGTTATGAGACTTGTAGTTTTCTGAACTTTGATTGATTCTTGATATAGTCGAACTTCCATGCTTAGAAATTATATTTGGCTTGATCACCAATTATCCTTTCTTTGCTTTGCTAAAGAAAGATGTGTCTATGCATGTTAATCTTAATTAGGGCTTAGATTAGGGCTTGCTTGTGTATAAATTGTAAATTGTCTTGAGCAATTATTTTGTGGCATTGCATATTTAATCATTCGAGAATCGAATCAATTGGTAATTTATGCTATCCAAATTGCTAGTTGTCTTGATTTAATTCCCTAGACTTAATGCATTGTCTAATTGATTAGGCCACTATCGAAATCGGTTAATTGAACATCTATACTAATTAAGTAATTAATTAGTGCACTAGGGTGATAGTTATGGTCTTCCAAGCTAATGAACAAATAATAGAATTAAGCAAGCAATTGATTCTTAGAGCTCGATGAACAACCAAATGAGTAAAATTTGAATTCCCTAAGCTAGACCTTTCAATCAAATCAATTCTGGTTTTAATTACGCTTTTACATTTAGGTCATTTAATTACATTGCAATTAAAACTCTCAAACCCCCCCCCCTTTGTGACCGTCAAAAGATTTCCTGTCGAGATGATCCATTTCCACTAGCCTACAAGCTCGTGAGAGTGGTAGAAAATTCATTTGTTTTGGGTTCCGACGGGCCTCGATCAAATTGGCGTCGTTACCGAGGAATCTTAGCAACTATGTTTGCCAATTCTCGAATTCGAATTAGTGTGCTTGAGTTATCTTTTGTGTATGACTCTCTCTTCTGGAAGTTCTAGACTTCAATATTTTGCAGAGAATAACTAGGAGGAGCAACAACTCAGAAGAGAAAGACTGAAGGAGGAGAACAACCTTCTATTGAATCAAGAAGAAGGAGAGGACATTCAAGAGCATCGAGAGGAAAAGACCAAGAACTTACAGCCTAAGGTAGACATGGGGGAAGCCCCTGAGCGTACATTGAGGTAGTTGACTGAGCTTGACATGACCCAGTAGTCTCTATGTATAGTCTATCTTGCCACCAATGCCCCGTTCGAACTTAAGTCTGGGTTAATACATCTGCTGTCATTGTTCAAGGGAAGTGCAGAAGCAGACCCTCACAAACACTTGAAGTAATTTCATGTGGTTTATGATGGAATAAGGTCCCACAGAGTCATGGAGAAGCATCTCAATTTGAGAGTGCTTCCATTCTCCCTTAAAGACGGAGCAAATGACTGTTTATACTATTAGCCCTCTGAATCAATTAAAATCTGGAACAAGTTGATTAAGAGATTCCTAGAGAATTTTTTCTTAGCTTTCCGAGTTGCCTACATCATGAAGAAATATGTGGCATCACCCAAGATGTAGGGGAGACATTGTTCGAGTATTGAGAGAGATTCAAGGGGCTATATGCTAGCTTCCCTCACCATCAGATTTCAAATCAGCAGCTTATTCAATACTTCTACGAGGGTCTCATCCCGAGCGATAGGAATATCGTAGATGCCACAGTAGAAGGCACTCTGGTGAACAAGAAGGAGGTGCTCTGGTGAACAAGACTCCCACAGAGGTAATGGAGTTGATCTCAATAATGGTTGAGAACTCTAAAAAATTTGGAACCAAAGGACAAGGAATCATCTCTTTAGACACTTGTGAGGTAAGTAAACTTATATTGGAGAGGTCAAGGAGACAGCAGACAAGTAGCTCGAACAATTCTAGTACACCCTTGGAGAATGTGGTCAAAAGCCTGGCTGAGACCACCACGAAATTTTAGCAGGACGTGATGACCTTCCAGCAGAAGACTAGGAAGCTGCAGCAGGATAACACCCAATTTCAGAAGGAGATAAGGACAGGGCTGCAACATTTGGCCAATCAGATCGCTCAGTTGGCCATCACTGTGAGCAAACTAGAAGCTCATAACGGTAAGCTCCTTGCTCAGCTAGAGCACTAGGTAAGGAACATAAGTGTCATAACTGCTTTAGGTCCCTATGAATCTTTGTATTATATGACTGAAATAGAGTTTGATGAAGTCTTTGGTTTCGACAATGAGAGTGATGAAGGAGAATTTGAAACCCTGCCACCTAGGAGCCTTAAACAGGTAAGAATTGCTTATTCAAAGCAATCTAATTTGCATGCTCACACCCTTGTTGCTCTTTTTTCAAGCAGATTTCTCGGTCCTAAGAAAAATGAGGATAAGAAAAATGGACACATTATAACCCGTGGATCGATGATTGCAAGCTCACTTGAGAAGAGCTAAGTGCAGTGGGTCAAGAAAGAGAAGAGCCTGAGATCGAACAAGCGATGACAGTTTTGCCAGGTAACCTTCCAAAAAAGTGTGGCAATCCAAGTATGTTTACTTTACCTTATAAAAAAGGTAAGAAGAAGCTAGAGAATGTTATGGTAGATCTAGGAGCTTATGTGAATATCATGTCTGCTTCGGTCTTTTATGAGTTTAAATTGTTAAATTTGCATAATTTTTTAATTATAGTTCAACTGGCAGATCGTTCTCTTACTAAACCACCGGGAATAATTAGAGATGTTACTGTCAATGTAGACTTTCTTTTTTTGCTGATTTTTATGTCCTGAATGTCAATGAATACACCTCTTCTTCTTGGAACTCTATTTTGTTAGGAAGACTCTTCCTTAAGATCGCTGAAGCCAAAATAGAAGTTGGTGCAGGTCCCTCTCTATTGAATCTAATGGAAGGATTAAGAACTTTTCTTTGTATGATGATGATGCTTTCACCAATCCCTTTTCTTGTAGTGAGATTTTAGCCTTGCAAGATAATGGGCAGACAAGTGCTTTAATGACAGATGGCAGAAAAGCGTCGATCAACTTTGAGCTAGGATGATCAAGCAGAATACGGTCGAGCAACCGACCTTAAAAATTTGCGCTTCTTAGAGACAGCCAGGTGCAAAAAAAAATTATTGCTTTTCTTTATTTTCAGGTTTTAGTTTAGCTTTTTGTTTTGTTTTTTTTGTTTTTTGTTTTTTGCTTGACTTAGAAAATTTTGTAGAGTAATCCTATTTAGGCTGAATATCAAAGCAAGCTCAACCCTTTCAGCTCGTGCTTAAATTTAGGGGAGTTAACTGTTCCCCTTAATTTGCCCCTTGCTTTGATTGATTTTTATTTTTATACATTAGGGACAATGTATGCTCTGAAAGTTAGGGGTGGTTTGCGTATTCGCTTGCTTTTGTTGATGCATGCTTGGTAGTTCTTGAGCATTTGAGTTCAGACTTGTGTCACTACTACAAATTTGAGATTTCTTGACGCACAGAATATTTCTTTTCTTGATGGTCATGGCAAAAGACCATCAAGAAAACCTTAATTTAGATATTTGAAATTAATATTAATTTAAAATTACATTTATTGATGGTTTTAGAACGTCAAGAAATGTTTATATCTAAGTTGACGTGCATGCACATCAAGAAAAATATATTTCTTGACATAAAAATACGTAAGTTCCGTCAAAATGGTGAATTCCCAATTTTTGAATTATTTGATAGTCAAAAACTGTCAAGAAAAACTTTTTTCTTGATAGGCATTGTATGTCAAGACTGGTCTTTATATTGACGGTCATTGCCCATCAAATTTTGTCCTTTTATTTTGCACGCGCAATTCGAAAGTTTCATGTGCAAATAGTCGTTTTGTTAATGCACGTTGACCATCAAGGAAAGAATTTAATGCCCGTCAAGAAAAGAGCCCAAAACAACGTTGTTTTGGTCATTAAAATAAAACGACGTCGCTTTGTCCAAAATGACGTCGTTTTAGGCGTTATAACAAAACGACGTCATTTTGCATTAACACCCAAAACGACGTGTTTCTGGGCATTTTTCTATTTCTCCCATGGTGTAACATCCTGAGTTTTAGATAGACTAAGACTAATTATTTCTAAAATTGCTGGGGAATTAAATTGAATTTATATGAGGAAAGATTTGAAGTTGTTGGATTAAATTTTCATGAGATAAAAAATTTTAGATTTATTTGATAAAGGAGTTGAAGTTTTGCACTTTAAAACTCACTGATGATTTTAGATTTGAAAGAATCATAATTTAAGAAGGAAAGGGGGGAAATTGTGGATTTAAATTTCATCCCCTCTAATTTTGGAGTTTAGATCCAAAATTAAATTCATGAATTAGGAGATAATAATTGGATTATTTTTTGGTTAATGATTAAAAGTTATAAAAGATTTCGAGTTTGGACTTTATGTTAAGTTCAATATTATATATTTATTTATATGTGTGAGGGTTTAAAAAAAAAAAAGGAATTAAACCTTAAACTCCTAGCCGCAAACCCCCCAACCCCCGAATCTCTCTTCTGTCTCTCTCAATTTCTCTCTCTACCCACCCTAATCGTACGCGAAGGTAAATAAAATGAAACTCAATCGCACAACCACCCCATCGTCCACCACTCACATCTCACCTCCATCTTCGTCGCCATCTTGTGTCTGTTTGCCGCCCACCCCTGGTAGCGGCTCCCTTCCTTCTTCCTCTCCTCTCTCCTCTCTCCACCGTTGCTCTCTCTCTCTCAATTGACATCTTTGTACCACACCACGCCACTGCCTTTGATCACACACATTTCCGCCACTGGAGGTTTGCTCCGTCGTTGTGGGATTCTTGAATATTAGTAAGTTTTTAGCGTTTTGTGGGTTTTCCTTGAGAGATCTTAAGAGTTTTGACATAATACTTTGATGGTAGATTGGATATTTAGTGTATTTTTGGAAATGATTTTAAAATTGTTAAAATCATTTTTGTCATATTTATAATCACTCTGTAACACATTTTTAGTCACACGAAAATATAAATGATTTAATTTAGTACTTTTAAATGCAATTTTTATATCTTCAATATTGGTATTGAACTATTAAAAACGTGTTTTAGAGCTAGTTTGATTTTAACTATTTTTAAATCACTCCCAAGCATGTTCAAAGTGCTATCCAATATCAGTCCAAGGTGTTCGAAGGTTTTTTGAGGTGTCGACAACTAGAAGTAATTTAGGGATTTTGTGTCAATAAAAACACCTTTCTTTTGGGTGAGTTTTGAGATGCCGACGACTAGAAGTAAGTCACATTTTGTTATTAAGTTTCTCTTAGCTAAAATTTTAATTTTTTTTTTAATGTGCTCACTAAATCACCATCCATGGATTCCAAGGTTGACAAACAAAATAATCACTAGATGCTTCTTCCATTCACGCCTCTACCTAAATTGCAATAAGACCTCTAAACTCTTTTTCCTCTTTTTCCTCTACTTCTACCATAACTCATACCTTTTTTATTTGATTTTCTTCCTGAAGATTAACACATTGTTTGTTTATTGGTGTATATGATATATTACAATTTGTTTGAAAATAAAATTTGTATCTATTTAAATTACAGGATGAACTATCCAAAGATGCAGTAAACCAAAAAAGTTGTTCAGATGATATTTTGACCCAAGCGTTGGGAACACATGAACACCGAGGACGAATAAGAGGTTTAGGGCCATAAGAATGTTTCATGCTTGAACAAGTATACGGGCTTGACCTGTTACTTGGGTCCCTATTAAGGTAAGCATTTCAATTTCGACTTAGTGATATTATACGTTTGATTAAAATATTTGCTTTCTTCTAACATGAATTGAAATATATGTGTACATATATAGTGTGCTCAACAATCAGATAGTACAAAGTGTGGGTACTATACTATGAAGTTCATATCCGACATAGTAACTTGTAGGAGCACAATAATTACGAACGTGGTACGCATTTGCTTACACCATGTTCTTTAACTATAATTTGTACACTTAGTATAATTGTTTTTAATCAATATAATTTACTTGTTCATTTGCAGTTGACAGGACAAACACCATACAATCAATTGGAATTAGGTGTGGCGAAAGTTGAGTTTTGTGACTTTATAAGACGTTACATTTGAGTATTGTGACTTTATAGTAGTTAATTTTGATAGGTTTAAGGACATGCGATATGGTGTCAAGTTTGGTAGGGTTAAGCCTTATATGTTTCGGTTTCAATATACTAATTAGAGATGTCCACAGGGCGGGACGGGGATGGGGACGGGGATGGCTTCCCCGCTCTCCATCCCCGTTCTCCATTTCATTCCCCGTCCCCGCCAAATTCCCCACGAGGAGCAGGGCGGGGATTCCCCGTGGGGAATTCACGGGAACTTTTTCTCGACTTTTTATAAAAAAAAAACAATTAACATAAATCACTATTATGGAAATTTTTTAATTAAATGGCTAACTTTTATATAATTAGTTTTACATGGACAATTAGAATTTAAAGAGAAATTTCTCAAAATTTTCAAGTGGAAGGAAATAATTATCTATCAAATTATTCATATATGTAAAATAAAGGAGAATTTTTAAAAATAGAAAAATAAGGGAAACTATTTACACAAAATAGCAAAAATTTTATATAGTTGTGATAGACGCTGATAGAAGTCTATCAGGGTCTATCAATGATATAAATGATAGAAGTCTATCAATGTCTATCAGTGTATTTTTTGCTATTTTCTGTAAATAGTTTGATATTTTTCCTATATGTGAAAATTTCCCTAAAATAAATTTTTTAAAATTCAAACATATCATTTTTTACCGTAATTCAAACATATTCATTATTTTGACCATTAAACAATAAATCTTGAAAATTAAATGTAATATTTATAAAATAAAAATAAATAACATAACATTAAATTACTATAATAAATATAAACCTAACGGGGACAGGGAAAGGGGGGCGGGGAATACATTCCTCGTCCCGTGTCCGTTTAGCTTTCAGGGAATTTTTCCCACTCCCTCCCCCATTCCTCGCCTAAACGGGGAATCGGGTCCCGCCGGGGCCTCATCCCCATGGGGGAAAGTGGATATCTCTAATACTAATTGTTTGTAGAAAAGTTATTTTATTGGTTGATTAATGAAAATTACTTGATTCATTCGTTTGTGTTATGATGTTTCAATAAGATCGTTTAATGCTGTCAATTTAGATATGTGATCGAAAATTTGGAGTTATGTTGTTGTTGGAGCTGTGTAGTTGCATAGTTGTTGGTATCTATGTAACTGTTGGTTTTAGGAGAAATGATACATTTTGTAATTGTTTAATTCTGATGGCGTAATGTGTGATTGAAAACTAGAGTTATGTAGTTGGTGGTTGGTAGGAATGGTGTAAAGTTATTGTTTTGTAGGAGTTGTGTAAAATTGTTGGGTTTGCATGAGTTGTGTAAGATTGTTGCTTTGGCATGAGTTGTGTATAGCTAGTGGCTTGTAAGAGTTGTGTATAGTTGTTGCTTTGTAGTTGTGAAGTTGTTGCCTTGCAGGAGTTTTGTGAAGTTGTTACGTTGTAGAGTTGTGTAATTATATGTCAATTTGCAGGAGTTAGATAATAGTTGGTTTGTAATTGTGAGCTAGCTATCATTGTGTAAGTGAGTCAGTATATTTGTTGTTTGTGTATAAAATACGTGTTGGGTCCAGTTTGTTTGAGGTGAATGCAAATTGGAGATATAAAACTTGCTTGGGGCCAATTACAGGTTGCATATGAAGGGTCCCAATGACCCGAATCTTTTTTTTATTTTTCTTAAATTGTTATAGTTAATGGCTAAAACACGTCAATAAAGATTGATAGTTGACAACAAAAAATTGTCAATAAAAACATGCAATAATACAATTTTCTTGAAATGCTAAAAATGCCAACAAAAAGGGTTAACTTGATGGTTTTTACAAATAGTTGACGAACAAAAAATGTTACCTTATTTTGACATTCAAAAAGTATCAACAAGAGTATCTATCTTGATGGTTTTTCCATATACTTGATGGGCAAAAAATGTCAACTTAACCTAGGTTGACGACCAAAAACATCAAAATAGGGTTTTTGTTGACCTTTTTTAGTCGTCAACAAAACTATCTTTAACATTCAGATTTTCTTAATATGGACTTACTTGACTTTTTTTGGCTATCAACATAGGTCTTTCTTAACTTTTCTTGGCCATAAAAAAAAGCCAAAATTGTAATAGTGTTTATTTTATGAGAGAGATAAATATTTGAATAAGATTGAAATATTAATTATATAAATGATATTCATATAAAAACTATAGGTTAAAATTAATATGAATGAGATTTATATTAGAGAGAGCCTTATTTATTTATTTATTTATTTATTTATTTACTTATTGAGAAAGTGAGAAAACCTTAGGACTCTTTTCAAATATAGAAAAATGAGTCAAACTATTTACAAATATAGAAAAATTTTACAATCTATCACTGATAGATCGCGATAGAATTCTATCGCTTTCTATCGCTCATGCAATAAAATTTATTTGCTTGAGCGATAGAAAGCGATAGAATTCTATCACGGTCTATCACGGATAGACAGTGAAATTTTTCTATATTTGTAAATAGTTTGATATTTTTTCTGTTTATAGTAATTTCATGTATTTGTGAGTTTTCGAGCTGAGTTTCATATTGTATTGTTGGAATCAATTTTGTTTTATGAGATTATGATCATATTACCGTACGCTTGTGGATGTATGATTATTACTTTAAATTAATATGAAGTTTGTGACACTTTGTTGTATGTCGATTCGTAGAAAACGATAGGTTGGGTTAGTGTGCGAATCGAATTAGAAAAGTATTGATTCAAACAACCTAGGATTAAACCAAACAAAAATTTAACTATGCGCTTGAAAGTTAAATGTTCACCCTAACGTTCCCTAGATCTTAATGCAATTAGAACAACTTGATTTGCATGTTTTTTATCTAATCAATTTGGACTAGTTAGTTGTTTAGGACAATTTAATTAGGGTAGGTGCAAGCAATTAATTGAATTTGGTAATGAGAATTCAATGATCAAATATTTTGAATAGAGAAATTCCGTTACAACTCAAGCTAGGTTTTCTCATCTTAATTTTTAAACTCTTTACTTTGTGCTTTGTTATTTTATGCAATTAATTTTTTTTCAAACAACCAATATCAAACCCCCCTTCGGTTACTCTCGGGCTGTAAACTGTTTGATTGAGAAGTTTGAGGGATCGTACTACTGTTGTCATAAGCCCAGTAGAACGAAAAATTATATGGCCTTCGACAAGCCTCCGTCCAACCAAATTGGCTCGTTGCTGGGGAGCCAAGAAATTTCTCAATTGAAAGGTTTTTAGTTCTTTGATTTGTTCTTAAATCTTTCTTTCTTTGCATGACCTGATCCTCTTAGAATCAAAATTCTTTGTTGTATTTTGCAGAGCTTGGACGGGAGGAAAGGAGAAGAAGGAGAGAAATTTCGAGAACAAAGAGCTAGAGAAGAGCAAATTTGTGCAAGAGGCACTGAAGAAGAAGAGCATTCAAAAGAAGAAGAAGAGACAATGTCGCAACCTGTTAAGCGCACATTGAGGGACCTCTTGGCCCCAGACCTGACTCAACAACCCTCTGCATTACCTATCCTGAGATGACAGGTAATTTTGAATTAAAAATTGGTCTCATTCACTTACTTTCTGCTTTCCATGGGCGTGCAGGTGAGGATCCTCACAAGCACCTGAAGGAATTCCACATTGTGTGCGATGACATGCGTCCCCACGGTGTGACAGAAGAGTGTTGTTTGTGGTATAGAGGTGTAAATCATGTGCTTTTTTTGACAAGTTTTTCCTACTTTTAACCCAAGTATAAACTAAATGCAAGATTTCTTGGTGAGTCCCAAGGTTGAACACGAGGATTTTTTAACTAATGCTATTGTATGAGGGAATGCCTAACTCGCGATGGTTTCTCAAATAATGTGAAGTTGTTGTAGGAAGATTAAAACTAGAAAGCAATAAGGGAAATAGAATGGTGAATGTGAGTGAAGGAGTTAAAATGCAAGCTAGTGAAGTTGAGGAAGTTCAAGTGGAGAAAAGAGGGTTGGAAAAAACGTATCATCAATCAATCAAGTTCTTACTTAGTTTCTTGGTTCATGCTCCTAATCTCAAATGAATCTTACCTCTCAGTAAATGAGCCATATTAATTATATCTCTATGATACATGCTTTGATTAGTTGAGCCTAAGAATATGACTATCTCTAGAATGCTTCTTAGTTATTTTGATGAGTTTTACATTCCCTTACTTTCTCAAGTAGTTAACTATTTCTACTTAAACCGAGTTGTCAAGTGGATTTAAGCAATGTAATCAAAATACATCAAAGTGAATGAACCATCAACTAAGCTTAAACCTTTAAAATCGATGATTGTTTTTTCCCCAACCCCTTAAGTGATTTAGCTACTCATGAGTGGTGATGAAATCAAAGTAAAGGTGAAAGACAAGATATGAATCATGGTATGAAATATATTAAATATTGGAAGTTGTTAAGTTTATACAATGGAGGAGTTGAGTAGCAAAATACAACTTAAAAGAGCAAAATAAAAGTTGGGAAAGTAGAGATAATGGTGTTGTCGGTGACAGTGTCCTGCTCGCCGTCAGGGTGGTGACTATTGCTAGCTTGCTTACAGTGGTGGGGGAGATGGAGATGAAAACTCAACTACTCTTTCGAGGTTGAGGTTCACTTCTGTCTCCAATGGTGATGAAGAAGGAGAAATCAACTCTCACTATGTCCCCGGTGACTATGAGTGGGCGTGCGTGTCTCTCCCTTTCTAATGGCTTCAGCTGGATTTTTATAGCCTCAAATTTGCGTCATAAAGTCAGACTTTGACGTAGAGGATAAGTCCATGCGTTTGTCAAATGTCATCTCTGACCGGTAGTTGGTCGATTGCAAAACTGCTATGTAGGTCAGAAGTCAGAAAATCCTCTTTTATCTCCAATTGCGAATGTCAGATATCTCAAGGTTCAGACTTTTGGCTTCTAACACAATGCGTTTTAGGGATGCATTTATGAGGAAGCTCGGTGCATGCATTGAACCTTGTATTTTCGTGCAAAATTGGGCGTTCAAAGAGATCAAATTTCAAAATAATCTTTCCTAAGTCTTTTCTCATGCTTGCACACAGATGAAGTATTGTAGCCACCTATTTTTGTCCTATTTATTTTATTTTATTATTTTTATTTTTCTCCCATTGTATGCTAATTTTGATTTGGAAAATAATAAGTAAATAATTAAATAAAAGATCTTTTTTAATAATTAATCTTTTAAAATAAAAATATTAGTAATAATAATAAAAAAATTTCTTTTAATGATTAAAGTAACACTGTATGTAGGAGATATTTTTTTCTCTTTAATACAAGAATCTTTTATTTAGGGAATTTTTGTATTTAAAATTGTTTAAAAAAAATAATCTCATTAATCAATATTTTATTTTTTCCTTTTAAAACTAGTTGATTGATTTTTTTCCTAATTAAAAAATGTTCTTGGTTGGCTATAAATTGGTTGGTTTTAGTTTTCAAAAGGGGGATGTGTTTTGATGAAGAAACCCTAGATCTAGTACGAAAAAAGAGAAAATACAAAAGAAAATAAGAGAGTTTCTTTTCCAAAAAAAAAAAAACCATACAACATAAGGTTTAGTTTTCGTGGAGGTTGCACTTGGTAGGGCATTTGATCCCGAGGATTCGCACCTCAAACAACAAACGACCTTTATGTTCCGGGTTCCGAACCTTCATCTTCTTCGTTTGGAGCACCTACAAGTAGTAAAAGAGGAAAATAGGTATAAACAACATGTTCCCTCATCACTCATTTTTTTTTGTTTTTTATATAAATTTCGTTTATGCTTTAAATCTATCATTTTTGTATTTCTCTTGATTTCTTTTCGTTCATGTTTTTTTTTTTTTTTTGAATTCTCTACTGTCTAAAAAATAAAAGAGACGAAAGTTAAAAAGAAAGATTATCATACCTTCGAATGATTTGCTCTTACTTTATTTATAAAAAAAATGGCCACGATTTGAATTGCTAAAAAAAGAATAGAAAGAAAGTTTGATGAGAAAAATAGAAGGAGAAAAAAAAGAAAAATAAAGAAGAAGCAAGGGAAGAGAAAAAGAAAAAAAAAAACAGAGAACATTTTGAAAAAAACAAAAAAAAGGTTTTAAGTGATTTAATTTGTGGAAAACCAAGAGAAAGTTTAATTTTTTTTATTTATCAATTTATTCATCCTTTTAATAGTGTGTTGAAGAAATGATATGATATTGTCCCATCACTCTATTTATTTACTTATTGATTTGTTTATTTATCTATTACTATTATTATGATTCTTAATATTCTTAATATTATTATTATTGTTATTATCATTAAATTAAAAAAAAAAAGGAAAAAGATGGGATCGGCTGTCACCCATGTTTTATTATTATTATTTTAAAGTTGTTTTATTTTACATAATAATAGTATCCACAAGTGATTTCAAAAAAAAAAAAAACTTTATTTTTTTTATCATTATTATTATTGTTATTATTTTATATCATTATAAACATTTTTTTTTATGTTGTTATCATTATTATCATTTTATTGTGATTATACTAATTTTATTTTAGCAACTCTATGGGTACTTTTTGACTATCTATTGCTATATTCAACTTGTGTATTTATATATTTCTTGTATATTTTACACTTTACTTTACTTAATAATATTTTATTGGTGTCAATAATATTTTTTTAAATCCTTTTTATAACTCTATTTTATTTAATCTTTTAAAATTTTCTTACAATCCTTTGTATTTCTCTTTAACCTTTTAAAAAAATTAATTTATTATTTCGTAAGGTTTCCTAATCAATTTTTTTAAATAACCTGTTTTTAGGACCGTTTTCCTAAAAAAAATTTCCTACTATGGAATCTAGAAATATCTGGGAGTTCGTTTTTCTAGATTCTTGAGGTGAAGGATCATATCTTTGGGAGTCCGAGATTTTGATCCTAAGAAAAAATGAATTTAATTAATATTTTTAAAAAAAATCCTTTTATAAAAAGGCTATTCCTACGACGGATTTGAGAAATTGTAATATTTTTTCAATTTCTTCTTGAGACAAAGAATTTTTCCTTAATTATAGTGTAGCCTAATTAACGGAAATATTCTCCACTTATTTTATGGGATCATTACTTCAATATTGGAGTAATGAGTAGTAAAATAAGACATTTGTTTTAAAAAAAATTCTTCCCAAATGATTTCATTTAAAGAATAATTTTTTATTCAAGATCAAAATGAATTGGCCACCGTTTTACTTAACAGGTGTTGTGGGGTGCTAACACCTTCCCCATACACAAATGACTCCCGAACTCAACTCTAGTTTTCGCAGACTATTTTTATTGATTTTTACTTAAAATTGTTTACTTTATTTCGGTGTCCAATCACACCGTAAAAAAGATTAGTGGCGACTCCTTTTTTTTATTAACCCTTTTTGAGGACGTCGGCCGCTCCACGTCGTCTCAGGCACGTGGCGACAAGTATTTATCATGAATTTCTACTAAGGATGATGCATTTTTCATTAAACTTTCTCAATTATCCCAAGAAAAAATGAACAATAACTTGTATTTCTACAAGTTATCAAGGACCAGCTAAACTTGCAAGCTTTCCCGTTCTCCCTCAAAGATGACGCGAAAGACTGACTATATTACCTTTCCATCAGGGAGTGTCACCACCTGACCCGACATAAAGAAGAAGTTTTTGGAAAAATTCTTCCCAGCCTCCCGCGTCGCCAGAATCAAGAAGAATATCTACAGAATTCTGCAGGATCCAGAGGAGTCTCTCTATGAGTACTGGGAGAGATTCAAGCATCTTTGCACTGGGTACCCAAACTACCAGTTCTTAGACCACCTACAAATCCACTATTTTTATGACAACCCAAAATTTTAGGTAATTTTAAATTATCTTAAATTATTTGGGTGTCAGTATTTTGAATTTTTAAGGCTTAATTGAATTATTTTGAGAAGATAATTTAATTTAAGTTAAACAAAATAAAAGATTTGGGTTTAAATTCAATTGGTGAAAATTAAATTTTAATTTGGGAGATTTAATTTGTTTAGTTGAATTGTGGAGGAAAAAAATTAAAAATATTTATATGGATACCTAATTATTAAGGAATTAGGGTTTAGGATTAGGGCACTTTTCAAATATAGAAAAATGAGCTAAACTATTTACAAATATAGAAAATTTTTACAGTATATTAGTGATAGACTGCGATAGAATTCTATCGCTTTCTATCGCTCAAGCGATAGAATTCATTTGCTTGAGCGATAGAAAGCGATAAAATTCTATCGCGGTCTATCATTGATAGACAGTGAAATTTTTCTATATTTGTAAATAGTTTGATATTTTTTTCTGTTTATAGTAATTTCCCCTTAGGATTATGTATATATATATATATATATATATATATATATATATATATATATATTATTAACTAACCTAATGAGGTAGAGAGTAAGGAAAACACACTAAAAATGGAGAAGGAAAAAGAGAGCGGTGTAGTTTAGTTTTTCAGCTACAGCTCTCGGAAAGTTGTAGATTACTGGATTTTCAACCGTTGGATCGTGTTGCAGTTTTGTCAACCTGTTCGGGACACATATAGTCGCATTCGGAACAGTGGGATCGTTGTTTTGAGCTTTGGTTTGTCCGTAATCACTACTAAATAGAACCTGTAAAACTGGGTGATATTTTTCGAGTATTGGTGAGTTTCTTGCAAATTCTAGATTACTCATTAATTTGTGACCCAAATTGGTTGATGTCATTGCATTCTTGACATTAGGGACGAGTTTTAGAGATGTTTTCGAAGGCGAAAGCGTGTTGTCTAGCAAAGTAAAGTTCGGTTTGACGATTTTGGATCAATTTTGGTGAGTGACAATGTCTTGGAAGTTTTATTGGTGTTGGAAATTGGGTTTTAAACCCATAATATTAATTTTTGTCTAGGTTGGATTCATTGTTTAGAGTTTGGAAGAGGATTGGAACTTGGTTGCACTTCGGGTAAGTTATTTGGAGACAATTGGAACAAGTTTATGTTTGTGCTTAAGCATTAAATGTAAATTTTAATTAAATTCATGTTGTAGGATTTATTCAAGATTTCTAAAGGTTGAAGGAGATTAGTTGCTTGGATAAAACTAATTAAGCTTGATATCGAGGTAAGTGGTTTACTACCGGCTCGCCTTCGAGCCGGCACGATACCCAAATTATTATTGTTAAGTTGAATGTATTGAAATGACTTGCCTATGTTTCGCTCATGAATGGATTGCTTTGGGTATGTTGAAAGTCTACAAGCTACGATAATATGACCACGACATGAAACTTTATGATGATAATTTACATGCTATGATAATTAAGATTTAAGGCCTATTGGTTTATTGATGCATGTCATGTTAAATAGTGACAGTTAATTATCCTATCGGGCTGTGTACACTTTATGTCATGTTTTGTTTTCCTTCGGGATCACTACAACTGCTATGATATGTGTTCCTTCGGGATCACCACGACTGCCATGATATGTGTTCCTTCGGGATCACTACGACTGTCATGATATGTGTTCCTTCGGGATCACCACGACTGCCATGATATGTGTTCCTTCGGGTTCACCACCACTGCCATGATATGTGTTCCTTCGGGTTCATTACTTATGCGCATGTTATGATTTGTACACATGTTTCGTGTAGAAAAATTAACAAGTTTACTAGATAGACCCGGTAGTGGGTCACTTACTGAGTATTTTTATACTCACTCCTTCTTATGTTACAACTTTCAAGCAAAGGCAAGGACAGACAGAAGAATGATAGGAAGAATCCGTGACCATACCATTGGGATCAGTCAATGCTTCTGCTCACGTTTTTATGTTTCTATTCCAGTCTTGATGTTTAAATTCAAAATTTTGGTTTGGTATCGTTAGACATTTTATGCAAAGTTCATAGTTTTGATTTTATAATTTTTAGGGGTATTCTGATCCAAGATTTTTAATTCTTTAAATTTAATGAAGTTATTTACTTTATAAGTTTCTTTTGATTTTAGTTAAATATATGAAAAGTGTCGCTTTGAGATGTATGCATGCATGAAGTAACGGCCTAGAACAAATCCTAGGAAATCGGGTCGTTACAATTTTTACGAGGGTATGCTGCAGCAAGACAAGAATAATATAGATGCAGTTGCAAGAGGTGCTTCGGTCAACAAGACACCTTCTGAGACCAAGATTGTAATTTCTACCATGGCTAAGAATAACCAGCAGTTCATCACACGTGACCGCATCACTCAGGCAACCCCATCCACACAAGAGGTAAATGAATTAAGGGTTGAACTTGTTGAACTTTTTACTTTTGTGAAACTAGTCTTCTCTGTTAACCCAGGAGCCTGTTGCTGAGGTGCATTACGATGGAGGTCAGCAAGGTGAACGTAACTACAGCCGTTGGGGCAGTCAAGGGAACCAGGACCAGAGCAGTTTGATGCCCTTGGAGGATATGGTGAAAAGTCTAGCTGAATCCACCATACAAATCCATAAGAACCATAAGTTGTTCCAGCAGACTACCACCACCCACATGCAAAGTATGACCACTCAGATATCCCAACTGGCTAATGCGATCAGTCGGTTGGACACCCAGTATGGGAAGCTGTCTTCCCAACCTGTGCCCAACTTGTGTAATGTTAGTGCCATCTCTACTGTTGGCTGCATGGAGAACTCTCTGGTGCCTATTGATGAGCCAGTTGAGGCTGTGGATTTTGAAGACTTTGTGGAAAAATGACCAGCTCACCTAGAAGATGTGGGGTAAATTTTGATCTACCTCTGAATTTAAATTCTTACTTACCTATTGCTCATTTCCCTAGCAGGTTTTCTATTGCTAAGAAGGTTGCACGAGAGGAGGTGCATTCTAACAGTCTTCAGGTGGTCAAAGCCTTACTGGAAAGGGAAAGAGAGATCGGGTTAAGGTCTCTGTTGAGGGAAAGAAATAAGAGGAAAAGGTCAAGCGGGAGGTAGTCCTTCCAGGTAACTTACCTGTTAAACAGAAGGACCCAAGTACGTTTTCTGTGCCTTATCAAATAGGTGCTAGGAACTTTGAAGGTGTCATGTTAGATTTAGGGTCTGCAATTAACATAATGCCTGCCCTTGTGTATGCTGACTTTTAGTCCCACATCCTGCACCCTGCGGATATTTTGGTGCAGTTAGCTAACCATTCTTTTGTTAGGCTAGTTGGGTTAGTAAAGGATATGCTAGTTAGAGTCAATGGCCTGACTTTCCCTGCTGATTTTTATGTCATCAATATGGATGTTGATTCTTCTGCTTCTTCTTGTGATCTGTCTATGCTTTTAGGGAGACTCTTTTTAAAGACCGCTAGGGCAGTGATTAGTGTGGATAAAAGGTCCCTAAACATAAAGCAAAATGAAAGTTTTGAAATATTTTTTGTTTATGATAATACCACCACCACTTATCCTGCATTATCCAGTTGTGTTATTTTTCAGGACAGTGGCCAACCACCTAAAGTGGGAGGTGGAAAATGGTGGCTCAGCAGTTTTTTATGGCTATGGTTGAGAGAGCCAAATCCGGTCGAGCATAACAACCTTAAAAATTTACACTACTTGGAGGCAACCAAGATCATTATTGCTTGATTAGTATAGGTTTTCTTTCAGTTAATTTTTATTTTTATTTGAACTAAATTCTTTCTATCTTTCTTGATTTAGGATTTCGTAGTTTAATGAGAAGCTGAGAGAGAATTATTATTTTCTTGAGCCAGATATCTCTGCTATCCAATGTGCCAAAATTTTGGGAAGTTTTCTATTTCCCTTTTATTTTCTCCCATGCTTTATTTTTCTTTTATCACATTGGGAACAATGTTAAATTTTAAGTTGGGGGTGGGGGATGTCTATATTCTGGCTGGAGCCCTTGAGCATCTGAGCTTGGGCTATTTGTGTGCTTAACTGTCTGCTTGCTCATATTTGCTTGGTTCGTTATGATGACTAGTTTATGATGCACTTCCTAGTGATTTTTCTTGTATAAAATTATGTTTGAAATGAGTAATCATGATTTTTAGCTCTTTTTAAAAAAATTTCTTACTTTTCATGTATGCTTAAGTTCTTTGTTTGCCTATATTAGGTCTTGCATGCTTAGAACTATATTACTTAGCTTGTATTTTTCTTGTCACCCTGATAGGCCCCACTGATTAGAGAGTGTCCTGTATGATAGGTTGTAATATAATACTAAAGAGTAAAAATGAGATATATGTCTGCTTTAAAATCTGTAGATAAAAAATGTTGTGCTAAAGAGAAAATATCATGAAAATGAAAATGAACTTGTAATGTTATGCATGACTAGGGATAGAAAGAGTTACCTTTGATGTGATTAGCTAGGATACTAGCGAGAAAAAGTGAGTACAGTTCCCTGCAGTGATGTGTGAAAGTTAATACCCCTAGGTAAAATAAATGCAAGTTTAGGGCCCTAGAGTTCAAACTCAAGGCATCTCAATTGACATATTATTGCTTTAAATTTTTTTTACACTTGATAATTTATGCATAAGCCAACATTGGGGAAAAACAAATCAAGAGCTATTTAAAACCATTCCGAGTTGCTAGGACTTAATTAGAAGAGCTTTGAACTCACTCTTACATGAATAGGTCTAGAATTAATTTTAAATTGTGCTTCAATGACTGATTATGAATTGATTTCATTGTTGAGTGCAAGTTGATCTTAAGAGACTATTGAGACTTCAATAACGAACATTGCATAATTGAGTGAACATATTTTTGCATGAATGTGTGTTTTATTCTACCTTGCTTGAGGACGATCAAGAATTAAGTTGGGGGTGTTTGATAGCACCGAAAATGTGTTATCTTGCTCTGCTTAATTCAAGACTGTTCTTGCATTTTATGGGTTTATATGACTATTTTGTAGGTTTCGAGCACCTAGGGGGTAGAACGAGTCATTTTGTGACGAAATGGAGCTAAAACGGGCCAAAACTGAGCTTAATTGCATCAAATGAAAAATAGAAGGACAAAATTACCATTTTGGCCCTGAGGAGAGCGTCGTAGCGCTGAACTTTACGTTGTACTCGATACTGCTGGGATTAAAACCCAAGCGCCGCGGAAACATATCAGAACCCTATCTCAAAATTAATTTTAAAATTTTGAAATACTTCTATATTGGTAAAATAAATCTAAAATAAACTAGATTAAGCATATTGAATATAAAAAATAAATAAATTATCAGAGAAAAAAAAACTTACGTGTTGTGTCACCACCACTTGGAGACCTTCCTTTTCTCCGAATCTTAAGGAAAGGTTTGTGGGAACTTTTTTTTTTTGCAAAGGAAAAAAATGAGAATTTGTTAGAGAGAATGAACGATTCCCATTTTTTTCTGTCAGACGCTATATAAGGAAGCGAGAGAAAATCGGAAACGTGGGTGTTATCCCACGTATTAAGTAACTCCCTAACAATATTAACTCTTATTTAATATTAATTAAATTAATAATTAATAATAAAATAATTAATAATTAATTAAATCTAATTTAATTAACCAATTCATTTAAATCATATTTAAATGAACATCTCTCACATAACCTATAGTTTTAATTGAATTAATTTAATTAAATCAAATTTAATTAAATTAGATTAAATTAAATAACTAATTAATTCTCCAATTAATTAATTACCAAATTAAATATCAAATATTTAATTTTAACTTGCATTTGAATCAAATTCAAATACATTTTTCTCATAACCTATAGTTTTAATGTCATCTAATGCGCATTAATTTTAACCTATAGTTTTAATATAAATCTAATTCATATTAAAATAATATTTGAACAATTTCAAATATTTAATTCTCTTACAAATTAACTTTGAATCATATCCAAAATTATATTTATACTATAAAGTTTAATTTGTAAAATAAACTTTATATTATAATGTATCATTATACATTATACTTTTCCCTTAGTAAATTTGAACTTTTCAAATTTCATCCAAGAATAAATTTCCTCAATATTCTTTACGAGCTAGGAAGGGGACCTAATGGACCTATAGATCAGAAGCTCCAACGATATGAGATTAACGGGCTAAACTCATTAACCACATTAATTAATATTCGTTAACTGTGGGTACACTCCACTAAAGACCCACAGCTGCACTCTTCTCACTATATATATATTTATGTGTCCACGGATATAGACCAATAACAACAAGTTAGTCCTTCACAAGTGTTCGTAACACCAGCTGGGTCAAATTACCGTTATACCCCTGGGTTACTTCTAAATCCTTAAGTACCAGTGCTCCTCTAATGAACAACCTGTTTATGGTCCAACCATCAAACAGAAACCCCTCTCGGGCCAGTGAGAGGGTAGGGCCCTATGTTCAAGTCTCGGAGACACCACTTAAGGGAACACTTATCTACTTACCCTACAGTCGAGAAGGAGTGAAATCCATCTTGTATAATTATGTTCCCAGCTCCTCACTCAGTCTTGTCCCCACAATGGTAGACATATCGAGTCGACAAACGGGCCACTCTCACCCATACAAATCAAAGGACAATCCCTCGTGAACAGGAGTTCACAATATACTCAAGATTAAGACTAAGTTGCCTAGGTCAACCTATTGAAATAGAAACCTAACGAGTCAACGGAGTTATATCTAGTGGTTACTATTTTGCGGTCCAGTCTTATGCAAACTCATTGCATAGGATATCCCCACTCGCATGTCTCCTACACGAACGCGTTGGATCATTGCATTTGTATCAAATACAAAGTGGGTCGTATCCATAGTGTTACCAGGATAAGGTACCCAACCCTATCCTTATACTATAGACCTTTTAGGCTGTAACTTGAACATTGATCTCTATATGTCTCTACATATTGTTCAAGACTCATAAAACAACCTAGGATGTTAGTTTATTGGATTTTAGGGTTATTAAAACAAGATAAAATAATCCATAACATTTATTGAATAATAATAATGAATAACCATTTATTAATGACTGTCAAAATACAACATTTTCTATCTACGAGTTTTAGGGCATAAAACCCAACAGATACTGCAAGGCAGTAACTCATATTTTCGTGCAAAACACACAGTGTCATGACACTGCCTTGAAGCGTCGGACGCTCTAAAGAGCTAATGCACGCAAAATTTTGACATCATTGCGGCGCTATCGCGATTTTATAAATATGTATTTAGCCGCCTAGGTTAGGGCAACTTCGATTCCAGCTGACTTCCTTCGATTTCTCTCCTTTTTTTCTCTTCCTTTTTGGTCAGTACATGTTCCTAAATTCTTTCCCATTGATCAACATGTCAATAATAGGTTAAAGGTAACCATTTCTACTTGAGTTTCTAGGATTTTCCCTTATTTGATGTATTCATGAGTTTTCGAACTAAGTTTCATATTGTATTGCTGGATTCAATTCTGTTTTATGAGATTATTATCATATTATCGTATGCTTGTGTATGTATAGTTATTGCTTTAAATTAACATGAAATTCATGACACTTGGTTGTATGTCAATCCGTAGAAAGCGATAGGTTAGGTTAGCGTGTGAATCAAATTAGAAGAGTATTGTTTTAACCAACCTAGGATTAAACCAAACGAATATTTAACTATGCACTTGAAAGTTAAATGTATTGGAGTTGGTGCCCTAAATCTCTTGGAGTCTTGTAATTTGTAATGTTACATGACAATTCATTTATTCAATAAAATAAGTTGTGTTTTATTAATTAACAATTAGATCGATTTAACTCAATCCAATAAACTAAGATCATAGGTTATACAATGTAACTTGCACAACATGTAGTAGACATACAAATAGATTTTGTTCACAAGTAATAACCTAAAACAATCTGTAGTATATGAATAAGGTTAGATACCTTATCTTGGTAATACAGCGGATACGACCCACTCTATAATTGTTACATGAGTTGTAAATGTTACAAATGATTTGATCCAAATCGTTCATGTGGAGACATTTGTGTGGGGGTATCATGTACAAAGAGTTTGTACAAGATTGGACCACGAAATGATAGTAGAGACTAACATTTTATAGGATGACTATAAATAACTCGATCTCAATCTTGAGTAAGTTATGGACTCTTGTCTATGAGAGCAATCCTTTGAATTGCATAGGTGAGAGTGGTCTATGTCGCCGACTCAATACGCCTACCATTTTGAGATTTGTCCAAATAGAGAGCTCGAAACATAGTTATACAAGATGAAGTTTACTCGTTCCCACTTTTTGGGAAAGTAGATAAATTGCTCCTTAAGTGTTAATTCTAGGTCTTGAACAAGGGGCCCCTCCCTCTCATTGGTCCGAGAGGGATTATTTTATGGTAGGACCATAAACATTTTTGTTCATTAGAGGATCAGTGGAACTTAAGGAGAAAGAAGTGATTACAGGGGTAAAATAGTAATTTTGACCCAGTTATAATGTCAAGCGGTTTGTAAAAGGTTGACTTATTGATGACTGGTTATATCCATGGACACAGAAAAATATCTACAGTGCGAAGAGTACAGTTGTGGGTCTTTAGTTGAGTGACCCACAGTTAATGAATGTTGATTTGATTAAGTAAAGAGTTTAATTAATCTAATCTCGAATCATTTGAGCTTCTAATCTGTAGGTCTATTAGGCCCCTTGCTAGCTTATTAAGGGTAAAATAAGATTCAACTGTTTTGCAAAATAATTTGAATTGTTCAAATTATTCAGGGAATCTAATATTAATAAAGATTAATATAAAGTATCTTATGTATGTTGATACATTATAAAATATAGTTGGTTATAAATATGATTTATAATTAAACTATATAATAAGAGAGAACTATATATGAATAAGATTCATACTGAAATTATATAGTAACATTAATGTGAATGTGATTCATATTAAAACTATATGAGAGAAATGTGCATTTGATGCATGATATTTAAGATTAGCTAATTGTTAATTAATTAATTATTATTATTTCAAATTAATTAATTAAATGTTAATTAATTGATTTTATATATTATTATTTATTTTATTTAATTATATATATATATATTAAATTTGTTTATATATATATATATATATATATATATATATATTATAATAATAATAATAAAAATAAACTTCCTTGCAATTTTGTAGGGGAGTGGTGAACATGTGAGTGAGGGGAGTTACTTCCCTCGTACTGCTGCTCCTTTTAAGAGAAAAGGACTACAACAAGAGAAGAGAGTAATTTTTATTGATACTTTGCTGAAAACTTCTCTCTGTGTTTCTCTATGAAATTCTTCCCGGCAAAACAAAAGGGTTTCACCATCCTTTTGAATCTTCCCTGAGCTTAGTAAGGAAGCCCAAGTGGTAGTGTTCTTCAAGGGTAATGTTATGTCACTTATGCTTAGTTCTTTTGGTTTCTCCCTACCCAATTTCAAAGACAAAAGCAATTAACGGTTCCACAAGTGGGATTCAATCCCTTCAAAATGTTCACCCTAATGTTCCCTAGATCTTAATGCAATTAGAACTTGATTTGCATGCTTTTCATCTAATCAATTTGGACTAGTTAGTTGTTTAAGACAATTTAATTAGCTTCTCTAATTAAATTGGTTAGGTGCAAGTAATTAATTGACTTTGGTAATGAGAATTCAATGATCAAATATTTTGAATAGGGAAATTCCGTTACAACCCAAGCTAGACTTTATCATCTTACTTTTTAAACCCTTTACTTTGTGGTTTATTATTTTATGCGATTAATTTTCTTTCAAACAACCAATATCAAACCCTCTTTCGGTTACTCTCGGGCTGTAAACTGTTTGATTGAGAAATTTGAGGGCTCTTTGAGGTTCGACCTGTACTACCGCTATCACAAGGCTAGTAGAATGGAAAATTATTTGATTGTCAAGGCCTTTGACAAGCCTCCATCCGACCAGTTGTGACGCTATGAACACTACTTGTGCGCAATATTGCTTAATGTTGCGACGCGCTAAAGGATAGAGACTATAGCATTGTGATGCTATTGAGGGTCGTTTCAACTATATATCTCCTTTTCGTCTATGATCAAAGGGGGATTCGTTTGGGAGTTTCACAGAGACTAGGAGAGTGCCGTACAGAGGAAAGTGTCATATAGAGGATTTTCAGAGCATTATTTACAGAATTGAATTGGAGCAAGATCAAGAGCATGAAGTTGATGCGGTGTCGGCAACGGAATGAGATTGACGACTAATCTCTCACTTTTCTCTACTTTTTCCCGTTAGGATTTTGTACATCATGACTTATGTGATGTATTTGTTGAACATGAGTGATTGATTTCCTTTAGTTATAGGGTTAGATTGAATTCTTTAGGATGTGGATGTTTATCTTGAACTAGTTGGATTGTATTTATGTCATTAATTTTCTAATATGTTCGTGCTTTAATCAACTTAATGCTTGATCACCACTGAATTGTTGTGAAGTCTTTAATCTTATTTAAGAGAGAGGGTTCTAGGCTTAAACTCACGTGCTAGACTATTGTTAGATTGTACATGAGAATGATAAGAAAACAATTGAGGTTGGTCATGAAGAGTCTTAATGCTGTATCTAAATTACTTGATTGTATGAAAATAGAATCAATGTTTAGGTATTAGAAAGCGTTGAGTTCGAGAGAGGAAACCTGGATATTACACTTATAGGCCCAAGTTAATGGCTTGATTGTCGAAAAATTATTTGATTCCACATATCTATTAATGAAATAGAAACCCTAAGACGTTTTTAGTTAAACGTTTACTCCAAAACAATTTTTTACTGCTTTCTTAGTTTTAAAATTAATTTCACCAGCAAAGTTCGAATCCTTAAATAAAATTAGAATGACTTCCCGATAGTCAAGAGAATTAGATTCTTGATTCCTTGAGGACAAAACTAGGTCTCTTGGCCGTTTTAACTATATTATCACTTGATGTGCGATTAGACGTATGACATATCATCTATGGTAAAAATAGAAAAATTTAAACAATTGTATAATTGAACCTATTTATTTTAAGTTATATGTATAGATCATAGGTATATTTGAAACCATGAAATAAAATGTTTACAAATATCTGTTTCGGAGATTATCTAAAAAATGATGGGAGTTAACATTGGGCAATTACCCCGGTACTAAGCAAAAATGAGCTGTATAAAAAAACATGGCCCACAAGGCCATGAAAAATGGAAGCTTCTGACGAGACCACGAAACCACGAAACCACGAAACCACGAACCCACGAGCGGCGGACGGACGGACGTGACTGCTGAAGACGACCCAGCGGCGACCGCGATCGGACGTGACGGCGGCGACAACGAACGGAAGTGCAACTGCCGTTGTATCACAAAGCTTTCGACGAACACGACCGAATTTTGTTGCTTACCCCCCCCAAGCTTCTGACGAACACCGCGTTAACGATCTTGGGCCACGAGAGGTATGGTAGTTTCTTTCGTTAAACAAACTTGAGTGTGGGCAAAAAATTTGATCCTCTGATGCGAGGATTCGAGGATAATTTTCTTGGACCTCTTACACAAAGTTTGAGTGTTGGTACTGGTTTGAATCAACCAGACAAATGTGAGGTGTGGCGCCTTTTGGATTACTGCTCTGATTCCATGTTGGTATATAAGAGAAGAATATTTCTATTGAATTGTAATTTTAAGTATATTACTACCCTAGATTTATAGAGGTAAATCAAATACAGAAACGCAATTAACTAGAAATAAGAATCCCAACGGGAAGAAAACTAATACAAGGGAAGGGTACAAATACAAGGGCGAAAAAATCTTGGATATTTCCATTTGATATCCTATAACTTACCTTGCCGAATGTGGTAGGATTAGACGGTTGTTTAGCGAGAATAATTGAGGTGCATGCAGATATGAAAGAAAATTACATAACGTTGAGTTTAGTATTAAATTTAAGCCCCCTATTCAGTTGAAATTTAGTGTTCTATTTTTGTCTTTTGAAAAAATCGGTTGCACTTTAGCCGTTGGCTTTGATTGAAATCTCTATAAGGTGGTTGTGAAGATATCAAATGTTAGGAGTGAAAACAAAGTCTCACATTGGTTAGGGAAGGGAATGATCATGGATATATAAGTGAGGACAATTATCTCCATTGGTATGAGGCCTTTTGGGTGGTACCAAAAGTAAAGCGATGAAGGTTTATGCCCAAAGTGGACAATATCATACTATTGTGGAGATATGTGGATGTCCGTTGTCCTTATCAATCAAAACCTAGGTGGGAACACACTTTAAGAACTTGTTCAGGGCACCGTTCTTAGAAGTGTTGTGAAAATTCATTTTAGTAAAGTATGTGATTGGTATCCAGAGTTTTAATATTTATGTATAAATCATTCAAATGATGGAGAACCACCTGACAAGCCAACCAAAGGAATTCTAGTACCTAACCCAAAGGAATCCTACCAAAGCAAAGATAGCTCCCGGTCTATATACCTGCCCCACAGAGGAACTAGCTTTCAAAGATTCCATTACCCTTCTTACTCCTCCTATTCTAAACATTATTGACTGGAGCTTAACAGTATGAATCATGATTGTAATGCTGGCTGTGATTATTATTTGAATCCAGATCGGTGGCATCATGTTACAGCACCCAGACAATTTCAATTTCAATTTCATATATATTGTAAATTGTATATAAATAATATTGTCCCTTTGCATAGTCATCTATGCAGCCAAACATGGTAATTTCTCAAGCATTATAAACATTATGTTGTACCTTGTTGAACTGAGAGGAAAATTACATTGAATTCCTTTGTTGTCTCCCTGATAGTTTACTTCTCTGTGTCATAAGGGACTTATGCAAACTAAAAAAAATCTTGTTAGCAAATATTGTGCAATCATGTTATTGACTGACTGCATCATATAACAGTTGTGCGTACTAGTTTCCATCCTAGACTTGCTTTATTATTGAGGATATGGTTAGTTTCTCTTATTATAATTTTATGAGGGAAATAAATACTTGACTATTTTGAAATTTCTGGGAATGGAGACTGAGAACACTTTTTAGGTTAACTTCAATGATCACCTCAACTTTCTTGTTTAATATTAGGGAGGTACTTATGGAAGGTTACTGCACCCAAACGGGGGAGTGAATGATGGCTTACCTTTGACTACTTTGATCTGTTAATTGGCTCCAGTCCTCCATTGTGCATTGCTGCACTGCTTTGAAGTTGGAATCTCAGAGTTTGTTTATTTCTAACATTTCATTCAACATCATAGAGGGTAGCAGTATTTTTGCATTTGAATCAGTAGAGACATTTTTCTTGCTACTTGGATTTTCTTTCTAATACTGCTTGCCATCCAGGTTGTAAAGTCAACAGGACAATAGGATTCAATGGATACTGATGCTGTATCGGAAGCAAGCACATCAGTCATTTGTGATAACACTAGTGGTCTTGGGGCAGATGAACATGACAGTATTTCACGGGCTAGTGGAGATTTAGCAAATGGCAGTGAAGTAATAACCAGGTTGGAATTGGATTTAGCACGTGCATCCGAAAAGTTAGTTAACTTAAATGTTCTCATGATGCGTATTGCTACACGGGAGAGCGAGTTTGAAGCTTTTGCTTTAGAGAATGATCATTTGTTTGATGATGCTGTTGAACGAGCATCGGAAATTGATCTCCTAGCTGGATTTTTAGATTCAGAGGTGGACGGGGTGGATGGTTTCTTGGCTAGGATTCAAAATGATATTTTTCATGCTCACGAATTGATACCTTTCTGCAAATTCTCCAAAGAAACTTTCATGTATCTGGAAGAAAAGTTGCAAGATTCTAAAGAATCCTTAAAACAATCACATGAACTGATCTCTGATATTAGAATGCAGTCAGCAAAGTTACAGAAGAACCGGCGTTGTTATTATAATGGTAAGTATAAAACCTGATTGTGCACTTACCTAAATCTATGCAAATAATGATTATAACGATTGTACCTTTTAATGTATGGATATTGACAGGAAATGGTGATAGGGGCACAGACTTGCAAGAGACTAATCAATTGTTGGAGAGGAATCCTGTAATAGACATGCGAACAGCTGAACATCAGATACACATTCTGAGGATGCTGGAGAAATCTTTGGCAAGAGAGATGGATCTTGAAAAGAAGCTGACGGAAACAAGTCAAATGGATGATGAACTGAAACTGAGGCTGCATTCTTCACAACAAGATGTTTATTCTTTGGAGGATGAATTAGAAGATGTTTGTGGGAGGTGTTTTGAGGCAGAAAATGCATCAGAGGTCCTCATAGGAATTTCAAAAGAATTACTTGGTCGACTTCAACTTTTACAATTCAATGTAAATGGTTCAATGCGAAGAGAGGCTGAGTTGAAATTAAAATTTGAAGGCTCCATAGAACAACTGAAAGCTAAAGATTGTGAATTGCTTAATTGCAAGAACAGCAATGCTGAGCTGAAGAGCACTTTACATTTGCAAATTGATGTCTTGAAATCCAAATTGAGCGAAACTGAAGAAAAACTGACTGTTACCAATTTTGAGACTGTAACTTTGAAGGAGAAGGTGAGTTCTCTAGAGAAACAGCTTAAGGAATCTGAGGAAAAAATTGAAGCGCTTAAAAGACAGTTACGGGAATCAGATATGCAACTTCAGCAGGCTGTGGCTTCTGCTGAAGCTAGTCAGGAGAAGCAAAAAATGCTATATGCTACAATCAATGACATGGAAAATTTGATCAGGGATCTGAAGTTAAAGGTTGTGAAAGCGGACGGTAGAGCTGACCGTGCAGAGGAGAACTGCATCCTATTATCTGAATCTTATGCGGAACTAAATGAGGAACTGAGGCTTCTCCGTGGTAAACTTGGTTGTTTGGAGACATCTTTACAACAGGCAGAGTATAGAAAGAAGGCTTCAGCAAAGGATATTGATGTGCGCACTAAAGTTATAACCAATTTGGTTATGCAATTGGCTATCGAGAGAGATCGCCTTCATAAGCAGGTATTTTTTAATTCTAAAGAAACCAAATAACTATGCCTAGAACTTGATTTCATTATTTTTAATTTTTTTTTTTTTTTTTTTGTGGGGTATGTAGTTTTCTTACAAGAAGTTATAATCGAAAAAAATGTCATTACACTTTTTATTGTTTTTCTTCTGAGAAAAAAAGAAGTAACAGGTGATGAGAAGTTTCTGTGAATGCCAACTTTTGGTCTATACGAACTAGATGGTAAAATTCTTGAATAACTAGTTTAAGGAAAATAAAATCACATAAAAGAAAGCTTTCTTAATATGCTTGACCTTCCGTATTTAGTTTTGTTAGCTGGTCTAGTACTATTGCAGTAAATTTTAATCCCTCAAAGACTACTAAGTTCAGATCAAAGAACCTGGTTTTCATTGCCCCTGCAGCAAAAAGTATTGGAGCTTCCTTCTCAATTGCTCTCAATTCTCATGGGTGCTGATTACATGTGTTAGTGAAGGATAATATATACAACTGTTCTATGACCTATAAAAACTTTCATTAAAGGTAAAAAAATTCATTTTTATTATTATTTTTATATTGAGAAAACCTCTCCCTCCACGAGAGGTGGAGTCAAAGAGGGTAATACCTTCTTAGGAGGGCTGAATGTAAACTTGTTAGATGTCCAATTACGAATACTTATGTTAAGAAAGGGAAAAAAGAACCTATTATGGTTAATACTTATGTAAGAAAGGATAAAAAGGGGAATAGGGGAATCTAGTTGGTTTGAGTTTGGTACCTTATTAGGGAGCGGGTGGCATTGTATAAGGATATTGATTATTTTTGAAAAAAAAAGGTGTAGTCTGTGTAGAGATTCTCAACCCATTCGAATTGGCTTGACTCTTTAGCATTCTGTTGGGTGTTTCACCCATTTGGTTACTGTTTGGCAAGAAATACAAAGCACCTCATAACATTTCTTCCCTAGGGTGAGACTGGGTAGGATGGGTCCATGAGAGAATTCTAGTTGGCTGTTCAACTAGAGGAATGAGACAATAGAATAATTTAATGGATGAGCTAGGACCTCTTGATTTACATTTGTCCAATAGAAAGTTTACATGGTCAAGACTGGGGATGACTATTCTCAGTCTCTTTTAGACCAATTCTTTGTATCTAAACATTGAGATGTGATTTTTGATAATTCTCGAGTTCCCAAACATGTTCGTACTTTTTCTGACCATTTTCCCTTCTTCTTGAAGTTGGCAGTTTTGCTTGAGGTCCATCTTTGTTAGGTACCTAAACACAAAAAGTTCAAGAAAACACTAAAGATAACATTTAACAATACAATATACCATAGCCTTTTGAGAGAGCTATTCTCTCTCAAAGTCCTACAATGGAAACCCTTGCCAAAATGTTTCACCCCCTCTAAGGTGCCCAACTCTTCTTATTAACCAAGACACCACTAGTAGAGGATGGGCTGGTTTTGTAATTACTTCAAAGCTTAGAAATTTGAAAATGTGCATCAAGAAGTGGTTTGCAGATTTTGAATCTAAAAGAAAGAATGAGGAGAAAGGCTACTGAATTTTAAAAGAAATTTTATTGGTTTGAAGGTGGAGAATGGGCTATTTTATTTCACTTGTTGTAAAGTCCCCAGTTTAGGAGGGGATATGAATGAACAGAGATCACATCCGAATGAGAGGGATCCTGAGGACATGAAAGTATGGTTAAGAAAGACTTAGAAGAATTGAAAGTTACTACCTATACCAACAAGATGCACCTTCCTTTTTGGTGGCTTAATCATAGAACTCCGAAGTTAAACGTGCTTAGCTTGGAGCAATTTCATGTTGGGTGACCTCTTGAGAATTTTCTTAAGAGGCATGTGAGTGAGGACGAAACATGCTGAAAGGACCCGTGTTGGTTTGTGGGGATAGTTTTCACTCTTAGAAGCGATTCAAGATAAGCAAGGATGACGTTGCCAGGTCGCGGGGATGAGTAGAAGCTGGTGGGCATGTAACGTTTTGAGTTTAGAGGGGGATTGGAATGAATCGAGATCAGAATAAGAGGGATCCTGAGGATATGAAAGTATGATTAAGAAAGGCTTAAAAGAATTGAAAGCTACTACCTATACCAACAAGGTGCACCTTCCTTTTCGGTGGCTTAATCATAGAAACTCTAAAGTTAAGCGTGCTTAGTTTGGAGCAATTTTATGTTGGGTGACCTCTTGGGCATTTTCCTAAGAAGCATGTGAGTGAGGACAAAGCATGCTGAAAGGACCTGTGTTGGTTTATAGGGATAGTTTTCACTCTTAGAAGCGATTCAAGACAAGCAATGACGACTTTGCTAGGTTGCGGGGATGCAAGGGAATGCTGAGGCCATCAGGTGCCAAACTTAGATTTCGAATCTTGGGCATGGGGCGTTACAGTTGTTGTTTAATGTCAGGCCTAATGACGACATCAAGTTGTGGACTTGAAAATGGGGGTAAGTTCTCTTTCTTGCCAAAGTTGATTTTGGATCAGGAAGCTCTCTATCGCCAGCATGTTGATTTAGTTTGGCAAGTTCCGTCAAGTGTCTCATGCCATTGGTTTGTCGTGTCGGAAGATTTTCTTATTCATATATTTTTTTTCAGTGTTTTTATACCAAACAACTCTAGTCAAGTTTGATGGAGCTTTTCAAACCTTCATTGGATCTTCTCCACTACCTTCAGGAGCAATATTTATCCATTACTCATTGATTCTCTTTTAAATTCCAAAGTGAAACTGTTTGGATTAATGTAGTAAAAGATATATTATTGAATTTAATCTAAGAATCTTCCATGACAAGGAACTTCCTTGGATTGATCATTTTGAATTAGCTCGCTTGAAGGCTTCATCTTGGTGTTCTTTATCAAAGCAATTTGAGGGATTTTCACTACATGATATTTGCCTCAACGGGAGAGCCTTTATAATTTTTCTATAGAGTTTAATGTTTATGTTTCTTTTTATTATTACTCTTTTTATTCCTTTTATTCACTCGAATGTGGAGTTGGTATCCTTTGAGCATTATTTTCATTACGTCTATAAAAAGTTTCGTTTTTGGTTATAAAAAGGAAAAAAAAAAAAAGAAAAAAAAGGCAAGCTAGCTTTGTTGTTTGGTGGGTATTTGGATCAAGAGGAGCAATATAATTTTTAGAGAGGTTAAGAGATCTAGTGAGAAGGTGTGGGAATTGATCTGTTCTTTTGGATTGGAATTTGTAAGGTATTTCCTTACAATATGTAATATTCTGATAAATGATCAAATGTCCTCATGCAATACAAACCTCCAGCCTATTCGAGAGGGTTGGGTACTCTCCCTTTCCTTTGAGAACTTTTCTACCAACAAAAAGCTTAAAACATACTACTAACCTTCCCTTAATATTTTATACCGACCACACTCACTCCCATACAAACATTCAGTGGTCCCACCTTTATCTACTAATTTCATGTTGAATTCCCCTTCTTGCCCCTGTGTGAGTATGTAATTAGTATTCGGGGCCTAAAAGAACCCTTTTTTGTAGTTAGGTTGCAACGACCTTACATTTCGAGATCTCTAACTGGGGTCATTACTACCAATCATGAAATTTTAAACCAAAAATTTGTTAACCATCTAAACTAGAAATAATGATTTTCTAAATAATAAAAGATCACTGAAATAATTTAAAGATCACTAAAAGAAAGTTTAGTTTGGGATTCCTACAACATTGATGAAAAAGAAAACATTTAAATTTAAAACTACTAAACCCAATAATTCTCTTTAAACATTCAAAACATCTTGAAAAAAATGGCACTAAGCGGAAGCATAGTTTCTAGTCCCATAACACCGTCAACAAATCTCCTCGTCAAGCATTGGTATATTCTTGTTGAACTTGAAAAACTTTTTTAGAAAAGAGTGAGTATTTAAAATACTCAGTAAGTAACCCCACTATTGGGGTTAGGCTATATGCAACATGGAACTGAATATTTTGAATTAGTGGGACCTAATCTAAAGTACATAGAACCATCATGGGTTGGCCTAGTAGTAGTGGGAATATAAAAGAGGCCTAAGGGGTCATGGGTTCAATCCATGGTGGCCACCTACCTAGAATTTAATATCCTACGGGTTTCCTTGACACCCAAATGTTGTAGGATCAGGCGGGTTGTCCCGTGAGATTAGTCGAGATACGCGTAAGCTGGCCCGGACACTCATGGATGTAAAAAAAAAAAATCTGAAGTACTTAGGCAGAACATGAACTGTCATATGAGTGAACAATTTAACTTGTCCTACCGTAGGTGAGAAAACTGGTGGACTCGAGGGTGCACATAATTTGGTGGACTTGGAGGCGCACATAAACTGGTGGACTCAAAGGCCCACATAATCTGGTGGACCTGAACACATCTGGCGGCAGGGGCGACTCACAACGACGACACAGAGGTCAATAACTGGCGGTGGAGTGGTGGAGCGGTGGAGGACAAGTAGACGCGGTGGTTGGTGGATTGTAACAAGGAGATATATAAGAGAGGGAGGGAGAGAGACGTGATCGATGGCGACCGACAAACGTTGAGGCTGGGTGACGGCTTGTGCTTGTGGTGGCGTGAAACTGAGAACACGAGAGATAACTTGAGGGGGGGGGGGAAGGGAAGCTGTGCGGCAACTAAAAAAAGATTCTGAACTTTTTTCCTTTTTTTAACTAATATATATAAAATTCTAAACTTAACCTAATTTTAGTTATAGTCAAATTTTCTCATTCTCTACTTGGATTCCAAATCTTTTTAATATCTTTATCATCCAAATCAAATAGATAATTGATTTAACTTGATCTAAATCTCGGAGTGTTACATAGGTTTAGACTTGTTTTGTTGAGGCTTGCTTTTTGTATGCCTTTGTACATTCTTTCATTCTTCTCATAGAAAGCGTGGTTTCTTACCGAGAAAAAAAGTGCACTGACCTCAGGTTGGAGAAGAAAACAAGTGCTGTGGGCAAATACTGATTTAGTAAAACAATTTTTTATGATGGACTGGCTAGAAAGAAATCACAGAATTATTCAATGACAATCTAGAAGCTTGGCCAAATTTAATCTCTTCTGGCATTCTCTACATTGTTTTGTAATGATACTCTATATGCTGTGGATGCAAATTGGGGAGGGTTCTTATTTTTTATTTATTTATTTATTTTTTTTGTGATTTCCTAAAGCATGGTTTTTAGAAGTGGATTGTTATTTTGACTTTATCAATATAGAATTGTTTCTTCAAATAAGGTAACTAAGGTTAAGAAGAATGTATGTGGGTGGAACATTAAAATAAGCAATGTGCTAACTTTACAGCTTAGTATAAACTGGTATTTTAATATACCACATCCTTTTTTTCAGCTTTCTTTATTGGCAATGGAAAACAAAATATTGGCAGCGAAGTTACAACAAGTAAATCAGGATTCTGTCGTTATAGATCACACTAACACTGTTGAAACTAAAGAAATTGCATCCAAGCAAGATGTTACTACTGCTACGGCTACTACCTGTTCAAGAGAAATCCAGGTAGATGAGACAAAGTTGTCTGCTGCTGGCTCTGAGGTAATACTCGATGATTTACTATTAATTTTTCTGGACTTGTTGGATATGGAGACCTTCTGGTTCATTTATGTTTGTCATAATAGACTTCAAACTTTTTCCCACCAAGCAAGAATGCTTTTATATATAATTTTATAAAACACTTCATTAGGAGAAGAAAAGTTACAGCCAAAATGGTCCGCAATAGGAGTTTCAAGAAAAAAAACCATTGAACTCCGTTATGTCATTGTTGTCAATGACCATGTTGTAGGCTTTTTGCAAATGTAATTTGATGACGAGAGCCTCTCTTATTTTTATTCTTCATTCGTTCACCACCTCCAGGTTTGCACTAACGACTAATTATCTGTCTTTCTTCAGGGAGGGCAAACTGATCATTCAAAATAGCATAAGGGAGCCTTAAAGACAAGAACATAACTCTTATCACTAGCAGTAAAATTATTGTTAAAGGGTTGGGCAGTAGTAGGAAGAGTATGGTGTGAAACCAAAGAATCAAAATGTATTATTATTGACCTTTAATGAACGATCCAACCTTTATATATAGGCAAGGATTTAACAATCTACATAACAGAAATATCCTAACTAATTTTATAACAAACTAACTAACCAGTTATAAGTAATTAACTGGCTAAACTTAATACAAAAGGAAGATTGAAAAATAAGCTAATTAGTTAATACATCGTATTCCACCCTCCTAAAATGAAACTCGTCCTCGAGGTTCAGGAAGCCAATTGAAAGTCATCAGGGGCATGATAAGGATGCAAATCAGCTACGTTGAAAACAGGGTTAATGTGCAGATTTGGGGGTAGATCTAACCGGTAGGCGTCGGCTCCAAAAGCTTTGAGAATTTTGAAAGGGCCTAGTTGTCTGTGTTTAAGTTTGTTGTAGGTGCCGGCTGGAAATCTACTTTTGCGGAGGTGAATCATAACCAAATCTCCTTCAGAAAATTGTGGAAGACGTCTATGTTTGTCAACAACCTTCTTGTATGAAGCATTTGCCCTTTTAATGTTTGCTTGGACATCTTGGTGAAGACGAACAATTTTTTCAGCCATTTCTTCAGCATCACTATTAAAATCAACCGAAGAAGGAAGTTGAGCAAGATCAACCGTTAAAGATGGAAGCTTTGTATAGGCTATTTCAAAGGGGCACTTCCTTGTTGATCCGTTCTTCATGAAATTAAAAGCAAATTCAGCTTGTGCAAGAACCAAATCCCATTGTTTTGGATGTTCTCCACATAAGCATCGGATTAGGTTGCCAAGGGAACTGTTTGTGACCTCTGTTTGGCCGTCCGTCTGTGGATGGCTGGTGGTGCTGTACTTAAGAGAAGTGTGAAACTTATGCCATAAAGTTTTCCAAAAGTGGCTAAGGAGCTTGACATCCTTGTCTGAAACAATTGTTTTTGGGATTCCATGAAGGCGTACAACTTCCTTGAAAAAAGGTTAGCTATATATACAACATCATGGGATTTTTTGCAAGCAACAAAATGAACCATTTTACTAAACCTGTCAACAACTACCATTACTGAATCGTGGTTGCGTTGAGTTTTGGGTAGGCGAAGGACAAAGTCCATAGATAGGTCCTCCCATATGGTTGTTGGAGTTGGTAGAGGAGTGTAAAGACCGACATTTGTTGATGTTCCCTTTGCTGTTTGGCATATAAAACAGCGCTTGACAAATTTTGAACATCTCTGTGTAATTGAGGCAAAAAAAAAGAGCTGAAACTAACTCAATTGTTTTAGAAATGCCAAAGTGGCCAGCCAAACCTCCTGAGTGTAAGTCTTGAATCAATGATTCTCGTAGAGAGGTATGTGGGATACAAAGATAGTCTCCTTTGAATAAAACATTATCAGAGATGTGAAAATCGTTTGAATTAATATTGTGAGAGCAATTGTACCAAATAGTGTCAAAATCTGGGTCGGAAGGGTACAAATCTGGTATATGTTGGAATGCAGTGACTTCTCCAGCCAAGACAGTCAGTAATTCACCCTTTCTACTTAGGGCATCCGCTACCTTGTTGTCCTTTCCCGCTTGGTGGCAAATAACGAAGTCAAACCTTTGAAGGAATGATAGCCATCTAGCGTGCATTCTACTTACTTGTTTTTGAGATTGTAAGTATTTCAAAGAAAAATGATCAGTGAGTAATATAAATTCCTTATAAAGTAAGTAGTGTTCCCATTGTTTAAGAGCTCTCACAAGTGCATAGATTTCCTGTTCGTGTCTCCAATTTTGTTTTGTAGAGCTTAATTTTTCGCTAAAATATTTAATGGGATGGTTATTTTGAGATAAAATCGCTCCTATGCCAACCCCACAAGCATCCACAGCTACTTGGAAAGGGAGATTAAAGTCAGGTAGTTTTAAAACAGGGCTATGGCACAGGTAGTGTTTTATTTTATTAAAACTTTCTTCCTGTTCTACACCCCATTTAAAGCTATTTTTTTGAAGACAATTAGTTAGAGGTGCTGTTAAAGTGCTAAAATTTCGAATGAATTTTCTATAAAAAGATACAATCCCTAAGAAAGATTGGATTTGTTTAATCGTTGAGGGTGTTGGCCAATTGGAAATGGCTTCGACCTTCCTAGGGTCAATTTTTATTTGGTTATGTCCTATTATAAAACCTAAGAAGGAAATTTCTTGGACTAAGAATACACACTTTTTTTTATTTATGTATAGTTGATTTTTTGATAAGGTGTGAAAAACAGTGTAAGTGTTCCATGTGATCCTCTAAGGTTTTACTGAAGACAAGAATATCATCAAAATAAAGAACAACAAATTTATTAAGAAATGGGAGGAAGACCTTGTTCATTAGCCGCATGAAAGTGCTTGGGGCATTAGAGAGGCCGAATGGCATGACCATCCATTCAAATAGGCCTTCCTTTGTCTTGAAAGCAGTCTTCCATTCATCTCCGGGCTTGATCTGGATTTGGTGATAGCCACTTTGAAGGTACAATTTAAAAAAGATGTGAGCACCGTCGAGTTGATCTAGGAGATCACCAATTCGAGGGATTGGAAACCTATATTTTATAGTAATTTTTTCGATAGCTCTGGTATCAACACACATAGGCCAGCTACCATCTTTCTTAGGAGTTAGGAAGGCAGAGACTGCACAGGGTCTAATACTTGGTTGAATGTAGCCTTTGTCCAGCAAGCTTTGAATTTGTTCATGTAGTATCTTATATTTAGTTGGACTCATCCTGTAATGTGGGAGATTGGGAAGTGAAGCACCAGGAACAAAGTCTATTTGGTGTTGAATATCTCGAAGAGGTGGCAGTTCAGTGGGTGGATTGGCAAGATTTAGAAAGTCTGTGAGTAAATTTTGAATTCTATCGGAGAATTCTGTTGGAGTTACATGGCTGGAGGTATCTTTTGCTATTAATCCCCATACCATATTTTCCCTCTGTTTGATGAATTGCTTTCTATTAAGGATGCAAAATAATTGCCCTTTAGTTTCTTTGGATGATACAATGGAGTTTGGCTTAGGTAATGGAAGGAGCACTATTTTTCTTCCATGCCAAGAGAATTGATATGTGTTGTCATGACCCTTGTGAATTGCTTGTATGTCGTATTGCCATGGACGACTAAGAAGGATGTGACAGACATCCATATCTAACATGTCACAGACTATTTGGTCTTTATAGCTATTACCAATTGAGAGTTGTACCGTGCAAGTGTGTGATACTTGAGCTTCTCCTCCCTTCTTGATCCAGCTGACTTTGTATGGATTTGGATGTGGTTCCAACTTTAAGTTTAGGGCATGAACTAGCTTCTTTTATACCACATTTTCTGAGCTTCCGCTATCAATGATAACATTGCAAATTTTGCCTTGTATCGTTCACCTCGTTTTGAATAAGGAATGTCTTTGATTGTTGGATTCTGTCTTAGGTGTTAGAAGAATTCGCTGAATGACACACGATAGGCTGTCCCCTTCATCAGGTTCTAGAAAATCAGTTCCTTCAACTTCTTCATTGTCAGATTCTTGTTCTTGATAATCCTCATCATTCACCACAGCTACTGTCTTTCGGTCTGGACAATTGTTGGATAAATGACCATTCTTTCCACATCTAAAACATTTTCCAAGGGTTGGTATGTCATAAGGATTGGTCTGCTTTCTTGTTGTTTCATTGAGGACTTGTTCTTTAGTAGTAGTTGTCTCTGCCTCCTTTGCTTTTGGGGTGCTGTTATGATTGTTGCTGTTGGGTGTTCTTGTGGTGGGAGTATTCCCTTTTCTTGAATTATTTGTTGAGTCCCACTGATTTCTTCGATCATATCTTCTTGATTGGAGTCATTCGTTTCTTCCACCATTTCTGCTAAAGAAATTACATCAGTGAGGAATCCTAAAGATTGTAATTTTACTTTTTCTTTAATGTCGGAATGGAGTCCTCCCACGAATCTAGCTGTGAGGTGTTGTTCACTTTCCAGGAAGTTGGTTCTTGCTCCTAGACGGTGAAAATCCTCTGTATATTCAGTCACTGTCCTTGTCCCTGTCCCCTGCCACAGATTTTGGTATTGATTGTAAAGAATCTGCTCAAAATTGGTGGGCATGAATCGATCTTTCATTAGTCTTTTTAATTTTTTCCAACTTGTAATAGGATTTTTCCCACAACGATATCGATTCACCTCAAGTTGTTCCCACCATGCAGAAGCACCTCTACAAAATTTCAAGGCTACAAGTTGCACTTTCTTGTGTTCAGGGGTATTGGCATATTTAAAGAATCCTTCATTATTAATCCATTCCAGGAATTCTTCTATATTTCTTTTGCCATTAAATGTGGGAATGTCTAATTTTACTCTGTATCCACTTCATTCATGATGATGATGTGCTCCAGCTCTCCATTGTTCAATTTGTTCTTCATTCTCTCCTTCTTCTTCACTTGAGGAGTCATCAAATTGTCGATATCTCCTATGTCCATGTTGTAATCTTGGATGTTCTTGAATAATAGTGTGTGGATCTTGGATAATTCTTGGCTGGTTAAATTGTTGCGCATTAAGATTCTGTCTTTCTTGTGGAAGATTAATCTTTGCTGGTTTTCTTGGTTTTGTGGTGGTTGTCGGATGATTTGAACTTCGCCAGCAATTTCTTCCATTCTTATTGACATTCTTTCCATCAGTTTCTGAATACCACGAATGGACTCTTCAACGGACAACATGCGCGCGTTAAAGCTCTTGGTGATAGAGTAGTGGCAGCCCCCGCTTCTTTGCTAGTACCCTCGAGATCATTGCCATTGTTAGGCTTTTTCCCTGCCATCAGCTCCAAGAATCTTGGCTCTGATACCAATAGGTGTGAAACCAAAGAGTTGTGAATCAAAATGTATTATTATTGACCTTTAATGAACGATCCAACCTTTATTTATAGGCAACATCGCAACGATTTAACAATCTACATAACATAAATATCCTAACTAATTTCATAACAAACTAACTAACCAGTTATAAGTAATTAACTGGCTAAACTTAATACAAAAGGAAGATTTAAAAATAAGCTAATTAGTTAATACATCAGAGTAGGAGAATCCTGTCCTTAGCAGTAGAATTATTGTTAAAAAGTTGGTCAGTAGTAGGAAGAGTAGGAGAATCCTGTCCTTCAGTAGTTCCTCCTCGGTCTTTTTGCCTGGTAAAAACAATTTATCGTTTCCTAATTTTCTTTTAGAGAGAAACAATTTCATTGATGGATGAAGTAGAGGAGTAATAACTCCAAACACCTAGAGTCACAAAAAGGCTCTGATGTAGCTCCAAGAAAAGTTCCAAGAAAGCCTTTGAGAATCTTTATTAATGAATCAAATAAGGGAGAAACATAGAGTATTTATACACTAAGCCAACCGGTCACCAAGACCTAGACAACCGGTCACAATAAAACTAGAGCAACTAAAAGGAAAGGATAAACAAACACACAAACATGAGGCCAACCACATACAACAAATCAACCCGAGGCCAACTATATACATCAGGCTCGCTAATTGGAGATTAGATAAAAAAAAGCCATAATGAGAAAAATGTTGCTTATTCTTGCACTAGACAAAAGCAGTAGAGGGTACAATTTCCATCAAAATGATCAAAATAGTAGGAAAGCTCCTTGAAAAGATGACCATTCCTAGCACTCCAAAGTGTCCAGAAAAAAAAAAGCGCGACTGGGTGCAAGCCAAAGAACCTTTTTAGTACCACGAAAAGTCATGCTGGGGAAAGGCAAAAGACCAACCAAAAGCCTTCAAAATACTTACCTAGAATCGATAAGCAAATGGACAATGCATAAATAGAACACCTTATCCTCCACTGCAATTTCATTTATAGATTCACACATAAATCATAATGCACAAAGAAGAGTTAAAGTGATATAAGGCATTCACTGATGTAACAGTTCTTGTGTTAGTTAATTTTCAGAAGTCAAAGACCCTTCGTCTCCGTTCTCTCTCCCCGACCCCCGACCCCCGACTTTCCCTTCCCCCACTGTGCCGTCGCCTTCCGCGGGCTCCGTCTGCCTTGGTCATCGCCGATCCGCCGACTCCGACCAACGTTGTTTTGTTGCCACCCTCGGCCGCATCTTTTATGTGGTCCTATCGTCTCTATTTCTTAAAACACAACAATATCGGAGGAAGCCTGACCCTTCGTCTCCGTTCTCTCTCCCCGACACCCGACCCTCGATTTTCCCTTCCCCCACTCTATCGTTGCCTTCCTCTGCCCGCCTTGGTCATCGCTGATCTCCGTCGACTCCGACCTTCGTCGTTTTGTCACCAACCTCGGTTGCCTCTTCTAGGTGGTCCTACTCCCTCTCTTGCTGCTTCTCTTCTTCACCCTTCTTCCGTTCTTCCTTTCCCTTTCTTTCCATCTTAGACTTCTCCTCCATTTGCCCTCTATTTGCCTCACCCATCTAGTCTCTTCGGCAGTGTCTCCAGTCACCGGTTTGGTACCCGCAGTGTTTCTTCTCCATTTAAGATGTCTTCAAATTCTTTGGAGGCGATGAGTTGTTGTATTCGAAACACTTATTTTTGGATTAAGTGTGAGAGGAACATGTTTTATATTGAGAATTCGAGTAATAATCAGAAGATTTTCCTTTCAATCACTCATTTGCGTTGGCTTGAACTATCTTTGGTAGAGTTATTACAAGATCCGGTTCATGTGTTCTTTTCCAAAAAAGATCGGGATGACTCTGGATTCATTCGTTTGGCTAAATTCAAATCGTTCAATGAAAGATTTTTCGAATGTGCTATTTGGCCGCCTACTGGTCGTAGGAAAAATTTACATGTTCCGGCTGGCTTCTTGAAGAAAGGTTGGATGGTTTTTTGGGAAATGATTAGAGATTTTTGGACAAAGCAAAGTCTTGCTTGTTGTCTTCCCCTTGGTTTGGTGTTGGTGAGCTTGAATTTGGTGGGCCTTTAGCTCCAGTTATCTCAGATGATTTGAAGGTGGATAGATACCTTCAAGTAGTTTCTCAACCGTCTGACTCTGTTTCCTCTTATTGGGTTAGAAAAGATAAGGATGTGTTGACAATGAATTTCAACAATATGTTTGTTGTTTCTCGTTTGTTTGCCTACTATTCTTGGAAGGATATTCATCTTGCTTTGGAAGACTATTTTCAGTCTAAAGTTTTAATCAATTCTTTCATGGCAGATAAGGCATTAATAAAACTTGATGATAGTTTTGCTGATATGGTTTTCAATGGAAAATGACGAGAAATTGGATCTTTGGATTTGAAGGTTGAAAATTGGTCTTTGCATTTGAAGCGATTGGAGAAAATATTGGGGGTCTGGTTAGTATTTCTTCAAATGCTAAATTTCTTGGATTGCTCTGAAGCTCGCATCGAAGTTAAAAGAAATTTGTGTGGTTTTCTCCTAGCTGAAATTGAAATAAAAGATAAGACTATTGGTAATTTTTACCTTAGATTCGGTGATATTTAATATTTATCCATTAGATACTCCTAGTATCCTTCAAGGTGAGTTGTTTTTCAATGATTTTTCTAACTCTTTGGATATTGCAAGATTGATTGAAGTTAAGCGCGATGAAGAAGTATTTGAGGTATCTGATTTTGTTGGAGAAGATGTTCCCATTCAGTCAGTCAAGGAAACCAATTTTGATTTAGTTTTGAATGAGGCGGATCCACTTCTTTATGGAGCCTTAATTGCCCATTGGTAACTGCAGTTAGTAATCCTCAGTCTGTCAACTTAAAGAGCAGTAAAGAGGATGTGAACATTGAAAGTTCTCCATTTTCTTATTATCCTCTTTCTTACCATCGGTCTAAAAAGAAGCAGTCTTTTGCAAAGGAACATTTTGAGTTTAATTCAGATGTTTTGGAGGAGTCCTGTATACGTCTTCTATTAGCTGATTCACAACCGACAGATAATCCACCTCCTTTGACTCATAGTTCAAACATCAGTCAGTCAACGTTTAAAGTTTTGGGATTAAATATTACTTTTGTAAAAGGTGTTTATAGCCATCCATCTCCTAAAGACACTCCTTTTGATTATGATTCAGATGGTGATTCAATTGTTAGTTTAAGCAGTGAGGATATTATGGATTCTCTAGCACAAGTCGATATTGTTGAGGAGACTCCAGAGGTTTGCTTTGCAGATGGTTTTGTTACTTTGTTTGAGAAGGGTGAAATGTCCAAGTAAAATTGTCTCCTATATTTCCTACCAAGTTCACTGCTTTGGTTGAAAAATGTGGTTTTCAAATGGAAGCAATTCCTCCCCAATCACCTTCAATTAAAGCATAGTTTGGTGGTTTTGTCCAGAAATTGAACTCATTGAAAGATGATATGTTTGGTTCGGAGACTTTTCGTTACTTTTAAGGTTGTTTTGTTTGGATTGTGGTTGCTCATATAGTGTTATGATTGGAGATTTTATTTTGGTCAGTTTCAGCTGTGGAGTTTTTATAGTATTTTGGATATGTGGTGCAAGTCTTCAATGCATTATTTTATTTTTCGGATTATAGTGTTCTCCTCCATTGGTGTTCTTATTATTGGTCGATGGTTTTGGTGTTTTATGTTTGGCTGGCTACATTTTTGGGGTTGGCAGCAGGAAAGTCAGTCTGGTTTTGAGCTCCTTTTCAAGTTTCCTCTGCTTTCAAAGCTTTATGGTTTTCAAGTCTCAAGTCTTATACTATGCTAGAAGATTGGCAGCTTGGATTTTTTGTCTTTTGGGTGTTGTATTAAGGATTGGTCTTCTATCTTTCATTTTGTTCTTGTTGCTACATTTTCTTTGTAGTATTTTCTTTTTTCCTTGTTTGTTTCATTGTATTTTGAGCATTAAACTTATTTCATTAATTCAATGAAAAAGTCTTGTTTCTGTTTAAAAAAAAAGGCATTCACTAATGTTATTGATCAACTGTATTGACAGCCCCAAGACTAAACTCTCAAAGAAATATTTTGATTTTCTTAGGATAAATATCTGTTAGGCCTCCAATATTGCTGAAGTATTCTCGAAGGAGTAAAAAGGGGAATTCAGGGTGAAAGTTAGTATGGGGACCATGATGAGAATGTATGGGAGTGAGTGTGTGGTCAATATATATAATAATGTGTAGGGAGTAGGGAGGCTATGTTTTTTGTTATAGGAAGTAGTCGTGAAGGAGAGGTCACCAACTCTTGAATCACGAAGGATCAGAATTTTCCCGGTGGCGCGTGAGCCTCACACGCGGCATTTTTCGGCGAACGGCAAAGACAGACAATGGCGGATGGTGGCGGCGCTCCTCCTGAGGTGGGCGGTGTAGACAAACGGCCACTCAAACTCGATGACCAAAAACCAAACCCTAACCTTGTGATAATGTAGCCGTCAAACGAATATTCTAAACCCTAGAGGGTTCTGATCCCATGTACTCACTTTGGTGAATGTTCTCTATTATTATTTAATCCTACTATATATATATATATATATATATATATATATATATAGGCAACTAAGAAACTCTAATCTAGGGGATGAAAAATTACAATAAAGGACAACTATACAATAAATACTTATTATAACATCTACATCTTCGGTAGTGTCGGTGTAGTAGTTGTTCATAGTTAGCTGGGAGGAAACGAGCCTTCATCATTTGGAGCATTCTTGGCCAGCTTGTAATTGGTCCCTTTCCAGTCATCCTTCTATTTGTTTGGACTTGTTCCCACCATGCTGATGTGCCAAACTTCAATTTAAAAGTGATCAGTTTTACCTTTTTGTTTCCTGGGGTGTTCATATAGTCAACGAAGCTTTTTACACTCTTAACCCAATCGAAGAATGCTTCCATGTCGATTTTTCCGCTAAAGATTGGTAGATCAATTTTCATTTTGTAGTCTTGATAGTTTTCTTCACGTTCTTCATAATATTTTCTCCCCTTCTCCGCACCCTGTTGTTTGGCATTCTTTGAAAATTTTCTTCCTCTTCATTGGATGCCTCTGAATCTTGGTCTTCTTGAAAGTGGTCTTGATTTCTTGGTGGGTTCATCATCATTCGTATACCTTCTTGAGAGAGAGAGACCGGTTCCCTATTATAAAGTCTCCCATTGTTTTGGTGATTTTCTTGAATTCAAAATTGGTACCTTGCATCTTGGTTTCTGTCTATGGAATGAGAACGTCCTCTTTCTTGATTTCTTGCACGTCTTTGCTCTCCTCCTTGAATTTAATTCCTTGATCTCTCATTTCTTCTATTCTCTATTTATTGTGGTGTTTGTTCCACAGTCACCAACACAATTTGTCTTGCCAAGTTTTCCAACAATGTATTGATATCGGCAATGCTGTTTCTGAATTCTCCCATGAAACCCTCCCACCGTCAGCAAGTGAGCAGTCATGGTCTTGGGAGAAAATCTATCACGTGGAACAGGTTGGGGGTCATTGCCCCTAACCCGGCCGGTATTTACCACGGGATTCCCAGCCATAAACGTTCGAAGATCTTGCTCTGGTACCAAACTTGATGCGCCCAAGATTTGGAAAGAAGTCCTAACTGAATAATACCTCAAAATCTGCTCATTAACTCAAGGGAAGGCAGTTTATATTACTGACCTATCCTGAAAACAACCTAAGACAAAAGAACCAAAGCCACACACGGCTGGTTTGAATAACAGACCAATAGTTACCAAAGAGGAACTAAAAATTACAGCAAGGCAAAATAATAGAACACTTAGAATAGAATACATCACTGTATCTAATTTTAGTGGCATTGGGGCTTCCTCTAAATCTTCCAAAGACTTTGCTGATTGGAATTATTGCGAGGAAGGAGGATTCCTTGACAGCTGGGCTTATATCTTTCATTGTCTCTCCCTAAAAACCACCTAGGTTTCCCATTGGGTGGAAATCATCATAAAAGATCATTTTAGGAGCCTCTGGTTGATAAGCTCAGGGCAAAATTTGATATATGGAGATGTCTCCTATCAAAAGTTGGAACAGTTACCCTTGCTCAGTTTGTTTTTCAACAGTTTGCCCATTATTCTTTCTCTTCTAAAGACCCCCAAGAATGTTATTAAGTCTATGGAGAAGATTAATGTTATTAAGTCTATGGAGAAGATTATCGGAGATTTTGTATGGAATGGTGGTACTAGCCGGGTAGCAACTTAGTTAAATGGAAGTGGACAGCTTTGCCAATGTCCTTGGGTGGTCTGGGCATGGGATCTCTCACGCATCAGAATGCCTCTCTGTTAACAAAATGGATTGGGAGGTTTACCCCGGAGAATGGTACCTGATGGAAAAAGGTCATTGCTATTTTTGGAGTCTCTCCCCAAGGTTGGATGACTAGTGACTTCAAGAAGAAGAAAGGAGATAGACCGTGGGTTGATATTGCAAAGAATTTCCCCTTTGAGATTTAAAGCTGGCTGTGTAAAAATATTTGCTTATGGGAAGACATTTGGATTGAGCATCTCCCTTTGCAGGCTTGCTTCCCAAGTATTTATGTTGTCTCCTGCAGAAAAAAAGTCTTAATTGCTGATTGTTGGGACGGTGATAACCAAACCTGGAATTTGTGCTTGAAAAGAGGCTCTATGATAGAGAACTACATAGCTGGGTGGCTCTAGTGGAAAAGTTGAGCTCGGTGCAGATGGGGAGGCAACCGATCGTATTTTGTGGTCTCATGAGGGCTCCGGTTTATACTCTTGTAAGCCTGCCTTTTTGAGTCTTGATTCTAAGTCCACAAAGGTGGATTCGTCACTGACCAGGACGATTTGGAAGCATAAAAGCCCTAAGAAGTTGGGTGTTTTCCTTTGGTCTTTGGCCCATGGGAGTTTGAATACCGATAATAGACTCCAAAGGAAATTTAGGAGGTGGTTTCTGTTGCCCTAGGATGTAGAACGTGCTTGAAAGAGATTAAAAACATTGATCACCTCTTCCACTGCCATTTCATTTATAGATTGTGGAAGCTTGAGATTATCGTTTTATATCCCAAGAAAATTGATGGAGGGCCTTCTCACCCGGAATTTGAGAAGAAAAGCTAAGGTGTTGGGTAGTTGCACTTTTAGAGCTATTTTGTGGCATATATGGAAGGAAAGAAATGGTAGATCCTTTGAAGATAAGTCTTCTAACTCCTCTAGTTTTGTGACTTTTGTAATCCTGTCCAAAATACGACTCTTGGTGGATATATTTACACAAGAAATTGATGTAGGAAGAATAGGGGTTAATTGGGTAATTAGTTAATATTCTAGGTTAATTCCCTTTTTACCCCCACTTGTAATATTTATAGAGGGGAAGGTTCCTATTTATATAACTTTATTACAAGTGGGAGTAAAAAGGGAATTAACCTAGAATATTAACTAATTACCCAATTAACCCCTATTCTTCCTACATCAGAAATTCTTTTGTACTTGCAGTCTCTCGATGATTATTAGCGATTGGAAGGCTCCCATTGTATAGCTTTTGATTGAGGGGTTTCCTCTACCCTCACATTGAGGCTTTTTTTCTTTTTGGAATATCTTTTGATTATTTCTTCAAGGAAAAAAAAAAACAAAACTGGTGGGCACAGTTAATGAGTCACTATGGTAGGAGACTAGGAGGAGGCTTCAGAGGGAACTTGAAATTTCACATGGAATTTTTGGTTTTAGTGATTAAAATTGATGATTTTTATTTCATAAGTTCTCATTGGATCAACGTGAAACAATGGACGTTTCGAGTAGATTTGTTTACACTTTTCAATTAAGATCATAGCATACGAAACCACATTTAATGGCACTAGAATCCGGTATCCCTATGGTGAGGAAAATTGTGAACAGACGTGAAATAAAAAACTCTCACGGGGGCTTGGACTGATAAGTCTACTATTAGGGCTAGTTTTAAGTTTAGCTTTTAGGGATAGTGACATTAATGGTTCAGGGAGGCATATGATTCACGAGCTATGTGGTTGTAAGAGGCTGCTGTCTTTAAACGTGCTTAGTAGAGTTGAACCCTATTTGATTGAAATTTAAAAGGAAATACAAAAAGACCGAAGCTAACAGCAAGCCACATCACTTATTGAACAAATGCTGGCTAATTAGACACGACATGCGAGACCAATGGTAGAAGTGGACTACTGCACAAAGTAAGTGACACAATCTATAAAACAAATTTGATACATTGCTTTAAAAATAGGATATATTATCCACTTTGTTAAGTTGTCCATTTCTTTTTCTGTCAACCATGCAGTGGCAACCAGTCAATTTTTATTTAATAGATACAATGTCATCATTTTGTTAGTAGGATTAAGCGACTATATGAAATCACTCTTCAAGGTCTGTTGAAGAATTGAGATATGATTTTTAATGTTCTTGGTATTCTCTCTATTTGTCTTCATTCATTCTGTTGTGTTATTATCTGAAATTTAATGTTGGTGAGCACTGGGAAATCTATTTCTACTGAGAGATCATCTATTTTGTGGATAAAACTCAGGATGATGTCTCAGTTGGGAGTCCGGCTAATTCTGCTGCGATTGAATCTGATTTAGAGACCATGAGAAGAATTGATGTAGCCGTTTTGAACTCAAAGCATCTATTCCTAGTGCTGCCTGTTTTAATCATAATTGCTGCAGTTTACCTGTCTTCACTTCAAGATTAACGAATTTACTGAACTCAAAAACAGCCTCATTGACTAAAGATAGGGGCATTTCAATCTGTATCCTGAACCTCCAAAGAAATCATAACAGGGAGATTTCCAAATTTTGCTGGTTGTATAGAACTTTGTAACATCCTTGTTGACACAGAAGAGAATTTTCTGGCTTTTGTCGTGACTGATATTAAAGATGAGAGAACTGACTGAGAATGAGAAAGTGTGCTGCTAGGCTAACCATATGATTACTTAGATGAGTCGATGGAAGAAGGAAAAGGAGCATTCGCAGCTTATCGAGGGTCTAGTTTCGCTCATTTGTTTTCCCTTTTAGGCCACTTTTATCTGGAAACAAGACTTATTCAGGTACCTAATAATAACAGTTCTTTGATTTCTTACTGCTGTTGGATCTATTAAATTGACATGATGTTAATACAATATCCGAGATGATCAAGATTCGGTCTTTACCTATGTTTTGTGTAAAGGTGCCAATAGACAAAACACATCCACTTAAACATGAACAGAATGCATATAACTTTGGCTGAAAAACAATGGTTAAATTATAAATTTAGTCTATTTTGTTTCTGAATTCTGAAGATTTCATCTCAATTAGGATTGTAATGGAAACCTAAAAGTTTAGAGATTAAATGGTAACCATCATCAAAATTTTGAACTAAATTTTTTACTTGGTGATGATAAAATTCCTTGAACTACCTTTTGTTGTTGGATTGTTGAATGAAAGACCTCTATTAACCTCTAAAATAATTAACAAATTTTCAAGATATGTGACATGAGACAAAACTGAGCAATTATAACATCACCCCTTCCTCTTTGATATTTTCTATACAAGTTAAAATTACCATAGATTGAATAGAAAAAAGTTGAAGGGATTGAGTGGAGATGTTCCCCATTTTTCCCTCTGTTCCACTCACATTATATTAGTAATGATGGGCTGTTTGACAAAGTGCACTCATGAATCTATAAAGGCATGTAAATGTATTTGGTTTGATTAATGGGCAATTCAGAATCTAAAAAAAGTTAAAACTCCAAAGAGGTAGAAGAAAAAATAGCCTATAAAATTGGTCTCCTAGCCCTTGAACTGTACTCTAGGAAGCCTTAGTTGGGAGAAATCAATAAGTTGGGATTGCAAGTGTTCTATTTTTCCTGAATAAGAATTGGGATAAAAAAATTTTACTTTCTTTAGGATCTTGGCCTTTCAAATAATCTTTATCAGACCCAAGGGAATGATGAGATGTCCTTTCTTTAGAAGAATGTGTTCTTGATCAGAAACCTTTTGCTCCATAACAGTGATGGTTGATTTTGTTATATATGAGAATGAACAATGGATGTTCTGTTGTCCCTTCATGCATTAAATTTTAGAGTGACTCTTACTATCAACTTGGTTTCATTATCATATGGAATACAAAAAAAAAAATTGTTCACTAAAATTTGAATTTCTGTCTGTGTATACATATATATTTTGTTAACAAGACTTATTAACTCCCAAAAAGCTACCAAAAAATACTTAGATGCATCATGGGCTACATCTATCTTTGTGCATTCCATCAAATTGTCCCGTCATAAATTTGTTGTATGGAAAATTATTCTTCTCCTTTCGAAATATTTTCATACTTTTATTTTGTGTATGGTGAGAGTGAGATGCATAAAGATGGGTGGGTGCATCTCAAGTATTGCATTTGGTTCAACCTTGTCGATGTTCCAATAAGTTGGGATTGCAAGTGTTGTATTTTTCACCTTTGAGATTGCTGTTATTTGGTTCCCATGTAGTGGGTATCTCTCTACTCAACCTTGTCGCTCCAAATTGAAAGAAAAGACTATTGTTTGTCTTTGAGTTGTAAGAGGTACACTTTGTTTTTTTTAAGAAAGAAAATGTTTGCTTCTTGCCACAAGTACTTTCATGTAGTGAGGCTTGACAATACATTTAATTAGAGATTAAAAGCATATTTTTCTCCATTTTGACTTGGTTAATAAATCAAGGAGTGTGATCATGTTTCCTTCGTATTTATAGTTATATTGATTTAAGTCGAAATTAAGGTGGAAAATATTATACCAATGTTGAGATAGAGATTGGGTCCATGGTTGTAACAAATAACATTGAAATCATGCTCTAGATAATTTTTTTAAAAAATTGAACAATGTTGTGAGCCTTTATGGCTTAAATCCAGCCAATATACAGACGATAAATATTGAATGTCAAACAAAAGCAATCAATTTTTGTTATCTTAGTAACAGTAAAGTAGAAGCTCCATCAACCAGACAAAGTACAGTAGTAGGGAAAGATTGTTCTTTGTGAGAGTTTGTTACGATTACAATAGAAATGGTTATTAGCATTATTTATACCTTAATGTGGTTTGTGATTTAACTTAAACAAATAGACAATAGACTTATTGGAGAAAAGAGTTGGCATATGTAACATTAATTGCTCAAATGTAAAATCTATGTACATGAATGAATGACTAATTCAAGAGAGAGTATTTTGTTCAAAGGAAAGATTTTTACAGGAGTGATTGAAGTTCCACATCAATTAAAATAGATAAGACAGACATATTTATACGAAGGATATTTTGTGAATTTAAGCATAGTTTAGTGTATAACATATACATAACTTTTTTTAAGATGGATAGCTCAGTCTCCCTTTCCAAATTTGTTGCTAAAAAGAAAAGGAGAAAGAACAATATTTTAGTTGGTATGACAAAGTTTGGGTAGAATCGAATGCACATTCATGTATGCATAATTCTAAATTAGGGAATAAAAAAAGTACATGGAAATAGGTTTAAGCAAGACTAAACATGTAGGATACTATTTTAGTGTGTGCTAACTACTATCTAATCAATTGTTTGACGCTCTATATTTTTATGGTTCTTTTTTACATGAAAATTTTAGAGGGCATTTGGGATATTAAATTAATTTTTATAGTTTTTGGTTATAATAGTTAGTAGGTTATAATATTATGTCTTTGTAGTATAAACTATTTTAGTATGAGTAGAAAATAGTAAACACCGTAACACAGAGGGAAAGAAAGGATGGATAGGAAATAGTAAATATTGTAACAAATGTGACTTAAAATAATAATACTATAGTTAATTGTAGTTTATAATAATTAGAAACACCAAATATTATAACCGGAGCCTCAAATGTGGAGTAGGCTATAATAGACCATTCTACTCCCTAGTTTCCACCCACTTGAAGTTGGGGGCCAAAAAACCTCTTAAGTGAATTAAGAAAGATTTAAAGAATTAGCCTACTATATAATTATTATTTCACAAATGCCCTAAAATTTAATAATATTTCATAACTAGATTTCAACATTTTGGGATATTTTTAACCTTTTGATAGATTCTCTATTATCTCTCATAAATAAATTTTAAAAATATTTAATTATTTTTTTTATTAACAGCATTTTCAAATTTTGACTTTGTTTTTGTTATTTATTAATTTTGGTTGATATTCATTTAATGCATAATATTTCAAATTAATGTTCATTCATTTTAGGAGATTTTGTTTATTTTCTTCCATAATTCTAGCTTAAAATTGATCACCTCTCCATTAAGATATCAAGTATATATGTTAAATATACTAGTAATATACTGAAAAATATAAATATACATCACATATACCATATTTTATTTTTTGGTGTGTTTACAAATATACTAGAAAAAGTAAAAATAGACCTTACATATATTGTTTGGTATATAAGACGATATATTGTACAAATTGTCCTGTTTATACACTTATCAAATATATCCTAGTTTATTTCTAGAAAATTCAAATATATAGCGCTGTATATATCAAATATTTCTTGTTTTCTCCTTCGAAGCTTCTGGTCGATTTTTACTTTAATTTATGATGGCAACATTTTTTGGATTTTTGGAGAAACTTTTCTTACTTGTACATGTTTGGAAAAGAAAACCGTTTTTGGAATCCATTAACCAAAGAAACTTTCCTTACATGCTTCTTTTTGGTATTAATATTATTATATATATATATATATATATATATATATATATTTTTTTTTTGTTTTTTTAAAAAAAAACTTTATGGTAAGGAGGGCTAAAAATGTAAGTTGGGCCAGACTTTTGTGTAAAATAATAGCCTATTAGGCTATTTGTGTAAGAAATAGAATAGTTGTGTAATTAGATCTATTTATTTAGGCTATATATGTAGAAACCCGTGAATTAGACTTAGGAGTCTTTTGATATGTTAACTCCTAATTCTCATTCATTACAACTCCAAAATCAATTTGATTCTTAACAAGAAAGGACTAGATCATTTAGATTACTTTTTGATTGAATAACCAGATATAAGGAGGACTAGTCTCTCACTCCAAGTTCGAACACTTCAATCAAGTTGATTGTTCTTGACATGCAACCTTGACTCAAGAATTGCAAAGTGGTCATGGAACTTTGCCATCAGCCTATAGAATTTCGCTAAAAAAATTCAAAACGAAAGTCAGTTTCAAATCCTTAAAACTATTAAGCTTAGCCAATTAGCAAAAAGATCATTCCACCCCTAACTAAAAAAATATACATAACTTCCTAAATAACTCAACTAAACAATAAAAAAAAAAACTAATATATTTCAAGCCATAAATTTGACTCAAGCATAAACACAGAATTATAAACCTTCTTAACATAAAACTCTATTTTCTTCTTGTAGCATCATTTGACATAATATGTACAGTTTTTGTTCATTAACCTTAATTGAATTCATCACTGTTTGTATGAGGTAATTGAAAGCTAATTATGGTTGTTTAGCCCTTGAGTGGTGTCGTGTTGTGTCCAATATGGATGCTTAAAATCAGTATTTAAATTAAAATACTATCGAGCTGAATTAGGATAGTACTGTACATACCTCTTTTGTTAGATTTCCTTCTATTTATTATACCTTTCCTCACACGTATCCATTGTCAAGAATGTACCTATAATGACAACAAGAATTAGGGAGAGTACATTTGCAATTCGACTAAACTAGGACCAAGCTCTTAGTAGGTCCTATCGATTGCGTTCGTACCTCCTTAGCTTTGTCTTTCCTGAAGCCATTGTTGGGAGTGAGACGCAAATTATTTACCTTTGGGTCGTTTCCATATCTTTATAATAGTTACTAATAAATTATGCAATCCTCTATGTAACGCCCTAGGCTCAGGATTTGGAATCCAGATTCGGCACCTAATAGCCTGACATTCCTTTACATCCTCTGCGATCTGGCTACGTCATTCTTGCTTGTTTTGAATGCTTTTAAGAGTGAAAGTTGTCCCCACAAACCAACACGAGTCTTTTCAGTATGTTTTGTCTTCACTCACATGCTTCCTAGGAAAATTTCCAAAAGGTCACCCAACATAGAACTGCTCCAAGCTAATCGAACCCAAGTTTGGAAGGGGGACATGAATGAATCGAGATCATATCTCAATGAGAGAGATCCTGAGGACATGAAAGTATGATTAAGAAACGCTTAAAAGAACTGAAAGTTATTACCTATACCAACAAGGTGTACCTTCCTTTTTCGGTGGTTCAATCATTGGAACTCCAAAATTAAACATGCTTAGCTTGGAGCAATTCTATGTTGGCCTGATGGCTCCTACATTCCCGTACGACCCAATAATGTCATTCTTACTTGTCTTGAACTACTACTAAGAGTGAAGTCTGTCCTTACAAACCAACACGAATCTTTTTAGCATGTTTTATTCTTACTCACATGCTTCTTAACAAAATTTATAGGTCATCTAACATTGTTAGTATAAATAGTAGCTATTAATTATTTTAAGATATTCTTAATCATATTTTTATGTCCACAGAATTTCTCTTAGTCGGATATGATGCCAGTTCATTCATATATTCATCTGAGCTCGGACATTACATAATTATAATGACACGATTAGTTGCAATCCTAAGTCTAGATCTAGAGAAGTAGTTAATTGCTCACAAGTTTTTTGCTTTTTCTAAGAGCATAATCCATGTAGCTAGTTAACGGGTTGGTTTTACAATCTTTTAAAAGCATTTGATATGTTCCAAAAATTACTAAGAAATTAGTAAATTACCAATGGCCAATGGGTCAAAATTCAAAATAAAGGCCAAGAATTATTCGTGGAGTTGATGGCATATTCTTACCCATTAGATTATTGTACCAATTTCGTCAAGATTAGAAATATACCAAACCCTTAAAATCATTACTCCGGTAAAATGTTCACTTTAATTCTTATACTTTAACTTTAATTCATTTGTAGTTTTATATTTTTAAAAAGTGATTATTTTGGTCCGTTCATTTTTATTTTTATTTCATTTAGGAATTAAAATAGTCACTTTTAAAATTTCAAAGACCAGAATGAACAAAAGTTGAAAGTACAAGGACCAAAATAAATATTTTGAAAGTACATGAACCAAAATTTAAAATATAAAGACCAAAATAACAAAAACCAAAAGTACAGAAATCAAAGTAGTATTTAAAACTTGAATATATTATACTATATGGAAGAGTTCTACATAACAACTCGAATATATCCATTAATATATATGTGTTTGTATGTGTACAACCTTTATGATATTCAAATCACATACATATGTATATATGTAAGAGTTAGTATGTATTTATTTATGTATGCATATTTTGCATTTACCTCATAAAAAAATACTTTGAAATTCATCATCATTTTCATTCTCTAGATTATATAATATATTTTAATTTATATATGCTTCATGCCTCATTTTGGCTATTTTTTTTTTTTTAATTATTACATGTCCTAATTTAATTTGATTTGTCGATTCAATTTTAATTTAGTTTGATATATCAATCAAATTACTTTATGACGTTGCATAACTGTATTTATTTACTTTTTAGAAAACTCATATGATTGCGGACAACTTCCTCATTTAAATTAATATTATTTGGACAACGCTTTTAAATTCTTTTCTAAATTTAAAGAAAAAAAAATTAATCTTCAAAATTAAGTTATACCTTTTATTTTTCGGATTATTAATCTTAAGATTTGGCAAGATTTGGAGTATTTTGAAACGGCAAATAAATAACCTTAGTTATAAAGGATTAGAAAAGAAAAAAAAAAAAAAAAACATTATCAACCAAAATCTAACGTTTTCTCTTGTCTCAACTTAGTATTTTGATTTTTTATTTGATCTTATAATCTTCTCTTGAAAAAAATCATATAAAAAGAAAAAAGAAATAGTCATATTTAATAAACAATTTCTTTAATTTTAAGTTTTATACTAAAATTATATACAAATAAATAGGCCATGAAATGAATCGAAATAATTCATTTACTTGTTTTGTTTTCCTTAACAAAAATTGAAATAACTCTAAATCAATCACGTATATGTTGTAATATTTATAGTCACTAAAATTATAAAATTTTATCAAATTAGATATACATCTAACTAACTAATTTTATTTCAAACATAATAATGAAAAATGACCTAATTTAAGCCAACTATAGAAAAATTGTTTTAAAAGACAAAACTACTAAAAATATTGTTAAATATAGCAAAACAGTATGTTTTTAATTGATTTTTTTTTTTACTATTTTATTATATTTATAAATAAATGAGCTATTTTACCATATATAAAAATATCGTCAAATAATATTTATATATTTTTGGAGATGATTGAGACTCAGCAATTATGATGTAATTGACTTTGGTGATATCAGCCATGATAATGAACATAATAATAAATAAGAGTCAATTTTACTGCAGGGTTTGATTAATTATGATCCACTTTGCAATGCATTTGTTTTTAACTATGAAGCAATGTTCCATCACTACCAAAAACAACACTTAGGTCTCTTTATAAAGTTTAAAAAAAAAAAAATACATAGAAACAAAGTTGTCATTTTCAAGAAGCAAATTGAATGAATACTTTAATTGCATTATAATAAATATATTTAATTATATGGTCCTCATACACTCCACAAAAGCCAATCAAACAAAACAATCCAATGGACCTCTCTAGAAACCCCATAAATATATTTATTTGGATATATATTTGGCTCTTCAAACCAACTTTTGGCTTATCTACATATTGTTCTACCAAATGGGATTTATATTGAAAAAAAAAAAAAAGTTAAATTACAAGTTTAAAATTCTAACTTTTGAGTTTGTATTTAATAGCATCTCTAAACTTAAAAAGTTTTTAATAATCGATGTTCATACTTTTAATTTTGAATTTAATAAATCTCTAATTATCACATATTTCTTAAATTTTTAATTTTGTATCGAATAAGGGTGCGTTTGGTAAACTTTTCAAGTGTTTAATTTTAAAAATAAGTTACTTTAAAAAAATCGGAGTGTTTGACAACTACACAAAATAGCTTTTGAAACATCTTTAAAGTATATATATCTTAAACATTTTTTTATCAAAAAAGTTTAAATAAAAATGATATCTTTTAAAACACTTTTTTCTTTAGTCAATCCAAACAAACTCTAAGTTTTTTAAAATTGTCAATTGTATCTACTAAATACTTCACTTAATTTTTTTAAATTAATGATTTTTTTATAAAAAATGAAAACTTTATTGCACATGAATTTTTTATAGATTTATATTAATTAAAAAAATGTTATATATATAAAAAACGTATGAGATACAAAATTGAAAGTTCGAAGACAATATATTTAAAATTTAAAAATATATTACATACAAAATTAAAAGTATAAAAATTTATTATATACGTATTTTAAAATTTAGGTACGTATTAATAGACACAAAACTAGATGTTTAAGTATGAAATCTCTCGATAAAAAAAAAATCAATATTCTTAAGTAAGAATATAATAATTTTTAATAGAGTGGGATTTAGAATTATTACACCAATGATTTAAGGTTTGAAAATGATGATGATCATGGAAGAAGACCAAAAGGGGTTGTGGCCCCAAAACTTTAGACCTTAAATTTTATATATAATTTCTTATTGCTCTTCATGCTTTAGTTGTTTTTGGTTTTCTCAGTATATTGTATTATATATATATATATATATATTATATATTTTTCTTTATGAACTAATTTATTCCAACCAAACACCACTTAAGCCACCTTGCACATTTATAGTTCCCCAGTTGTCCATATACCATATCTTTGCCCAATCATTTTATAATATTTTTTTATAATATGATTTTTTAGGATTTTTTATTTAGTCCTTCCCGTACATTATAAGCATAAGGTTTCTGAGTAATACTGGCCGCGTCCATCTCCCACAGACGGAAAAAAAATGAAAACCGTTGATGTAAAATTTGGGACAAGAAAAATACACCTAATTCTTAGGTGACATCATCAGTTGAATTTGTAATTCAAGAAAGAGAGAACAAAGAAGAACAAAGAAAAAAGACTCCGATGCCTAAGTCAGTAAGAAAATTATAGAATAAAGAAGAGTGAAAACTTCTAATTAGTTACCTTTGACGAAATTATTTTGGTCAAATTGTAGGAGATTTGATCTACAGTTTTATCTTAACCCTACTAGGGTTAAGATATGAGTTTCTTAATTCTTAAGCAAACTACGATCAAATCTTATATTATTTTATATTATCTTATATTATCTTGATTTTAAGTTTGATTTTGTTTGGCCAAAATCCATCCTCAACAAAAACAACTAGCAAATTGATTAACCTTAACTAGATATAGTCCACACACTGTATACAATAATAATATTCATACTCAAAAGTAACCTAGATGGTATAAGAAGATGGTATAACAAAGCTTATAAATTAAAATAACTAAGAACTTATAAAAGCCTATAAGCTTGTGGAAGATTCAAAAGGTAGTCGATGTACGTTTCTGATAAGCGTTATTCTGAAGACAATTATTCGCTCTGCACAGACCGCAAGCAGACTACAATGATTGTCTCACTAGGATACAATGACTAATTCCGGTAGAACTGCAATCTTGAACTACTCGGATGTGACAAAACTTTTAGATACTTGCTCTCAACTCAACTCAAGATCAAAAGAAAAAAAAAAAGAAAGGAGAGAATTCTTCAATTTGGAATGGGATACTACAGGTGAAGAAATAAGTTGTTATTTATATGCTAACAACTTAGTAACTCTCTAAAATACAAAGTAAAATCAAATAAATAAATTGAAACATTTGTCAAATTTAATTCAATTGAATTGTTTCTTGACCAAAATGAAACATAACTCATTCAAATTGAAGAAACTACAAATTTAACGTTCATATATGTTAAATTTGTACATGAAACATCATATAAGTTGACGGATTCATTAAACTATTTTTTTATATTTCAATATTTAAGAATGTTTCACTTTCTTTCACTACAATATAAACATCCAACAAAAGTTTGTCACGTAACAATTCATTGTAGGACACTTAAGTGAGTTGCACAAAAATAGATACAATCCAAAATACACTTAAAAACTTTGCAAGCATTTTTGTAAGCGTTGAGTTCAAATTCTCAATCATTATCTATATAATATTTTTTTTTTAATTATTTAACCGTAAAGAAATTAGCACACACTATTTTCTTTTTAGCTAAAAGTATTAACATTTTTCTCCAAGCTTTTAATTATTTGGAGTGAATTATTGATATAATGTTTCAAGTTATATGTACGAAGAGTTTTTCAGAAGACAAACTTCTACCTTTTTAGAATAAAAATTTAATATAGAAGTATGTGTTGATTATTATTTTCGAAATATTTTTTTTTTCATGTTTAAAATATCAACGTCGATATAGATTTCAATTCAGTACTTTTAAACATGATACAAGTAGTTTTAACCCTCCCAAACATGTTCGTAAACTTTGAAAATTAGTACATCAACCAAAGTTTCATGAGAGGAATTTGAAGAAAAAAAATGGATTCATATGCATAATGCAATCATAAATCTTGAGAATGAACTTTGGAATATATATCTTAGCTTATCTATATAGCTCTAGAGACATTGCATGTTAGTTTCTACCAATTTTATGCGTTTTATTTGAAAATGATGAACTAAATTAAGAGAGACATAGTTTTATAATTATATTGTTGAAGATAGAAAGATATTGCTTTGAAAATTAGAGAAAGATATATCACTAAAATCAGAAAAGATATATATTAAGACAAGGAACAAGTAGCAAAGGATTGTCTATGCAAAAGGGTGCATATAAATCACATGATCCATTATATATCACTATGATTATGATTTGAGAAATAATTCGTTTCTAATTTGGTAGATCTAATTTCAAATTCGTTAGAATATTTTTTATAATCATTTTGTTTTTAGTTTTTTTTTATTTGAATAGATAAATGAGTATATTTAAATTAGAATAATATTTTAACCCTGAGGAATTAAAACTTTATTTTAAAATTAAACTAACATTTTAAAAAGGTAGTTTTCAAAAGTAGGTAAATGAAACAAAAGGAAGCCATTAGTATGAACATTTTCTTTTTTTATGATTAGAAAATAGAATAAGGTTGGAATTATATTTTTAGGCCCTATGCTTTAATCCATTATGTCAATGGGTCCTAATGTTTTTGAAAGTTTTCTATAATCTGACTAAAGTTTTTTTTTTTTTTTCATTTTTCATTTTTTTTTGGAAAGGGATTAAATCTTATTTTGCTGATCTAACAAAAAAAAAAAAAAAAAAAAAAAAAAAAAAAAAAAAAAACTTATGAATATTATAAATATTATATAGCAAAATAGTTTTTCATGCTTATTGTCCTAAAAACAAATGTCTTATCTCCCATTGCCCCATGTGTCTTAGTGCATATTGTCCATGTGTCTAATGTGAAATCATCCATGTATCTTAAATAGTGGCTTTTTGTGGATTTTAAATATATGCAAATTTGGTGAGAAAATAATTTAAAGAGAAATTTCTATTTCAATTTTTTGTCATTTTATTTATTTATTTTTAAATATTAATTTTTTGGATATTCATATTTTCATGATGTCTCATTTTACTCCTCAATTTTACTTTTAAAAAAAATGTGAATTTTTACTAACTTTAACATACTATGTTTTAGATACTAATATCATAGTTTTAGGGTACAATAGATAATGTTTATTGGGTGTCTTTTTCTTCTTAAATCGAACCTTTTAAAAAGGTCAATAATACAAGTTTTATGTAACTTGAAGTATGCTCACTATGACTGTTATTATTCATCTGTAATAGTAGTGTATCTCTAATATATTTTAATAAAATGATAGTTGTTGATGCCAAAAATTGGATGAGGAGAATATGATCAATCTAATCCTTTTGTGACAACAACCGTTAATTTGTAATTCAAGGAAGAATGTTATCTACGAGACAATGAAGATCTGCACACCAGCATGGTGCTTGCCACACAAGCTCCGATGCTTAAGTAAGCAAGGAAAAAGTGTAGCATGCATGGTAATTTTAGTATGTGAGTGAACTTGCTTCCCTTGGTGCCTCCCCTCTCTATTTTTATAAAATCTTCTTGACTTAACCTCCTCTTCTTAGGGTTTCTAAGCTATCTTTTAGGTTAAAACCCCATCCTTGGGCTAGTCTTCACGAACGCCCCCCATTTGAGGGTGTTTTTATTGGATCGGCCTTGGCATAGATCGAGGTCGAGCTTTGTGAATGAAAAGATTGAATCTCGTACAGAAGCATGTGATCACTTTGTTCAAATTGAGTTCAAAAATTATATACACATAATTTCAATATACAGAAAAGTTTAAGCATGCTTTTTACAAGGAAAAAAAAAGGAATTTTACCTGATAAAGCGATTGGAGACTATTCACCAAATATATGAATGTACCACAGAAAGCACTGACAACAACTGTAACATAAAAAATACTAATGTCAAAAGAACAAGTAAAGACACACCGAAGTTGGTAACCCAGTTCGGTGATAACCACCTACGTCTGGGGGGCTAAGTGCCCAAGAAAGATAATACACCAATATTAAAAGTTCAGCAATTCACAACATAGTACTTATCTGTAAATCTCAACATTATAGTGGCTTACGTAAAACTTAAATCTATAATCACCTAGGCTCCGCCTAGATGTGAGAATCTCTCTCAAGTGAACTTAGACTCCCCCTAAATATGTTAATATTAGCTTCTAACACTTTGGTACCTGATAGTGTGTGAGATACCTCTCACAATATATCTTTCTTCAAGTCAGTGAATTCCCTTCACCAAAGCTGAGTCGTAGGATTCCTCTAAGACTGAAAATCTCGTCTCTGGCAGCAATGACTTAGGCTCCCCCTAAGTCTATGAGAACTTCAACGTTTCGTACTCCAATGGAAGAGCAACTTGCAAAGCAAAAGGTTATCACAGAGTCAGAGCACAATTCAGAGCAAAACAGTCATTCTACTAGAGGAACCCTTGCACAGACAGAACAATATTCGACTTACCCTAAAAGGGTAGCCACCATTCCGTTATAAACAATATTTCAAAAAGGAAACAAACTCCAACAATGAATAAAAGGGCCGTCAGACAATAAAGAAAAATATCGGGCTGAAAATCTCCACCAAATATGTTCAAATAAGGAAAGAATTCTGCAGGAAAGACTTCGGATGTTAAAACAGATATTACTGCTTTATGTGAGACATCTACAAAACCACTGGCTTAGAAAATTATAAAGAGCCAATAGTCAAACCTCCAACATTACCTTTTAAAGAACTATTCTTCAACTCTTCTCCAAATCTACAAAAGACAACACAAACTTCTTCTTGATTTGTACAGAGCTTCCTCGTTATATCTCTTGGCAAGGAAAGGTTATGTGGAACCTTTTTGAAACTTAAGGGAAGAAGGAATGCAGAGAGGTTTCTTTGTCCTTTTGTGAGATAACTTGAGAGAGTGATATTTTTTTTCACTTAAAAACCAGCAATTGTATTGAAAATCTTCTACAACATAAAAAGGGAAAGGAGGGAAGTTGTAACTCCCTCTCCACTCTTCCACAGAGTTATTAATTAAATTAATTAATTAAACATTTGAATCATATCCAAGTACACATTTCTCTCATAACCTATAATTTTAATATGAATCTCATTCATTTTAATTTTAACCTATAGTTTTAATATGAATTCTATTCATATTAATTTAATATTTGAATCTCATTTAAATATTAATCCTCTCATATTATATAGTTTAAATTTTAATCTCATTCAAAATTAACTTTAGGTTATAATGTATCTATATACATTATATTAATGAGTTTTTTTCAAATATAGAAAAATGAGCCAAACTATTTACAAATATATAAAAATTTCACTGACTGTCAGCGATAAACAGAGATAGACTTTTATCACTTGAGCGATAGACTGCGATAGACCGTAATAGACTTCCATCACTCAAGCAATAGAAGTCTATCCTAGTCTATCGCTGATAGATAGTGAAAATTTTCTATTTTTGTAAATAAGTTTGATATTTTTTCTATTGATAATAAATTTTCTATATTAATTGTATCATATACAATTAACATAAATTCTCTTAATAAATTTGAACATTTCAAATTTTTCAAAACTAATTATCCTTGTTTTACTTGTTGTGAGCTAGTAGAAAGACCTAATGGACCTACAGAATTGAAGTTTCAATGATCCAAGATTTAATTAATTAAACTCTTTAATTACATTAATCAACATTCATTGACTATGAGTCACTCCACTTACAAACTCATAGCTATACTTTTCGCACTGTAGAATATTTTTGTGTCCATGGATATAACCATTACAAGTAAGTTGATCCTTCATAAGTTGTTTGTAATTTACAATTAGGTCAAATTATCGTTTTACTAAATAATTACCTTTGGCTCTTTAAGTACCACTAATCCTCTACTAAATAATTTGTTTATGGTCCAACCATAAACTAAGTCTCTCTTGGGCCAGTGAGAGGGCGAGACCCCATTGTTCAAGTCTCAGAGTCAGCACTTAAAGGAACTAACTTATCTACTTATATTGAAGGCGAGAATGAGTAAATTTCATCTTGTGAAGCTATTTTCCAGTCCCAACTCGATCTCATCTCTAAAATGGTAGGCATATTGAGTCGGCAACTCGAAAACTCTCACTCATACAAATCAAAGGATAATCCCTCATAGGGAGTCCATAACTCACTCAGAATTGAGAATGAGTTACATATGGTCATTGTTTGAAATATTAATCTCTTCAGCCAACGGTGTTATACAAAGAGAGATTATATATTTCGTGGTCTAGTCTTATACAAACTCATTGTATAAGATACCCACACTTACATGTCTCTACATGAATGATTTGGATCAAATCGTTTGTAACATTTACAAAGTGGGTCGTATTCATAGTGTTACCAGGATAAGGTGCCCCAATCTTATTCATATACTATAGACCTTTTAGGTTATTATTTGAACATGATCATCCTGTATATCAATCACATACTGTTCAATTTACATAAAATAACTTGGACTTTAGTTTATTGGATTTGAATTATGCAAGTCTAAACGTCAAAATAAATAACACTTCATTTATAAATTAAATAATTTGTTTACAAATTACAAACCACGAGATTTAGGGCATAAACCTGTATAATGGAATGGGCTTCGATCCATTCCACTTCATATCTCTCGACCTTGTCTTGCTTCAGATTTGGTCGTTTGGCCCGCACATTACTATTATACTCGTTATTTTACGCTTTTGCCCTTAGGTCTAAAATCACTCATAACATTAGCCCCCACCCCTAAGTTTGGTTTCATGGATAAGCTATTTGGTTATTGCTTATGTTCATGCCAACTTAGGAGTATTGTTTTTGTCCTTGTTGTTTTTCTAATTATCTTGACTTTTTATCGTACGACGTATCAATCCTATTATACAAGCATAACCATATTGAATTTGGCTCCTCCAAGATCATTCTTGGACCTTTAGTCATGCTTAAAATATCTAACCAAGTCCTTTTCTGAAGATTCGGCTAGATTCCTGGAATGTGTCCACCACAATTAAGCAGTGTTAAGCACAAATGTTTATGTCGTGCCCTTCCTTTCTTAAAGCGCATAGACATACGAACTTGGCATTTTCATCTACCTCGAGATCATTATCCTTATCTATTGACAAACCTGATCGAGAACATTGATTAAATCGTCTTTGTATTTACCTAGTTCCCTAATTTTTCATCCTCCTACTCTTAAGCAGAGTTATCTGCCCATTCCTTTTTCATAGTGGGCTTTAGCATTCTTCCTGTATCCAACCTAAGTGATTAACCTAGATTTTTGGATTTGTCATCCTGTTGATTATCATGTTGCTTTCTCATTGGTCGACTCAATCAACTAATTCTTCTTTACCTTCACTTCTTCTAATGTCGCTAATTTTTCCCACGTGACTTCTTCTAATGCTACGCACTTATTGTAAGGTGGTCGGCCTTGGCCATAGGCCAAATGTGCCTATCTTGATTTTATGATCACATTTTGGGTTTTCCAAGTATTATTTCTTGGGTGGTCGACCTTGGCCATAGACCAACCTAGTTCTTTATCTTTAGTCATTTTGTTTTGTTTTAGGGAATAAAACCAAGATAGTACTGAAAAAACGAGATATTTTATTCAAAATAGCTTGGCTAAAAAGGTAACCTGGCAAAATTTCCTAGAATGATTACAATTTAATGATAATAAATCTTTAGGTGCTTTACATTCTATGGATGGGGGAGGATCTTCCCATCCTGGTAAGCTAATGCATATGTGCCAAGTCTGACCATTGTAATAACTTGGTATTGACCTTTCCAAATTGACCCTAGCGCTCCTGCAGCGCAGCTCGGGTATTCTGCATCACTTTTTTTAGAACCCAATCTCCCTCCTTGAAACTTCACATCTTCACTATCGTGTTGTAATATCGAGTGATCTTGTTCTTGTATTAAGCTACATGAAGTCGTGTTGTTTCATGGTGTTCGTCCAACAAGTCTAAACTTAATCTCATAGAAATTTCATTTTCCTGAAAATCAAAACGCTCTACCTTTGGCATGAGCATTCCGATCTCCATCGGGACCACTGCCTTAGCTCTGAAAGAAAGAGAGAAATGGGTATCCCCTATGGGGGTTCTTGCAGTTGTTCTGTTTGCCCATATACACTCGGTAGCTCTTCCACCCATTATCCTTTTAGTCCTTTTAGCTTTGTTTTTAGGTTTTGTTTAATGAATTTATTTATTGCTTCTACCTGTCCATTTGTTTAGGGATGAGCTAGGGATGAATATTGATGTATTATATTGTCAAATTGCTTTCCATTGTCTGTGATAATTGTGTTGAAAAGCCTAAATCGACACACGATATTTTTTCAGATGAGGTTAGTAACGTATTTCTCTATTATAGTTGCAAGTGCCTCAATTTTAGCCCACTTTGTAAAGTAATTCATCGCCACCACTGCAGACTTCGTTTGCCCTTTGCCTTGTGGAAGAGGAACAATAAAGTCTATTCCCCATTGCATGAAGGGTCACAAGCCCACGATATTGGTCAACAACTCAGGTGATTACCTTGGAACTCATGCATATCGTTGACATTGGTCGCACGCTCTCATGAAGTTTCATGTATCTCAAAGCATGGTTAGCTAATAATAACCTTGTCTGACAATTTTGTGGCATAAAGATGTTGCTCCGAAATGATTGCCACATATACCTTCATGGATTTCTCTCATCACATACTCTGCCTCATCAGGTATGAGGGACCTTAACATGTGCAACTAATAGCCCCTTTTATAAATATTGTTATCCCTGAACACGTTATAAGATGCTTGCCTCTGTAATCGTCTTGTCTTTGTTTTTTTTTTCTCCCTAAAGGTAACTCTTCATCTTTCAAATACCTTACTATTGGATCAATTCAAGTTGAGCTTCTACCAGTCTCTTTTTCTTCTTCAGCACCATATCTCGATCCTGCTGTGTTGAGAAATTGTGAGGAATGACTACTCACTGACTGATGTGTTGATAAATAACCAAAAATAAAAAGTCATGAAATATAGTTAAGTTGGTTTGGTGTTTAGGAAGTTTTTGGCCGGTTTCTTCTTTTGTGCCCACATCTCATGCCACCACCTCCTAGGTTTACACATTGAGTATTTATTTAGTTTTTCATATTGTTATCAATCTCCCTTACAATTTTGAGATATTATCTTATATTTATGATTTGAATTGCATGTGATATTTAATCTTTCCAACATTTAAATTTTAAAATATAGAAAATCCATAAATTTAAGTTTTTTCTTGCCACTGGTATGTTGTTGAATTTTTCTTAAGGTTATCATCTTATAGAAATTACGACACTAAAACTGTCACACATGTCATATGAGATAGTGGACAAACATCATAACAAGTCAATATTTTCACGTATCCTAATTATGTTGGACTTATTAGAATCATCATTGTACATAGTCAAAGAAATGAACATGTGATGACTTGAAAACAGAATTTATTTCAAATCAGTAAAGTGTTGTAATATAGAGTCCATGGAAATCAATACATTAGGATTGAAAAATTGTAATACTGTCAATGATGGTAAAACTGCAATATATTAGTTTAGAATAATCGATTATGGTGAAAACCAAACAAATAATATCAGGAAGAAACAAAATTAATCAAGAAGGAATAAAAAGATGAAAAATCTTCAACAAAATTTTAAACCAATAAATATATGATAAAAAAAACTCTAAGTTTAAAATCTTATATAATTTGTACAAAAAAAAAATAAGAAAAGAGAAGATATTTAGTTTTAAAATCTCAACAACTGAAATTTTAGGGTTTGGAAATGGTCATGAATCATGGACGGTCAGACTGTTGCTGCAAGGGCAAATAAGTGATTACAATATAATTGTAGGGGCAAAATTGATGTATACACATAATTTCAATGTAATACTCAAGGTTTAAAATATCGATGTCAATGGAAATTGTCAATTACTGATATTTTATTGATTGATTCGTTAATTTACAATGAGTAATATTGAGAAAATATACACAAATTATAGAATAAATAAGAAAAGCCTAAGTCTAGCCTAAATTAGTGATAAATTACAAATCAAATATTCATATAAGGTAACACCCTCCCTCAAACGCAAGGTGGTAAAGTAGAGACCAATTTGAATTTGTGAAGCAACTGAGTGAAACGACTAGGTGATAATGCATTCGTGAAGATATCAGCAGGTTGTTTGGTAGTAGAGATGGATTGTAAGATGAGAGTGTTGCTTTGAAGATGATGACGAACAAAGTGATAATCATTTTCAATATGTTTAGTACGTTCATGAAATACATCATTATGAGCAATCTAAATAGCACTGTGATTATCACAATAAAGTATAGTAGCTGACTGTTGAGGAACACTCATATCCGCGAGAAGCCAACGAAGCCACAATAACTTAGATGTAGCATCAGTAAGAGCACGATATTCAGATTCAGTACTGAAACGAGAAACAACCGTTTGCTTCTTACTTCGCCAAGAAATAAGAGAATCCCCCAAGTAGAAGCAATAACATGTGGTGGACCGTCGATTAGTGGGATCACCACCCCAATCAGCATCGGAGTAGCTAGATAGTACTAAGGATGATTGAGAGGAAAATTGAAGTCCATGTCCAAGAGTGCCCTTGACATATCGCAGAATACGAAGAACCGCTGTAAAATATATAGACCGAGGAGTAGCCATGAATTGACTAACAATATGAACAGCGCAAGCAATATCTGGACGGGTCACAGTGAGGTAAATAAGACTGCCAACCAGTTGTCGATATAGGGTTGCATCTTCGAGGAGAACACCATCAAATGGGGTCAAACGAACATTTGGATCCAGAGGTGTTGGTGATGTGGCCAAGTCAGTAATGCTAGATCGAGCTAGGAGATCAGAGGCGTATTTAGCTTGAGACAAGTAGTAACCATCCGATCGAGATGAAACCTCAAGGCCAAGAAAGTAACTGAGTAGTCCCAAATCTTTCATCTCAAAGTGTTCTCCCAGATAACTTTGCAAGTCAGATATAGCCTGAGGATCATCACCTATAATTATCATATCATCAACATAGAGAAGGAGAAGAACAATACCATGAGGAGTCTGACATGTAAAAAGAGTTGTATCATGGGGACTAGAAGTGAACCCAAGTTGAGTAATAGGAGAACTGAAGGTGGCAAACCATGCTCGTGGAGTTTGTTTCAGACCATATAAGGCTCGTCGGAGAAGTCATACTTTCTGAGGTGGAGGAGTTGTGCTAGGTGAAGACTTCATATATCTCTTCAGATAGAGTGCCATTAAGAAATGCATTTTTAACATCCATTTGTAGAAGGGGCCATTGTTTGGCGGCAGCAACAGCTAAAAGGCTGCGAACAGATGACATTCGAGCTACTAGAGCAAACGTCTTTTCATAGTCAATGTCATATTCTTGGGAGTAGCCTTTTGCAACTAAACGAGCCTTATACTGTTCAATAGAGCCATCAGAGTGAGTTTGATTTTATAGATCCACTTACATCCGATGGGTCGTTTTCCCGGGGGAAGATCAACGTAATCCCAAGTATGAGTCTTTTCTAATGCCTGAAGTTCCTCATCCATTGCTTGCTGCCACAGAGGATTAGTGCTGGCCTCATGATAAGATGACGGTTCAACTAAAGACTGAATGGTGAAAAAACAGTGAAAATCTTGAAGGTGAATAGAAGGTTGACTTACCCGGGTGGAGCGACGAACAGGAATGACTGACGCAGGTTCAGATTCAGCAGCAGAGAAAGATGTTGATGTGGGTGGCGCAGGAATAGGAGTAGATTGAGCAAGCTGAGAGGTAGGTGTGGAGTGAGATGAAGAAGTATCATGGGAATTTGATGTTTGGTTTGAGGGAGGAGATATAGAAGGGAGTGGGTCAAGGTAGGAAAAAGAGCATTGAGGGGGTCGGTAAAGAAAAGGTGTGAACTAGATAGAAAGGTATGACAGGAGGAGAGACTGGAAAACATATGATGCTCCCAAAAAGTAACATGACGGGAAATACGTAACCTATTAGAGATGGGATCCTAACAACGAAAACCTTTATGTTCAGTTCCATAACCAAGAAAACAACATAAACGGGCACGGGGTTCAAGTTTGGTATGCTCATGAGGGTGGAGAAGAACAAAACAGGCACAACCAAAAACTTTAAGGTGAGAATAAGAAGGAGGGGTACCATAGAGACGTTCAAATGGGGAGATATCGTGAAGGACAGAGGAAGGGAGACGATTAATGACATAAACATAAGTGAGAGCCGCTTCACCCCAAAACTTCTCAGGACAAGAAGCAGAAAGAAGTTGGGCATGAATAGAGTCTAAAATAGGGTGATGTTTGCGTTCTGCTCGTCCATTTTGTTGAGAAGTGTGAGGGCATGAACGTTGAACAAGAGTGCCTTGTTGATTGAGAAAAGATAGGAGAGTGGAGTCCTTGTATTCCATTGCATTATCTGTACGAAGAACTTTGATGGTTCGAGAGAATTGTGTTTGGACCATATTTCCAAAGTCGATGTAAACTTGAGATAAGGCAGAATGATTTTTTAGAAAATATATCTAAGTAAATCGTAAATAATCATCAATAAATAAGACATAGTATCGATAGCCACTGACAGTGGGAGTGGGAGCAGGACCCCAAATATCAGAATGAATTAGGCCAAAAGGTGTATCACAAAAAGAGGATGAATGAGAAAAAGATAAAGCAGGTTGCTTCGCAAGTTTACAATTTAAACAGTCAAATGGAGCAAATTTTGAAACATTATGTAAATTGTCAGTAGAAACTAACTTGCGAAGTTTCTCAGAAGAAGCATGGCCAAGGCGAAGGTGCCATTGATATATGGCAGAATCAGTGACAGGCACAGAAATAGACTGAGAGATAGGAAGTTGAAGAGAAGTTAGCTCAAACAATCGTCCTACCTTGCGTCTCGTACCAACGATTTGTCCCGTTTGCGGATCCTGAACCTGACAACCATTAGGAGAAAAACAAACAGTTAAACCAAGATCACATAATTGACCAACAGATACAAGATTAAAATTTAGATTGGGAACATGATAAGTATTTGGAAGATTTAAGATTGGGGTGACAACAGTACCGACATGGGAAATGGACATGGAACTGCCATTAGCAGCATAAATGGAGGGCAGAGATAGAGCAGGAGTGGGGGAAGACATTAGTGAGATATTTGAGGTCATGTGATTGCAACAAGCAGAATCAAGAAGCCAAGAATTACCTGATTTGGTTGCAAGGGCAGAGGAATTTGAGAAAATTACCTTTTCTAATAAATTTAGAATGTTATTAACTAGAGGAGAAGGATCAAGAGAGGAGGATGCAGCAGCAACAGATGATGAACTAGCTTTAGATAAGTCCCTTGATTTGGTTGATCTATCCAGGGGTCGAGGTGGCCTAGTAAGACAATTGTCCAAAATATGACCACGTTTGTGACAATACTTGCACTCAATTGTAGGATAATGAATAAGTTTATGATCAGGTAATACACAGTTTTTGTAGGAAATTGACTCATAATATTTCACCATTATAAAAAATGAAGAAATATTTGAATCAAATAGTTGGACCAAATTAAAATTGATCTAACCCAAAGATCAATTAAGCAGTGAACCAAACTGAACCAAACGAAGGTGGACTTTGACTGAACCAAATAAATTGAACCAAACTGGTTGGGGCAATTCTGAAATTTCACTTAAGAGAAACAAAATGCAAAACCCACAATAAGCTGAGAGGACAAGGCTGCCGAGTTGAACTATAGTCAGATCTGATCGAATCTGAGCAGATCCAGCTAGAACTGGACGATAATCGGAGAAACGGTAATGGGACGAAGAGATCCGAGCTGAAACTGAGTGGATCTGATGTCAGATGAAGGTTGCAAGCAGAAGCAGAGCAGATCTGACGGAACGGGAGCGTCAGCGGGTGGTGAGGAGATCGAGGAAGGAGAAGTCGCCGGAGAAGTTGCTGGAGACGACGATGTAGACAGATGAGATGGTGGAGACTTCAGAGAAGACGAAGTAGGTGTGACCGCAAGAGAGGATTTCAGCGACTTAACAGACGGAGACGCCGATGCGAAGAGATCTGGGTTGACGCGAACAGATCAGGCAAACGAAAAAAAATATGCAAATGAACAGATCTGAGTGTATCTGTTCGGAACAAGTCGGAGCTTGGGTTGATCGGAACAGGTCTGAGGTTAGAGACGGATTCGAGATCTGAGATCTGAGGCGGCGACGACAGATCTGATGCGGTGACGGATCTGGTCGAACGGATCTGAGTAGATCTGAGGCGGTGGGTGATGATCGACCGGTTTTGAGAAATGGTTTGTGCTTCTGATCTGAGACGTAGTTCGTGCTTCTGATCTGCGGTGGTGACGGCGGTGGTCGATCTGAGGCAGTGACGAAGACGGTGGCGACGACGACGGAAACTAGGTTAAAAAACTAATCTCTGATACCATGTCAATTACTGATATTTTATTGATTGATTCGTTAATTTACAATGAGTAATATTGAGAAAATATACACAAATTATAGAATAAATAAGGAAAGCCCAAGTCTAGCCTAAATTAGTGATAAATTACAAATCAAATATTCATATAAGGTAACAGAAATATTGAGGTCTTGATTTTACAGAAATTTCAATGAAAATATCGATTTCGAAAAATTTTAAAAGTAAATTTAAATAAATAAATAAACATTTTATTATTTTCAAATAAGTAAACATGTCTATTATATATATTATATTTATATTAGTGATATTTTGATACTTATTTTTTTGTGTTTTGTGGATTTCTCTATGATATAATGGAACTATCGATTCACCTCTCATATCGATATCAAATCTATGAAAACATGTAAATATCGATGGAAATTTAATATTATAGTCATACTGTATGTTAGTTTAGCTAAAATTGTCAATGATGGTGAAAGTCAAATGAATAAACGACAAAAGAGTTTACTTTAAAATTTCATGATCCTAAAGAAAAATTGAGGGGTATAAATTGATAAGAGAATTAATTTAAACCTTAAACTTTAGTAAGTATATCATTTTAAATTCTGAACTTTCATAAATGTAATCAAATAAAACATAATGGATGATTTAAATTCTTACGCTTATGAAAGTTTAAGATTTAAATTGATAAATTCTTAATTTGGAGTTTAAATTGACACACTTCTAAAACTTCAAGATTCAAATCGATACAATTATTAATTTGAAATTTAAACTGATACAACCCCAAAGTTTAAGGGTATAAATTGATATTAATCCTATCATTTATATCTATACCATATGTGAGACTTGTACTAACATCTCCAACAAAACGAAAATAAAAAATCAAAAGCATATGGATAATCTTTAGATCATTTGGTACCTCATTGCAACAAAAAAATGGATAATGGCAACATAAAGGACAACATAGATGACGAAAATAATAAAATAATAAAAGGAATTAAAAAGAGATGCAAAGGAGAAGAAAAGAGAAGAAGCAAAATAGGGCAATTAATAATTAAATTTCAGAACATAAAATTAAAACAAAAGCAGGTTTAATCTGTTATCCATAAATGGGTTTAGTGGAACAAAAGACAATATTTCTACAAAGTACGTAAGCACATATTATTTTAGCCACAAAACCCACCGATTATTATATATATTAAATTGTTTTAATGCAAAACATATCAAACTTTTTCTTTTTTTTTAGTATCTTTCCACCAAATCTTATTGTCAAATTATTTGCTCTAACAGTGAGATCTCTTTTTCTTTTTCTTCTTTTTTTTCTTTCCAAATCTGTCAATTTTGTCTTTTTAAGAATATTTAATAAAAGATTAAGTTTATTGGTGTTAACTCATTAGGTTAATTGTGTTTGAGAGTGCTTTTGACATTGCTAAAATTTTTTGGAAAGGATAAAACTATTTGAAGTATTTTATAAAAAAAAGTGTTTGTAGAGTACTTTCAATCAATAGAATTGGAAAGTATGTTGGGAAGTACTTTTTAAACGCGTAAAGCCAAATGTATCAAAGTAATTTATTATCAAGTACTTTTTACTAATAGAGGTTTTTATTCATCGATTTGAACTTAGATTCTATTTGGGCTTTAGATTTTCGTCATTAATTTTTTCGTCATTGATATTTGAAATTAGTTTCTACTTGATCCTTAAGGGGAGTGTTTGACCTACCAACTTGAGTTGAGTTAGGGCCTATTTGGATTGACTTTCTAAGTATTTATTAACATTTTTTTCCACTTATAAACACTTATATTTAAACACTTACAAAATCAATTCAAACACACCCTTAGTTAAAATAACCAACTCAATGTTTGGTCCAAAAAATTTAATTACTCAGTGTTAAATAACTCAACTCCACCGATCTCATGTTCACTACTGAAATCTACACATTTATCAAGAATTTCATCTTTCTCGCTTCCTCTCTCACTCTCTCCAATGTTTCCAATTATTACAGCACCCATCAGCTACTATTGCTGACTAGCTTTGACAACAACCACCATTGATGACTATCATGACCTAACCTTCGCCAACAATTATCGTTGATGGCATGCTCCGAAGACCACCACCGACAGTAATTATCTCCATTGAAAGCCACATTTGGTGATCAATTCTGATGACTACCTTCGACCCCAAAACTTTGACGACTACCTCCAGTGACTAACTTGAATGACCACCACGATGACCAACTCTGGTAGTCTAAACTGTTTTTGTCTGGAGAATTTTTTTTCCTTATTTGTTGCGGATTTTCAGAAGTTGCTTTTTATTTATGTTTTGTGGAGATTTTCTACCTTACAAGAGTTGTTTCTTTTTTTTTGCTCTATATTTGTGGCTTTATGTCTTTTAGGATTAGCCCTTTTGATTAATGAATGTATTATGTGAGTTGTGATTATTAACAATAAGGGTGTATGAACCTCTCTATGAAGTTGTTGTCGTTTGCTTTTAGTGTTTAGCTGAAGTGTTTGTTCAAGCTTCTACTTCAATGAAGTAGTTGTTGAATTGATTCATACTTAGGGGAGTCTAAATTCAATTTCAAGTGAGGATTCTCACACTTAAGGAGAGCCTAAGCAAGCTTGTTTGAGAGTCACTGTAGAGGTTGTCTAACAAATAAGTACCTTATTGTAATTGCTTAACTCTATATTAGTGAAGTTCTTTTCATCGAGCATACTATCTCCAAAACTTAGATGATTTTGCACTGAACTGGATTACTCATCTCTGTGTCTGTATGTTTACGTTATTCTCACTGTTTGGTTTATTGCCATTCTTTTTGTTCTTAACATTGTGTATGAATTGTATAGTTACGTATTAGATTTCAATTGTCTATCACTGATAGCTTAAAGTGTTAATCTTTCAAAGTTGATTGTCATTGAGGAGTCTATCAGTGATAGCCACTGATAGGATATACTTTATAGTGAGAAAAACACAAAAGAAAAAGCGTGTAATTCTGAAAACACAGAGGGGTATTTTTGTAATGAGTTTTAAGAATGGAATTTTGTTATTTGTTTAAAATTTTTCAAATTGTGCTATATTGCAATTATTTTTCCCTAGTGTGCTATATGTGCAAACACCCCTTGCAGTTTTGTGCGCTTTTATGGCTGACCCTTCTTCTTCTTCTTTATTATTTAAAGATGCTTTTTGTATAAATTTCAAGTATTTTCATGGTTGAATTTTAGACCTTTTACATGACTTGAATTTAGTACTTGTTGGTTGAATTTTGTATAATTTATTAACTGGTTCAAATTTTCTTGAAAAATTTAACAAAATTTCCCATTAATTGAAAATGACAAAAGCATTTTTCTTTTTCTTTCTTCTTTTTAATTTTTTCTTTTTGAAAAAACTTTCTTCCTTTTTTTACATGTAGGAGAGAGTGTGTGGTACAAAAAGGGTCCGTAGTTAAATCAAGTATTCTTTCTTTGAGTGTGGGGGACTCCGACCGTTATTCTAGGGCGGTGTCTCAAGTACATCTTTTCTAAAATGCCCTTCCATTATTTATGGATTTTACTTCTAACTCAAGGGTACTTTTGGTAACAAAAAAAGTATGGGATAAGACATGTCCTGTTAGGTAAGGGAACATCAAGTTTATCATTGTCTCACCTTAAATGCAAATAACAATGACAATAATAATATTAATATTAATAACAATTTTGCTTTTAGAAAATAATAGTTTTGTTAGCATAATACACGATTTGGTGTTTTTTTTTTCCTTCTAAGAGTTCAACGAGTAAAGTGGAAGGATTCAAAACTCTCACCTCTTGATCGAAGTCATGTCTTAACCATATAAGTTATGTTTATGTTAGCATTACGACTTAATAGAAACAAGTTTTTAAAAAGAATATAAATTATGAAATTATTTTAAAATTTTATTCATTTCAATCTTTTAAGTGATTAATATACTATGAAATGATAAAAGTTGATTATAACTTTTAAAAGAGTGCAAAAGTTTTGAGTGAATGAGAAACATTCTTTGAATTTTCATGATGTTTGATTACCTATTAAAAATAATAAAGAAAATTTTGAAAATAATCTTGAAGTATTTTAAATTATTTTGTAAGATGAAATACTTGAAATACAACCATTGTTGTATAAGTACTACTTTTATTAATTGAAAACAAAACTATAATATAAGTAAAGGTATATATTTTCCAAGTATATGTTTGAGAACATATCACAAAGTACTTTGTCTTTACCAAAAAGCACTTTAACTCAAAATTATCATGTTTTGAGAAACTATTTTATGAGAAAGCACTCAAAATTTGATTTTGAACAAAGTGGTTGTCAAGAAAGTACTGAAATATTGACAAAAAAAAAAAAAAAAAAATTAAATGATTTTTGATTAAATACAATTTACTCACAATACTAAGTTAAAAAAATTATTTATTCTAAAGACCACTCGCAAGCACACCTATTTCAAAGTTCTATGTAAAAGTACTTTAATTTAAAAACAGTATTCTCAATAATCCCCGAATTCACTCTTAATTAATGAAAAATTGCAAGTCAAATTTGATACTACAAAGTACAACAGGAAGATAACCATCAGCCGATGATGTATACAATGTACAAAATATACATTTCTTTATTGCAAAGGGTACATTCATATCCCAAACAACAGCAACAAAAAAAGAAAAAAAAGGGGGGGGGGGGGGGGGGGGGGGGGGGGGGGAAGAGAGAGAGAGTAAATAAAGAGAAGACAAGAGAGAAAGAGAGGTCTAAAAATGTCTGATGAAATTGTTGACTCTAAAGCCCACTCAACCTGACCATAACCTCAATCGTGGGAGGAATGATTTGGGAGACAAACTTTCAAAGTATCTCGAATTTTGCATCATTGGATGTATGAAAGAAACTGTAAAAGTATGTCAAATTTAAATTTAGTGGTTATTTGACGCAGACAGATATCAAAATCCACATTCAACGGTCATTATGACAGTCTCGTTGAATAAGTTTTGGAAGTACGGGGAAGGGGGCATTTTTCCAAGCAAGGGACTTGATTCAAGCTCTCAGTTTAATGGACAAAAGTAAAATAATGAAAAACCAAAAAATTTAAACAAACCCTTTACAATCTATTCTCACCACTAAAACATGATATCTTTCCCCACTCAGTTGGGTGGTTTAAAGCTCCAATATATTTCTTCTTGCTTCTGATGGAATTAGCGCCACAATGTGACTTTGATGCACCCACCAAGCTTAAATTTTGACCACAATGGCCTATTTTCCTTGTTTCAAACATCCCAATGTTTGCCATTGTCTAAAAACAATGGAAATTTTTTTTATATATAACCCCTCTCTATGCAAAGTGACACCATAAAAGAAGAGAAAAGACTAATAGCAACTAAAGTTACTGTGCAAAGTGACACCATTAAACATAGCTTGCAATGGAAGAGACCTACCCAAGATGTGGTCAAATGAAAACCAATAACCATCTTATTTTAACACTCCTAAATGGAACTCACTGTGTAAGGAATCAAAGTATACTATATACACAATCCTGACATGCAAGTACTTGTCTCTGTTGTGTTAAACGAATATAAAATTTGAATGTGAAAAATAAAGTAGAGGCTGAAATGATTGCCAAGAACAAACAGATATTAGGATTTTTTTTTTTTTTTTACCCTCCTTCAGTAGCAAGAAGCTTTCTCATTTATATTCCAGTTCAAGCAATGAAATTGATTTTTAAAAAAATAATAAAGTTGTGTCCATTTGAGTGGTGAAAAAGATGTAATGAATGGCCCCTTTATAAGAATATAAAGTATTTTAAAAGATAGTGTTTTGTTGATTACTGTACTTTCTTGTAATGGTTTTTCCATTTGCACTTGTTCTTCTTTTGTCTAACCCAACCCCATGAGAGAGAAAGAGGTTTGTTTTCTTTTTTTTTTTTTTTTTTTTTTCTTTTGTGAATTCCCAATACTATAACACACCAAGCTGTAGAATCTTCCTAAATATACTAAAATAAGAAGGCATGCTTGTAGACAAGTCTAATTTTTGTAATTTAATATTGTAATCTGGCTCTTATCAGAGTGGTATTTGAGTCATCTATTATAATAAGTGAATAAAAAAAATACTTTCTTGTGGATATAGAAAGGCTTACCTTCCTCAACCTGATTGCTCCTTTCATATCTTCTCACACAAGGTCCAATTGGCTGCAAATAAAATAATATTATTCCAGAAGCCACCTTACACAAATTTCTTCCTTTAAAATTGACTTCTTGAACTCCAATCTTCCCCTGTTCTTTCTTCCTCCAAACATTCTACCATCACAATTATTATATTTCCCACAATGTACACTTTCTTTGCCTGATGTAAGCAAAAACCTGTTCAGAAAAGGATTATCCATAAACAGATTGAATTTTAGTGTATTTATGTTCAACATGGATATGTTACACATGCATAGAACCATAGCATAACCATGTAAACCAACCCTATCTGAATTTATTTATGCATACATGAACATTGCAGAACATAGACATAATCTGCATGGTCCAAGTTTTTAAGAAACTTGCTTGATGGTGGTGGGGACACTTCAAGCTTTTTCAATCCTATAAATGTAAAACCACTCTATCAACAATATCCCCAAGTTCCACTTGAAGAATCCCTATTTTTCCCTCCAACAACCTGCCTGCAAGTTTTGAAAAAACATTGGCCATGCAGCCTGGTGAAATTGCAAGTCTCCATTATCTTCTTTCATCTAACTCATCTTTATATTCTTCTCAATTTAACATATCCCATGACAGCACAAACATGATCCATCTTAATCAGTTTTCTAATCCATTATCAAAATTTCAATATCCTTCTCAACTGCAAGATATGAATCCACCATCATTAAGCAGTAACTCAACTTCTGATGAAGCAGATGACCAACAACTAAGCCTCATCAATGAGAGGAAACAGAGGAGGATGATATCTAATAGAGAGTCTGCACGTCGATCGCGAATGCGAAAGCAGAAACATTTGGATGAGCTGTGGTCTCAAGTCCTTTGGCTCAGGAATGAAAACCACCAACTAATAGACAAGTTGAACCAAGTCTCCGAGTGTCACGATCGGGCTCTACAGGAGAATGCTCAGCTTAAGGAGGAAGCATCTGAACTTCGTCAAATGCTTACAGACTTCCAACTCCATAATCCTTACCTACCTTGAAGACATCTCCTCCAAGTGGTTCCCCTGCACAAAAGCTGTCTGAAGCATGAGTCTTGGATCCACTTTGTATGAGTTTTCAATCTTGCAAGGCTGAGCTAGAGGCAAAGTTTTTGAGTTTTTCTTTGCCAATAATGGTCCTTTTCTTTAATCTTTATGTAAATGCCACAAAATCTTTACCTACCTCTGAAGTTGTACGAAACTTTAGAAAAAATAAAAGGTATTTATTTAGCCTTCCCTCTGAATTCCTTCATCTGTGATCATAAAAGCTCTCTCAAAACAATCTTTGGACTTTCATTTTAACCATAGGTCAATTAAGATGCATATTTATTCTTATTTCTTTCGCCATCTCCTTGAGCACAGTTAGGACTTGGGGAGTTGGTTCAACAATTATCTCTTAAAATTCAATAGAGGATTCCATTCCTCAATTGGTTGACTCCAGATGAGATTATCAATTGCAGTATAGAAATTATCACCTTAACAGGATATAACAAAATACACATACAAGCCATGAAGTTGAGAATAGCTGAGGAAAAAAGATACCTCAGTGGAAAACGTCCATGAGTGGCATTGGTGGCCGATAGTGGGAAATGCATTGAAATAACTAATAAGGGGAGGGGTGAATTCTGGTTCATGAAACAAAAATTAGCATGAAAAGGGGAACATTTTGAAAATAAATCAAAAATACTTTTCACGGATTATGAGACTTGGCATGGGCCCAAATAGAATTGAAATTAGTTCAATGAAGTAATCTAGCTTGTATATCATTTTACTGTTCAGTTTACAGAAGCCTTAATTTTATTTATTATTATTATTATTATATTGGATAAGAGATTTGCAGAAGTCTTTATGTTTACTTTATCATTTTGTTGTTCTTTGGTATAACTTTTAATATATCTTGTGGTGATTCCCATCAGTTGCCCAATCGAATTAGTCTGTGTACTCTGATATGATTTTTCACTAGAAAGGATGTTTGATCAATCAAAGGCATTACGGCCAATAATTAATCTCAACAAGAACAATAATGCTGAACAAAACTCTGAGGAACGAAACCATGAATTGTTCCATTTTGGACTTGTTTCACTTTTTCCACCTTCCATTGAAGTATATAATAATAGCATATCATGGTTAAATGAAACCTATTAATGTGGCATCAACATGGTATACAGCCATGTGTTCATAACAATATGAAGAAGTAACAAAAGAACAGGACACATCAAATTGAGTCATTATATCTAATAGATTCATGACACAAGGATATGGAGAATATCTGGTAGATGCAATCAAACCCAAAAGGTTAGTGGTATTTGGTAGTTTAAAACTGCACACAATGACCTTAGTTGAACAGTGAGTTCTAAATTTAAGACTGCACATAGCTTTACACTCATCATTTAGGCTCCCTCTCTTTGATTCAATAAGCCAAATAAATGGTCTTCCATTTCAACCATGCAAATTATATTCTTAGAACGGAATGCAAAAATTGATAAATAGATGACAGTAATAAAAGTACTACTAGTGTTGGGACAACAATCCTCCATATATCTCTACAATTATATCATATTGTCCACTTTGGGCATAAGCCCTTGTGGTTTGTTTTTAGTTTCATCCAAAAGGCACCATACTACTTGTTAGAGGTCAAACCAATTGGGCTTGAGCCCACTAGAGGAGTGCCCAAGTCTAAGAGACCTTAGGAGTTCGCATGTTATCAAAAGAGAAAGGCCAAACCTCGATTGCTAGAATAGTCGAACTGAGCCCTCCCCCTTTTCATGAAAGAGGTAATGGGCGAGTCAAGCTGACTACCACCGTGCATTGCCATCTCAACATTTCCCCCATGCTGACGTTGCCAGCGGTCTGCAAGTGGGTATGAGTAAGGCGATGGGTCTTGTAAATAAGCCAGCGATATCACCTCAAAAGGTATGCAATACTGAGTGTTAGCCGTACTGAACATTTCATTTGCTAAATTGAGCATCTGAGTAAGTGTTGCTCGGCACCACACCGGTTCGAGTTCTTTTGCAGGTCAACTCATCTACACGACTGACTGCCCTAAGTGACTTGTCGAGAATCGTGCATCAACACCATTTGAGATAGTTGTCCTCACTTATATACTCATGATTTTCTCTTTATCTAGCAAATGTGGAACTTTGTATTTCCAATAATTAGTTCAATGTACACCCTCATTGGCTGATTTGCATGTGATGGTTTATCTCAAATTCTGTTGAAGGAAGAGACTGTCTGAAAATGTGCAGAAAAGTTCACACATAACCTGTGTGTCTCATCTCATCCATTTCCCTTGGACGAATATTCAGGAAGAATGCCTCTCCGATTAAGCTATAAGTCATAATTTCCCTCTTCAATATGCAAAGCACATATAGCAGCCACACTGACACAAAAACCTACAGTTGTATCATTTTACTTTCTTTGCCTCTATGGATTGACCATTCACCATTATGAAAACTGTTTCTTGCCAGGCCAATCGACGTCCAGACTTGAAAAGAATATCTTCCCTCCTCTTCCTACTGAAAGGATAAGATAAATCCTCTCTCTTCCATTACTCAACTACATGATATCCAGATTGAATCTTCTTAAAATGCTGTCAGTTACAAACTAACAGTGATTCCCCATGGTGAATCACCCGCTGAATTCTAAGAAAGAGATCCAATGACTGTTTTGTTGTCAGCAGTCTACTAATGACGCCCCTGGTACTCAACTATAAATTTTTTGGTTATCAACAGATCATTTATAGAACAAGGGTAGCTTTAGCTTCATCTCTTCCATGTCATTTCTTCCTGTACATCATACATTCCTCTGACATGGAAACTTATAAAAGCTTTATATTATTGGAGTTCTATGTTATGACAGCAGCTTTCCTATTTGCTAGAGCCCCTCCATTAGCATTGTGCTTCAAACAACTGTAGTCTCAAGTCATCAACTGCAATTTTCCCAGCCATGCTAAAATAGTAAAATATATTGAGGCAGGCTTGAGATCACTGAAGTCTTTGTGTTGGAAGGAACAGAGTCCGTACATCCTTAATTTCAGAATTGGAAAACATTCATGTAATTCCAAAATAATTCCCTGTTTCCTTTAAGATGTAAAATGAACCACCCAGATCCTTTGGTTCTTCCATCTAGGAACCAAAAATTTGACCACATTTAATTTGATTATTCACAAGCTAACTGGTGTTTAGATTGATTTAGAATTACATAATAAGTGAGTGGCAAAGAAAAGATAACAAGAAGCTAAAGAGTGACAATAGATGATCTACATGTCTATTGATAAATGTCAAAATGTACATGTTTTTACCATCTATTTTACTATTTTTCTTTAGCAAAAGAGCAACTTCGTATGATTTTTTTACTTTAATATGGCCTAAAATGAGGAAAATGAGTAAACACATGTTATTAACAGCTTTAAGTTAGTTTAGGTTGTTTTGAACCAATTTCATTCATTTTTACCATTGTTTTTATCAATTTTGCAGGTAAAGTCACTAATGTTGCCGCATCGACCATTCGATCCGCCCACATCGTGCCCTAGATTGAGTCAAATAGCACACCAGTCGTTCAAATTTGCTGATTTTGCAATCTTCAGTCGTTTTGTAACTTCAAAATCACCTGGGTCGTTCAAGGCATAGAATTTGGCCCTTCTCCAACCTCCTTGGCCTATATAATGAAAAGGAACCTCAAGAATCAACCATCTCTATTGCTTGGAAGAAAACCCAAAAAATACATCCAGAAACTCTTCAAAAACGAAAATTCTTATGAAAAAAAGTAGTCTTTAAGTCACCCGTACCCATGAGAACGTGTGTAGAGTGAGAATTCACCCTTGAAAGAGGATGAATTCGTCCTAAAAAGTCCTTTAGAGTGAGGTTTTGACTCAAGAAAGTTTTTGTACTGTTTTCTAGCTTTCTTTTACTCATTATTTATTGTTTTTACATTGACGTATCTTTTAGCATTAGAATTTAACACTTGAAACCCATGGCTTTTGAATTTCGTTTTCATCTACTCCTAAGCTAATTTTCTAAGGGATTTAGTCATGTGGATAACCTTCGATAATATAGCTTCAGCGAATGCAACCGCATCACATCACATCTACCTTTCTATTTCCTTTGTTGATTGAATGTTATCTTGCTAAGTTAAACCAGTCACTTAAGTTAGCATATTAGCAGTCTTAATACTGTGAATGTTAAGGATATAAGCAGATTTCAAAAAAGAATATGGGGCTAATAGTCTAGACAAATGTTGTCATGTAACCTTCGACACCATAGGACTTAGAGATAACTTGAATTAACCTAAAATTCAGTTAACTATATAAATATAAGTTTAGTTGCTTAGGCTCCTAAAAGAACTTAAAAAAACTTATAAAACAAGACTGAATAGAACTAATTCTCTGTTCATAGTTGGTCGATGTTGACTTGAGGATCCCACATGGAGAGACTTCACAATATCTATAAGATACTTGGTTACTTCTCTCATAGCCAATAAGTTTTGAGATGGAACCCCATGTTTATCTAATACTTCTTCTAAGTACCTCAATATCCTTGAATATTCTCTCATTTCTAAAACTATATATAAAGGAAGCCATTGGGGAAAAGAAAATTCGACCACTATTAAGAAAAAGAAGATTAAAGTGATGAGCCAAACTGCACCAAACATTTCAAGAAACCCAATCCAAATTTTAATAGTAAAGTGACACCATCACAACTCATTGTTCAAGTATTGCATAATTCATTTGACTTTGAGGCCCAAAACTATACACGATGATTTTGGACAAAATAAATTGAACTTTGACTTCATGGGCCCAATCTAAGGTAGCAACCTATTTAATCGATAGCTTGTCCACTACCATATTGGTAAGTAGTTCATTTAGTTCTATCTAATTTCATAGTAATGGCATGAATTTACTTGTTTCAACAGGTATTATTATTTGATTGCAGAGAAAACGGAAGAACAAAATCGAATATACGAACATTTTTGGAGTTCCATTTGAAGCTCTAAACCAATAAGATTCCTCAAGTAACTAGAATTTTGGAAACGAACTCACAGGAAAAACAGAACGATGCCATTTTGAGTTAACATACTCGTTTTCCCTCCAGTTTCTCAGCAAACAAACAGAGAAGCTCATTGAAGTGAAAAATGACAAACGATGCAACATATTGAGAGTCATCAAAACAACCATTAAGGGGGGAAATGAAGAAGAGAGGAACAAGAATGTCAAACCTGGAAATGGGTTAAAAAGCGAGATGCAGTAGATTGTGCAATTCGAAAAATAAGTTTAAAAGTTAAAATTTAGGCCTTATAATTTGATAAAACTTCATAAATTAGTTCTATAGTTTGTTAAAAATTTTATAAATAGTCTCTTAAAGGCTCTATCAAACTATATAAACTAAATTCTGATATTATAAATTATATTGACTAAATTTTAATTTTCTTCAAACCAAATTTACAATATAACCTCAAAAAATATAACTTCTTTGAAAAGACCTTTTTGAGAAAAAAACTTAGGACCACTTGTTTCCTATCAATGTAATTAAAGACATTAAGAAGTTTAAAAAAAATACTCATAAACTCTTAAAAGGAGTTTAAAAGTATCTTTACTATTAATTTTGGATGGAATTCATTAGTGTTTTATTTCAAAAATACCCTTGAACTTTTAAAAGTATAAAAAAATAGGGGAGTTTTTAAAAATAGAAAAGTGAGGAAAACTATTTACACAAAATAGCAAAATTTTTAGATAGTTGTGATAGACGCTGATAGAAGTCTATCAGAGTCTATCAGTGATAGAAATGATAGAAGTCTATCACTGATAGATGCTGATAGAAGTCTATCAATGTCTATCAGTGTTTTTTTTTGCTATTTTCTGTAAATAGTTTGACATTTTTTCTATCTATGAAAATTTCCCTAAAAAATACTCTTAAACTAAAAAAAAAAGTTCAAAAGTACCCTTACGGCTAAGATCCATGGGTGCTTCCATTATTATTTTTCTTCTTGTTATAGTCTATGTACCTTAATAAGTGGTTAACTTTATTTATTTATGATTTTTTTAGAAAAACAAATGTCAAACAATTAAAGAAGTAGGAGGGTATTAAATAAGAGATGAGAGAAAAAAGGGATTATAGAGAAGTAAGATGGTATTAATTCTTTATATTCATATATTAAGTATTTTTTAACTTTTTTAAAAGTTTAAGAGTATCTTGAAACTTTTGAAAGTTCAAGGGTATTTTTTACCCAAAACAATAACTATTTTCATATCTAAAACTAATGATAAGATTTTTTTTTTTTTTTTAACTTTGTTTGAAAGTTTAAGCCTATATTTAAAACTTTTAAAAGTTCGAGAGTATTTTTAGCGCAAGTACAAAGTTTAAGGGCATTTTGTATAATTTAGTTAAAACTAAAATGTGTGGGACTCACTCCATTATTATTAGTTGTAAGTACGAGATGCAACAAAATGTGTTGTAAGTATATCTTAATATATCAATAGTATATCATAAGGTTGTTCAAAAAATTCAATGACCTGAAAAGTAAAATCAATTCATGGTTTGAGTTGGGTTATCAACTTATTTGGGTTGTGTTAGGTTCAAATAAATAAAACTTTTATGTGTAGAATTGGTTCATAGATTCACCTAAAATAAATTAAACTAACTTGAACTAACCTGGATTTATTATTACTTGAAAAAGAATGTTCTTTTAACTTATGATATAATTATATATACATATATTTATTTTTATTTTATTTTATTTAATGATTTTTTGGAATCATTTATTCTCCAACAACTCTTAAAAATAACTTTTCTGCACTATGAAAAGAAATTTTTCATAATATAAATTGAAATTGAGTTGTTGATCATAATTCAATATATGAAAATAATTAAATAACATGAATACATATTAAAATTTTACTTATTTTTAGTACAAAAATTTAAATAAATAACCAAACTAACCCAACCCAAATGTTTCATGGTTGAGTTGGTTGGGTTTATTATTTAATAAGAGTTATTTTGGATAGAAGAAACTTACAACTCGACCAATGGAGTTGCGTTTAAAAAGTGTTTCAACCCAACCCAAGAACACCCTTGGTCTATATCATGATTTGTACAAAATGCAATAGTAAGTATTATATTAGAGTATCACTAGTTTATCAAACACTCGTTCAAAATTCATTTAAAATATAATATTCATGTGTCAATAGTATATCATTTAGTCATTAAAAATTCATTTCAAGTATATCAATAAAGTATCAATAGTATATCAGTAATTATTCAAAATGCAAAGTCAAGTATATAATTAGTATATTCGCAGTTTATTAGCACTCACTCAAAATTCATTTAAATTATAACATTGGTGTATTGATAGAGTATCAATATTTATTGCATTCTAGTTTCAAGTATGTCGTTAGTGTATCAATAATCCATTTTAAATGAAATTTCAAGTATAAGATTAGTGTATTAGTAGTATATCACATGAATTATTCCAAAATCATTTGTTTAAGTATATTAGTCGTATATCAACAGTCATTCAACTTCAAGTGTAACATTTACTGTATTAACAATTTATCAACATTCATTCACAATGGTCACCAACAAGATAAATTGAGCAATTATAAGTTGATAACGCAGTAGAAAAACAATGCTCTAAAACAAATGGATAAGAATTCAAATTAAGTCCACAAATAAAAATAAATGCACGAGCACCTATTGATGAACAACTGATTATCTACTACTAATATAGAAGAACAAATGTTATTTTAAGGAGTATTGATATATTACTACATCAATATTATACTTGAAATGAATTTTGAATTGACATTGATATACTACTAATATATCAATGTTATACTTTAAATTTAATTAGAATGAACGTAATTGATATATTATTGATACAGTTGGACCGGTATGGCAACCTTAGAGGGGGTGAATAGGGTTTTATTAAACTAATTACAACTTTTTACTAATGTGGGCCCAATGAAACAAATTAATACATTTTATACTAACAAGTAATTTAAACAAGAATTTCATGCAAATAAATTCAACCCAAAGTAATCAAGAAATTAAAAGTAACACTTTATAACATCCTATTTAATTTCAACAAGAAGATTGGTATATGATATGAAATTTTAAGAACTACCAATCTCAATAAATAATTATGAGCAGTTGATTTCAAGAATTAAAAAGTGCAATTAATTTCATGCAATGAAATATAATAACAAAAATTAATTGCAAATATAAATAGGAGAGAGATAGAGAAAATAACACCGAAAATTTATAGTGGTTCGGCACAACCGGCCTACATCCACTTCCCAAGCTCCTCTTGGGTACTTCACTAGAAGTCTTGACTCTTTCCACGGCTTAGAGTCGAACCGCTACAATATTCCTTTTCTGGGCACAAGAACAAACCCGATCCTTTCCACGGTTGAGGATCAAACCGTTACAACCACTCTTTTTAGGGATCAAGAGCAACTCTTACAAAAGTTTGGAAATGAAGAACAAGATGAGGAAAACTCTCTCAAAGAGTAGATTTACAAATTTGTAGCACACAACAAATCAATCCTCACAATACAATAAATCTCTCTCAAGAATTAGATGAAAAGAATAAAATTGAAGCTTTGAGAGAATAACAATGATGGCTTTAAGGATTGTAAAAATATGTAAAATTGTTGTTTTTAAATTTGGAGAAGATGAAGTGTTTAAAAAGAGATGGGGTAGGTAAAACAAATTCATTTTGAGTCATTAGATGTTGGTAAAAGAAAATTAGATGGTGGAGATTTAAACTTAACTAGCCGTTAGACACACACATAATATAATATAAAATTCATTTTCTTTTAAAGGTAACTAGCCGTTAGACACAAACATATATAATAATATTAAATTCATTTTCTTTTTAAATTCATTTTGTTTTTTAAAATCATTCTTTTTTTAAAACCAACAAAAATCAAAAGTCCCATGTATCACTTATCTATTGCTCCACTTGTCATCCTCTAGTAGGTCCACTTTGATGATTTGGCCGCCACGTCATCGACATCGGATATTTTTTTCGTTAAACTTGTTTCGGCCATATCTTCTTCGTTTGAACTCCGATTTGAGTGATTCAAATTATGTTGGAACCGTTGTTCCAAGCTCTACACAATGGACACTTCAAAAAACTCAAATTATTAATAAATAAAAGTAGGTTTGTTATCATCAAAATATTAATTAATTAATTAATTTGAGATTAAGGGCCAAAAAGCCAACAGATACTACAATGTTATACTTGAAATATATATAGAATGAATGTTGATATACATATATTGCTCTACACCAATGAAATACTTAAAATTAAATTATAATGATTGCTAATATACTATATTGATACACCACGGTTAAAATTTAAATGAATTTTGAATGAGTGCCGGTAAATAACTAATACATCAATGTAATACTTACTATTACATTTTGAATGAATGGTGATATAGTATTGATACACTAATGATATATTTGAAATGTATTTTGAATTGTTGCTGATATAAAATTGAAATATTTATGTTATACATTAAGTATATCATTTTGAATAATATATTAAGTATATCATTTTGAATAATATACTTCATATTTAGTATATCAATGAATATCGTTGAAGTTCTTTTCTTTTCCTCTAAATTTGAACTGATATATGAAATATAAAGTGTATACATTATACAATTGATATATGTACCGAATTAAATGTAACTTACATGCTATTAAAATCATAGCAAAATTTTGAAAATTGAACAAAATTAACTTATATACTTTATATTTGGTATATTAGTTGGTACAATTAATGCAATTAAGATATACCATCAAAATCAAATTTTTAAATATATATATATATATATATATATATATATATATATAAGAAAACTAATGTCAAAACCTAAATTAGTCCATTAAAATCAAATTAATTGAATTAAAAAAACTCCATATCAAAAACAAAACAAAAATAACAAAAATAACTTCCACCATAGGAGACAATTAAAATCATGGTATATCAGTTGCATTAGTGATATACTTCATATATAGTATATCAATTTACTAATATACCAAAAATAAAATATATTAGTTGATTAATATACCAAACATAAAGTTTATTGTGTTAGATATTCATAGTGAAAGAAAGTGAGATTTTGGTGAATATTTGAAACATAAAAATTAGATTTAATTGTGTATATTAAATTCATTGGTTAGAAACTTTCAAATTGGATTGAAACATCAAATTAAAATGATGTTTCATGTGAAAATGTTAACATGTATGAAAGCTAAATTTGTAGTTTCTTCAATTTGAATGAGTTATGAGTGATTTTTGTCAAGTAACAACTGAATTGAGTTAAATTTGACAAATGTTTCAATTTTTGTATTTATTTGATTTTATTTTGTAATTTGGTCTTTAGTTATTATCATACCTAAGTCTTATTACACCATCTTACTAGTTGAATATTATACATTGAATGTACGGTTTCTAGTTGAGTTGTAATCAGTTTGCTAGTGTACTCAGTTCATATATACCATTTCCCCCAACATATTAGATATACCCATCGTTACACAAATTAAACCCCAAGAGATTTCGAGGTTACTAATCTAATTTCTAAGTTTAATAAATTATTTTGCCATATTAAAAATATAATATATTTATCTAGAATTTCTTAATTAGAAAAAAAGTAGTAGTAAAACCTATTTAAATGGCCTCTACAAGAACTCCTCATTCAAATACAGAATTTTACTAGTAGTTATGCATTCTAGTTTAGGACGTTCAAGCTCAGCCAAAACTAAAATCATACAAGACATTCTATGACCAGAAGTATAGAAATGAAGCTCGGGACATATAAAATGTAATGCCTCGAGTCTAGGAATTAGACCAGGATTTAAAATCCAGATTCAGCACCTAATGGCTCTGACAACGTCATCTTTAGTTATCTTAAAGAGCTTCTAAGAGTGAAGATATCTCCACAAACCACCACCACCGGTCATTTTCTACATGCTTTGTTCTCACTCACATACTTCCTATGGAAATTTTCAAGAAGTCACCCAATATGGAATTGCTCTAAGCTAAGTGTTACGACCCCAAGTCTCGAGGTGCATGGTTGGGCGAACAGCCAAGGCGAGCAGGTGCTGGGAAGGCCCTAGCGCGCACGCCAAGCACACGGGTGCTGGGCGACATGCGCGCCAGGCAGCACTGGCATAGGCGTGGGCGCACGCGTCGGTGAGTGGCCAGGTGGCACTGACACGGGCGCAGGCGCATGCCCAGACTTGCACGTGCGCACGCGCGCGAGGCAGCACACGGCGATGTGCATGCGCGCAAACTAGAGCGCATCGACGGGCATGCGCGCACAACAGCGAAGCGCACAAGGCGGCGTGCAGGGGCACGCAGGCGCGCGCCTTGACGGATGTCACGCGCACGCGAGCAGCAAATGGATGCGCCAGACAGTGTGCTTGCGTAGGGCGCTAGGCAGCGCGCGCGCTAGATGTCACGGTCATGCTTGTCCAGGGCGTGTTGCCTATGGCCGCATTACCGTTCCGAGCCCTATGTCATTTCATATTATGTATTTCATTATGTTTGTTTACCGCTTTCCTTTATCGCTTTCCTTTACTTTTCATTTCTCGCGACGGCGTAGCACTTTGTACGTGCAACCGTGCCACTCTTGTAAAAGCTTATAATGTACTATATGCGAGTGAGACTAATCATCATACTTGCATACCCGAGAGTTGTAAGCTATAAAGCCGTTGTTGTCCCTTATTTGCTTTCTAGCCTTACGACACATTCTTTTTCTCAAACATTCTTCTAAATCGTTTGCGAAAACCTTTTTCTCTAAACCCGTTTCCCTCTAGAAACGGGGATAGTCGTTGCGAGAGGCACTCGGTGTGCCGAAGGTGATTCGAATCTAAATTGGCTTACTTGTTCCTGAGCGAGGACAAGTGTCGCACAATCGTTTAGCGAAGTACGATTGTGACAGTTGGTATCAGAGCCCAGTTGGCTCCTTGAGTGAGAAATCAGCAATCATGTCGGCACCTAAACAACTTAACAAGTCCTAAACGGACAGGTTGGTAGAAATGGAGGAGCAGATGCTCTATTTACAAGATATGCCTGATAGCCTTCGTTTCCTGGAGATGCGGGTACAGGAAATCGCAGAGAAAGCTGACATAATCGATGCGGTAGCTGGCCGCCTGGACGGAATGCCCGTCCAAGAACTGTTGCAAAGGGTCGAGACCCTGGAGGAAAAAGCTACCAGATCTAGTAGCTTTGAGGGAGGAGAAAGCTCGTCGGGCTCAATGGCCCGTGTGGAGGAGCGAGTCGAAGAATTAGACAACTCCCAGAAGGCGATAATTCAGATGATGACTGACTTATCGGAAGATTTCAGAACCACCCTTGACGCTGTCAGGACGGAGGTCGCAAATGTGAATGCGAGAGTAAACCTCGCCATGCAAGCGGTAGGAAACCAAACACCAACTGGAGGTGTGAGACCGTTCAACAGAGTGAAGGTACCTGAACCGAAGCCCTTCAGTGGGGCTCGGGAAGCAAAGGCTTTGGAGAATTTCCTATTTGACATGGAACAATACTTCAAAGCTACAAACACGACGACAGAAGAGTCGAAGATTACGCTGGCGACAATGCACCTTGCAGACGACACCAAGTTGTGGTGGAGGTCCCGTTAGATGGACATCCAAGAGGGTCGATGTACGATCGACACCTGGAAAAAACTGAAGCAAGATTTACATTCTCAGTTCTTCCCCGAGAACGTGGAAATAATAGCAACGCGAAAGTTACGTGAGTTAAAACACACTAGGACCGTCAGAGATTATGTGAAGCAATTTGTCGGATTAATGTTAGATATCCGGGATATGTCAGACAAAGACAAAGTCTTCTGCTTTGTCGAAGGGTTAAAGACGTGGGCCAAGACGAAGTTGTATGAACAAAGGGTCCAAACTCTTTTAGAAGCCTACGCTGCTGCAGAACGGTTATTTGACCTTAACAATGATGCGCCCAAGAGCAAAAACGAAATCAACCCTCCTCTAGTGGAGGTAATCAATCAAATAGATCTGGTTCCCCTAAAAGTGGGGGAGGAGATAGGACTGGAGGGGCGGATCGTAAACCCTACTATCAAAGAAGTGGATATTTTGGGAATGCACAGGGTCAGCCCCAAAACAATTATAGAAGAGGTCCCCCTACCTGCTTCTTGTGTAAAGGGCCTCATACCCTGGTCGAGTGCCCGAACAAAGCGGCCCTCAAGGCCCTCCAAGCTTCATTGGCAGAGGATTCGGCCCGTGAAAGAGAGACTGTGGAGCCAGGTGTAGCAGCCGTAGAAGAGGAGGAGAACCCTCGCATGGGGGCCCTCAAGTTCTTATCTGCCCTTCAAAAGAAGGCAAACGGGAGTAAAGACTCTGTGGAGAAGGGGCTCATGTCTGTAGAAGCGTGGGTGAACCAGAAGTTGGCCAAGAACACGTTGGTTGATTCCGGTGCTACCCATAACTTCATGACGAAAACGGAGGCCCAACGACTCAACCTACGCTGGGACAAAGACACAGGAAAAATGAAGGCCATTAATTCTGCAGCCCTACCTATAATGGGAATCGCGAGACGAACGAACATAAAGTTGGGGTCGTGGAGTGGCCAGACCGATTTTGTGATCGTGAAGATGGACGATTTTGACGTTGTGTTGGGGATGGAGTTCCTCCTTGAACACAAGATGATCCCCATGCCCCTGGCGAAGTGTCTGGCGATCACGGGGTCTAACCCCACTGTTGTCTCTGCTAGTATCAAACAACCGAATGGGTTGAAGATGATATCAGCCCTCCAGCTGAAGAGGGGACTAGTCCCTGATGAACCCACGTTCATGGCCATCCCTGTGATTGAAGACAAAAGTCTAGAAGAGACGATACCATATGAGATCCAAGGTGTGTTAAGAGAATATGGTGATGTTATGCCTGACAGCTTGCTGAAGTCTCTACCTCCGCGAAGGGAGATAGACCACGACATTGAGTTGTTGCCTGGGGCAAAACCCCCCGCAAAGAACGCCTATTGCATGGCCCCGCCAGAGTTGGCGGAGCTGCAAAAACAGTTAGACGAGTTGTTGAGTGTAGAGTTTATCAGACCTGTCAAAGCTCCTTAGGAGCCCCTGTGCTGTTCCAGAAGAAGAAGGATGGATGCCTCCGTATGTGTATCGATTACCGGGCCTTGAATAAACTCACAGTTCGGAACAAATACCCACTACCCATAATCACCGACTTGTTCGACCGCCTCCATCGGGTCAAGTACTTTTCAAAACTTGATCTCCGGTCAGGATACTATCAAGTTCGTATTGCAGAGGGAGATGAGTCGAAAACCACATGTGTCACAAGATATGGGGCTTTTGAGTTCCTGGTCATGCCTTTCGGTCTCACCAATGCCCCTGCCACTTTCTGTACTTTGATGAACCAGGTGTTCCACGAATATCTAGACAAATTTGTGGTGGTTTACTTGGACAACGTCGTGGTCTATAGCCAGACCATGGAAGAACACCAAGTACATCTGCAGTCGGTCTTCGAAAAGTTGAGGCAGAGTCAACTGTATGTGAAGAGGGAGAAATGCTCCTTCGCCCAACAACGCATCAATTTTCTCGGACATATGATCGAATGCGGTCGAATTGGTATGGAAGAAGGTAAGATCTCGGCCATCTGAGATTGGAAGGTCCCAACTTCTGTGACCGAATTACGGTCCTTCCTCGGGTTAGCAAATTACTGCAGTCGATTCGTCGAAGGATTCTCAAGACGGGCAGAACCTTTGACGGAACTGTTGAAGAAGGATGTGAAATGGAGTTGGACTCCAAGGTGCGAAGAAGCTTTCAATGAATTAAAGAAAGCTATGATAAAAAGCCCGGTCCTCGGGATAGCGGATGTGACAAAACCTTTTGAAGTGGAAACAGATGCATCAGATTTTGCTTTAGGGGGCGTCCTCCTCCAAGACGGCCACCCTATCGCATACGAAAGCCGCAAGCTGAATGCGATCGAAAGGAGGTATGCTGCCTCCGAGAAGGAGATGTTGGTCGTGGTCCATTGTCTAAGGGCCTGGAGACAGTACTGTTGAGTGCAACATTTTTCGTCAAGACCGACAACAGCTCGATCTGCCACTTCTTCACCCAACCTAAGTTGTCATCGAAACAAGCTCGTTGGCAAGAGTGCCTTGCCGAATTTGACTTCTAGTTCGAGCATAAACCAGGGCGAACCAATCAAGCCGCCGATGCCCTTAGCCGAAAGAGTGAACATGCGGCCCTGTGCATGTTAGCACACTTGAAAGCTAGTAGACTAAAAGGCTCAATTCGTGAGTCCATCAGGGACCATTTGCAGAATGATCCGGTTGCCCAAGCCATAATCTAGCTAGCCAAATAGGGGAAGACAAGATAGTTCTGGGTAGAGGAAGGCCTCCTGTTCACCAGGGGTAACCGCCTGTATGTACCCCGAGCGGGGAGTTTGAGGAAGCTGTTGTTAGAAGAGTGCCACAACACATGGTGGGCAGGTCATGCGAGTTGGCAGAGAACCTATGCACTGTTGAAGCAAGGTTACTACTGGGCGAACCTCTGCGACGATGTTATGCAGTTTACCAAGACCTGCCTTATTTGTCAACAAGACAAGGTCGAGCGAGCGAAGATAACAGGGCTGTTAGAACCCCTGCCAATCCCAATACGACCGTGGGAGAGCGTCTTCCTCGATTTCATTACCCACTTGCCCAAAGTCGGGGAATTTGAAGCACTTCTCGTAGTGGTGGACAGATTCTCGAAATACGCCACATTTATCCCAACAATAAAGATGTGCTCAGCCGAAATGACGGCACAACTATTCTTTAAGAATATTGTCAAGTTCTGGGGTGTCCCAGCGAGTATTGTGAGTGACAGAGATGGCAGATTCACAGGAACCTTCTGGACGGAGTTATTCCAAATGCTTGACTCGAATTTAAATATCTCATCGAGCTATCACCCTCAAACTGATGGGCAGACAGAACGGTTCAATAGCATGCTCGAGGAATACTTGCGTCATTTTATAGATGTCAGGCAGAAGAATTGGGTCGAGATGCTTGATGTGGCACAATTCAGTTTTAACTGTCAGAAGAGCTCGTCTACCGAAAAGACTCCTTTTGAGATAGTGAGCGGGAGACAATCACTCATGCCTCACATTGTGGACCATCCATATGTAGGGAAGAGCCCTCAAGCGTTCAACTTCACGAAGGAGTGGAACCAAACTGCTGAGATGGCTCGAGCCTATTTGGAGAAGGCGTCTAAACGAATGAAGAAGTGGGCGGACCAGAAACGTCGACCCCTGGAGTTCCAAGCCGGGGATAAGGTGTTGATCAAACTGAGACCAGAACATCTCCGATTTCGGAGTAAAAGAGATCAGCGTCTTGTGCAAAAAGTGAAGGGCCTGTTGAAGTAATCAAGAAGGTCGGGAAGGTATCATATAGGGTTCAACTGCCGCCGTGGATGAAGATTTACCCCGTCATCCACGTAAGCAACTTGAAACCCCATTATCCCGATCCAGATGATGACACTCGTAATCAGTCGGTCAGACCTCCAGTTACAATGTCCAACCCTGAAGACAGATAAATAGAAAAAGTTTTGGCGGAACGTATCTGTCGAGTGGGTAGACCGAGAAGAGACGTTCAGGAGTTTCTCATCAAGTGGAAGGGACTGCCAGATGCAGAGATCAGTTGGGAACGTGTTGAAGACCTGCAACAAGATGCTGCCAAGGTTGTCGAGTTTGAACAGCGATGGTTGACAGGGACGTCAACCATTTAAGTGGGGGAGGATGTCACGGTCATGCTTGTCCAAGGCGTTTTGCCTATGGCCGCATTACTGTTCCGAACCCTATGTCATTTCATATTATGTATTTCATTATGTTTGTTTACCGCTTTCCTTTATCGCTTTCCTTTACTTTTCATTTCTCGCGACGGCGTAGCATTTTGTACGTGCAACCGTGCCACTTTTGTAAAAGCTTATAATGTACTATATGCGAGTGAGACTAATCATCATACTTGCATACCCGAGAGTTGTAAGCTATAAAGCCGTTGTTGTCCCTTATTTGCTTTCTAGCCTTACGACGCATTCTTTTTCTCAAACATTCTTCTAAATCGTTTGCGAAAATCTTTTTTCTAAACCCGTTTCCCTCTAGAAACGGGGATAGTCGTTGCGAGAGGCACTCAGTGTGCCGAAGGTGATTCGAATCTGAATTGCTGACTTGTTCCTAAGCGAGGACAAGTGCCGCACAATCGTTTAGCGAAGTACGATTGTGACACCAGACACCAAGTTGCGCGGGGCAGCGCAGCGCAGTGAGCAGACATGGCGGGCATGGATGCTTAACGACTCTCCATGGCATTTTGGTGGCAAAATGTCTAAGTGTGCAAAAGGGAGGAATTGGCAACCTTTCAAGCAACATTTATAGTGGAGAGCAACTTGCTCCATAAGTTGAGAATTATGGAGAATCATAATATTCCATAATGTGGGCCTAAAGGAAAGGTGGACTTAGTCTTACTTGTTCCTAAAGTTAAGAAGTGACTAAGTCCAACCTTGTTCCTAAAGAAATGGGAATTAGTTGGCTTGGCTATATTTAGTAAGTTAACTTCCTTAAGTTTCTCAACAAAACCTAAAATTGTGGAAAGAGGTTAGAAGTTGGAGACTATAAAAGGAGGCCTTCAAGATGATGGAAGACATCGAGGGATTTCAATTGGTGAGATCAAAAGAAGAAGATCAAAGTGGTCTTTTCTATTTAGAGGGGATAGAGTCTTCTCTATACCACACTCATCCTAGAAGACATGGAATAGAGGGATTCCATGAGGGGAGAGGGTTCTCCATTAAAAGGACTTAGACTACGGGTTGTGTAGGCCTTTCGAGAGGTTGTCGAGAGTCACATCCAACGAAAGAGTTTAGGGGAGTTGAGGAAAGTGATTCATTCTGCACTAACCATATGAGTGAACCACGTTGCAGGAAGGGAGGCTGGCCAAGAGGTGCCCTACAAACTAGTCATGCAACCCACGCACGTGGGCGAGCGGACTAGAGAACCTCTTGGCGCCGCACAGGCAAAGCGAAAAATTATACCGCAATGTCGCGCCTGTGACACTAGCACGATTAACTTTGGAGTTCCTATGATTGAGCTACGGAAAAAGAAGGTGCACCTTGTTGGTATATAGGTAGTATTATCAATTCTTTTAACTTTTCTTAACCATACCTTGTTGGTATAGGTAGTAGCTATAAATTTTTTCAAGTCTTTCTTAACCATGCTTTTCATATATTTAGAGCTTGAATATCTTCCTTAGCTTCAAAGAATGTCTCCCATAGCCCCTTTCAGCGACCCGCTAAAATTTGGCTGAAAAGAAGAATTTATAGAAAACCCGATCGTAGCTTTGAGATGATATGTCTTAAAACTATGAAAATGCAATCAGTTATACAAGTGTGTTTTTCTCTTCAATTTTCGTCAAAATTCATAAGATTGAAACACCATGGGCAGCGTCTCAAGGTGCCTCTTCTCATTTTGTGGCTTGACTACATGCATCTATGTTGTAGTGTCTTGGTGCTATCCTTCAAGGAGTTCTTATTGCAACACTCGTTAATATGACCCTAATGCTCCAAATTGCTTCTTTTGGCTCCAAATCTTCTTATTTCTCGTCCGAATCAACATTCTGGCCGCTCAATTTTTGTTTAAAAAAAAAAAAAACCACATGAAAGCATCAAAATAAATATCAAAACTAATAATAACTCAAGTATAATTACGACAAATTTTGTGTCCTATTAGTGACAAACAAATTTTAAACTTGCATTTAATAGTGTTAAATAGTGTTATTAGATGAAACTCACTATTATAACGACTTCATTAAATGAGTTCGAGTATTTAACATTTCAAAGAGTTATTAATGTGTCTTCAACTTGTTAAACTAGTTCATACAAATAATAATAATGCATGTAATTTTAAAACAATTAATTATAAATTTGGTCTTATAGTTTGGAGAAAGTTTGAATTTAGTTCTTATGATTTATAATTAAAATTTAATTCCTGTGGTTTGATAACTCCCTTGTAAATAATCACTAGGGTTATCTAATCACAAAGACTATTTAAGAGGTTTTATCATATTCTAAGGACTAAATTCTAATTTTTAAAACTATAAAAATTAAATACTAACGTTCTCCTAATTGTTGGGATTAAGTTTATAATTTAAGCTATTTTAAATTGGTTAAAAATCACTTTTAGTCCTTAAACTTTTATAGAAATAACAATTTAGGATATAAACTTTAGTTTGTAACGATTTAGTACTCATACGTTCAATTTTGTAACAATTTAGTCTCTAAATTTTACTATGTAACAATTTAGTCCTAATACTTTAGAATTTATAACGATTTAGTCTTTATTGTAGAAATTAGTGTAAAAGTGTAATGAAATATTTTGTCTAAATAAACCGATAAACTAATTAGCTAGAGGCTTAATATAAGAGACAGTTGCAAATATAGCAATCAAATTCAAATATTAGCATATATAGCAACATTTTTTAAAATTGCAAATAGAGCAAAATCTATTCATGATAGACTTCTATCGCTGATAGACTTTTATGGTCTAGGTGATCTATCACTGATAGACTTTGCTATATTTATAATTTTTTTAAGATGTTACTATACACTTGGTTATTATCCTTAAAATTGATACGCTTACCATTACCCTTAATATAATATAGATCATATCATAAAATGGGCCCAAATCATCTTAAAATCAAAGCATGATTTTATGTTTTAGAGCATGATAGACCTCGTCCTTCTGTCTACTCGCACTAAGCCAAAAACACGAATATCTTTATTTTGGCTACTTTCATAATCTCAATCTCACCGACGAAAAAAAAAAAAAGGAAAAGAAGGAGAAATCGCCAAAAATAGGATATTTTTTATGAGTGTAAAGACTTTTGGAATTAAATTTTAAAAAAAAAATATTTGAGACAAATTAGATGTGAATTGACCATATTACCCTTAAATGAAAGAAAAAAAAAACTCATTTTATTCCCTTTCTCCCAAATAACATGACTTTAGCCTTCTTCTCCTCACCTTTTCTCTCATTTTTCTTCAACTTCTCTCTAACTACTCTCTAACTCCTCTCCTCTCAAGCTCCCTTGTCATGCCCTAAAATTTGTAGCAACTTTTTCAATATAATTGTAGTAAGTTTTTATGATATTTTTTTATTGCTATAGATTTTTTGGTCATCTACTCTTATTCTTATGTTGATGTTGAGTTAGGTTTTTTTTTTCTCCTCTTGGTGCAATTTTTTTCTTGCAATTTTTTTTTTCAAAGTAGTTGTATTTACAAAATATTACATTCGATAGTTGATAGATATGTGATTTTTTATCTCGCACCCATCTCGCAACTTCCAAACTTGAAATGTCTAACTTCAAATCATTTTTATACTTGTTTTAGATTATTTAGGATGGTTTTAAACATATTTTAGGTAGTCTCTTTGCTACTATTTTTTATCTCGCAACATCTTGCAACAACTTCCAAATTTGAAAGCAGTAGCTAACAAACTACCTAATATATGACCATAGTCACCCTAAATCACCTAAAACATCTATAAAAATGAGTTCCAATTGAGTGTTTCAAGTTTGGAAGTTGTTGCGAGATGTTGCGAGATGTTACGAGATAAAAAGTAATAGCAATAAACTACCTAAAAATTGAAATGTCTAACCACGAATCAATTTTATACTTGTTAGAGGTGATTTAGGGTGGTTTTAAACATGTTTTAGCAAGCTGTTAGTTACAATTTTTTATCTCGCAAACATCTCGCACCTATCTTACAACTTCCAAAATTGAAATGCCTAACCCCAAAACAATTTTATACTTGTTTTAGGTATTTTATAGGTGATTTAGGGTGGTTTTACACGGGTTTTAACAAGTTTTTAGATACTGTTTTTTTATCTCACAAACATCTTGCACTTATCTTGCAACTTCCAAAATTGAAATCCCTAACCCCAAATCAAAATTTTACTTGTTTAAGGTGTTTTAGGGGTGATTTAGAGTAGTTTTACACATTTTCAGTAAGTTTTTAGTTACTGTTAACCATCTCGCAAGATTTTTGAAAGTTTTTGCAAGATAAAAATTCAGTACCTAAAAGTCTAACTAAAACATGTATATATACCAATCCTAAATCATTTGTGCTAAAAAAAAAGCTTGGACAGAGCAATTTAAACACATAAAAAATAATAGCTTTTACAACAGACCAGACTTTACTGTCCCATGGAATTTGAAAATGTCCATATGCACAACGTTCCTCGACTTCATGCCAACAGAAACTACTAATTTAGATGTACTTGCAGGCAACCATATGTTATATTTCTTTCAACCACTGACCATACAATTGTTATCAAGCACAAGGACACACCTATATGGCAAAAATCTCAAACATATTATTGATTACAAGCTTGCTTTTTGCTACATTACTTAGGTAAACTTGGTGAATCAAATTGGCCTAAATAAGAAACAAAATCAATCGGACGGTAGAGTACTCTTCGATGGAGATTTGTTCCATGTCAGAGAAAGAAGATACACACTAAGTGAAGAGAATGTTAAAGAGAAATATAAGTTGTAGTCGCTGTCCAAAGTACCAGTCCCGTCCAAGTCGCCAGCGTCATTCGATGGAAGCACAATGACTTTGCTAGTTTTCAGCTTCTTGCGTTAGAGAAGGACTCTGTGAATCTCCTCCATCTGATTTTAGGGTTTTCTTAATTGAGGGGTAATTTGAACATTTCATTTGTCCATTTGTCGCAAAATTCTTCATTTCGAAAAGGATCTTTTTTTTAAATATTGTAGTTTAAAAAAATATTAAAAAAAATGTAGTCGTTAAATATAGTTGTTTTACATTAATAAAAGAGATGATGTTTTGACCCATCACATCAAACAGCTGGCTACCGATGTCCCGAGTGAGTTGTGCCTAAAAATAGGTCGCAAGTTCAACCTGCAACAAAGTTTATGTTTTGCTTGAGGCTAATTTGGAGGAACGAAATGACCTAAATACCCTTATTTTATTTGTTTGAGTTTTCTTTGTCGTTTGTGATGATTATATTTTAACTTAATTTCAACCATAAAAAACTTTATTTAATTTTTTTGTTCAAACAAAAATATATATATATATATAATCTCTCAACTTTTATATTTATATTAAATAAATATATAAATAGTTTAGTTTATATTTAATAGACTTCTAAATTTTATAAAGTATCTAATAAATTTATAAAACTTTATTTTTGTGTTAATAAGTCTCTTATTTTTATTTTTTTTTCTAAAAAATGTTTAATATATTTTTTTTTACATTTACTAAAAGTCACAAATCTACCATCAAAAATAGAAAATTTGATGTCCATAAAATTAAATTTTATGTCTTATAAATTCGCTAAAAGAATATTAATTGATTTTAGAACAATATAAAATATGCCATAGAATTTTTTTTTTTGACAAAAATTAAAAGTTCAATACATATTTTATCTTTTTAAAGTTGAAGTACCTATTAGAGACCAAACATATGAAAACCAAAGTTTAAAATGTTGATGTCGACGAAAATATTGAGACCTTAATTTTATGGAAATTTCTATGGAAATATCGTGAAGAATTAAAAAATAAATTTAAATTAGTAAATAAACATTTTGTGATTTTTAAAAGTCTATTATTTATATTATGTTTACATTAATGACATTTTGTTGCTTTTTTTTTTTTTATGTTTTGTGGATTTTTCTAATATACAATGGAAATATCGATTCATCCCTTATGTCAATGTCAAACCCATAGAAATATGGAAATATTGATATGTCGATGTCAAACGTATGAAAACATGAATTTTGAGCTATTTTGTTTGTAAAAAAAAAAAAAACAATAATTAAACCCAATAGAATAAGAAACACAAATCATAAAAACATATGAAATCTACCTATGTTAGGCATGGATGATTTTCAAATATAATCCTAATAAATATTCTAAATCAAGTATAACAATTTATAGTTTAATTGAAAAAATCCAATATTTTGCATGAAATTTTTAATTATATAAATCATTTTACTTAATTAAATTAAGTATGTCGTACAATTTGGAGGTGCAATAAGTATATCGTACATGTAAAGATGCAATAAGTATTTTAAACAACCATATTTTCCTAATTATTTTCAAAAACTACCTTTAAAAAAACATCCCTTTGAATCTACAAAGATTTTAATATAATCGTTCTTCTTTTTTATTAGAAAAAAATAATAAAAAATTACTTATAAGTTATTTTCACCCCATTTTTAAATATAACAAAATGAGCCAACTTATTTACAATCATAGCATAATATCACTATTTATCAGTGATAGACACTAATGGACATCTATTATGCCTATCACCCTTACTTTTGGTTTCTTCTATGCATGATTATGATTTTTTATAATATTATGATTCTCTTGTAATTTATTATCAATCCAACCGACGAAAACACGTGGTGGCATCAGGATATGTCAACCGATGTCTTCAATTTTAGTTTTGGATACATGTTAGCTTTCAATTTATCCCAAATGTTATAATTTTGTACTTTTGTCATTAATTTGAGAAATGACGTGACAATTTGTGATTGGCCCAAAATTTTTCATTCAACAATTACTCTCGACTTTTTTCAATGTTTTTGCGCATTTTTCGAGTAAAAGAGTTGAATTTTTAACTAAATTTAAAAAAAACAAGTTTTTTAAAAACTAATTTTTTTAGGCCCCGTTTGATAATCATTTCGTTTTTTGTTTTTGATTTTTGAAAATTAAGCCTATAAATACATTCTTCCACCTCTAAGTCTCTTGCTTTGCTATCTACTTTTTACCTATGTTTTCAAAAATCAAGTCAAATTTTGAAAAATAAAAAAAAAAGTTTTTTAAAACTTGTTTTTTGTTTTTAGAATTTGACTAAGAATGCAACTCTTGACATACTTAAGATTTGATAGTCTTACTTCTCTATTTTCTCTCCCTTCTTTAATACCCTCTTTCCTCTCTTTTTTGGTTAACGGTTTGACATTTTTTTTATCTAAAATAAATAAATAAATAAGTGAAATTACCCACTCAAGTTAAGGTATATACATTATAATAAAAATAAAGAGAATAAAGAAATCACTAAGGAAATTTAGGACTTAAATGTTTTAACAAAGTTGTACGTTAGTAGTTGAGTATGTGTTAATAGCCAAAATGTCTATTTATGTTTTGGTATGTTTTAATGAGAGGTTTAAGATTCTATGAGAATTATGTTTTAACTTAAAGTTTTGGTTGCTGAGAAAATTAATATAAGCTAAGAACTGGAAAAATTTAAGAGAAAAATGAGAGTATCTATATTAAAAAAAAAAAATGAGGATATCTATATAATTTGTTTTCAAATTCATTCATTTCGAACTTAAAAAAATTTCAAACAAATTGATTACCATATTAGCATTAGGAGCAATTTTAATTTTTCTTTTTAATTTTAAAATTATTTTTGCAACAAGGTATTAATGGTTTATGTTCATATACTTATGGTGAATGTATTTTTTTTTTTTTTGAGTTAATAGTATTTTTAAAACAAAACTTTAACCATTGGTTACCGGGACTTAAATTTTAAAAATTAAATTGTGAATTTCACTACTAATATATGTTGATTTGTAATATCACCAAAATTAATATAAAGTTTTCATACTTATTATTTAAATAATAATAATAATAATTCTATTTGAATCCCACGTATTTTGTCCCATCAAAGTGGAGTTTTGCAGCTTCAAGTGCAGTTGGCCTCGGGAATACGATTTTTTTCTTTAAAACTACACTATTATTATAAATACTTTAAAAGTCACCATATTTTTTTAATTAGTTTTAAATACTGCAATATTTTTATAATTTTTCCTTTTGAGAATCAATCCTAAAAGTCTTTAGTACCCTCAAATTTATCCTATTTTTATGGTAATTTCCCGAAAAGAAGAGAAATTTAATAGTAATAATAAAATACCACACAAATCTGACAATAATTTAAGAAATTGGCCAACAAAATCTTTTCATCTTTTCCCACTTGATTCAACATTTTCAGATTTCAGATCTTGTTCTCCATTTTTCGTTTAAGCTTTGTTCCCTTACAAATTCAAGCTGAATTCGCTTCACTCTAGGTGCTTCAGCAATGGCGGTTGCCGTCCGGGGAAGCCGAGGAGCGTCAAATTTTGGTGGGTTTAACCCACGGAGCTTTTTCTCTTACCGGATCTTCATTTCGGCTCTGTTTTCGCTTCTCTTCATTGCCACTCTTTCAGTCATCTTCACCACGAATCCCTCCACGCCGCACCACGATTCTGTAATTCCCTCAACTCTTCTTCCTTATTTCTGCACTCATTTGTTTGATTTTTCTCTTTAATCGAGCCGAAATTAACTTAGCTATGTCTGGAACTGGATTTAGTAGAACCCCACTTCGTAATCTGGATTGCCAATGAGGCCCAATTTGTAATGTCTCGATCGAACTGATGTATTTAGCGTTTTTATCTCGTTGAGTGAGAAACGGAATCAGTGGAGGTTGGTTTTTTCTTCTGTTGGAAATGGCTTGAGTGATTTTTCTTTTTTTCTTTTGGATGTTTTGATGCAGGCCCTTCCTACTACAGGAAATGCATATGTGCGCAGAACGTTTTTGACTCTGAATTCTGATCCGTTGAAAACTCGTTTAGATTTGATATACAAACAAGCGAGTGATCACATCACACTTGTAAACGCTTATGCTGCATATGCTAGAAAGCTCAAGCTTGAGATGTTTAAGCAATTAAAGATGTTTGATGATTTAGCTCAAAATTTCTCAGATATTCAGATGAAACCGAATTACCGTGGGACGTTGTTTGAATCGACGGGTCCTCTGGATGAGGATGTGTTGAGGCAATTTGAGAAGGAGGTGAAGGATAAAGTGAAGACTGCAAGGATGATGATTGTGGAGTCGAAGGAGAATTATGATAATCAGTTGAAAATTCAAAAGTTGAAAGACACAATTTTCGCAGTTAATGAGTTGCTTGTTAAGGCAAAGAAGAATGGGGCATTTGCAAGCTCTATTGCTGCAAGGTCAATACCAAAAAGTTTGCATTGTTTATCTATGAGGCTTGTGGAGGAGAAGATTTCGCATCCAGAGAAGTATACTGAAGATGAGCCTAAGGCTGAGTTTGAGGATCCAAGTCTGTACCATTATGCAATTTTCTCGGATAACATCATTGCTGTATCTGTTGTGGTGAGATCCGTGGTGAAGAATGCTGAAGAACCATGGAAACATGTTTTTCATATTGTAACAGATAGGATGAATCTTGCAGCAATGAAGGTCTGGTTTAAGATGAGGCCAGTGGGAAGAGGAGCTCATATTGAAATAAAGGCTGTGGGAGATTTTACCTTCTTGAACTCATCATATGTGCCATTGTTAAGGCAACAGGAGTTGGTGAACTCACAAAAGCTTTCTTCTGACAACACAGTAAAATTTAAGAACCCTAAGGATACGTCCCTGCTAAATCACCTTCGGTTTTATTTGCCTGAAATGTTTCCTAAGTTGCAGAAAATCGTATTCTTGGAAGATGATGTGGTTGTTCAGAAAGACTTAACAGGATTGTGGAAGATAGATTTGGACGGGAGGGTAAATGGTGCAGTTGAGACTTGCTTTGGGTCCTTTCATAGATTTACTCATTATTTGAATTTCTCAAACCCTCTAATTAAGGAGAAGTTAAATCCCAAGGCATGTGCCTGGTCTTATGGGATTAATATATTTGATCTTGATGCTTGGAGAAGTGAGAAATGTACGGAAGAATACAATTATTGGCAGAACTTGGTTAGTATCTGGTTTTGAATGAATAATTTTTAGTTGTCTCTTTATTCTTCTAAGAGCTTATACAATATATGCTACCACATCGAGATTTGATTACTTGTTTATCTTATCATTTCTATTTGCCTTATCTTTATCATGTTTCTGTAAGTGATATAAGCTTTTGATTTAGTTGGAGAACTCACTAGATTTTCTCCTGAACTTTTTTTTTTTAGAATGAGGATGGATCATTATGGAGTGGGGGAACGCTTCCACCTGGTCTAATCACCTTCTACTCAAAAACCAAGTCGCTGGACAGATCTTGGCATGTTCTTGGTCTTGGTTATAATCCCAGTATAAGCATGGATGCTATCAACAAGGCTGCAGTCATTCATTACAATGGAAACATGAAACCTTGGCTCGATATTGCCATGAACCAGTATAAAGGTTTTTGGACCAAATATGTGGACAGTGATATGGAATTTGTGCAGGTGTGCAATTTTGGACTTTAGATGAGCTTGTAGTTGCTGTGTCACCAATCCAGGTACAAGAAAAAATTTAGTTTCTTATAGTTTCTTTCACGATTATTGCTTAAAGTTTTGAATTTCTCATCAGCTGTTATGTCTGGAGCAAAGCTTTGTAACATAGCCAATATTTTATTTCTTAAACCACATGAATGTTACTGGCAACTTAACTTAACACTGGATAGGCTCCAATGTTTCAAGCAAGGATTCTATAACCAGTGAAATTGGATGATTTCTTCTTTTTATAAAGAAACATGATTTCCTTTTCCCTTCAACTTCCATATCTTTTCTGCCTGTGACAATTACTTGCAATTGAGAAAAAAGACGACACTTGACATAGGCATTCTTACCTGAATCTTTTCTACATGTGACTACAACTTGCAATTGAGACAAATACAATATGTGACATTTACGTTTTTATATAGTATTTTATAATGTAACGTCGTTGTTAAAGGTTGGTTCCTCAAGTGTTCAACATTGGAAATGAGAACATGGGTTAGATTATGAAGCATCTAATTGAAGAGATGCGCTCAGGAACATCCCTCGCAAAGCCACATGCTGAACTATGTTTTCTTTGAATGATCTTGGGTTTATTTCCATATTATGCATGATCTGTAATGCGCATGGTTCTTTGGCTGAAATGAGGAGTGTATTTGGTTTTAATACTCGAAATATCGTCAGTTGATCTCAATGTTCAAGGTTTCTTCAGCTTGAGTTATATTTCAGATTAGGAGCACTTGACTTTCATAAAATTACACAAGATAACGTGTTTGTATAGCATGAAGACTTGAAGAGCACCTTTTTATCACAACTATGTCAATTTTAGACTGTGCAGAACCATAACTTTACCACCCTCACTTCTGGTCAGCTGTAAGATTTCTTATACCTCAATGCTCTTCAACGAGTCTTTATACCCTGTCGGATGTATGGTGAAGTTTTCTAACATCAATCAAGCCTCTACTAATCTTGTAATTCTGAAGGTAAGTTTTGAATTGTCTTACAAGTCATACATTTGAACTCTCTCTCCAGCTATTATAGGCTTAGGCCTTGTTTATGCTTGTGTGTATACATAGGGTTCCATTTCAAAACTAATTAACTATGAGAGAAGTAGTTCACTTATCTTATAAAGATTGTGAGGTCCCTTAATTTTTTCAATGTGGGATCCTCAACAGCAAGTGGTATGCTTACTATTTTTTTTTAATAAGAATCAAGAAACTGTATTCACAAACTCAACTATAAATAGTTGATAGGCTGGGGCATAGGAAACCTCATCCAAAGAACTACAAAAGAGTCTTCAGTGGTTATCATTAAACTATAGTTGCAAAAGAATTTTCTATGGATTTTTAGTGAGGTATGTTGCCAGTATACGCTTACTCGATCATATATCTTGGTTATGCTAGCAATCTTTACTGTACCTCCATATTTGTCTTAAGAGTAGCCATCATGTTTCTTCACTAGGTCAAGAGCTCGGTTTTAAATTGTATCATCTGGAGCCAAATGCATCATGAATGCTTTAATGAGCATTCGCTTATTTGAGAGCAGCGACCTGAAGACACCAATGTAGTCTTGCCTCTTTGCTACCAAGAAATGCTTCAATGTTGGTCATTGTGCTTTTGAGTTGTTTAAGCATACGTTGGTCTTATTCTTTTTGGCCTCCGTGGAAGCATTAGATGGTATTATTGCCATGTTGAATGAAGACTGTCTGTTGGTGGTTCTTTCCGAAAGTTAAGTTTTAGGATTACTCTACTTCTTGGGTTATGGGGATCTACAACCCAACTTCAATCCACAGCGGAGGATAGTTTTTGAAGGAACTTGATGATTTGAATTAACTTTGTTTTGTTTTGTTTTGTTTTTTTTTTTTTGAAGGCATTTGAATTGGGTTTGCCAAGTGTTTAATCTTGGAAAAAGTCATGTTCATAACACCAATCAAAATGATTCTTTTAATAAAAATATGGTTGAAAAATAAGTTTGTTTGAAGAAACACTACAGGAAAAAAAAAAAAAAAACTACAGTTGGTGACCATCGTTGCTCACTACTTATGACAACGGTTGTCTCTACCTGCGACCACTATCAACAACTACTAGCGACCATCACTTACTATCACTGGCCACCAATGCCCACCGGCAACTACTGTTGACTACCACCCACTTCTAGCGATTGAGTCGGTGGCTAGCCAATGATTGTGACTGGTGGCGGGTGACTAACAATCAAGAATTGTACATATTTTTGTTACACAACCATTGTAATTGTATATTTTACTTGATATTCTTTTGGTGTTATTTTCCAAATTTAGTTCTACAGTTTGAAAAGTTTTAATTTAGCTTATTATATTTTAACAAATTTCACTTATACCTTTCCTTGTGAGTAAGTGTTAAAATTGGCTTCTTATAACTTACATGAGGGGTACTTGGTGAATTAGTAGAAACATAGAGGTGGAATTATAGTTAACCATCACTATAATAAGAAATTTCATAATCTCTACCAACTTTATATAAATTTAGAGCAAGAAACTTTTCTTTATCACATTCATTTTGACCACTATTCATATCACATGTATGAACATCACAAACACATTGAACATACATTACACTGAACAATACAATCATTTAACATACATAATCAATCATCATATGCGATACTCAAAAAATATACAAGTCTAATAGGCTTTTAAGGTCATGATAAAAAGTCACTTGCTTAGCAATCCCAGGTAAAAATTACAGTTAACTCAACCAAACATCCTGAGATCAACTTAATGTGTGGGTCATGACAGTTGGACGTTGAGGACCATAGTAGCTGGAGTGTATCGAGTGTCGACAGAAAATGTAAGTAGAGTGTAATGATTTGCAAGATGATGGAGAGATCGAGAGAGAGATACTGGTTTACTTGCTCGCTCGACAACAGACGTCAACCATAATAGGGGGCGACGTTCGAAAATTTGAGTCTGAGGGAGAAAAACCTAAGAGAAATTGAAAATGGGAGAGAAAAAGACTTTGTCGTCGTGACATGCACCTGAAGAACATCATCAGTTTGACACAATACAAATCCATATCGTCCATGCACACTTGCTGCCAGACAAAGTCCCATTTTTAGGGTTTATCAAACTATTAACAGTATGTTTGGGTGTGATTCTAAAATGGTTAAAATCACTATAAGATATGCTTTCAATTAGTCAAAACTAATTTTGATGTTATGAAAATTGTATTTAAAAGCATAAAATTAAATATTAATTAATTTCGAGTGATTAAAAGCATATTTTCGAGTGATTTTGAACATGACAAAAGTGATTTTTAACAATTTCAAAATTACTCTCAAACGTGACATAAACCTAAGTTATTGATGGACATGCACATGCTCTTTGTATTATTGGTAGCAAAGACAACTTAAAATTTAGTTAAGTAGGTTAGAATGCCATTAAATATGGAATTTGACCTTTTTGTGAGAACAAGTGATTGGAGCTGTTGGGACCCCAGACAAATGAATTTATTTACCACTCTCACAAGCTTGTATGCTAGTAAGAATGAGTCATCTCCACAAAGAATCTTGAATTATTTTAGCAATCTATGAATTCGACAGTCACAAAAGGGGGAGGGGGTTTGAAGTTTTGTTTAAGATGGAATTTAAAGACATAAAAAGTAAAAGCGTAATTTAAAAAGAGAATTGAATATGATAACAGGCCTAGCCTAAAGAATTGGATTCCACCCATTCACTTGGTTGTTTATCGAACTCTACATTTATAATTGCATGCTTTAATTTAATTCTTGGCTCGTTTGCTTTGAAGACAACAACTAAACGTCCTAATGTTCTCATCAATTTCTTAATTAGACTAGATGTTCAATTAATCAATTTCGATAGCGTCCTAATTAATTAAACATGTGAATTAAATCCTAGGAAATCTAGCCAAAACAATTAGTAATTTAGATAGCTAACCAATAATTGATTCGATTCTTAAATAATTGGTCATGCTTTGTGTAAAATAATTGACTACGTTATTGGGTTTTATGCCCTAAAACTCGTAGATAGTAAATGTTGTATTTTGACCATCATTAATAAATTGTTATTAGGGAAATTACTATAAACAGAAAAAATATCAAACTATTTACAAATATAGAAAAATTTACTGTCTATCAATGATAGACCGCGATTATCGCTTTCTATCGCTCAAGCAAATAAATTCTACCGCCTGAGCGATAGAAAGCAATAGAATTCTATCGCGATCTATCAGTGATAGACTGTAAATTTTTTCTATATTTGTAAATAGTTTGACTCATTTTTCTATATTTGAAAAGAGCCCTTGTTATTAATTATTATTCAATAAATGTTATTGACTATTTTATCTTGTTCTAATAACCCTAAAATCTAATAAACTAACATCCTAGGTTGTTTTATGAGTCTTGAACAATATGTAGAGACATGTGGGGATCAATGTTCAAGTTACAGCCTAAAGGGTCTATAGTATAAGGATAGGACCGGGTACCTTATCCTGGTAACACTATGGACACGACCCACTTTATATTTGATACAAACGTAATGATCCAACGCGTTCGTGTAGGAGACATGCGAGTGGAGTATCCTATACAATGAGTTTGCATAAGACTAGACGACGAAATAGTAACCACTAGATGTAACTTCGTTGACTGGTTAGGTTTCTATTCCAATAGGTTGACCTAGGTAACTTAGTCTTAATCCTGAGTATATCTTGAACTCCTGTTCAAGAGGGATTGTCCTTTGATATGTATGGGTGAGAGTGACCAGTTTTCCGACTCAATATGCCTACCATTTTGGGGAAAAGACTGAGTGGGGAGCTGAGAACATAATTATACAAGATGAATTTCATTCCTTCCCGAATTTAGGGTAAGTAGATAAGTGTTCCCTTAAGTGGTGTCTCCGGGACTTGAACAAAGGGCCCTACCTTCTCACTGGCTCGAGAGGGATTTCTGTTTGATGGTTAGACCATAAACAGGTTGTTCATTAGAGGAGCACTGGTACTTAAGGATTTAGAAGTAACCAAGGGGTAAAACGGTAATTTGACCCAATTGGTGTTACGAACACTTGTGAAGGACTAACTTGCTATTATTGGTCTATATCCGTAGACACAGAAATATATCTACAGTGAGAAGAGTGCAGCTGTGGGTCTTTAGTGGAGAGTACCCACAGTTAATGAATATTGATTAATGTGGTTAATGAGTTTAGCCTGTTAATCTCAAATCGTTGGAGCTTCTGATCTGTAGGTCCATTAGGTCCTCTTCCTAGCTCGTAAAGAATATTGAGGTAATTAATTATTGGATGAAATTTGAAAAGTTTAAATTAACTAAGGGAAAACTATAATGTATAATGATACATTATAATATAAAGTTTATTTTATAAATTAAACTTTATAGTATAAATATAATTTTGGATATGATTCAAAATTAATTTATGAAAAAAATTAAATATTTTGAAATTGTTCAAATATTATTTTAATATGAATTAAATTTATATTAAAACTATAGGTTAAAATTAATGCGCATTAGATGCACATTAAAACTATAGGTTATGAGAGAAATATATTTGAATTTGATTCAAATGCAGGTTAAATTAAATATTTGATATTTAATTTGGTAATTAATTAATTGGAGAATTAATTAGTTATTTAATTTAATTTAATTAATTGAATTAAAACTATAGGTTATACGAGAGATGTTAATGAATTGGTTAATTAAAGGGAAATTACTATAAACAAAAAAAATATCAAAATATTTACAAATATAGAAAAATTTTACTATCTATCAGTGATAGACTGCGATAGAATTCTATCGCGGTCTATCACTGATAGACTGTAAAAATTTTCTATATTTGTAAATAGTTTTGCTCATTTTTCTATATTTGAAAACAACCCTTAATTAAATTAGATTTAATTAATTATTAATTATTAATTCAATTAATTATTAATTATTAATTAATTAAATTGATTTAATTTTGTAACTCCCACGTAGGGGAGTTACTTAATACGTGAGATGATACCCACGTATCCCACCTTCTCTGATCTTTCTATTAGAATCTGTAATAGGAAGAAAGAATTAGTTAGTGATTTTTTTGCGTTCTCTCTAAAAATCTCTCTAAAAAAAGAAAAGAGAAACATAGCTCTCTCTCTAATTTTCTTCCCTTACCTTGGTTCCCACAAACCTTTTTGTTTCAAGGTTCAGAGAATAGGAAGGATTCTAAGTGGCCGTGGTGATCCAATTTTTCTTTCCATCAACATATAAGTATTTTTTCTTTTCTGAATTTTTTTTTATACAGCATGCTTAGTTTTATTTAACCAATGTACTGATATTTTCAAAACTCTAAAATTAATTTTGAGTTAGGGTTCTGATAATTTTTCGCTGCACTAGGGTTTTAATCCCTGCATACGCAACATAGAACTTAAGTGCAAACATGATCTAATTTAAAGCCCTATTGAGTTAAACATGCATAGACATAATTTTCTCTAGCAAAGCCAAGAAAGGTTAATGGGTGATCAAACCAAATAAAAATTCTAAGCATATAACATAAATCTAATCAAGAATCAATTAAATTAAACAGCAAAACCATAATATCAAGTCTCACAGCCAAGAATTGATGAGTTCATCTATACTCTAAGCTAGAAAGTAATTACCTTAACCACTCATAGCTTAACAAAATAAACCCCAAATTTGCATGAATAAAAAATACAAGAAAAATAGTTATGGGAATAAAAAACAGAAAGAGAAGTCGGAGTTGGAGGTTGCAATCTTGAGATAATGAACCCTAAATCAGATATGAGGTATACATAGGGTTTGTCGAACCGCCTAGGCGCTCCCCCGCATGCGCTGGAATCATCCATCAATGTTTGGAGCGCTTATGTGCTCCAGGGTAACGCCTAGCTGCTCCGAGAAAAATTACTCTCAGGTCCTAAAGACCTAGTGCAGTGCCTGGGTGGCGCCCAGGCTCTCTCCTGAGGGACATAAGCGTCCTTTTGCATCCTTTTTCTTCTCTTTCTTCCAAGTTGATGCTTCAGAGCTCCGTTTTGGTTCATTTAACTCCTATTTTCGACTTCAATGGTCAATTCCACCTCTTAGTTGTTCAATAACTATAAAATCATGAAAATAACACATTAAATAACACTACGATCCCGAATGATAGCTCTTAAAAAGAGCTATCTTTCCCAATTTTATTCGGGTTCGTTCCAAGATTTTATCTTGTTATTCCTTGAATTTTGTAGGTTTTGAGCATCAAGGAGGTAGAGCAGATCGTCAGAGTTAATTTAGGGCTAAAACATGTCCAGATGGAACTCTAGAAGCATCAACCAAGCGAGGAGACCAAGATGACCAAAATGCCCATGTGGAGTGTGTGACCCTATGCTTTACGCTTTTAACCCGAAAGTAATTTTTCTTCAAGCATCACTACGCTCTGTGTTTTGACAGGCTTCCATCCGTGCGCGGGCCTGGATAATTTGGGAGCGTGTAGCGGGCAGCACTGCTATGCTTAAGGCCTACGCTTCAGCTAATGTGTATAGCTTAGTGACGCTGCCCCTCAGCGTAGCTATGTTACCTTTTTTTATAAATTGATTTTTGCCTGATTTATGTCATTCCATGCCCTATTTTGGTGATTCCATCTTCAATTCTCTGTATTTTCTTCCTCCCAGCACTTATCTGATGGATAAACGAGCATGCAACAGAAATTAATTAAATCAATTTTCACTCTAAGATGCTCAATTTTGAGGATAAAACATGCAATTAAAAAGGGAAAACCAAAGTTTTAAGAACACTTACCCTTGAAGTTCCAAATTCTCCCTCAATTCTTGCTGAAAATCAACACCACTTAATTGTAGACCACCAAAGAGTCTTCTCTACTATTCTCTGGGCTTAAATTGGATGGTGGGATCCAAATTTGTTGTAAATTTGAGAAAGAATGAAGGTTGGGGAAGAAGATGAGTTATGGATGAACTTTTGCAAAATTAACCATTAATTTTACAAAATTCTTAACCATCTTTAAGCCAAAATCATCCTTATTTATTAAGGATTAACATGCAATCTAATTGTATCACAAATTGACAATACAAATCTTCAATTTATTGGTTAATTGCGAAGATAACAACTAAGCTAGTAGCTTAGTTAGTGGAAAAATCCAACTTCTCAAAAAATCAATTTTAAATGAATTTCCAAAATTGAATTTAAAATCAATTTTTAATTTGATTTTTAATTTCAAAAATTAATTTAAAATTAATTAATTAAATTAAAAATATTTAATATTTAATTAATTAAATATAATATTATTTTAATATAAATAATAAAATAATATTATTTTTCTCACTTGTCCCGATTTTTCTAAAAAATCGATATGAATCCCTATTCATATAATTAATATTTAAATCATATTTAAATATTATAATTAACTCTATTTGTCCATTTAATTCGTAATTAAACGTTGATATATATATCTGACTTTCATTCCTTAAGCCAAGATTGAATGGTTCAAACTTACTCACCACACTATCTAAGGTTTTTGTCCATTTATGAGCTAGTATAGGGACCTAATAGACGTATAGATCATGAGCTCCAACGATCCGAAATTAACCGGCCAAACTCTTTAACCTAGTTAACCAACATTCGTTAACTAACGGGACACTCCGCATTCAATAGTGTCCCCAAGATAAGGTACCCAACCTTACCCCTATACTATAGACCGTTTTGGCTATTTACTTAAACTTGATCCATTTTTATGTCATTACATATAGTTCAAGTTTTCATACTAAAGCCATGAGTTCTTAGTTTATTGGATTTAGAGTTACATTAACAACAATTCACTTTATTCAATAACAATTTTGCTGAATAACATCGATAACAATTTTATTGATAAATAGAATGCACGTTAATGTTTACAAACTACGAGTTTTAGCACATAAAACTCAACACTATCTTCTTTGTATTTTCATTTATTTCATCTTCAAGACTCATCTTGCCACATTATGAATGGCTAAGGTAAGTATTTCTAGCTTAGAGTAGGATTGAAAAACCCATTTTATCTTGGTTGAGAGACTTTAATTTTCAATTCTATGATGTATATGCTTGCTGATATTTCTTTCTTCTTGAATGATAATTAAATTTCTATGCATTGAATTTATGGGTTTTTGGCCAACTCTCATTTATTCTTTAATTGCTAGAGATTAGAAATGTTCTAATGTATTTTTAATCTAAAGGGGCAAGGGCTAAAGCATGCTTTGGTGTGGATTAGGTTGTTTAGAATAGTCTTTTCACAAGCATTGCATGATTAGCTAATTTCAAGATTGTGTGTTTTTTTATGTTGATTGGCTATGATTAGATTTGAATTTGCATGATGGATATTTATTGTAGAAATAGAATAACATTATCTTGAGCTATGATCTATTTAAGTCCCTCTTTGAATCTCCCATATTTTGAGCACATAGCCACTTTGATTTAGAAACTTTGACTTAGGATTAAGTTGAGTGTATTTGGTTGTCACCTCAAAAGGCCCCACCGGTTAAAGAGTTGAAGTGCATGATAGTTTGTAATGTTAGACTAAGGGGAAATAAAAGATTATTATGTCTTTGAAAAGAAAAGAAAAAAAGTGTACACTTAAAGCATGAGTTTACTTGAATATCTCTTTATAACTTAATTTTGATTAAACTTGTAACGTTTATATATGGATGAGGGTAAAAAGAGTTAACTTTGCTGTGTTTAGTTAGGACACCTGGGAATTGACTAGGTACGAGTCCCTACAGTGAATGTGTGAAAGCTAATGTCCCTAGGTAAAAGAATGCAAGTTTAAAAAGGGCCCGTTGAAATTGATACTTAAGGCACCTTAGTGGACATATTAATCTCTTGAAGTGTATGAATTCTTGATGATTGGTGCATGAGCTAGAGTAGGGGAAAAACTAGAGAAGCTCTCTTAAGTCCTATTTTGAGTTCTTGTTTTTTTATTTAAAGGAGGCTTGCACATATACACATGGGAACGATTAAATTTGGCCTTGAATGTTCATAATAATATAGATATGTTTGAATGTTTCCGTTTAAGTTCCTAATATGTTATTCTCTGAGGCATGAGTCAACAACACATTTATTTTGAATTCCCTATGGTTTAGTTTTATGTTTGCTCGGGACTAGCAAATCTCTAAATTTGGGGTGGTGAAACGCACTTAAAATGTGCATTTATTACTCTTTATTTAGAAGTATTTTTGGTAGATTTAATGTATTTTCTAGTGGATTTTAGGATATAATGAAGAAAATTGAGTTTCGAAAGCAAGGGAATCAAACCGAGTCAAAACCGGACAAGGATAGCTCAAAACCCTAGAAAAACAGGGCACTGTAGAGCAAGAGCATCGCTATGCTGCCCCTTTACGCTCAAGACCCAAGAGCACCTTATTTTGGCACAAGCGAGACCGTAGCTACACTGTGGCAGCGTAACTACGCTAACCCGCATTGCAGCGCTACGCTGCAATGAAATCGGGCCAGCGTTGCGACGCTGCGAGGGAGCGTCACGATGCTACCTTTCCTTTTTGGTTTTTCTACCAACTTTTGAAAAGTTCTTCTTATAAAATGAAGGGTGATCAGCAACCTTATGGGACAAAATAGCAGAGCCTCAAAGAGAGATTTTGACACTAAAAGAGAGAAAATTGATTAGAGGAGAGTTGGAAGTCGTTCAAGATCCTAAGGTGTCGACCGAGCGGAGATAAAAGGAATTCAATGACGGGAAGCGATTCGAGAGATCTTCTTCCTAAGTTTTCTTTTCTCTTTATTCCTATGCTTGAAAACTCGTACTGACAATATGCATTTGAGAGCTATGTGTGGCTAAACTCTTAGGTTTAGGGTGTTGGATGATTTAATTATGAATTTAAGTTGACGTTTTAGTATTTTTCATGGATGAGTTGTTAAATGATATGTTTTTCAATACTATCGTGCTTTATTCTTCCTTGATTGATCATCAGTGAATGTTAGGTTAAATGTATAATTGAGTGGTTGTATATCTAATTGGATCTTTGAACCTTTATCGATCTTTCATGAAAATAACTAGATTGTTAAAGGAAGTTGTTGATGATTGTTCTTAATGCTATGTTTCTTAACTTGATTTCATGAAAATAATAATCAATTAGGTTGCATAAGAAAGGGTTGTTTTTTAGAGAAAATAATCCGGATAATTGTTTCTAGACTTAAACATATTGTTTGCTTATAATTCCATGAAAACCTAAAGCTTGACTTAATGAAGTAATTAATGATATGAACACCCTAGAACGTTTTGATCTCTTGATTTTCACTTGCATTTATTTTTCTTTATTTGCTTTTCTCGATTCAAAACAAAACTCGAAGTTGATTCCTTAACTAAAGTTGACTCAATTCTTAAATAGCTTAGTATTTGAACTGTAACAAGGTCCTTAGTGGAACGATACTCAGACTTAACCATTTTATATTATAACTTGACCTGTGCACTTGCAGTGTTCGCATCACTATCAAACACCCTCAACTTAATTCTTGATTGTGCTCGAGCAAGGGAGAAGCATACAGGCAAAAATAATTAGTTTTCTTAGTTGCAAGGCTTGTCACTCCAGTTTTAACAGTAAAAAAAAATCATGATTGCAATCAATAATAACATAAAAGAACAAGCAATCAATTGAGGCATATTTAAAAGGTTTCTTCAAATTTATTCATACAAAAGTGAGTGCAAAGCCTTTCTACTTAAGCCTAGGCAAAACCCTGAACAGTTTTATAAGACCCTCAATTCGTCTTCCCCCTTAATTCTAGCTCAAGCACCGATCATTAAGCTTCCTAAATTATTCAAGAAAGTAATGCTTCAACTAGGACACCTTAAAACACACAACAGAAAAATGAAAGACATTTCTTTTACCTAGGGACACTAACTTCCACACTTCCACTGTAGGGAACTGTACTCACTCTTTTCTCGCGGGTGTCCTAATTGATCACAGTGAAAACACCTCTTTTTTACCTCTATCCATGCATTCACACATATTTTTTTCTCTTTTTTTGTTTGTTTTTTTTTTCTTTCTTGATACAGGCTTATAACTCTTTTATCTTTCCTAGTCTCACATTACAACCTATCTAGCAGGGTCACTCTCTAACCAATGGGGTCTTTCGGGGTGACAACAAATATATAGACCTAATAACGCTATTCTAAACATGCAAGACCTAGGATAGACAGATAAAGAACTCAAATTTGTATAAAAAATAGGAAGAAAATTTTAATTTTTTTTTAAATAGGCTCAAAATTTCACTATTTTCATCATACATATTTCAAGCAAACAAAATCCTAATGAATGTATCATCAACTGTCATAATAACGAGCATAAGCAAGCAAATTAACAAACATGCAATCAAAATAAGCAAGTGATTACCCAAACCACCCCCAACTTTTAAAGCAAACACTGCCCCTAATGTATCAAGATAAAAATCAAAGCAAAGCAAGGGACAAAAATTAATAGGAACATAGAAAACTCCCCCGAATTTAGGCATGAGTTGAAAGAGATGAGCTTGCTTCAAGTTTTAGCCTAAAAAATGTTACTCTGCAAACAAAATTTTTCCAACTAAACTAAAAAGAAAAATAAGAAACTAACCTAACAACAAAAAATAAAGGAAAGCAATAAAATAAACTCTTGGTTGCCTCCAGATAGCGCAAGATTTAAGGTTGATTGCTCGATCGTACTCTGCTCGATCATCATGGCTCGGAGTTAATCGGTAGCTCTCCGCCATCTGACATTTAAGTATGTGCTTCACTATCCTGTAAGGGTAAAATATCACTACAAGAAAGGGGATTAGTGAAAGAATCATCATCATACACGGAGAAGTTTTTAGTTTGCCCACAACACTCAATGGAGAGAGACCCTTCACCAACTTCAATATTGGCTTTGGCAGTCTTAAAGAAGGGTCTTCCCAATAAAACAGAGTTCCAAGAAGAAGAAGTATGCTTATTTACATTCATAACATAAAAGTCAACAAGAAAAAGGAACCCATCAATGTTAACAGTAATGTCTCTCATTACATCTAGAGGTTTAGAAAGAGAAGGATCTGCTAGTTGAATCACTATTCTGGAATTTTGTAAATTACATAGTCTAAGCTCATAGAAGACAGAGGCAGACATACCATAACAATTTCTAGCTTCTTCTTACCTATTTTGCAAGGTAAAGTGAACATACCTGGGTCATCGCACTTTTCTAGAAGGTTACTTGGCAAAACTATCATCTACTCCTCGATCTCAGGCTCTTCCTCCTTCTTGACCTACTGCACTTGGCTCTTTTCAAAAGAACTAGCAATACTTACTGATTCCAGGGTTTCAAAAACATCATCTTCTTTAACTTCACTTCTCTCAGGACCGAGAAGTCTACCTGGAAAATGAGCAACATGAGTGTTGGCATTCTCATTAGATCGCTTTGATTGAGCCATCCTTAGCTGCTCGAGTCTCCTAGGAAGGGTCTCAAATTCTTCTTCATCATTCACATCATCTATACCAAACACTTCATTAAATTAATTATTTTTCAGACATGAAATATAGAGTTTCAAAAGGGCTTAAAGAAGATACCACACTTACATTCCTTACCTGGTGCTCTAGCTGAGCAAGAATCTTACCGAATTGAGAATCAAGTCTGTTCACAGTAGTGGATATCTGAGAAATTTGACTAGCCAAGTTTTGCATTCTTGCTATTGTTTCCTTCTAGAACAACAAATTCTCCTTTTGGAATGCCACAATGTCTTGCTAGAATTTCCTTAAAGTCTCAGCCAACAATTTTACTATGCCTTCCAGTGGTTACCCGAATTTGAGGTGCTAGGTTGCTGTTGATCACCTTGACCTCCCCATCGAAGGCTAGGATGATCTTTCCATCTAAGATTGTATGTGTTACTATGGGGATCTGATAACTTGTAGAAATATAAGTTATTCTATTCTTTTCTTTAAAACAGTTAGAGAAATTCACAAGAAAATGATAGAAATATGATATAAATCTTAGCAAATAAGCGTGCTTTGCTATCAGATATTTACAAATACCATAAAATGAGAATTCACAAAAATTTTCTTGTTTTAACGCAGGAATAAAGAGAAAAAGTACAAGAGCTGAAGAACTGCTGAAACCATGATCGCATAATCATAGAAGAGGCGACCAACATGAACTACGCGATGAACGCTAAAAGGTCTGACACGCTCAGGCGACGATTGTCAAATCCACAGAACAAGTTGGTAGCTGATTAGACGGATTCATGGCAGAGCCAATGCATTTGCGACAAAACAAACGGCGCAGCAGGGCATGAAATTTAATGCATGCGTCAGGAAATCATTAGAGAGAAGTTATATTTGACGCCTATAAATAGTCAGCTCAAAAACTGGAGAAGGGGTTGGTTGAATCGAGAGATCAGCTTCCCTAAGAGAGTGAAGAGCATCGCCATTATCAACTCCTCAAGCTTTTCTCTGCAGAATTCTGAATACAAAGTTCGGATTTCTTCTTAGAAAAGCAAGAGCCATATTCAAACCTTCAAGTATCTTCATCAAGCAGACATTCCAAAGCCAGCGAGATCAAGAGATTGACTCAACGGCTCGACATCTTCATTTTAGTTCTTTCTCTTACTTGTATCTGTATTCTGAATTGATTTTGGGAGATTTCTTATTCAAATATTAATACAAGTCCATATGTTTCATTCATCTACTTGCTTGTTTGCACATTAGTCTTTTTGATATGTTGAAGATCTATTCAAAGTATGAATCTATGCATGTTTAGCGGGTTTACTAGTTGATGCATCATTAATCCTTGCTTAAACTTATTGAGAGATACGTTTAAGTCTGAGTTCTTGCCTGAGAGGGTAAAGAAAGTGTAAAAAGCATTAAGTAGTGAGAATTAACATCATATAGATAAGGTGATTCATTTAGCAAGTCAGTCATCGCATGCACCTTAGAGATAAGGAAAAGTGTGGGCTATGAACCGAGAGGTTGCTACAAAATTATATGATTGACACCACGAACATTGCATAGATGCATGCTGTAAAAATTCTTGACTGTCGTTAAGATTAATTCCAAAGCCATCGCATGCTGCTTTAGTAGAAAAATACTTCATTGACAGACACCATATTCCCCTTTGCTCATCGCTTAACTCTCTTGTATTTTAATTACATTTTATATTAGTTATCACATCTTCCACCTTTGTATAGACATTCATCGCATAGTTATCACCACAAGGTTAAAATCACAAAAGCATAAAAGTCCCTGAGTTCGACCCTGGACTTACCAGGTTTTTGACTTGAATTTACACTTGGATTTAAGTTAGATAAAGCTTGTGTTCACCGCATGACATTACACATATCAGCCAATTAGTGGAGAAGTACGCATGTATATCATAGTTATGCATTGTGCTTTATGAACGCAATAGGATCATATCTCATTCCTCCTTGATCGGCAGCATAAGTAACCTCCTCCACAGGTGCTGTGGGCTGGGCCTGAGTTAGAGCCATCTATTTAACAACAACAGTAAGGTCATTTAGTTGAGATATAAGTTCATACCTCACGAGCGTCTAAAGAGATGATTCCAAAGTCTTCTGGTTCCAAATTATTGAGAATTTTCAACCATTATTGAGATCAACTCCCTTGCCTCTGTGGGAGTTTTATTCACCAGTGCGCCTTCTATTGCAGCATCTATGGTACTCTTGTCACTAGGAATGAGACCCTCGTAGAAGTACTGAATTAACTACCGATCTGAAATCTGGTAGTGAGGGAAATTGGCATATAATCTCCTGAATCTCTCTCAATATTCGAACAATGTCTCCCTTGTAGCCTGGGTAATGCCATAAATCTCCTTTCTTATGCTGGCAGCTCTGGAAGCAGGGAAAAATTTATTTAGAAACTTCTTATTCAACTTGTTCCAGGTGGTGATCATTTCTTTAGACGCTCCATGTTTTAGAGAAAATGAGAAGGCTCTCAGATTGAGCTGCTCCTCTGTGACGCCATGAGGCCTCATCCCATCACAAACCACATGAAATTCCTTCAACTGTTTGTGAGGGGCTTCCCTTGCACTTCCCTTAAATATGGGTAACAAGTGAATCAATCTATGCTTAAGCTTGAACGGAGTTGTGGTGGCAGGATAAACTATGCAAAGTGGCTATTGGATCATGTTAGGCTCAACCATCTGCTTCAATGTAGGCTTGGGTTCTGCCTTGACTATTGCAGGCTGCAAGAGCTTGATCTCTTATTCTTCTTCCTGCTCCTGAATGTCTTCTTCCTCTTCCTGATCCAATGGATTGTTACTCTCCTCGAGTCTTCTCTTCTCTCTCTTCTGCATCGCCACTCTTCCTGGTTAATACATGCAAAAACTTGTAGCCTATGAATTCTAGAAGAACGAGTCATTCACAAAAGAAAACTCATATACACTAATTTGAATTTACAATTGGCTAAATTGTTTGCAAGGATTCCACGGCAATGACACCAATTTGATCGAAGTTGTCGAGACCCCGAACAAATAAATTTATATACCACTCTCACAAGCTTGTAGGCTAGTGGGAACGAGTCATCTCCACAGAAAATCTTGAATTATTTTAGCAATCTATGAATTTGACGATCACAAAAAGGGGGGTTGAAGTTTTGTTTGTGATGGAATTTAAAGGCATATAAAGTAAAAGTGTAAGTTAAAAATAAAATTGAATATGATAAAAGGCCTAGCCTAGGGAATTGGATTCCCTCCATTAATTTGATTGTTCATCGAACTCTAAAATTATAATTGCATGCTTTAATTTAATTCGGCTCGTTTGTTTTGAAGGCAAAAACTAAAAGCCCTAGTGTTCTAATCAATTTCTTAATTAGACTAGATGTTCAATTAATCAGTTTCGATATAGGCCTAATTAATTAAACACCTGAATTAAACCATAGGGAATCTAGCCAAGATAATTAGTAATTTGGATAGCCTAACTACTAATTGATACAATTCTTGAATAATTAGTCATGCTTTGTGCAAAATAATTGACTCGGCAACATAGAACTTAAGTGCAAACATGTAACATCCCAAATTTCCAAGTTTAAAAAGATATATATATATATAATCTTTTAGAGTTTTGAAGTTTAAATATTTAATTGTTTTTATTTATTTAAGTGCCTCGTTCTACGTGTTTAAAAAAGGAAAAAGAATTTCCCTTTTCTTCTTCTTCTTCTTCGCGCCGCAGCACCCCCCTGCCTGCTTCGTCTCACTACCGGGAGTCCAGTCAGTCGAGCGTCGTGCTCCACTCACTGTTGGCCTCGCGTGGATCATCGCTCCCGCGCCGCGTCTGGATCGCTCTCGTCAGCCGTCATGTCTGGATCATTCGCGTCAGCCGCCGCGTCTGGATCGTTTGCGTCAGTCGCCGTTCGCCGCTCGCGTCAGTTGCCGTCGCTCGTTGCCGCTCGGACCAGCCGAAGTCATGCCAATCCAGTCGCGCCGCTTCTCTGCGAGCACCGCCAGCGTCCTCGCCCTCGCATCGGGTTGCTGTCGCTCGCCGACGGTGTTCGTCGCCAGATCTTCTGCCGCCGCCGCCAGCGGGTTTTCCATTCGTCGGATTTCGGTGAGTCTTCTTGATAATTGTTGGATTAGATTTTAGATCTTTGGTCCAAATGCGTTTTGACTTGGATTTTGGGTTTCGCTTGGGGTGACGCCCAGCGTCATAACCTTGGGTTGCAGATTCGAAGAGCGGAAGACCTTTGTCGGGTTACTACTAGTGGGGTAAGTGATAGTGTTGTGGAGAACCTAATTTTGGAGAATGGTGAACTTGTAGTTACTGATTGTGGTTTGGTTTTGTGATAGGGTCGATTTGGGACCAAGAGTTCGGTGTAGTTGTTTACTGACTGTTTGAGGTAAGTGATTCTATTGTTGGGATTGGCCTTCAGGCCAGATCTCAGCCTTTATATCAGATTTATTATATTGATGCAGCACTGATTATCTCTGAAACTAAAGTTAGCATGCATGCTTAGGTTGCTCTAAAAGTATGACTGGTCACTAAGATTTTATTAATTATGTATGTATGTGTGACTGAATTCCATGTTAGATGCCCGTGTTGTCCCATGTTACATAATGTGAATCGACAGGTTCACTTCCATGTTTGATGGTGCGCTATCAGGCCACTAGACATGCGTGAACCGATAGGTTCACCTCCATGTTTGACTCGGTGGGTCATCAGGCTCACCTTTCAGTTTTGACGGCGTGCCCTCAGGCCGCTAGACATGGTGATGGGGCGGGTTGCTTGTGTACAGTAGAAATCCCGATAATGGGATTACTTACTGAGTTTTTATACTCATTCTTTTCTCCTTATGAATTTCAGGTAAAGGCAGAAATGGACTGGCGGGCGACAGGAAGAATCCGTGATCGGGCCAAACAGGGATTAGTTAAAGCTTCCGCATTTTATTTATTCATGTTGTCGTAGATGGGCCGTGGTAGTTCGGTCTTTGAGTCATTTTTTTTCTGATTTCATTCGTTAATCATTTTAATTTAATTATTCCTTTGTTAGATAGGGATACCCCGATCAAGGATTTAATTTTACTTTTTTGTAAATGATTTTGGAATTATTTATTTATTTAATTATTTATCTAAATTCTTAATTAGGTTGAGTCTCTGTTCTGTATTGCTCAATCTAAGTCTTTGGGGGTGTGGTAATGTCCTATAGAAGGTGTTAGGAGTTGGGGGCGTTACAAAACATGATCTAATTTAAAGTCCTATTGAGTTAAACAAGCATAGAGATAATTTTCTCTAGCAAAGCCAGGAAAGATTAATGGGTGATCAAACCAATTAAAAATTCTAAGCATATAACATAAATCTAATAAAAAACTAATTTAATTAAATAGATGATAACTTGTAGAAATACAAGTTATTGCTTCTCTTTTCTTAGAATAATTGAGAAAATTTAATGAAAAATACATCATCCTTAGTTGAATTTCATGATAAATACTTCATATGCGTGCAAGCATGAGAAAAGGCTTAGGAAATATTATTTTGAAATTAAATCTCTTTCAACGCCCAGTTTTACAAGAAAATGCAAAGTTCAACGCATGCATCAAACTCTCTTAGGAATGCATACCTCAGATGCATGGCACTAAAAGACAAACTTATGAACCACAAGATATCTGACATTCACAGATGGAGACAAAAGAGGATTTTCTGCCCTCTGACCTGCATAGATATTCTGCAATTGACCAACTACCGGTCAGAGATAACGATTAACAAATGCATGACCTTATCCTCTGCGTCAGAGCCTGACTTTGTGACATCATGATAGTACATCTTTGAGGCTATAAAAACCAGCTGAAGCCATGAAAAATAGAGATGGACACACTGAGACCTACACACTTCCACTCTCAGTGAAAGTTAAGTTCTCTTCCTTCCATTGCCATTGGAGACCAAGTGAGCTTCAACCTCGAAAGAGTAGTTGGATCTTCACTTTCATCTCTTCCACCACCACAAGTAAGCCAGACGAAGTCACCACCCTGATGACGAACAAGACACTGTCGCCGACAGCATCATCTTCTCTACTTTTCCATCCTTTCTTTTATACTTTCAAGTTGTATTTTGCTATTCATTTCATCCTTGTATGAACTCAATGATTTCTATTATAAATATATCTCATATCATGACTCATCTCTTGTCTTTCACCTTTATTTTACTTTCATCATCAACCACGAGTAGCTAAATCGCTTGAAGGGTTGGAGAAAAATAATCATCAGTTTTAAGAGGTCAAGCTTAGTTTTCGGTCCATTTATGTTGATGTATTTTGATCTCATTGCTTAAATCCACTTGACAACTTAATTTAAGTACAACGAGTTAATTACTTGAGAAAGCAAGTGACTGTGGAACTCATCAATATAACCAAGAAGTATTCCTAGACATAGGAGTATTCTTAGGCTTAACTAATCTAGCATGCATCATAGACATACGATTAATGTGGCTCATCTGCCGAGAGGTAAGATTCATTTGAGATTAAGAGCATGAACCAAGAAACTAAACAAGAACTCGACTGATTGATGAAAAGTTTTCTCCAACCCTCTTTTCTCCATTTGAACACCTTCAACTTCTCTAGCTTGCATATTACTCCACCCACTCACATCCATTTGCTAAACCACCGCGAGTTAGACATCTTTTTACACAACCTTATTCGCGAAAAATCTCTATGTTCGACCTTGGTTCTCACCAAGACATCTTACGTTTAGTTTATACTTGGGCTAAAAGTAGGAAAAACTTGTCACGCATAGTGCATGATTAACACTCCACACGAACCACAACATGAAAATTGACTAGGCAACATAGAACTTAAGTGCAAATATGATTTAATTTAAAGCCCTATTGAGTTAAACATGCAAAGACAAAATTTTCTCTAACAAATCAAGGAAAGATTAATGGGTGATCAAACCAAATAAAATTTCTAAGCATAAAACATAAATCCAATCAAGAATCAATTCAAATAAAAAGCAAAAGCATAATATCAAGTCTCACAACCAAGAATTGATAGGTTTCATCTCTACCTTAAGCTATAAAGGAATTACCTTAGCCACTCATAGCATATCAAGACGAATCCCAAAGTCGCATGAATAAAAAATACAAGAAAAAAGTTTTGGGAATGAAAAATACAGAGAGAAGTCAGAGTTGGAGGCTACAATCCCAAGATAATAAACCCTAAATCGAGTATGAGGTATATATAGGGTTTGTCGAAGTGCCTAGGCACTCCCATGCAGTCGCTGGAATTGTCTGTTAGTTTTTACAGCACCTAGGTGCTCCAAGAAAAATTGCTCTTAGGTCTCAGGTGCCTAGCATAGCGCCTGGGTGACATAAGTGTCATATTTCTTCTCTTTCACCAAGTTGATGCTTTGAAGCTTGTTTTGTTCGTTTAAGTTCTATTTCGACTCCAATGGTCAATTCCACCTCTTAGTTGCTCAATGCCTATAAAATCATGGAAATAACACATTAAATAGCACTACGATCTCGAGTTAAGCTAAGGCAAATAACACCTTTTGGGTGCTATCACCAAGTCACATCGACATTAAACTTCCAAAAACTAGCTATTAAAGGGGACCATCGTGGATGGGAAGACTGGGGGGAAGGGAGAGGTGAATAGTAGGAATAGAGCGCCTATTGTACCTACCACGCGACTGGCCAATTGTTTCCTCTGAGTGTTCTCAATGGAGATTTTTAGAAGATCATGTCTAGAACCCTCTAGTTGAAGTGAATAAATGGTACAATGAGTCCATAAGCACCACAGGAAATGATCAACACATAGTCAAGATCCTCACTCAAACATGAAGATTTCCATAGGTCCAATAGTCCAATGGAGATTACGAACCCTTACAAGCACCAAACAAGCTAACATATATAAGACGGTAGGAATAAATTCCAAATTTTTTTAGCCATCTTACATTTCCACATGATATGACTGACTGCACATGAGATTTGCAAAAAGTGCAAACTGAGTTAGAAAGAATCCCTTTATAATTTAAATTACAAATAGTGGGAATGAGGTCATTGAAAATTCTCCAACAACAAAGTTTAACTTTTGGTTTGTGACCTTGGCTCCCACAAGGCTTTGCACAACTTAAAAGGCTATGTGGAGTTAGAAGGGACTCTGATGTTTATCCTTGTGGTTTTCTTATTTATTGTAGAAAAAAAGCATAAAGCAGGAAATCACAAATGGATTGTAATTGTAGTCTGTGAATTTCTCAATTAAACGATTTATAACTTGAGTGTAATCGAGGGAGAGGGAGTTTGGAATTGGTTTGTTGCAACAAAAATTAAGTGCATAAAATTGAAAGTAAATTTTGAGTGAATTCGAATAATTAAAAAACACTAGCCTAGGTCTTTTGAGTAGTTTCCCCAATTTTGCAATTTTATCACAGGTTAATCAATTTATTCTTATATTACCTAATCTTAGCCAACTCACTTAGAAAGCTAAGTGATAACCTTCATTATCTAATTAACCAATTTAATTTAAATGAAACACATCGTAACTAATTGGCTAATCACATTAAGAATTAGGAACCCGTTAAGTTGAACATCAAATTGGAAAAGCCAAATTAAATATTCAAGTAGTTCTTCCCTAGGCTAATTGGACATTGTTTGTTGAAATAGTTAACAACTCTCAAGTCAATTTAACCTATCACTGCACCTAATTAACTCACAATCAAATGTCACATTTTGCAAGTTAAACATAGCAATTGATCATATGTCATAAGCTGAAATGCAATCAAGTCTCATTCATAAACAGAGAAGAACTGAAACGCAATACAAGAATTTGATAATGAATAATCTAAACCTCACAAAAATACAAAATCGGGAAACCTACTCGATACCTAGGCTAGAAAATGTTACTTTTATCCCATAATCGACATCATGGACATTAAAGATGAATTTTGATACATAAATATACCAAGAACAAAGGGAAGATGAGCGAAAACTGATGCAATTCTGTTGGGATCCGAAAGCCACCAAACTCTTTAACAACTCAGCCTGTTCTTGCACCAAAAGCCACCAAACTCTTTAGCAACTCAACCCGACCATGCGAATGTGAGCACAATAACACTAAGGTGTGGCAAAGAGCTCCCTCCAACCCCTCCTATCATTGCACCGTTTGCTACGTCGTTGGTTGACCAACAAAGTAAGGTGAGAAAAGAAGTAAAGGAAGCAAGGATCACCACACCGCCTGAACCCAATGTTAGTATTCCTTCAAAACTATTAATTGAATCTTATTTACCTAAAGCAATCTTTCCTAGTAGATTGGCTAGACCGAAGAAGGAAAGTACCGACAAGGAGCTCGAAGAGATGTTTAGAAAGGTTCAAATTAATATCCCATTTCTTAATACGATGCAACAAGTCCCGAGGTATGCTAAATTTCTCAAGGATCTTTACATTAAGAAGAGGAAAGGAAAGGAGAAGGAAAAGGTTGTGGTAAGTGGTAACGTTTCTTCTTTGCTTAAGAAAGCATGCTTGAAAAGTTTAGGGACCCTGGTATGTTTACTATCCCATGTGTCATAGGCAATAGGAAAATATCACATGCCATGCTTGATCTTGGTGCTTCTATCAATGTGATGACATACCATGTTTATGAAGAACTTAAATTGAATGATTTGTAAAAAAACCTCAGTATGCATTCAACTAACGGATAGGTCTTGCATACAACCATTAGGGGTAGTAGAAGATGTCTTGATATAAGTAGGCAACTTGATTTTTCCTGCGAACTTCTATATTTTGCAAATGAACGAACCATCTAATTCCTCATCCTCTATAGTTTTGAGGGAGGCATTTCTTAAAAACTGCTAAGACAGATTGATGTAGATAAAGGATCCCTTAGTGTTGAATTTGATGGTGAAGTAGTGAATTTCAATATTTGTGATGCTATGAAGTTTCCTAAGGAAAACATCTCTCTTTTTTGTGTTGAAGCTTTTGATGTTTGTGATGAAGTATTGTTGACTGTTGATAATGGTTTTGATAAGATGTCGATTCCCTCTTATGACTTTGAATTTGATAATTCTTCTATTGATAACTCTCTCTATGTCCCATAGGTTAAAGGGATTAAGCGCAAGGTTCTCTCCCTTATCAAATAAAAAATAAGAACTTCAGTGAAAAGAACCCTTCCCGTGTTTCGATAAAAAAGAAAAAGGATTCTACAAAACGCTTGATCAATACTTTATGGAAGCTTGGTACCGCCTCAAAAGCATCCCATAGACCGATCCATGATAAGGCGTGCCCCTTTCTCGTTGAGATCGAACACAAATCATTGGAGAAGTCGTCCAAGCTCACATAAGTTAGAAGTCACCAACGATCGAGTAACCGACCCTAAAAATTTGTGCTCTCCCGGAGGCAACCAGGCGTCAAATTATAATAAGCTTTCATTAAGTTCTTGTCTTTAGTTGATTTTATAGTTTATTGTTTTAGTTTTGTCTTTCCCAAGAAGAATTTTCAAATAATTGAGATAAACTTTGAATGATCTTTTCTTTACAAGAAATAAGTGATGCTTCAAACTTAGGAAAACAAAACTCCAAAAAAGATTGATTCCCGAATGAAAATCCTGCTCATCTCTAAAAAAAAAAAAAAAAGCAAGGGGAGTTTTTCTATTCCCCTCTTCTTTTTATCTATGTGCTTTATATTCTTGAATAAAAATAACATGTTTTCAAACATTGAGGACAATGTTAGCTTTGAAAGTTAGGGGTGAGGTTTTCATGATTTTTGCATATGATTGATTAACCTTGCTTGCATAATTGATTGGCACTTACATGCTTATACCCATTATTCTTTTACAGTAAATGTCTTGCTATATTTGGGGTCCTTAAGTGCTATGCTCCGATAATGCTTGCTTGGTTTGGTTTGATATAATGACATGATGATGACGCACGCTCATTATGATAAGTTTTGTGAAAAAATTTGTTTGAAGAAAGATAATCGTGATTTTTAGCCCATTTGTTTTCAAAAACCTTTCTTATTTTTTTATGCATTTTCAAGTTCTCTTTCTTATGAACTTAAGCCCTACATGCTTAGAATTCTTTTATTCGGACTAGATTTCTGTTATCACCTCGAAAGACCCACCTTTAGCTTAAGAGTAATCTCTCTTGTTTCGAAGCGTAATACTAGACTAAGCTGATAACAAGCCTTTTTCTGTTATGAGTAAAAAAAAGCAAAAAACAAAAATTTGAAAAAAAGAAATGAGTTAAAAAAAAAAAAAGAAGAAGGATATCCTTGCTATCTATCTCAAATAAAGTGTGTGTGTGCATGGATAGAGGTGAAAAGATCTACCCCCATTGTGATAATTTAGGACCTTGCTAGAAAAGAGTGGATTGAGTCCATACTTTGGGTGTGTGAAAGCTAGCCCTCTAGATAAAACAAATGCACTTTATCTTTTGAGTGCGAGTAAGGCACCCTTGTCTTTGTATTTCTTTTTTTTTTTTTTTTGCAAGTTTGGTATGTCTAGAGCTAATAATCGAGTCAGAGTAGGGAAAAACGGATAGAAAATCCTATAAAACCATTCCAAGTCATGTAAGCTTAACTAATAAGAGCTTGAACTTCTCTATGCATGAATAGAACTAGAATCGTTTTTCTAAAAAATATGTGTGCTTAATTGATTGATCATCATTTGAATTTTATCTTTGATTGCATCTCTTATCTCTTGAGAGTATTGAGAGTCGAGTATCATTCCTTTCCAATTTGAACATAGCTTGAGCGTTTCTTAACATGAACATGCCTAACTACGACTTTCTAATTCTAACCTTTTAACCTTTAACACATTCTAACTTAAAGCATTCTCATGAACATGTAGTAAGCATAAATATTCAATAGAAAGCATGACCACATTTCAATAAGCATGAACATATCATTTTTGCATGATTGATTGATTGATTGTATATTCTCTTATTCTTTTTTCCTTGCTCGGGACGATCAAGATTTAAGTTGGGGTGTTTCGATAGCGTCCTAAAAGTGCTAATAATCCTAGCTTAAGTCTACCTTAATAAGTCAATTTTACTCATTAAATCTCTATCTTTGTAGGTTTTTATCATTCCAAGGGTAAAATGATCATTTGGAGCAAAAACGAGCCTAAAACGAGCTTGGGAGCATCAAAGTTGAACAAAGGGTCAAAATTACCACAATGCCTCTCTAGATAGCGTTACATAGCTCCCTTTACTCCCCAATTACGATGAAGACTCGAGAGCATCAATTTTTGCACAAGCCTTACAGTGTCGCGACGCCTAGCCCAACGTAGTTCTATGCTGTGACTCAAAAGACCAGTGTAGCTACGCTCTAGGGCAGCGACACGACACTCTCGTTTATAATTAAATACTATGTTTCTTTTCTTGCCCGAGAGAGAGACCCATTTTTGTGAAATTTCATAGAGTTCTTCATTTTCCCTTTATTTTTCTCTCAACTTTGTTGTATCCTTTCATTAATTCAGTGAAGATCTTTTGAAGGATGTAAGACTAAGGTAATAATTTTGGGAATTTGATAGTTGTAGTTCAATTTCTTGAGAATTATCTTGTAAATCTTTGATTAAAATGCATGAATTTTGATTGATCCTTATGTTGAATTCTGGAATTTGTATCGATTGAAGTGACGATTCATGTTTAGATTCAAATTCTTGATTGCAAATTCATGATGCGCTAAGCACTAAAATTGTGAATAAGTTGCAAGATTAGGGATGCATCCATTTGTTTAAAGCATTTTCCTTTAAATCATAACATGTTGAACTAATTAGGATTAATCAATAAATCGGATTGACGAAGAGGCTATCCATTCTTTTATTCATCGCAACTACGAAACCTAGTTCTTAATGTAAATTTCATTTGGTATTGAAAATCGCTAAGGGATATACATGCTTAAATGAAGTTTAGAGTGAATCTTGAAGGAATTCTTGATTAACAACTTAGGGCAATTAGAAATTGGGCTTTAATTTGACTAATTTTATGAGTTAGAACAATTAGGGTTTCAATCTCTTTTTGGTTGTGGATTCTTTGCATAAATCATGTCTTTTTGATTCAATGATTGAAATTGAACTCAACTTACTTGAATTCCCATTCCTATTCAATTTTGTCTCTAAAAAAAATTAATATATCAAAAACATTCTAAAATTCTTGCATCAATTCTATTTTCTTTTTTCAAAACCCCTCTTATAATAGATAGAATTCAATTGATTTCAATAAATAGTTCGTATATCTCTGTGGAACGATCCCAAACTTACTGCTTACGTTATATTGTTCATTGTTTATAAGTTTGGAGTAATAAAATCTTTGATCCTTTAAATGTGTTTAACGACGACATATTTTTAGCTCGATCAGTGACATAAAGCTCTATTAACATTCAAAGAAGCAATAGGGCAGGGAATAGTAAAACTCCTTGGATCCTTCAATTTTTGTAGCCACTTTTTCTGCAACACAACACTACACTCTTCTATCAAGCTAACCATCTCATGTTGCCCAAATTTCTTTTTCTTAAACAAGATATCTTTCATGAATTTAACATAATTGGGCATTTTCTCTAAAGCTTCAACAAAATGGATATTAATATGCAACTTTTTAAATATTTCTAGAAATTTGGAAAATTGAGTATCTATTTTCTTTTTCTGAAACCCCTGAGGATATGGAAGAGTATTAGGGAGAAAAGGTAAAGGGTTAGATTGACTTACATGATGACTCTGATTCTTTTACTTTTATCTCAGTTTGCACTTTCTCTTTCTCAACTATCTCCTCAGGTTCATTTTTTAGGACAAGCTCAGTAGTTGTCTCATTTACTTCACGTGCTTCATTCTCTTAAACAAGCAAAGGTGTGGACTACTTTTTCCTAGTCCTCAAAGTCAAAGCCTTACACTCCTCTTTTGGATTCTTCTCAGAGAAACTAGAAAATTTACCTTTTCGCATTGTTTGGAGGGAAATGGCTATTTGACTTATTTGAACCTCTATATTCTGAATTGCCTTGCCTGACTTTGCATAGTATTTTCCGAAGCAGTGGTCCTTCTTCTAGACTCTTTGATGAACTAGACCATCAAATCTTTTAATGTTGATTTCTTTTTAGTGTGAGAAGGACTTGCAGAAGAAAAACCTAGAGGACCTTGCAAAAATTCTTGTTGTTAGCATAAGAAAATTTTCATGGTTACTTAGGCTTGGGTGGCAGTGAGTTGGGAGTTGTTGATGGCCTCTATAGTTCCTTTATCCACAAAAGTCGCCATCTCAATCTCACTTTACTCCCGCTACTTTTGACTTGCCGTCTCAGTGGCCATAGCTACTAGAGTGGCTAGGAATGATGGATTCACTTATGCTTGGCTTCCTGCAATCAATTTAGATATAGCATTAGTAAGAGAAGCCATTTAAACTTTAAGAGAGTTTATCTCATCCACCTCATACAATCGGGTGGTCTTGGTTGAAGATGATCTTTCAGTTGGCTAATTATAACTTGTGGTGGCCATGTCTTCTAAGATAGCATAAGCTTTTGTAGCAGTCTTTGAGAAAATAGACCCTTTAGCAGTAGCATCAAAGATGGATTGTGTGTTTCTATTCAACCCATTGTAGAATAGTTGAATTTGCAACCAGTTTGGGTATCCAAGTTGTGAGCACCTCCTAAGAAGATCTTTATACCTTTCTCACACCTCAAGTAATTGTTCATTAGGTTATTGGAAAAAAGCGACAATGTCCTACCTTAATTTGGAGGTCTTTGCCGGTGGAAATTATTTGTGCAAAAATGCTTGAACTACCTCATCCCATCTAGTCAATCCTTATCCCTATCCTACAAAGAAAAAAAATAATCTTAGTCTAATTGCATCATTTGTAACCCTATTTATCTTCAATGTTCCATAAATTTCAATAAAGGATTTAAGATGCTATGAGGATCTTCAACAGGGCATCCTCTAAAAGCATTTTCCCTCGCCATTTGGATCAATCTCGATTTCAGTTTGAAATTGTTTGCATTGATTAGAGCATGCACAATCTCGGGTTGAGTTGTTGGGAGGGATGGTTTGGAAGTACTCTTTAATTGCCTTCTCCGCCTCATTCACCATCTCCTCATTTGCTTCTTGTCTAGTCCTTAGATTCCTCTTGAAAATTTGTTCAATCTTCGGATAAAAATACAAAAAACTACATTCCTTATCACGGGACATGCACTAGAGAAGAAAACCAACCAATTTTAGAATAAAATACACATTAGTCTAGAATATCACTAATTATTGAAATATTAAACAAAAACGTTATTTTTTATCCCCGACAACAGAGCCAAAAACATGGTTCGCAAAATCTTGGTATGTAACACGCAAGCATACGTGGTCAAGTTATAGTAATTAAAACGACATAAAAAATCGAGTACCGTCCTCAGGGATCAAATGTCACAGTTTGTTGTTTAAATACTTTAGAATTGCTTCAATTTTAGCCAATGATTGGAAAACGAGTTTGAGTTTGAATTTGTGAAAACAATTAAAGAAAGTGAATACAAGTAAAAATTCAATGAGATAAAAAGTGTTATAGGGTGTTGATTCATTATTTATTTCATTAAGCAATGTTTAGGTTTTAATGGAATCAAGTGCAAACAATATGCCTAAGTCTAGAAACTAAGTCCAGATTATTTTTTTTTTTAATAAAAAACAATCTTTTCTCATGCAACTTAATTGATTACTAATTTCTTGAAACTAAAGTAAATCACATGGCATTAAGCAATGTCGTTAACAACTTTCACTATTAACCTAACTATTTTCATGAGAGATTAATAATGATTCAAAGTAATTGTTCATCAAGTTATTGAAAAAAAAAGGTGCTCTCGGGTTTTTGCACTGAGGGCAGTGCTAGCCTAGCACCACAACGTTGCCCTGTTTTAGGGTTTTCATCTTTTTCTTCACTTCTCCTTCGATTTTTGCCCGATTTAGTTTTTTTAGCTTTCAAAACTCATTTTCTTCATAATTACCTAAAATGCACTAGCAAACACATCAAGTCTAATAAAAACACCCCTAAATTAGAAGCAAATAAAGCACGTTTCAAGTTCTTTTCATGGACTTAACAGAGCTTCTCCAAATTTCCCCTACTCTATTTCATGCACCAATCATTAATCATCAAGACAACCATGAACATAATATATCAACTAAAGGTGCGTGAAACAACACATCATAAGGCTCTAAACTTGCATTCTTTTGCCTAGGGGCATTAGCTTTCACACATTCACTGCAGGGACTCGTAGCCATAATTTTCATGGGCGTCCTAACTTATCATAGCAAAGGTAGCTCTTTTTACCCCTATCCATGCATACACGTTACAAGTTTATATTTTTCTCAATTATTTCTTTGATATTCTATTATCAGCCCAATCTTTTGTGCACAAATATTTTTTTAAAAACAGGCAAATATAACTATTTTCTTTTCTCCCTCAGTATAATGTTACAAATCATCATGCAAGACAACTCTCTAATATGTGGGGCCTTTCGAGGCGACAACCAAATCGACTTAAAATAATTTCTTATTTAGTTAACGTTTCTAAATTAAACCGACTACGTGCTCAGATGTGCAAGGGACTCAAAGAGGGACTTAAAGATAACTTAACTCAAAAGTATGTTATCCTATTTCCACAACAGATCATTTAACGTGCAATTCAGAATAGCTCATAGGCAATCATAATCACTAGCATACTCATAGAATTTCTCACATTAAGCACACATCAAATCATATTTTCTTACTCAAATTCAAAAAAACTTATCCAAATTTTATCCACTCAAAGTTTTCTAACTTAATTAGTATGCACAACTCATCTATTCCTAAAAACATGCATAGCAAGATCAAACAGTAGAAACACAACAGAATATAATACTTCCCCCATCCCAAACTTTGAAACTAGCATTGTCCTTAATGCAATTAAAAATAAAACACATAAGGAGTGAACAGTACTACCCTGGAAAATGTGGTGGACAACATATGTCAAACCTGTGAACTAAAACTCTGCATTTAGAGATCACCTGAAAAATAAATGTTTAAGGCACAAAAGTCAAAACTCATAAAAGTGGCTATTTACCTAACAATTAAAAACAAAGAACATAAAACAACTAAAAAGCTTGGGTTACTTTTCAATAAGGTTTTATGTCTTTTAGCTTGACGGGGCTCACAGATCATGCAAGATCCCATGGTGGTTTCCTTATTCCATGCATTGAACCACCTGAACTCAAGATATTTCACCCACACTGGCATATGGTTGGTGGAATTTTTTGCCTAGTTTTAGACCAAATAAATTAACCGTTCCTACCTAATTTTGCAGTAGTGGTAGCACGGGTCGAACACAGGAAACCTTTAAATTTCTCGATTAAACAGTTACAGCCCGAGGTAATCGGGGGGGTTTCAAGTGGATTTAATTATTGTAATAAAATGTAAATAGCATAAAATAAATGCACAAATTGGAGGTTTGAGAAATTATAAGAGAAAACCTAGCTTGGGTTGTGATTCATGCTATGAAATGCATGAAATTAGGCCTTCATTTTAGTATTTTTAATGTGGAAAATGAACTATTTCATGACTTTTATCCCAAACTTGGTCTTAATATGTTTAAATGAGCTCAACGATGACTAATTATGTATAAAAGGTGATTTTTGCGGATTTAGTGCAGATCTGTACGTTTTTTACAAGTTTTTGGCTATTTTCCATGTGATGCGCCCACAGCAGCAAGTGATGTACCAGCACTGTCGAGCCCCAATTTTTCAGATTCGATTCTGTCCAGATCAGTTGCGATTTTCTTGGCTAAAAATCCTCGATTATGTCTGATGAGTCTTCAGAACGCAAATCTCAACCCTCCTTAATAGATTTGGGGCCTATAAAAAGCGAGAAAACCCTATGTCTTCGTCGAACAACTCACCACCGCCGCAATCATCACTTTCTTCTCTATTTTACTGTCAAATTTCCAGCACCTTGGGTTTCTTCTCTAAGTTCATGTTAGTAGTCTTAAGAACGAAAGTTCCTCTAAGGCATAGCGGCTCTAGGATTTCTCTTCCACAGAAGTGTGTGTTGAGGCAAGATTCTTCCTTGAGATAGGGGAATCGTCCTAGGGAAAGACTTGTTACTTGAGGATTTTCTCAAGTTTCCTTGAGTTGTATTTATTTTCTAGCGTTATTATTTTCTTGTTATTTTCCATTTTAATTTCTACCAATCAAACGTTATATTGTAGCTATGGTTTATGAGTTAATAAAAGTGATTATTTTATCAAAAGCATGAGCTAAATATTTTTAGGGGTTTAACAATGTGAAAGCCTTAGGGGTTGTTATGGCTTAGGTTATGTAATGCTCACACCACTTTGTGTAATCACATTCTCTTTGTTGATTTTAAAAGATAAAATTGGTAAGTTAAACTGGCCATTTGATTTAACGATCTAGCAGAACTCTAATGCTGAAAAGATTATAGTGTAAGCGGATTTCACATGGGGATATGGGACTAAGAGTCTAGACATAGGATGGTCACGTTACCTTAGAAATAAGAGACACCATAGAATAAAAGAATTAAACTTGATTTAATCTAAGATCCAGCTAACCATAGAAACATTAGGCATTAGCTGCATAGAACTCCTAAAGGAACTTGATACAAGACCGAAGAGGTGTAGTTTTCGGTCCATGTGTAATTCATCGTTCGGTGTGATGCGATCACATCACTTAAGGCATAACACCCGAATGGTCGTAGCATTGTTTGCCCCTGTTTGATTACCATTATTATTTGTTTTTAAGCTTTCTTTCACCAAAATTTCTAAACTTTTTCTTTGGTTACCTTGGTTACATTGGTCCATAGTCATAATAAATTTAAAATCAATCTAGTCCTGTGGGATTCGACACTTAAAATACTCCAAGTTATTACTTCATTGATTGTGTATGCTTGCACGTAGACCTTGCCCATTCTATTTCCTATAATTTCTATTGTTCATATACGCCCGGTCAATTAGGTTGTAACGAAATTTTACTATTCAAAATATTTGATCATCGAATTCTCATTATCGAAATTAAATAATTGTTTACACCTAACCAATTTAATTAAAAAAGCTAATTAAATCATCCTAATCAACTAACTAGTCCAAATCAAATTGATGAAAAACATGCAAGTTCCAATTTGTCCTAATTGCATTAAACCCTAGGGAACCATTAGGTGGAATGTTTAATTTTTCAAGTGCCTAATTAAACATTCGTTTTGATTCAATCCTAAGTTGGTTAGAACATTACTCATCGTTATGGCTTCACAAGTTAACCTAACCTATTGGATCTAGAAATTAACATAAAATCAAGTGTCATGAATCATACATTAATCAAAGCGATGATCATAAAATCCACAAGCGTATGACAATTTGTTAACATTCGATTAAAACTGAATTGAATCATACAATTACAATAATTCGATTTGAAAACTTTCATATACATCGTAGGGAAAAATCCTGAACCCAAGCTAGAGAATTATATCTTAGCCCATAATTGACATCTTGATCAATGGAAAATTCTTGCGATACATGTAGTGACCACAGAGAAGAAGAAAATAAAGAAAAAATCGAGGAAAAGTGGCTGGAATCGGAGAGTGTGACCTAAAAATTGGATTAATTATCTTTTATATCAGGTTGCAGCGTCGCAGCGCTAACACAAATTTGCACGTGTTCAGACTTCGGAGCGCTGTAACGTTGTGTGCTTTTCACAGATATAAGGCTTTATGCCTTACAGCTCTATGGCGTCGCAGTGCTGTACAGGCAAGGGCAAATTCATCATTTTGGCGTTCTCTTTTTCGGTTGACGCAATTAAACTCAATTTTGGACCATTTTAGCTCCATTTTGCCACTAACGTCCCATTCTATCCTTTAGGTGCTCGAAACCTATAAAATAATCAAATAAACACATAAAATACAAGATCAACCCTGAATTAAGTGGCGCAAAATAGCACATTTTCAGTGTTATCAACATACGTATGAATAATCAATAAAATTAAAACTGCCAATAGACACATCATGTACTTTTTTAATCTTAATAGAATTAGAATTATTTTCAATAGAAACATAGCCAAGATTGTTTTTAACACACAGATGATCAAAATCAGACACTAGCTTATAATCAGTAGAAGCATAAACAAAATCAGATTTTATCAGCTTGGATTTGATAACAAGATAATCATTTTTCAAAGAATGCTTCCTAAGAGGATTAGGGGAGCTAAACATATCATTACGTACAATATGATTGTCAATATTCTCAACCTTAAAACACAGACTTACCTCTTTAGGGTGTTCAAGGGACCTATAAATATCAAAAGTTACCTGCTCATCGTTGACTCTAAAAGTCAACTTACCGTCTTGCATGTCAATAAAAGCTCTACCAATGGCCAGAAACAGTCTCCCTAAGATGATAGGAATTTCAGTATCCTCCTCCATGTCAAGAACCACGAAAATCTATAGGAAATATAAATTTATCAACCATAACCAACACATTCTCCATAATACCATGAGGGTTTGCAAAGGAATGGTCGCCTAACAATAATAGGACTTTAGTGAAGGTTGAAGCCTTGTTAGGCCATGTCTATTTTATTTTACTGTTGGTTAAATCGAACCAGCTTGCAAATCAGCTGAAGTCGAAATCTGGGTAAATCAAGTCCATTTATTTTACGGTTTGTCAAATTAAACCTTTCTGATAAAGCCTTTATTTTCTTCAACATCGCTCAAATCAAACCCTACAGTATTTGATGGTCTTCCACCGGAATTCCATTATTTTTTTTTTCAAGTTTTCGCCTTCCAAATACTTTGTCTTTTCCTTTGTCTACCCTTTCAATCTTTCAAGGATACACAAAGGGGGGGCAAGCTGTAGACATCGCATTTGGTCCGACTTGTTTTAATTTGTTTAAGTTTATTTTTTTTTTCATATTTTAATTATTAATCGAATTTTGAAATTTAATGAAAATTGAGATTTTAATTGAGTTTTAAAAAGTATATAAAAGGGAATAAAAATAAATATTTTTCAAAAAAGGTTTTGTTAATAAATTTAATTATTTTTTTTTAAAAAAAAGAGTATAAAAAATAATAAATATTTCTTCAAAAACCCAAAATTTAATCATTCAACGTATTTCTTTCCCCCCTCCCTTTGCCTCAACCTTTCCAATATTAATATCTATTTTTAAACCTAGTGATAGCTTATAAATGCAGTGATGAGGTGAAAGCAAAAGAAGAAAAAGGAAGGAAAGAAATGATTGAAGGGAAGAAGGAGAGGAGAGAGAAAAAGAGGTGAGAAGAGGAATTTGAAGAAGGGATGAAAGGATTGAAGAAAGATTGGGAGAGGAGATTGGAATAGAAGAGAGAAAGGAATGGAAGAAAAGATTGAAAAAGGATTGGAAGAAGAAAAAAAAAAAGGAATTTGAAGGATGAAAAAAATTTGAGGGAAGAAAAGAGGGAAAATGTGAGAAGAAAAGAGTGAAAGTGAAGGAGAAGAGAATAGAGAAGGTGGAAGAAGAGGGGAAGAAATGGGTGAAGAAGAAGAAGAAAGAGGAGAGAAGAACACTTAATAAAGGTGTGGGCCCCATGTCATTTTATTTGTTTTATTTAATAATATAGTGGGTCCCACGTATTTTTATTCTATTTATTAATATTATTTTATTTAACAAAAATAGTGGGCCCCACGTACTTTTATATTATTATGTGTTTTCTCCCACTTTTGATTTCAACCCTATTTGTTTTACTTATTATTATTTTATATATATATATATATATATATATATATATATATATATATTTAACATTATTTTTTTCATTATGTTGGATTCTTATATATATCTTACTAACCATTGGATTCCTCAATGCATTATATAATTCTAAGTTGTGGATCTTATTTATTTATTTTAAACATGAGATTTTCATGATTTTGTAATCTCAATAGATTGAAATTTAAAATTTATTTAAAGCATTTAATCAAAGCTTTTATTACTCTTAAATAAATATGTTTTAGTTTTTTTTCCTAAGGTTGAAATTTCTTAATACCATTTCAAACTTCTTGAATTTCAAACTTTAAATACAATCGTCTTACTACATCCACATTTGCATTGACAAAATAAATTTTAATTTTATTAGCTAATAAAATTTTCAAGTATTTCCTATATTTGATTTAGTTTAGGGAATTTATTCAAATTTCTTATTTTTTTTCATGTATTGACTATTTAAACAAAGTTCAAGTTAACTGTGCAACTTTCAGGATAAACTCTAGCTTAATGTGAATTTCAAATTTCAAATGAATTTCAAATATTCTTAGATTTTTCATAAATCCCATGATGGAGTCAAATTTTACTCCGGAGGAAAATATTTCATAAAGAATCCAAATATAAATTGGCAATCATTGTCGCTTACACAATGCTATTATACTTATTCTTAAAGCTATAATGAAATTTGGTGAGACATTTCCTTTATTTAAACTATATCAAATTTTTATAAAATAATTGGCTAATATAATAATTATGTATAGGCTGAGGTACTTAAGTTGACCGTAAAGGAACACCTCTACCTTAAAATTATTTGGTCAATTTTTATGAGGTTTTATTTTATTAATTTTTATTACAATTTTAGATAACAAAATAAAATGTTTTCAAACGGGTGTTGTAGGGTGCTAATACCTTCCCTACACTCAACGACCCTCGAACCAATCTTTGGAAAAGTAGACCGTTTTTATTTTATTTTTATTTCAACATGGGTGACCAATCACATCCCAAAATGGTTGGTGGCGACTCCAAATCTTTCACCTCGAAAGACACCCTCAGGGAAGGACGTCGGCCGCTCCGCGTTGCGATGACGTTGCGACAGTTAGGCATCTGTTCAAAAGCCTTAGCATAAGGAATAATTATATGAAGTTTCTTGAAAATATCTAAAAATTTTGAAAACTGAGCTTGTAATTTCTTTTTTTTCTAAATCTCCGAGGATATAGAATATTATTAGGAATAAAAGAGATAGGATCAGGATACTTCCCTTAATCAATAGGTGTAGGCACTTTTTTTTCTTTTTTTTTCTCAATAATCTCTTCAACCTTCTCTTCCTCAACGTCAATTTTTTTCAGTCTCAACATCCAATGTCGGGCTCACCAAAGGCCTACCACTCCTTAATGTCACTGTCTTGCACTGCCCTAGGATTTACCTAAGGTGCTACTTGGGAACTTGCCCTTCTACAATGCATTGACCGCTTCTGACTTATCTGAGTATCAATGTTCTGAATGACCTACCCATGACTGGCCACTGTGTTCTCCAGTTGTGTCGTTCTATTTCTCGACTCTTTGATAAATTCAGTCATCAGCTCCTCCATAGAAGGCTTCTTTTGAGGTTGTTGAGATACAAATCCAGGTGGGGCCTGCAAAGCATTCCTAGGGTTAGCATAAGAGATTTTTCATGAAAACGCAAACCTGGGTTATAATACTTGGGGAGATTTTGGTGGAAGTGGTGTTAAGCTTGATGTCCATATCGGCCTTGATTTCAAATCTCAAAGTTTGTGTAACGACCCGATTTTAGGAGGGAGACATGAATGAACTGAAATCACATCCGAATGAGAGGGATCCTAAGGACATGAAAGTATAAGTAAGAAAGGCTTAAAAGAATTCAAAGTTACAACCTATACCAACAAGGTGCAACTTCCTTTTCAGTGGCTCAATTATAAGAACTCCACAGTTAAGTGTGCTTCACTTGGAGCAATCCTATGTTGGGTGATCTCTTGAAAATTTTCTTAGGATGCATGTGAGTGAGGACAAAATATGCTGAAAGGACCTGTGTTGGTTTGTGGGGACAACTTTCACTTTTAGAAGCATTCAAGACAAGTAAGGATGAAAACTATAGAATGGCGGGGCCATCAGGTGTTGAATCATTAACCCTCCTACAGACCCTCCTACAACTGCATCCAAGATAGATTTGGTCATACTAGACAGACCATTATAGAAAAATTGAATCTGAAGCGACAACTTTCACTTTTAGAAGCATTCAAGACAAGTAAGGATGAAAACTATAGAATGGCGGGGCCATCAGGTGTTGAATCATTAACCCTCCTACAGACCCTCCTACAACTGCATCCAAGATAGATTTGGTCATACTAGACAGACCATTATAGAAAAATTGAATCTGAAGCGACTATGGGTATCCTTGTGAATATCTTCTCATGAGATCATTGTAATGCTGGGATTAAAACCCAAAACGCAGCGGAAACGTATCAGAACCGTATCTCAAAATTAATTTTAATAATTTTGAAATACTTTTACATTGGCAAAAAAGACTTAAATTAATCTAGGTTAAGCAAAAAATTAGAGAAAAAAACTCTTACGTGTTGTGTCACCACCACTTGGAGACATTCCTATTCTTTGAATCTTGAGGGAAGGTTTGTGGAACCTTTTTGGCACAGGAAAAAAAAATACAGAACTCTTCTGGATATTTTTTTTAGAGAACGCTGAGAATTTTGTTTTTTTGTTGAGAGAATGGTTCAACCAAACAAAATTCTGTTTTTGCACTATATAAAGAAGCGAGAGAAAATGGAAACGTGGGGTTATCCCACGTCTTAAGTAACTCCCCTACGTGGGAGTTACAACAAACTTAATTAATTAAATTAAATTAATTACTAAATCAATAATTAATTAAATTAATATTAATTAAATTATAATTAATAATTAATTAAATCTAATTTAATTAATCAATTCATTTAAATCATATTTAAATGAACATCTCTCACATAACCTATAGTTTTAATTCAATTAATTAATTAAATCAAATTTAATTAAATTAGATTAATTAAATAACTAATTAATTCTCCAATTAATTAATTACAAATAAATAATTTAACCTGCATTTGAATCAAATTCAAATACATTTCTCTCATAACCTATAGTTTTAATGTACATCTAATGCGCATTAATTTAACCTATAGTTTTAATAAAATTATTTGAACAATTTCAAATATTTAATTCTCTTACAAATTAACTTTGAATCATATCCAAAATATTTATACTATAAAGTTTAATTTGTAAAATAAACTTTATATTATAATGTATCATTATACATTATACTTTTCCCTTAAAATTTGAACTATTCAAATTTCAACCAATAATAACCTCAATATTCTTTACGAGCTAGGAAGGGACCTAATGGACCTACAGATCAGAAGCTCCAACGATATGAGATTAACGGGCTAAACTCATTAACCACATTAATCAATATTCGTTAACTGTGGGTACACTCCACTAAAGACCCACAGTTGCACTCTTCTCACTGTAGATATATTCTGTGTCCACGGATATAGACCAATGACAGCAAGTTAGTCCTTCACAAGTGTTCGTAACACCAGCTGGGTCAAATTACCGTTATACCCTGGTTACTTCTAAATCCTTAAGTACCAGTGCTCCTCTAATGAACAACCTGTTTATGGTCCAACCATCAAACAGAACCCCTCTCGGGCCAGTGAGAGGGTAGGGCCCTATGTTCAAGTCCCGGAGACACCACTTAAGGGAACACTTATCTACTTACCCTACAGTCGAGAAGGAGTGAAATCCATCTTGTATAATTATGTTCCAGCTCCCCACTCAGTCTTGTCCCCAAAATGGTAGGCATATCGAGTCGACAAACGGCCACTCTCACCCATACAATCAAAGGACAATCCCTCGTGAACAGGAGTTCACAATATACTCAAGATTAAGACTAAGTTGCCTAGGTCAACCTATTGAAATAGAAACCTAACCAGTCAACGGAGTTACATCTAGTGATTACTATTTCGTGGTCCAGTCTTATGCAAACTCATTGCATAGGATACCCCCACTCGCATGTCTCCTACATGAACGCGTTGGATCATTGCGTTTGTATCAAATACAAAGGGTCGTATCCATAGTGTTACCAGGATAAGTACCCAACCCTATCTTATACTATAGACCCTTTAGGTTGTAACTTGAACATTGATCTCTATATGTCTCTACATATTGTTCAAGACTCATAAAACCTAGGATGTTAGTTTATTGGATTTTAGGGTTATTAAAACAAGATAAAATAATCAATAACATTTATTGAATAATAATGAATCATTTATTAATGACGGTCAAAATACAACATTTACTATCTACGAGTTTTAGGGCATCAAACCCAAAACTCCCACTTGAACTAAAACTCTAGTTAGTGGGTTGTACAAGATAATACAAAACAATGGAGATGGTAAATAATACGAATACAATAAACTAGGGCATCAGTTACCCATTACACATCTCCCACTTGCCCTAGATTACCAATGTACAAATCTCGCAGACCTAGATTTCTAGATGACCCTCAAACACTTTAGCCGAGAGAGTCTTCGTAAATGGATCAGCAATATTGTGCTCCGAAGCGATCTTTGTGACGATCACATCTCCTCGTTGCACAATCTCTCTTATCAGTGATACTTCCTCTCAATGTGCTTTCCTCGTTTATGGCTTCGAGGTTTAGAGTTGGCTACTGCCCCGCTGTTGTCACAGTATAGGTAATAGGCAAGTTCATATTTGGAACAACTTCCAAATCACTTAAGAACTTTCTGAGCCAAACTGCTTCCTTTGCTGCTTCACAAGCAGCTACATACTCTGCCTCCATAGTGGAGTCTGCTATGCATCCTTGTTTGATACTTCGCCATACTACAGCTCCCCCATTTAGGGTAAACACTGATCCCGACGTGGATTTCCTAGAATCTTTGTCAGTTTGAAATCAGAGTCAGTAACCTGTAAGGATCAAATCCTTAGCTCCATACACTAGCTTGTAGTCCCTCGTTCTCCTAAGATACTTGAGGATTCTTAACTGCTGTCCAGTGGTCAAACCCTGGATTAGACTGGTACCTACTAACTATTCCCACTGCATAACAAATGTCTGGCCTAGTGCAGAGCATAGCATACATTAAGCTGCCCACAGCTGAGGCATAGGGAATACGTCTCATATCCTCAACTTCTTGAGGTGTCTTAGGACATTGTTCCTTAGACAAGTGAACCCCATGTCTGAAAGGTAATAAACCCTTCTTCGAGTTCTGCATCGAATATCGAATCAACATTTTGTCGATATAAGTTGCTTGAGACAGAGCTAGCGTTCTATTCTGACGATCCCTAATAATTTGGATCCCAAGAACATACTGTGCCTCTCCTAATCTTTCATTTGGAATTGGGCTGCTAGCCATTTTTAATGTCAGTAAGGTATCCTACGTCATTCCAATGAGTAAGATATCGTCTACGTATAGTACCAAGAAAGCTACTTTACCTTTGATGATTTTCTTGTAAACACAAGGTTCATCAACGTTTTGGTCAAAACCAAAGATTTGATCGCAGTATCAAATCTAATATTCCAAGATCTAGATGCTGTTTCAACCCATAAATGGATCGATTCAGTTTGCAAACTTTTGCTCTTTACCTTGGGCTATGAACCCTTCGGGCTGAGACATAAAGATTCTCTTCAAGATTTCCATTCAGAAAGGCCGTCTTGACATCCATTTGCCAAATTTCATAGTCATAATATGTGGCTATGGATAAGAGAATTCTTATAGACTTAAGCATAGCAACAGGGGAAAAGGTTTCCTCATAGTCAACCCTTCCCTTTGGTATAACCCTTGCTACAAGTCGAGCTTTAAAGTTTGTACCTTACCAGCTATGTCCCTTTCTCTTATAGATCCATTTACACCCTATGGGTTTAACCCCTTCAGGTGGATCTACAAGTTCCCATACTGAATTGAAATACATAGACTCCATTTCAAGGTCCATGGCTTTGACCCATTCGTCCTTATCAACATCATTCATTGCCTGTTTAAAAGACAATGGATCTCAACACCGTCGTCAGGTACGACAACCTGAGTTCTGTTAAACCCAAGTAACGAGAAGGTCGTGATACAACCCTCCCACTGCGTCGAGGCATTCTCAACTCTTGAGAATGATGAGATAGACCTGAAGTGTTAGGTCCTTCATCAACTCTTGTTGAAGAACCAGCTTCATCAACAACTCTTGTTGACTCTTCAGTAGCTTCATTTAATACTAATTTGCTTCGTGTTATGATCTCTCATGTGGTCTTCTTCCAAGAATGTAGCGTTTGTCGATACAACACTTGTTATCTTGTGGATCAAAGAAGAGACCACCTCTCGTTTCCTTAGGGTAACCAATAAATTGGCATAATCTTGAACGAGGTTCCAATTTCTTAGGATTTGTCACTAGCACATGTGCAGGACAACCCCAAATTCTGAAGTAGCGCAAACTAGGTTTACGCCCCCTCCATAACTCGAAAGGTGTTTCAGAAACACTCTTCGAGGGAACGTTATTAAGATATGAACTGCAGTCTCTACTGCATACCCCCAAACGAGCTAGGCAATTGAGCATAGCTCATCATAGAACGAACCATGTCTAACAAGGTTCTATTTCTCTTTCTGATACACCATTTTGTTGAGGTGTACCAGGTGCTGAGAGTTGGGATTGGATTCCATGTTCTATCATATAGTCTTGGAATCTTAAATCCATATACTCTCCACCTCGATCAGATCGAAGTGTTTTAATTGTTTTACCTAACAGGTTTCAACCTCAGCCTTATACTCCTTAAACTTTTCAAGGGCATCAGACTTATGTGTCATTAGGTATAAGTAACCATATCTCGAATAATCATCTATAAAAGAGATGAAGTATTCGTACCCTCCTCGAGCTTTTACATTCATTGGACCACAAAGATCCGAATGTATCAGCTCTAAAGGTTCTTTGGCTCTATAACCTTTTCCACTAAAAGGTCTTTTAGTCATTTTTCCTTCGAGACAAGCTTCACAAGGAGGTAATGAATCATCTTCTAACTCACTTAGAAGTCCATTCTTTACCAATCTCCCGATCCTATCGAGATTTATGTGACCTAATCTCAAATGCCAAAGATAGGTATTGTTACTTGGAGAAATTTTTGCCTTTTAGATTGAGTATTAGCAGTTTTAAACATTTCATGATTAAAAGTGCTTTTGTTTCAGTTGGTCTTACACATATAAGTTGTTTTCTAATTTAGCAGAACAAATATGTACACCATTTTTTGAAATGAACGCTTCATTTGTTAAAAAGTAATACAATACGTGAGCGTCATCTCACCCTCCTCGAGCTGCTGGAGGACTAGTTTTTCCTGAAATGAAGAACAAACGTGGTTAGTGGCTCCTAAATCAATTATCCAGGCATTATAGTCATTTTTCACTAAACAAGTTTCTAAAACAAGTAAATCATATTTACCTTCCTTTTCCTTCTCTTCTCGGCAAGTATTTGGGGCAATTGCGCTTCAGTGACCATCCACATTGCAGTGGAAGCATTGCCCTTGTCAGCCTTCTTGGCCTTACCCTTGCCTTTGCCAGTAGCGGAGCCTTCCCCTTCCCTCCTTTCTTCTGGATCTTTTTGGGACCAGAAGATGATGGAACAGACTTAGTTCCAGAGGTTGAACCCTTGTGGAACTTCTTGGAATGGGCAACATTTGCCTCTCCTTCTTTCGGTCTCTTATTTTTTATAAAGACTGAAAAGTCTGTAGCTCATTTAGGAGGGTAGTTATGGTGTACTGTATTTTATTCATTACCGCATTGCTGCGGAATTGAAGGAACTCGTCGGAAGAGATTCCAAAATAAAGGACACCTGACTTTGCTCGTCTATGACCGCGCCGTTCATTTCAGAAACGTTGAAGTGAACCATGAGGTCGAGAACATGTTCTCTCACTGAGGCTTTCCTTCATACGTGCGTTATAAACGTATTTGAGGGCCTCGTGCCGGATCTGTGTGGACGGTTGCCCAAACATATCTTGCATGACTCCATGATCTCACGAGCAGTGAGCAGGCCTCATGTTTCTTGGTGAGTACGTCAGACAAACTCGCCAAGATATAGACTCGGGCCTTTTCTTGGCCTTCGTCTAGCGGTCATGTGCATCCCTCACAGCTTGGGATGCACCACGAGCGGGGAGTTGAGGACATTCCTCAATTAAGACAACCGTAGATCTTCTATAACTAGAATCGTATTCAGGTAGATTTCCACGTTGCATAATTTTCACCAGTTAATTGGTCGCTTTTAGTAATGCAATCATAGAGGAAGTCATGCTGAAAAATTTAACAAACAATTGACCGTATTATTATCTTTGTTTTAACCCATTACACAACATCCAATCAATATTTAGCAAACATTCAATCAAAGAACCCAGAAAAAATGATTAAGTCTTTGCAATGATACTTCAAAGGTTTAGAGCAACAGTCACCGAAGGGTAATCAGCTACTCCTCCCTTGAATTGAGACGATCTCAGCTAATTACTAATTCCAGAATAACTCTTATTCCTATAGTTCTTAGCTACCATTCGTTTGGTCGAGAATTCATTAACTAGCTTAATACATCCCGTAAGTGTAACCCTTTCATTTTTGGATCCTAAAGGTACGCTTCAATAGGCTACCGTTAGGAAAGACAACTGTTGAAGATTAACCTAAGAAACCCTATCCATAACTGGAGTTTGCGGTGTTCCGAATCCTATGATCAACCCTCCGAAGGGGTGGTCGCTCCAAGACACACGCAGCAGATCATAAGAATCTCACGTTGCACCCTAATGAAGGAGACCGTAGGAAACGTTGACACGTGTCCTTCTCCCACTTACTATGAACATTTTCCCTATTCACCTTGGTATTGACCATGCAAACACTTTTCGAAGGAGGCCGCGCCCAAGGCGACACGAAGCCGAGCATGGATCTCACGGTGTGAACTCTTAGGGACGTGAGAGAAAGAAAAAAAATTGATATATCATATAACCATTTTTCTCCCACTAAAATGTTCTACTTATTTTAGGGTTTTATTATACTTAGTTAAAAAATCGGGTAATGAATCTATCTAAGTCTATGCCTATTATAACTCTTATAAAAGGTCTTTAAACTATAGTTCTAGGTGAATTAAACAGTTAATTAACCTAGTGACATTGCATGCTAATAGGACTTAGTTAATTCAACTCAAGTTCTGATTCAATTCCCAGTTAGGAGGTGTTCCGTAAAACCGTCAACTTAAAACCCCCAATCTAGCCAGAACTGAACCAGTAGAGTTCCCTTATAACCAAAATCCTATTTGTCCTATTTATCCAATTTAAAACTATTTTAAAAGAAAATAAGACTTAATTCTAATCTAATTAGAATTAATGTGATCTTAAGTTTAAATTAATTTTAAACAATTTAAAACCATTTTCCTAAGATCCTATATTTTGCAAGCAAATCTTTATTATAGGTTGACGGTTTCTATTAATTAATTTTTAACTTATTTACAAAATTAATTAATTAGCCATATAATCATACATACTATGGTTTAATTAATTAACAATCAAATTATAATTAATTAAAAAACCATATTATATGCAAATCATTAAATATAATATAACAATTATATTAATTTATGGATGTTTCATGCTCAATACAATTTTATTTTCATAAATTAAAATTATAACAATTATAACATCATGAAAATAAATTGAGCATATGCATCACATTAAATAAATATAACACTTATATTTAACTAAATTAATGTCATGCATCATGCTTTTTCAATTTCATATATTTAACATATCAACATATATTAAATCACTCATGAAATTATTAATCATGCATTAAAACCATACATTATAACATTTATAACATATTAAAATGCATGAATATGCTTAACCTAAGGTGGGATTTATCTAAATGACATCCATAAAGCATTTAATAGCAATTGAACCCATAAAATTGGCCCCTAGGATAAAATAAAGCAATAAATTACAATAATTTAGCTAATTTATCCTAAAATTAGTCTTTGCCGCTCCAAAACCGGACCAAAAACCTTGAATCGCTTCAAAACGGGTCCCAAAATCGCGAACCAAGCAAAAAAAAAACAGCAAAAACCGGACCAAAATAGCTGAAATAGGCACGAACCAGACCAAAACCGGATAAAACCAGCCCAAAACAGCTAAACCAGCCCACTGATGTCAGCGATGACATCATGCTGAGTTAGCCCTAGCAGCAGATTTTTTTTTTCGTCGTCTTCTTCGTATAGTAGCGAAAAAACAATGAAATCTTGGCCTCCGGGCATCCGATTTGGGCAAAATTGGTGTCATTTTTCTCAGTAAAACGAACCCGATCTAGACACGGACTTACAAAGACTTAATTTATATAAAATGCCCAAACCGCAGGGGCCTTTACAATTGATCCAATAAAAAATGTAAATCTATGGCCAAATTTTACAGAAAACATTCAATGCAAAAAACCACATTCACAATGCAGTAAACCCACCAAACCAATGCAAATTTCAAAACCTAAGTTAAATTTTAACTTGGCTCTGATACCAATTGCTGGGATTAAAACCCAAAATGCAGCGGAAACGTATCAGAACCGTATCTGAAAATTAATTTTAATAATTTTGAAATACTTTTACATTGGCAAAAAAGACTTAAATTAATCTAGGTTAAGCAAAAAATTAGAGAAAAAACCTCTTACGTGTTGTGTCACCACCACTTGGAGACCTTCCTATTCTCTGAATCTTGAGGGAAGGTTTGTGGACCTTTTTGGCACAGGAAAAAAAAACAGAACGCTTCTGGATATTTTTTTTAGAGAACGCTGAGAATTTTGTTTTTTTGTTGAGAGAATGGGTTCACACCAAACAAACAAAAATTCTGTTTTGCACTATATAAAACGAGAGAAAAATGGGAAACGTGGGTGTTATCCCACGTCTTAAGTAACTCCCCTACGTGGGAGTTACAACAAACTTAATTAATTAAAATAAATTAATTAATTAACTAAATTAATAATTAATTAAATCTAATTTATTAATCAATTCATTTAAATCATATTTAAATGAACATCTCTCACATAACCTATAGTTTTAATTCAATTAATTTAATTAAATCAAATTAATTAAATTAGATTAAATAAATAACTAATTAATTCTCCAATTAATTAATTACCAAATTAAATAATTTTAACCTGCATTTGAATCAATTCAAATACATTTCTCTCATAACCTATAGTTTTAATGTACATCTAATGCGCATTATTTTAACCTATAGTTTTAATAAAATAATATTGAACAATTTCAAATATTTAATTCTCTTACAAATTAACTTTGAATCATATCCAAAATTATTTTATACTATAAGTTTAATTTGTAAAATAAACTTTATATTATAATGTATCATTATACATTATACTTTTCCCTTAAAAATTTGAACTATTCAAATTTCAACCAATAATAACTCAATATTCTTTACGAGCTAGGAAGGACCTAATGGCCTACAGATCAGAAGCTCCAACGATATGAGATTAACGGGCTAAACTCATTACCACATAATCAATATTCGTTAACTGTGGGTACACTCCACTAAAGACCCACAGTTGCACTCTTCTCACTGTAGATATATTTCTGTGTCCACGGATATAGACCAATGACAGCAAGTTAGTCCTTCACAAGTGTTCGTAACACCAGCTGGGTCAAATTACCGTTATACCCCTGGGTTACTTCTAAATCCTTAAGTACCAGTGCTCCTCTAATGAACAACCTGTTTATGGTCCAACCATCAAACAGAAAACCCCTCTCGGGCCAGTGAGAGGGTAGGGCCCTATGTTCAAGTCCCGGGACACCACTTAAGGGAACACTTATCTACTTACCCTACAGTCGAGAAGGTGAAATCCATCTTGTATAATTATGTTCCCAGCTCCCACTGTCTTGTCCACAAAATGGTAGGCATATCGAGTCGACAAACGGGCCACTCTCACCCATACAAATCAAAGGAAAATCCCTCGTGAACAGGAGTTCACAATATACTCAAGATAAGACTAAGTTGCCTAGGGAAACCTATTGAAATAGAAACCTAACCAGTCAACGGAGTTACATCTAGTGATTACTATTTCGTGGTGGTCCAGTCTTGCAAACTCATGCATAGGATACCCCCACTCGCATGTCTCCTACATGAACGCGTTGGATCATTGCGTTTGTATCAAATACAAAGTGGGTCGTATCCATAGTGTTACAGGATAAGATACCCAACCCTATTTTATACTATAGACCCTTTAGGTTGTAACTTGAACATTGATCTCTATATGTCCTCTACATATTGTTCAAGACTCATAAAACAACCTAGGATGTTAGTTTATTGGATTTTAGGGTTATTAAAACAAGATAAAATAATCAATAACATTTATTGAATAATAATGAATAATCATTTATTAATGACGGTCAAAATACAACATTTACTATCTACGCGTTTTAGGGCATCAAACCCAACATGTAACTCTCCCAGGCTGCAAACAATGGGAAGAATTTTGAGCCTCTTCGCCTTTGCTAGTAGGAAGAATTTATTTAGAAATATCTAAGCCAGCCCAGCCGGCCCCGGTTATAATAAGAGATTATAGCCAATCCTCGGTCTTATCCTACATAGAAAAAGGAAATAAATGTAAATAAATAGCATCACTAATAACACCATTTATTTTTACTATGCTGCAAATCTCCAAGGAGCATATGTGCCTATGAGTGTCCTCAGATGGACTCCCTGTGAATGCATAGTCACATGTCATCTGAATGAGAACAGGTTTCAACTCGAAAGGAGCATATGTGCCTATGAGTGTCCTCAGATGGACTCCCTCTAAATGCATAGTCACGTGTCATTTGAATGAGACCAGGTTTCAACTCGATTATTGACATCAAGTAGTGCTTGTGTAATTCCAAGTTTGGCAATAGGAACAACTGGTTGAATATATTCCCTGATCAATCTAGGTTCCGATTGTTGTGTCATGGAATCAAACTCAGGTCTTAAACTTCTCCTTAAATTTCGTCTGAAGGTACTTTCAATCTTTGGATCAAAAGGAAGAAGGTCCACCCGACGACTGCGTCGCATTCACCACACAAACAAAAATAAAATTATTCACAAAACAGAAAAATAAAAATAAATTATACCCTAAAATAAAATTAATCTTATTTCCTTCATATTAAAAAAATTAAATAAAACTAATCCCCAGTAACGACGCCAAAAATTTGATACACGCAAGTGCACACACCGAGTAATAATATAGCAAAACGATAAAAGATCAAGTATCGTCCTTTGAAAATTGGATAATTGATTCATTTAGCTATCAGAAAACAGTCTTAACTTTATTTAGGAATTCGAAAGGTGATGTTGGTTTTGTAAACAAAAACTATAGAAAGCGATAAATGGTTGATTCAAGAAATTGACATAGTAAAAACATCCTAGGGCTTTGATTGCATTAAACAAAGTTGTGGATTCAAAATATTTTCATTTAATTAATTCAATTATTTACATAGGCCTAGAAATCTATTATCAAAGTTTCTTCTCTCGAACTCAATCCTTTCTATTGTCTAAAAGTCAACCATATTTTCATGCAATTGAACTAATAGACACAACATTACGTTCCTTCATTATTAGCCTCCAAGATTAGTTCATATCATATTCATGCAAATTCTAATACTAGTTTAATATGCTAGTTTTAGTTTTAAACTCTCTTTCCAAGCAAAATTGAAAACCTAAATTCAATCAAATGGTGATCAAACATTCAATTGGTAAAACACGAGCATGATAAAAAAGTAACAAAACTCAATCAACTAAATTAATGAAGAAAAACATCACAAAACAATGTTCAATTCCATCTAATCGTTGGACTAAGAACAACTTAGCTACTCATGATGTTCAAAACACATAATCTCCACAGTTGTACAGTGACATAGAAGAAAAAAATGAAGAGAAAAAAATTAGCATCGACCTCAATCCGTTTCCAATACACATCAACGTCTTCTTCACGATCAACTTCAATCAATCCTAGAACTTAGCTCTAAAAATCACTTTGAACAACAGTCTCTCGACCTCTGTGGAAAAGCTTTAAGTGATCCTCCAAATCGAACTCTCACCCCAAAAGAACCTAAGAACATCTTATATTTATAGAAATTGGGACAATGTTGTGGTGATATAAGGCAGCGCTGCAGCGTTGTCCAAATGAAAACGAACGCGTGCGCAAAAATATCTGTAGCATCGCGACACCACATGACAGTAGCGACGCTACCCTGTGTTCAAGCCTCTATCCACAACACCATAGACGGCACCGCGCAGGGCATCATCCACACACTTTTTGCCCCAGTTTGCCACTTTTTATCATCTTTGACCTCTTCTCTTGCCCTAGGTCAAACTTTGACCTACTATAGAGGTATTTTCATCATTTTAACCTCAAATTAGCCTATTTCAACCAAATTTTCTACAATTAAACACAATAAAGCATCAACAAACCCAAATTAATAATAAAACTAACAAAACTTCAAGCCTAAAAAAGTGCGTTTCAATAGTTGTTATTTATATATCTTTTTATACCTTACATTATAACAAGCAAACTTTTAGTTCACTTTGAGTTCATTAAACTTTCTATTCCTTTCTTTATTTTCTATTGTAAAATTCATTTGACAGATATTGTCTGCATTATTTTTTTCTTTTATAATGAGTTAAGTTCTCCTTTGGGATTAAAAAATTTGAGTACCCTAAAGGAGGAGAGATGATGTGAATTCAACCATTGATTCATTACATGTATCAGAGAGAGCTATCACATGGAAGCAAGGCAAGGAAGATTCAAGAGGCTTTCACATTACATCTTCAAAGGTTATCTAATGCACAAGAAGAAACAAAACATTTTGGGCTTAAAGTTATGTATATTGTTAGTTTAACGAGTCTAGAAGAGAATGGAGTGAGGATGACACGAAAAAAGTGACATGCGCAAGTATACATATCGAGTTTAGTATAGTTACAATAAATCAAGTATCGTCTTCTGGAATTAGCAACTCAATTCTACTAGCTATCAGAAAACTATCTTAATTTTATTTAGGGACTCAAAAGATGATGGTGGTTTTGTTAACATAAAAATAAAGAAAGCAATAAACAACAGATAAAAGAATTCACTTAGCTAGAAACGTCCAAGGGTGTCGATTTCATTTAACAAGTTTGTAGAAATAAAGAGTTTTCATTTAATTATTTACTTAGGCCTAGAAGTCTATTATCTAGGTTTTCTCTCTCGAGCTCAACCCTTTCTAATACCTAAATGTCTATTATCTAGGTTTTCTCTCTCGAGCTCAACCCTTTCTAACCTTAAATTTGTCGACCATATTTTCATGCAATCGCTGTATTCATATGCAACACTAAGAACCTTTGTTTTTTAGCCTAACATTTTCTTGTCATTTTGATGCACATTCTAATACTAGTTTATCATGCTAGTTCCAATTTAGAAATATCTCTCTCAAGCATAATTAAAAATCCAAAATAAATTAAATGATGATTAAGTATTCAATCAAAAAAAGCAAACATGATAAAAACGTAAACAACATTCAATTAATCAAACTAATGAAGAACAATCTACAAACATTCTTGAAATCTATCTAACCCTAAAATTATGAACAAACTACCCACGCATAATGTTTAGGATATCCAACATAATCAAGCTGTACAAAATACTTAAAAGAATAAGTAAAGAAACAAGAAGTTATTTGTTGATCACGATTCGTTACTGACACCGTACACTCCATGTTGCCCTCTCGATCTCCTCCACTTATTCCCGACATTTAAGCTCTGGAACAAACTCTGAACAACAGCCTCTATGGAAAGCCCTAAGTGAAACTCTACCGATCTCCTCTTCAAATGACGACAAAATAGAACTTAAGTAGGGGAATTATGCTACGCGCTGTGGTGTCACTTGAAAAAATGCCTGCATCTCACATCTATAGAACTGCATCACCACTTTGTTATGCCCTCTCAGGTTGTGGGGCTGAAAACGATTCTGCAGCATTCCATGCATGCATTTTCTTGCCCTAGGTCAAACTTTGACCTTCCTAAGGTGTATTTTCATCATTTTATGCTCTAGTTAGTCCATTCCAGTCCAAACGCTCGATTCCTAGAAAATAGACTAATAAATTATTAATGAACACATTTAATCATTAAAACTAACCAGAATCTAACCCTAAAAAAATACTTTTCAAGTGCTTTTCAAAAAGTTGTATAGTTGGAAAGTTGGCACGAAGGACAAAACAAACTATGCAAAAATAGTGAAGAGTGTTGTCAAGTGTGCACTATGCTGAAATGCGTGATGTCAAACCATGTCAAACGTGTACATCAAGCTTGCCGTCTTCTAGAGAAGTTATTTAAGACTTGTTGGAGTATTTCTACGTTTTTAGTTTTGTATTTTGACTTCTCAATTGTTATGGAATTGAGTTTCCATTTCCTAGGTATTATTTTATACAATTTTAATTTATTAGCTTTTGAATGATTTTTGAGTTCTTGGACCTTTAAACGTCCATTTGACCTTGAAAATGACTTGGGCCTTCAAATTGAGACTAATGATATTAAAACTTTGTGTTTAGTCGACCCATTTTGGTGTTGTCTTTTTCAAATGTTGCTTTAGGTTTGATAATTAAACCAATTTATTAAGATTAGTCTTGAACAAGCTAATTTTGGAGTGAATTGTCTAACAATCTAAGAGTAAACCATTATAGATTCTAAGTTCGATCTAAGAGTTATTCATCTTTCTAATTAAGCTATTATGGGTTAGAATTATTTGTCAAATTAGTCTTTTTGTAAGTGTTTACAAGGAAAGTCTACCATACAAATAAAGTAACTTTGGCGAGATTTATCATCTATATTATCATGCAAAAGGTTGAGTCTAATTCTAGAAAGGTAGATAAAAACTTGCTTTTCATAAAAGCAAACTACGAAAAAAGCTTAGGAATAATACTTTGTTTTTAACCCTAAATATAGAGCCAAACCTTTAGAATCGTTGTGCTTTTAATAAACTAAGTATACATTAGCCATAGAAGTATAGGTTTAATGACTTTAAACTCCTAAACATACTTCATAAAAGGTCCAATAGGCATTGAATCAGGTTCACAGTTTGAGTTAAAATTTTAAATCTTAACTACTAACCTCCCAAACTATTTGAGTAAAATCTTAGGGACGCTACAAGAAATTTGGACTTTGATGTCGGTTGAAAAAACTAAAAGCGGATGTACAATGTCGATTTCTTTAAAAAAAATGCGGATCCTTAATTGTCAGTTTTAAAGTGACATTATAAGTATACCTATAATGTCAGTTTAAAATCGACATTGTAAGTGGACTCTCTCTTTTGAATCACAAACAATTTTTTATTCTTCATTTTTTTGTTTCCCTCCCTCCCCCATTTTCATTTCTCTCTCGAATTTTTTTTCCACTTTCCCTAATTATCAATTAGAAAATGAAAAATGAAAACAACTCCAAACCCTAATTTTTTTCTCTCCATTTCTCTTCCACTTTTCCTTCTCCTCTCTCTCTCTCTCTCTCTCGATCTTCTCCTTCTCCTTTTCCTTCCTCTTTCTTATTCTTCTCCTCTCTCTCTCTCTCTCTCTCGATCTTCTCCTTCTCCTTTTCCTTCCTCTTCTTATCCACCAAGTTCTTGTTGGAAAGAGATTATCCAGTGCACTAAAGCTGCTTAAAGATCGAGGAACTCTGAAGGAAAGCATTGAATGGGGGCAGCAGAGAATGAGGGAAGCTCAAGTACAATTAAAGACCCCTTAACTTGTTCTCAGCGGCCACGTTAAACCTGGGTATGCTTGGTTTTCATTTGAATAAGTATTTTTTCCTTGTGTTTTGGTTTTTACCCATTCAGTTTATAATTGTTTTGTCGTTTTCTTTAATGTTTCTAGCCAAACGAGCGATCCAGGTGGTTTTGCAACAGTTGAAAAGAATCTCCCGGTTGGCTTGACACCCATTTTTGGTGACAGAAAAGTGAGTATTCTTGTACTATCCATTTTTATTCTTTTCTTTATTATTAGACTAAATTTATGGTATGGAAGAAAATCTCTAGAGTTGGTAGCTATTTATAAGTGGGCTAAATTGTGTTTTTTAACCCAAAAGTGTTTTTTAACCTTCTTTTTATATTGTCAGAGTTAGAGTTTAATCTCTATGATTTCTAAAGTTGGAATTTGGTCTCTATGGTTGGGAGAAAGTTAGAGTTTAATCTCTATGATTTTTAAAGTTAAAAGTTAGAGTTTGGTCACTTATTTTTTCTATTTACCTACTTTGAATGTGTTGGTTCCTTTGTTTAGTGAAATAACAATGTATTTGGTTACTATCAATCTTTTCTCATTGATTTGATAACTTTAATTGTACGCCTATAAGATATATTGTTTATGTTTATGTATTTTGATCAATATATTTGGTTTCTATTAGTCTTTTCTCTTTCTTTTGATAAGTTGGATTGATAAGTTTGTTTTCCGATGAGTTATTTATAGTTTTTGTTGAGTTCGATTTAAATTTGAGTTATATTACCTCATTGAGTTTATTAATTTTCATAAGTTTAGTTGTTTGTTTTTATTTGTTTATAAGTTTTGTAATTTTTTGTTTATGTTTATGTATTTTTCCAAATGAATTCGGTTATTATTGTCTTTTCTTTAGTTATTCAATTACTATTGTCTTTTATTTTTGGTTACAATTACTCATTTTCTCTTCATTTTGATAAGCTTAGTTGCTATGATACATAAGTTTGTTTTCCAATGAGTTTATGGTCATGAGTTTTGTTACTTTGTTCTCATGTACTTAGCTTACATATAGTTTTAAGTAAAATGTCTCTATACTAATTTTTTTTTCTTAATGGCTTTATATATGTAGGAATTAGCATATTCAGACACCATCCAACTAGGATTGTATTAAGTTGGGTAAGTTTCAATGGGTGAGATTGCTTTTGCAGATAAGTTCTATTGTTAAGTTGTAACCGCAAGGTGAGATTGCTTTTGAATATTTAAAGTAGTACAAATTATAATGGATTCTCATTATGCTAATTGGATCACTGGTTAACATTAAGAGACCTGGAACTTGCAACAATCATTTTTCAAGCGATAATATAATTCGAAGATCTTTATGATCTCTTAAATGGTCACTTAATTTCAAGCAGTCTCTGTTGGATTTTGTGTAACGTTATGTGTCATTGTGATTTAAAGTTAATTGGGAACTTATTTTTTTCTTATGGTTCACCTATGAAGCACCTCATTTTGGTTTAGGCAATGTATTCGTGTCCCACACTTCGATCATTTGGGCAAATATTGAACACTTTTAGTATAATAAGCATGCGCCATATGCTTGGTTGGCATTTTCATCATAGTGAAATGCAAAAACAATGCATAAGCATAAGCATAATTAACTTTTAATTTTTTTTTTGTTGGATTATTGTTAAGCATGTTTGAGGATGAGTGGTTTAACCATAGTTGTCTTATGGAACATTTAGCCCATACTATTTAAAATGGCATCCTTTGCTATTCAAGTTTTGGTGCAACTTTGTTGTGCATAATTGCAAAGACCTCTCAGACTAGAGATTTTATTTATTGCCTCTTTGTGATATCCACATCATGTATGTGTAAATTATGTTTTTATTTGAAATGTAAGACAGTTTGATATGCTAAGAAAATACATGTTTTTTTTTTCCAGGGAAAACCTCTGATGGGTAGGATTATTTTGTTGGTATGACAAGCTTTAGTTGGCGATTATTTTAGTTTTGTTGTTCTTGTTTTTGTTGGATGTATCTATATGACCCTCCAAAATAGACAACCAACACTCTAGATTTTTAGACTTCAGAGGTTTATGTATAATATATTGGTCAATATAACTTGTTGATAGGTTAGTTAAACAATTTGTCACTTCCTTTGATGTGAATTAGTTAATTTGTGTTTGTTTAAAGTTGAGTTGTATATATTAAAGCAATTAAAATTTTATTTATATACAGGTAAAAGAGAAATATTATTGTTTCTAAAAAAAGAGACAAATATTATTAATTTGCACATGCATATGTGTATATATATATATATTAATTAATTAATAACAAAATGATGACAGACATTTAATATTGGACAATTACTGACCAAAAGTAGATAAGAAATTGACATTGAAGATGATATTCAATGTCGGTCGAAAACCGACTTTAAAGATAGTATTCTATGTCGGTCGAAAACCGACATTGGAGATGATTGGCATTGAAATTGTAACATCTCAATTATTTTTTTTTTAGTGTTTTGACATTACTTGTTTGAATTTATTTGAGCTGAGTTTGATATTTTGGATCTAAGATTAAATTATGGAATTCAAATTTTAATTGGATGTTCAGTTGGAGAATATGGTGAATTTTGGGAGAAGGAAAAGGAATAATATCGTTATTTGGGTATATTATAAAGTATATTTAAGATAAGTATATATTTATTATTATAAATATATTTATAATTGTATATTTATTATAATATATATCTATTATAATATATATATTTATAATTATATATTATAATATATATTTATCTAACCTAGGTTTGCGTGCAACTGAAATTAAAGAAAAAGACTCTTCTTCTTCCTCACGTCTGCGTCGCGTCCCCTCACCCTCGCGTCTGCTGGTCACCACCGCTGCAGTCGCCAGTCGTCTCAGGTCACGCCGTCGCACCATCCACAGTTCACGTCCAGTCGTGCGTCGGATCGCGCCAGTCCGCCGCAGGTGCCGCTGTCGCGCGTCCCTCCGCCCATTCCGCCAGCTGCGCCGTTTCGCCAATCGCCGCCGCCGTTCTGTCACCACCAACGAGTTTTGATATGAACCGCCCAAGACATCAAATTATTATTTAATAATTTCTAATTTTATCCTTTTTTTTAATGACATTTAAGTAGGGGTAATTTTGTCTTTTACTAAGTTGCATTAGGGTTTCTTTTATTGGGAGACTATTTAAAGTCTAGCCATTAAGTTGTTGGGACAGTTTTGAGTTTTTTAGAACTTTAGGGTTTTCTTGAATAAGAATTCTCTTGATGACAGAGTTTCATCCCACTACTTTTGCAATTCTTGAATCAGGGTTGCATACCAAGAACATTTAGGTAAGTCTGATCATCTTGCTTATGGAGTGTTCAAACTTGGAGTAAGGAACTAGTTCTCCTTATCTCTTGGTCTTTGATCAAAAGGTAATCCAATTCTAGTCTTTTCCTTTGGATTGACATCAATTGATTTGGGGGTTTTGGGATTTGTTGTTAGGGGTTCAACAATTGGGTTCCTAATTTTCAAATTGCTAGGGTTTTCATATCATTTGGTATCAGAGCATAGGCTCTAGATTGGATATATGTTTATTTCAATTGCTTTTTTTTTTTGTTGAGTCTATTTCTTGATTAGGGTTTTTTTTATTAGGGTTCTTGATTAGGATTCTTGATTAGGGTTCTTGTTGTGAAAAAAAAAGAGAAAAAAATTTGAAGTTTGGAGGTCTGCCAATTCAAAATTGAAAAAAAAAGAACCAACGTCAAGCAAGCACGTCAATTTAAAAAAAAAAATAAGTCGGTCATGGGATTTGTAATTGGAATCAGAAAAAAAAATAAGCAGGCACTACTATACCCAATCGGCCGTGGGATCAATTGATTTTTAGTTTTTTTTTTTTGTGGAATTCTACTGGTTCTTTGCTTGAGTTTGACACTTTACAGTCATTCTTGTTTGGTTTGTTTTTGGCTTACTCTTCTGATCTTAATTGCAATTTTGGCTCATTGCCCATTTTAGAGCATTCCTTTTTGTGAGAGAGTGCCAACATTAAAGAGTGTAGACATGAGTGAACATCATCTATCGAGTGAAACACGGAAGGGAGTGACTTGTGAGGCCCACTTTACTTTCATTTTTTTTTTTTTTTTGTTTTGTAGCAATGTCAGGCAATGGAGGTGCTCCACAGGGGCAGTTACAAGAAGGATTCAATGAGGGAGTCATGCGAAACTTGGAAACCTTAATCAATGCGAGATTGGATAGAATAGAACAAAGGCTTCAAGCTAGGGAAAGACCTCAAGTAAGGAGGCGGGTTGTAGAGGTTCCTGAGGAAGAAGAAGACACAGAGCAAGATGAATCTGATTCTGACCCTACTATAGATGGGCCTAGAAGAGGGGAGCGACAAGTCCAAAGGGGAAGAGGAGGTTTTCACAATAGAAGGGCACAAGGTAGAAGAGAGAGCCATTATAGCGATCGAGGTTTTGGAAACATTAAAGTTAAATTTCCAAAATTTTATGGTACGTCCGACCCTGAGGACTACTTCCAATGGGAACATGAGGCGGAATATATTTTTCGTGGTAACGATCTCTTTGAAGATAAAAGGTAACTATCTCTATAACACATTTTAAGGGATATGCACAGACATGGTGGGATAAGGTGTGTTCTAAAAGGAGGCGTCGACAAGAGGGTCCCGTGGAAACATGGCTAGAATTGAGAGAGCTCATGAGGAGGAGATTTGTACTGAAACATTACTTGAGAGATTGTGCACAAAAACTTCAAGCTCTGCGCCAAGGAAGTAAAAGTGTGGATGATTATTTCAAGGAGATGGAGATGTTGATGGAAAGATTGGAGATAGATGAGGATGAAGAGAATACTATGGTTAGATTTCTTCATGGTTTAAATAGTGATGTGACTGAACGTGTCAAATTACAAGTATACGATGATATGGAGGAATTAGTGCACCTTGCAGTGAAAGTTGAAAAGCAATTTCAAAGGCGAAAATCAAGGTACACTTCTAAAAACTTTTCCAATTCAACGTTTGGGAAACATAGTGACAAACCTGAAGAATATAAATTTAAAGCTAAGTTAGGAGGTGATAAACCTAAAGATAAGGGAGAGTCCTCGTCGAAAGCAAAACCAAAGATGGAGGCAACCACAAGTAGAAATAGAGATCTTAAGTGTTGGAAATGTCAATGAGTGGGACACATAAGTCGAGAATGTCCTAATAAGAGGACAATGATCATTAGAGAGGGAGAAATAGTCACTGATGTGAGTGAAGATGATGAAGAGACAAGAGGGTTAATGAGTGACCAAGAGGGAGGGGAAGAAGTGGAAGATACGTCACAATTATCCTTAGTCACTAGAAGGGTCTTAAGTACACACATAAAGGAGGATGATTTGGAGAATCAAAGAGAGAATCTTTTTCATACACGTTGTCTTGTACAAACTATACCATGTAGTGTAGTAATTGATAGTGGGAGCTGTACGAATGTCGTGAGCTCTAGTTTGGTCTCGCGATTAGACTTGGATACTATACCTCATCCACGACCCTACAAACTACAGTAGCTTAATGATTGTGACGAGCTCAGGGTGACTAAGCAGGTGAAGGTTCTTTTTGCCATAGGGAGATGCAAGGATGAAGTATTGTATGATGTGGTACCCATGCATGCAGGTGACATACTCCTTGGTAGGCCTTGACAATTTGATAAGAAGGTTATCTATGATGGTTTTCTTAACCGTTACACTTTCACCCACAATGGTAGGAAAACTGTACTTGTACCCCTATCCCCCAAAGAAATACTTATTGATCAAGAGAAGTTAGAAAAAATAAAAGAAGAGGTCGCAGCAAAAGCAAAAGAAAAAGGAAAAGAAAAGAGAATTTGAGAGAAAATGAGGGATTGAAGAAAGAAAAAGAGAGCTTAAGAGACAATGAGGGATTGAGAGAAAAGCAAGTTGATAGCACGCGACCTAAAGAGAAAAAAGAGAGAAAACTAGCTAGTTGGAGTGCTAAATCTTGTGAGGTTAGGAAAGCTATGTTATTAAAAAGAACCATAATTATTGTTACATTTAAAGAAGCTTACTTGCTAACCCAGGATCTAGAGTCCTCTTTGCCTAGTGTTTTTGTGTTTCTTTTGCAGGAATTTGAGGACGTTTTCCCTGAGGAGTTACCTAAGGAATTACCGCCTTTGAGGGGCATCGAGCATAAGATTGACTTTATTCCAGGTGCTCAGATTCCAAATCGACCAGCCTACGGACCAATCCACAGGAGGCCAAGGAGATTCAGAAGCAAGTTGATGACTTGCTTGCTCACGGGTATGTACGTGAAAGCTTAAGTCCTTGTAGTGTTCCTGTCTTACTTGTACCTAAGAAAGATGGATCTTGGCGAATGTGTGTAGATTGCAGGGCTATAAATAAAATTACAATTAAGTATAGACATCCTATCCCTAGGTTGGATGACATGTTAGCTTAATTGTATGGTTGTAGCCTGTTTACAAAGATAGATTTAAAATCTGGATACCATCAAATTAGGATGAATGTTGGAGACGAATGGAAAACGGCTTTCAAAACTAAGCATGGTTTATATGAATGGTTAGTTATGCCTTTTGGACTAACTAATGCACCTAGTACTTTTATGAGACTTATGAACCATGTATTGCGTGAATTTTTAGGAGAGTTTGTAGTGGTTTATTTTGATGACATCCTAATATATTCTAAGACACTAAAGGATCATGTTATGCATGTTAGGTGTGTTCTAGTTGCACTTAAAAAGGAACATCTTTACGCTAATCTCAAAAAGTGTTGTTTTTGTATGGAAAAGGTAAACTTCCTAGGTTTTGTAGTTTCTAAACATGGGGTGGAAGTTGATTCTGAAAAGGTTAAAGCAATTAGGGAGTGGCCTACACCAAAGAATGCTAGTGAGATTAGGAGTTTTCATTGGTTAGCTGGTTTCTATAGGAGGTTCATTAGAGATTTCAGTTCCATAGTTGCACCACTTAATGAACTTATAAAGAAAAATATAAAGTTTGAGTGGGGACAAGCACAAGAATGCACTTTCAATGATTTAAAAGATAAGCTATGTAATGCGCCTTTACTTGCCTTACCTAATTTTGAACTAACATTTGAAATTGAGTGTGATGCTAGTGGAATAGGGATTGGAGCTGTGTTAATGCAGGATCAAAGACCATTGATGTACTTTAGTAAGAAGCTAAATGGAGCTGCCTTGAGATATCCTACATATGACAAGGAGCTTTATGCCTTGGTGAGAGCACTACAAACATGGCAACATTATTTGTGGCCAAAGGAGTTTGTTATTCACACTGACCATCAAAGCTTACAACACTTGAAAGGCCAGCACAAGCTGAGTCGAAGACATGCGAAATGGTTAGAGTTCATTGAGACCTTTCCTTATGTGATAAGGTATAAAAAAGGTAAGGAAAATGTAGTAGCAGATGCACTATCTCGGAGGTATGTTTTACTAAACGCCCTTCACACTAGGTTGCTTGGGTTTGAACATATTAAGACATTGTATTCACAACACTTATTTTGCACCTATTATTGAACATCTCAAGAAAAAACGTATCGTGCCTGATTATATGTTGTTTGATGAGTTTCTGTTTAGGAAAATTAAACTTTGCATTCCCACATGTTCTATTCGTGAGTTACTAGTTAAGGAAGCGCATGGGGGAGGTTTAATGGGACATTTTGGGGTCACTGAGACATATGACATGTTGAGTGAACATTTTTATTGGCCTAAAATGAGACATGATGTACATAAGAAGTGTGAGAGATGTATTGCATGTAGGGCTATGTCTAAGTCGAAACCACATGGACTATATTTGCCTTTGCCAACCCCTAGTGGACCATGGTTAGATATTTCAATGGATTTTGTGTTGGGTCTACCTTGGTATAAGAGAGGAAAGGATAGCATTTTTGTGGTAGTTGATAGGTTTAGCAAAATAGCTTATTTCATTGCATGTAATAAAATTAATGATGCTAAACATGTGGCTGACTTGTTCTTTAAGGATGTGGTTAAATTACATCGCATTTTTAGAAGTATTGTTAGTGATAGAGATGTGAAATTTTTAAGTCATTTTTGGAAGGTACTTTGGGGAATGCTTGGTACTAAGTTAGTTTACTCCACTGCATGTCATCCTCAGACTGATGGACAAACTTAGGTAGTCAATAGGACAATGGTGACTATGCTTAGGGCTATAATAGATAAAAACATCAAAACTTGGGAGAATTTTCTACCCTTTATTGAATTTGCATATAACAGGGCTGTTCATAGTGTCACTAAATGTACACCATTTGAGATTGTGTACGGATTTAACCCTTTATCACCTATTGATTTGTTGCCTTTGCCTTCTAACGAGGTTGTGAATTTTCAAGCTGATGAGAAGGCTACTGCTATTCGAGAGCTACATAAAGAGGTTAAAGAAAGGACTGAAAAGCAAAACGCCAAGGTAGCAGAAAGGGTTAACCAACATCGAAAGTCTATGATATTTAAGGAGGGAGATTGGGTTTGGGTCCACCTTCGGAAGGAAAGATTTCCACATCAACAAGATTCTAAGTTAAACCCAAAGGGAGATGGACCTTTTCAAGTGATGAAGAAAATCAATGACAATGCCTATCAGATTGATCTTGAAGGTAAATATGGGGTGAGTGCTACTTTTAATGTTTCTGACTTAACTCCTTTTGATGCATATAATGAACTTGATTTGAGGACGAATCCTTCAAAAGGGGGAGAAGATGATATGAACCAGGACGCCCTTGTGTTACCTTCGAGGCCAATCACACGCTCAAGAGCCAAGAAGCTACAGTTAGCGTTGAATTCTCACATTCAAGCGGAGGTGAACTCAATGGAGGGGATTCAAGCAGCTACATTTGATCAAAAACTTTATAATTGGTTTCAATTGATGCTACAAGATGAAACCGATTGACATCATTTTTTCCTTCCATGACTTCAAACTGCTTTACAAGGCTTTGATTTGGATTCGAGGACGAATCCTTCAAAAGGAGGAGAGCATGATATGAACCGCCTAAGACATCAAATTATTATTTAATAATTTTGATGTAATTTAATAATTTCTAATTTTATCCTTTTTTTATGACATTTAAGTAGGGGTAATTTTGTCTTTTACTAAGTTGCGTTAGAGTTTCTTTTATTGGGAGACTATTTAAAGTCTAGCCATTAAGTTGTTGGGACAGTTTTGAATTTTTTAGAACTTTAGGGTTTTCTTGAATAAGAATTCTCTGGTAGATGACAGAGTTTCATCCCACCACTTTTGCAATTCTTTAATCAGGGTTGCATGCCAAGAACATTCAGATAAGTCTGACATCTTGCTTGTGGAGTGTTCGAACTTGGAATAAGGAACTAGTTCTCCTTATCTCTTGGTCTTTGATCAAAAGGTAATCCAATTCTAGTCTTTTCCTTTGGATTGACATCAATTTATTTGGGGGTTTTGGGATTTGTTGTTATGGGTTCAACAATTGGGTTCCTAATTTTCAAATTGCTAGGGTTTTCATATCAAGTTTTTTTCGTTCAACGGTTCTTCGGTGAGTTCTCTTGAAAAAGGTTGGGTTTGAATTTTAGATCTTTGGTCCAAATGCATTCTGACTTAGGTTTTGGGGTTTCGTTTGGGGTGTCGCCCAGCGCGGTAACCTTGGGTTGCAGGTTCGAAGAGCGGAAGACCTCTGTCGGGTCACTACCAGTGGGTAAGTGTTGGAGTGGTAGAGAATCTAATTTTGGGAGAATGGTGAACGTGTAGTTACTGGGGTGTCGCCCAACGCGATAACCTTGGGTTGGGATCAAGTATTCTGTGTAGTTATTGACTGACTGATTGAGGTAAGTGATTCTATTACTAGTGGCCTTCAGGCCAAACCTCAGCCTTCATAGCATTTTATTTTGCACAATGTTTATGTTTTCTCTGCTTACTGGCATGTTACGACTCATGTTTATGACTCCTGGCTAATTGTGTATGCGTGGCCAATTCTGTACTTATTACTTCTGTATAACTGAATTTGATGCCAACGCCCGTTATGTCCCATGCTATATGATGTGTTGTGAATCGTCAGGTTCACTTTCAGTTTCGACGGTGTGCCATCAGGCCACTAGACATGCGTGGACCGACGGGTTCACCTCCATGTTTAGTGGTGTGGGTCATCAGGCTCACACCTCAGCATTGACGGCGTGCCCTCAGGCCGCTGGGCATGGTGACAGGGCAACTTGTCTAAACACCAGAAACTCCAGTAATGGGATTACTTACTGAGTTTTTACTCATTCATTTACGTTTTATGGATTTCAGGTAAAGGCAGGAATGGACCGGCGGGCGACTGACAGAATCCGTGACCGGGCCAAATAGGGACACGTTGAGGCTTCCGCGTGTCAATTATTCATGTTTTCTTAAATAGGTTGTCCAGTTTGTTTTCTTTTTGACAGGGGAATCTATTCGTTGATTTGTTTGATTCGTTAGCTGTTTTGATTTAGTTCGTTGGTTAGGGGTACCCCGATCAAGGTTTAGTTTTATTTCCTTTTGGAAAGGATTTTAAATTATTTAATTTAATTATTTATTTTATGAATTTCTTGATTTTTAGTCAAATTGCGAAAAGGGTTATTATGAGGTATATGCATGCATGAGTAGCGACTTCTAGAAAGTCGGGTCGTTACAGAAATTTTGGTCATCTATAATGTCGGTTTAAAACCGACATTAAAGATAACCGATATCGAAGACCTTTTAAAATACGATCTTCGATGTTGATTGTCAACCGATATTCTATCCTTATAATGTCTGTTTTAAACCAACATTAAAGCTCAGTTTTGTACTAATAATCAACTTGTGCTTCAAACTTAAATTAAAATTTTTAAGTCATAAACTTCTCAAAACTGCCATGAATTTGAGATTTCATTTAAAATCTCTCACCCAAAAGTTTTAAAATTGAAATATACTAGTTAACCTTAAAATCTAATTCACTCTAATTATATTTTCAGCGATAATTTCATTTAGCTCAAATCAAATCTCCAAGATAAACAAATAATTTTATTTATAAAAATGTGAGGCGTTTCAATCATGGACCTGTATTTAACACAAAATTGAAAATTCGAGAACCTATTAGACATCTTAAAAATTTTAGGGATTCATCTAATAAAAGATTAAAAGTCTAATAAACTTATTATACAAATATTTTTTAAGTTCATAATATATTAGACAGTAACTTGAAAAAACTTGAAAGTTGAATGATTAAATTCATAATTTAACATTTTTCCTATTTGATAAGATGTTGAGATGGATTAAGATAACTCACACTTACCTATTCTCTTTTATCACTCAATAATAACTTAAAGTATGGTAGATTAATTAGTTTTTTTTTTATTAAATTTATATGATATAATTGTTTGTCTCGTGTCTAGTGGGTGTGATTTTTTAAAAAAAAAAGAATTAAAAAATTATTTTTTATGCATGTAAAACATGGAGAGTATAGACTTAAGTGTAGCCTAAGCTGCATCTAAGTATTGCTCACCTGTACTTAATTAAACGCCAAACTTACCTAACCTTTAAAATGAATATGAAAGTATATTCATTTACCCCTCTTTGAAGCAAAACCCTCATTGAATGAGAGTAGACCAATTTGAGAATTAAAAATGCCAAAAACTTTTTTTTTTTCATAATTAAACAACAATAAAGAAAAGTACCCAAAGACATCAGCAAGAGCATAAAAAGAATCTTCCTTCCCACTCAAGAAGGGCATTTTGGTAACCTCACGTAACCTTGAAAGTCACAAAAGTTCACCTATAAATCACACATCCCATTTGGCCAATTTTCTCACACCCTTGACACAAAAACCCCTAAAAACAAATATAATAATACAAAAAATGAGGCGCCTAGCCGCCGCAACTGCACCACCACCAACTGCCGCCGTGAAGCTCCACCTATGGAAGTCGCCAATTCCTTATCTCTTCGGCGGCCTTTTTCTCGTCATGCTTCTCATCGCCGGTGCTCTCATCGTCCTTGCATGCTCCTTTCGAAAACGCTTTACCGGCAGCGAGAAGGACCCACCGGCCGCCGCGTCCGCCGCCGTAGATCTCGTAATGGAGCCGAAGATTTTGGTCATCATGGCCGGAGACGACATGCCTACGTTCTTGGCCTTGCCTGCAACCGCCGCCGCCGCCCTACCGCCGTGCAGTTGCTCCGCAAATCAACAAGATGGCAATCAAAATCATTCCCCTTGAATCTCCATTAATTACATGCCTAATGAACTATGGTCCCTCTTTTTTCTCCTTTTGAAATTTGTTCTAAATTTTGTCCCGAATATGTAAATCAATGAAATGAGCGTTTTTGAATTCCATGATTTTTTTTAGTTAAAATACCATTTTGGATCCACTAGTTTAAAGTTGGATCAGATTTTAGTTGGTATACATTTAATAAAGGAGAATTTTTAAAAATTGAAAAATAAAAGAAATTATTTATAGAAAATAGCAAAATTTGAAATTTGTAGATAGTTGTGATAGACGCAAAGTCTATCGATAGATGCTGATAAAAGTTTAGTTTGACATTTTTTCTATTTAGGAAAATTTTTCTTTAATAAATATTCAATTTAGTCCTTCAAAAATTCATTTTTATCAAATTGACTAAAGAATAATAATAATTTTCATGGAAGAGAATATAATATGTAAATATATTTTCAAAATTTAGATTAAACATGTTAGTAATTGACAAAAAAAAAATGTTCTTAAAAAGATCAACAATAAACCAGTAAATAGACTAATTTAAAGATTTTTTTTAAGTACATGGACTACATTTAAAAATTTAAAAACATATAGACTAAAATTAAACAAATTTATACCAAGACTAAAATATTACTCTAACATTTCTTTTTAATCTTAGATTATTAAACTATGAAAGTTGATCTCGAAATTAACCGTTTTCTTAGTGTTGTTTCTTGTGTTATACTTCTCAGCTTCTTTGTTTGGTTTTGATTTTGTTAAAACTATGGTTTGATTACTTTGTTAACTTTTTTTATGAAGATGGTTTTATCCAATGCCCATTTGTCATATTTCATCAAAATCTTTATACCAAATAGATAGAAGGCTAGCTTAGGCGAAAGAAAAGGGAAAATGCGTTAGCATTGAATTAATTGATATATATATATATATAGATTTAATTTATCATTTTTTAGTTATTTTTCAATCGATTGATAATTATATGAAATTGGCTACATCCTACATTTACCTAGGCTATATTTGGTAATTCATAATGAGTGCAAGCAAAGAAAATTTAATGATCCACCTTTCTTAACATTTTTGGAAAAAGTTTGATGAGTGTTTGTACACCAATACACGGTTTCTCTTGGATTTGAATTATTTTCATATATATATTAGGATTTGGACTCTTTTCAAATATAAAAAAATGAGTCAAACTATTTACAAATATAGAAATTTTTTATAGTCTATCAGATCGCGATATAATTTTATCGCTTTCTATCGCTTAAGCGATAAAATTCATTTGCTTGACGATAGAAAGCGATAGAATTCTATCGCGGTCTATCACTGATAGATAGTAAAAAAAATTTATATTTGTAATAGTCTTATATTTTTTATGTTTATAGTAATTTTTCTTAGACTTTTGTAAAATTAAACTTTAAAATATGGAAAAAAAACATTCCATGCATGTCAATGAAAAAGTATTATTTTCATATATTAAAAAAAAGTCTTCTCAATTTCTTTGTTAACATTTTACAAATTAATCAAGGATGCTTAGTGGGTTGGTGGATGTGAAAGATTTTTAACCATTTTATATTTACCATTTTTATTCACATTAAATTTCACACATGATTAGTAAAAGTTGATAAAAATTTGATGGTTAACACAATAATTAGAGTTTAGAAAAGGAAAGGAAAGGAGGAAGTTGTTTGGAAATGAAATTATTAGAATAAAAAAAAATATATTGGTAGTGGACGCGGCGGCTTGGAAATGCAAAAGAGTTGAATATTAATGATGATAGAATGGAAATTAAATGGGCATTATTGGGAACAGAGTCATCCCTCTAAAGAAATTTGGATGGCACACAATATTTGTGTTTCTTTTGTTTTTGTGATCCCAATTTTCTGAGCCTCTCAGTCTTCTATTATATGTATGTCTTTTTTTATTTTCAACTCAATTTTTACTTTATTTAATTTCCCATGTTCATTTTGGTCATCTTCTTTGGAATATTCGAGGTGGTTTTCAACCTTAATACTGTCGAAGGGGACAATTCTAAAGTCAATGTCGTCACACTGTAAAATTATGATGGTGTATTTTTTTGTTCGAGTATTATAAATATATGTCAAGAATATTTTCGATAAAAGTGAATATGAGCATAATTCAATAGTAATTAACATGTATTTATTTTTTTAATATTAAACGTTTAGTTAAATTTTTTGTAGTTCTACTAACTGTACTGAAAATTAAATAACACCTAAAAATTGAATAAAAGAAAAACAACACTCAATCCATCTATATTTAGTAAGTTTAGGGATTTTAAAAATTGAGATGAAAAGTTTTTTTTTTACAAACAACTGTGATGATGGAAGATCAAACTGCTGGGATTAAAACCCAAAACGCAGCGGAAACATATCAGAACCGTATCTCAAAATTAATTTTAATAATTTTGAAATACTTTTACATTGGCAAAAAAAAAAAACTTTGAAAAATCTAGGTTAAGCAAAAAAAAAATTAGAGAAGAAAAACATACGTGTCACTACCACTTGGAGCCCTTCCTTTTCTTTGAATCTTGAGGAAATGTTTGTGGGAACCTTTTGGCAAAGGGAAAAAATACAGAACTCTTATGAGAGAATTTTTTTGTGGAGAGAACGCAACGAAAAGAATTTTTCTGTTTAAGCACTATATAAGGAAGCGAGAGAAAAATGGGAAACGTGGGTGTTCCACGTATTGAGTAACTCCCCTACGTGGGAGTTACAACTAATTTAATTAATATTAAATTAATAATTAATTAAATTAATAATTAAATTAATAATTAATTAAATTAATAATTAATTTAATCTAATTTAATTAATCAATTCATTTAAATTATATTTAAATGAACATCTCTCACATAACCTATAGTTTTAATTCAATTAATTTAATTAAATCAAATTTAATTCAATTAATTTAATTAAATCAAATTTAATTAAATTAGATTAAATTAAATAACTAATTAATTCTCCAATTAATTAATTACCAAATTAAATATCAAATATTTAATTTTAACTTGCATTTGAATCAAATTCAAATACATTTCTCTCATAACCTATAGTTTTAATGTACATCTAATGCACATTAATTTTAACCTATAGTTTTAATATAAATCTAATTCATATTAAAATAATATTTGAACAATTTCAAATATTTAATTCTCTTACAAATTAACTTCGAATCATATCCAAAATTATATTTATATTATAAAGTTTAATTTGTAAAATAAACTTTACATTATAATGTATCATTATACATTATACTTTTCCCTTAGTAAATTTGAACTTTTCAAATTCCATCCAAGAATAAATTTCCTCAATATTCTTTACGAGCTAGGAAGGGGACCTAATGGACCTACAGATCAGAAGCTCCAACGATATGAGATTAATGGGCTAAACTCATTAACCACATTAATCAATATTCTTAACTGTGGGTGCACTCCACTAAAGACCCACAGCTGCACTCTTCTCACTGTAGATATATTTCTGTGTCCATGGATATAGACCAATAACAGCAAGTTAGTCCTTCACAAGTGTTCGTAACACCAGCTGGGTCAAATTACCGTTATACCCCTTGGTTACTTCTAAATCCTTAAGTACCAGTGCTCCTCTAATGAACAACCTGTTTATGGTCCAACCATCAAACAGAAATCCCTCTCGGGCCAGTGAGAGGGTAGGGCCCTTTGTTCAAGTCCCGGAGACACCACTTAAAGGAACACTTATCTACTTACCCTAAAGTCGGGAAGGAGTGAAATCCATCTTGTATAATTATGTTCCCAGCTCCCCACTCAGTCTTGTCCCCAAAATGGTAGGCATATCGAGTCGGCAAACGGGCCACTCTCACCCATACAAATCAAAGGACAATCCCTCGTGAACAGGAGTTCATAATATACTCAAGATTAAGACTAAGTTGCCTAGGTCAACCTATTGAAATAGAAACCTAACCAGTCAATGAAGTTATATCTAGTGGTTACTATTTCGTGGTCCAGTCTTATGCAAACTCATTGCATAGGATACCCCCACTCGCATGTCTCCTACACGAACGCGTTGGATCATTGCGTTTGTATCAAATACAAAGTGGGTCGTATCCATAGTGTTACCAGGATAAGGTACCCAACCCTATCCTTATACTATAGACCCTTTAGGCTGTAACTTGAACATTGATCTCTATATGTCTCTACATATTGTTCAAGACTCATAAAACAGCCTAGGATGTTAGTTTATTGGATTTTAGGGTTATTAAAACAAGATAAAATAATCAATAACATTTATTGAATAATAATGAATAACCATTTATTAATGGCGGTCAAAATACAACATTTACTATCTACGAGTTTTAGGGCATAAAACCCAACACAAACTTCCAACCTCTAGCGAGGAAGACCCATTTCAATTATTATTGAGTTAAACTCACTTTGACAAATGAAAAGACTGAGATTTGCCAAATTTATTAAAATATCATGATATATTCCTAAAACATAGTCATCTAGATTCTTGATTAGTAAGCATTTCACACTATGAAATAAGTTGAAAATCTTAATATTATTAGTATTTATATCCATTTATTTTGTTAATTTTTGAAAAAAATGTAAACAAATAAAAATTAGTTATAAAAGTTGTTAGAGTCATACTCTCAAAATTTTAATTTCATCCGCGAGTATCCTAAACTTTAAACCATGACATTCTTAATGTCCCAATCATAAGTTTTAGAAACCTAAAACTTTCAAACTCTACACTCCAAATACAAATATTTGTGATTTTGAAGCTTCAGAACTCCCTCAAATAAGCATCCAGATATATTTGATTCCTAGGCTTTTAATTTTTGACTTGCGAGCCAAACGACCCCAAAGAGTTTATAGTATATGGATAAGGTTGAACGTTTGATCTTGGCAAACACTATTAATACAACACGTTTTGTATAAGTATTACAAATGATTGAATCCAAATTGTTTATGAGGCGATATATATGAGTGGGGTTGCCATGTACATACAACAAATTTGTATGAGGCCGAACCACAAAATATTTATAAATTCACTAATTGATATCATTAATCTTTTATAGGTCGATTATCATATGGACTCAAAGTTAATCTTGAGTGAGTTATGAACTTCTACCTATGAGGGTTTGTCATTTGATTAACATGGGTGAGAATGCACTTTGTAGCCAATTCATTAACTTTACAATTTAGAGGACCTAGCAAAACATAAAGTTGAAAACATAATTTCATAAGATAAAATTCATAACTTCCATATCGGCAAGAAGATAAGTAATTTTTTAAGTGCTAAATTGATAAGGACTTGAACAATAGAGTCCCACCCTCTCACTTACTTGTGAGGGGACTTGGTTTATGATTGAATCATATGTAAATTGTTCTTTAGAGGATCGGTGACATTTAAAGTATAAGATGTGTAATTACAAGGAGTAAAATAGACTTTATGATCAAACTATAATTACGAACATCTCGTGAAAAACCAACTTGCATGTAATGGTTATATTCATGGACACAACTTGTTCTACAGTGGATAATAGTGTAACTCATAGATCTATAGTATAATGACCTAGACACGGGTGGGTTTGGTTTGAACATATACTCAAACATGATTTAAAAGATCTTGTTAGACCATATGTTCAATACAAAATTTAGAAAGCTGTAAAGGATGACAAAAAGATGGCGCTTTCTTGTATTGCACTAAAGAAGGAGGAATAAAATAGGTATCTCTTTAGATGTCTATGTATTCTTTATCATCTTTCAAATGAATATTAATTGATTAAAGAGTTCGATTAATTAATTTTGTATTATTAGAATTTATAGTAGGTCGGTTATAATATATTTTTCCTAGCTCATAGTAAAAATAAAAGATCAATTTAGTTGAAAGAAAAATTCGAAAATGTTCAAATCAATATCTAATATATTTTATATATTAAATGTAAATGAGAGAAATATATTAAATTTGAAGTGTTCAAATTAATATTTAATATATTGAATACATTAAATATAAAAGAAAAAAATATATGTATAGTATTCTATACATTAAATATCAAAAGGATTAATGTATATCAAATATATATATATATATATATATATATATATATATATATATAAATATATATATTTGAAATTTGAATGAGGTTCATATAAGTTAAATATATATTATATGATATTTGAATATATTATATATTAAAATATAATATTTTAATTAATTTTTTTTTTGCATATATTTGTCCTAGACTTCTATAATTTGGACTTTAGAGTTGAATCATAAGATGCATCCCACATATCTCTAAAGAGAATTTGAGAATTCTCTAGATCTCTCCAATCCCTAGTAGATTTTCTTTTAAGGAGGTTGTCCTATAAGCTTTGGCCTTACGTGGGGTCATAACAAAGAAGACTTTATGGAAACCTTGAAACTTGAGAGATTCGACCTTGAAAGATGCAACAAGAATATTAAAATACCGCTAGAAATTTTTCCATTTTATTTTGAGATATTTAAATTAAATGGATAACATAATGTTTTCGTTTTCTGTTTCCATTTAATTTCTCCATTTAATATTAAAATATCACTTGAAGATGGGTTCATTCGTCCTGTTTTCTATTTTCATTTCTCATTTCAAGAAATAGACTTATTTGATAATCATTCCTATTTCTTATTTCTAGATTTTAAAAAATTTTTTTTAAAAAAGGGTCAAATTTTAGAAACTACAAATATAGTTTCTCTTATTTCGTTTTTATTTTTAGTTTTACAGAGATGATCAAGTAATAAAAGGGTGCAATTTTCCATAGTGGTGCCTTAGATTTTCCATGAAAGTCAAATATTGGGGTTTAAATCTTAGGCGAGGTAGGTTGTATTTTTTATCTTATTTCTTTACTTTTCCATATTTATATTTACCTTTTTTTAAATTTCTAATTTTGTAATATGTATATTTACATATTTCTTAGTTTTGCAAAATATATATATATATATATATATATATATATATATATATATATATATATATATCATTTTAATTTTTAATTTTCAATTTTACTTGACAATAGGTGGGGTGAAGAAGACTTTAACCTCTTACCTCTAGGAACCTCTTACCTCTAGATTGATAGTAGAAGCTTTATGACAGTTAACTGCACTAATTTTGACTTTTAATTTTGAATTTAAATTTCGTAATATGTATACTTTAATATTTTCTATCACAATATTTACATAATAATATAATTGAGTTGTATATGAGTCGAAATCATTTAAGGCAAAAGTCTCGAGTAAGAGAAAATATCGCATATTAAATTTTGGCAACATTTGAATGATAGAAACATTTTTTTTTTATTCTTGTTAATTTTACATCGAGACTAATGCAAGATTTTGAAAATTTCTTTTTAATTCATTTGGATGTATATTATATATTTTTATATTATATAACTAAATTATATTTAAACTTTGAGAAGGGAAAAACAAAAAACAAAAAAGAAATTGTTATCAACCAAGTTTATGTTTCCGTTAGATTTTATTTTTTTCTTCTTACCGTTTCTTTTGTTTAAGAAAAAAATAGTTACCAAATATATTATCTTTTCTAGTTCTTAAAAAATAGGAAATGGAAAAAATAGGAAACACGAAACATGAAACAAGAAAAAATAAATAGAAAACAAGAACTCAAATGAGGCCTTATTTGCTCAACCTTGTATTAGTTTAATTTTATGTAAAAGATTCTAATTGTTCCTTTGCAAATGAATTATTCATTCTTATCCCACGTTTCATTGATGAAAAAAGGGTTATATACCACAGATTATCACAAGTCAGACACAATGTTACAACAAAACCAATAACAACGAATGAAACAGACATTGTACTTATTTCAGTGCAATATCACTTACGTCTGGGGGCATTGTGCTTGAAGAAAGATAAATTCACTAATATAAAGTTAAACAATTATGACATTATACTTATTTGTTAAAAGAATACATCTACAGGGACAAACGAACAAACTAATTTTAGTGAATAATAACCTAGACTCCTCCTAAGTGTGAGAATCTCTCTTAATTAACGGTAATCTTGATCTTTCCTTGTCTCATACGAAGTACTCTGCACTTGAGAAACTTAGGCTCCCCTATGTATGAGAATCACTCTCGCTGAATATTCCTTCACTGCAAGATAGTCTAGAGAATTAACTCTCGACTAACAAAAACACAAGCCTCTTAAAAGACTTGATGATAAATAACCTTCGAGCATTTGAATCTAACAACTTTGTTGACGAACAAAACCTTTAGATCTCAAACTCAAAAGATCCCAAATCAACTCGATCTCAGGACCTAAGAATGGCTAGACAACGGTTTACTTAGATGATCAGCAAAACCACAGATCAGACAAAGCTTGCGGCTCCCATCGACCCTTGATCTTCGAATCACTCCACAAGCAAGATCGATCAAGTCAAGCTTGAATGATTCTGAACATGCAACCTAAATATCATATAATTGCAAACGAAACACAACTCTAAGCTAAAAGAAAGCTCAAAGGCTCTTTATACTACATTTTCCAAGTCTTTCCTTTTTTTTTTTTTGACAAATTACATAGCATTATATAGGCCTCAAAATATAACCCTAGACATTCCATGAATCATTTCAACAGTTGTAACTCTCATAATTTATGACCATTATCAACAATGATCTAAATGTAACATAAAACACATAAAATGACTTAAAAACTGAAATTACATTTAATTGATACAATAAATTCAAAAATATTTTTTCTTAGTCAGCAACCCATCAATTTGTAACCATCTTTGAGTTATGAAACCCACTTGAAGTCTTTGTTCCATAAATGAAGCTTGATTCTTCATAAATTCCACTTGACTTCTTATAGTTGCAAGTTCTTTTGAATGTGAATTTAGACAACATATAATGTGCATTCTTGGTATTTTTTTTTTTTTTTTTGAAGTTCATATCTCATGATTTAGGTTCTTCGGTCCATATCACTTGAACTTTTTGATATTTAAAAAGCATATTTATACGATATTTAAAAATATCAATTAATATTTATTAACTTTATTGAACTTTTTGATCTAAAGAGTAGGTCGACATGTTGATTGATATTTTATTCCTACTTTAGTTTCATTTGGTTCCATTTGACTCGACCAGGTACATTGAACCTATCAAACTAACCACAATACATAGTAGTAATTCATTCGTACATATATAATTTAAGATCACTTTAAGTGGGGAGTCCAATTCAATGCCACATGTTTTATGACATGAAACTCTTTTTTCTAGATAAAGAATAACCTTGAAACCATTCTTATTTTCTCTCAAACCCTTCTACTTTTGCACCCTCCCTTTTTCATTTTAACTTGAAAAAAAAAATTAAATTCTTTAGTTAATTAATGACTAAAATATGAGTTATGAATAATAGTGAGAATAAAATAAGTGTGTATAGTTAGACTACTAATTAGATTCCAATGCCAACGTTGGATGGGCTTCCAGCATACTTCACACAAAATCATCAAAAGCACTAAAAATCAAATCAAATCAACTATTTTTGTAGAGAGTTGAGTTCAACTAAACCCATAATAAGTTAAATAACCTAACATTCACAATAATAATCTTGTTTGATTTATAAATATTAATAGTAAAAAAAACCCTATTGGGTCTAGAAATAAACTTGACTTTAGAGCTAAATAACCCTGTAAACAAGAGTTATCAGATAACTTTACAGCTTAAGACATCAACCACCACTTTAATTAGAATGATTTATAGTATATTTAGATATATTTAGGATATATTTAGAATATATTTTCAAGTGTTTAATTTAAAAAATAAGTCATTTTGAAAAACATTAGAGCTTTGACAACTACTTAAAATAGATTTTGAAATGTATTTTAAATAATTTTTATTTTTAAATAAAAATAATTTTTTTTCTTAAATCAATCCAAACGGACTTTTAATAATAAAAAAAAAAAATAATTGAAGAAATTGCACCAATGAATATGTATCCAACTAATAGATACTTGGGATTGCAAAAGGTTTAAAGAAAAATGGTTAGTGGTCAAAGTAAACTCCATACGAAGGAGGTAATACTCCCACTACTTCAAAAATTGCACCAAAGAGTAAAGTTTCTATTTACTTCATTTTTGGTGGGAAAACAATATTGAGAGAAGCTTGATACAAAACAACATGAATACCAATTTTAGAAGCGTCAACACTGACCTCAAATGATTTACAAAAATTAGGAAAATTCGACACAAGTGTGGAACTTAAATGTTTTTTCAAAATGTTAATGTTGGAATGCCTTGAATTTGTTATCTAGCATTTCGAACGATCAAGTACGAGGTCTCATTGATTATTTATGATTGAATTCGTATTTGACATATTTAATTATTTATGATTATTTACAATTATAACCCTAGGGTTTAGATAAGTGCACTATATAAAATCTCTAACCCTAGAGACGCCACTATTCTATATTTTCTGTAACATTATCTCTAATAAGATCATTCTCCTTCTTTTCCATGGACATAGCTAACACACTGTTAGTGAACTAGATAAATCTGTGTGTTGATTCTCTAATGTTTTACGTTTTTTTGTTTTCTTTATTTATCGATTTTGTAACATTTAAAACAATTAACTTTCTATTTGGGCTTGGTTGTATTGCTTACACCTCATGAAGCATGTAGCGAATTAAAAAAAACTGTTCACCTAAGATTATTTGATTGTATGGTTTATTCTCACATATCATGTTATGAAATCGACAAATAAAGAAAGCGAGAAGACATAAACAGTAAAGATCGATACAAAAATTTATGTGATTTAATTCACTAACAGTGTGTTAGTTATGTTCGTAGGCAGAGAGAAATCATTTTACTATTAGAAAGAAATATCAGATAATACAGTTATGATGTATATAGTTGGCCTCGGAATAGCTTATTTGTTTATCTTTTATTTTTAGTTGGTTTAGTTCTAGTTGTAACCGGTTATCTAGGTTTTGGTAACCGGTTGACCGGTTAGTTAAGTGTATAAATACCCTTTTGTTATCTCCTTATTTGATTCATTAGTAATACTTTCTTAAAGCATTCTTGGAGCATTCTAAGAGCTACATTAGATTGGTATCAGAGCGTTGTGATCCCACACGAATTTCTTCTCTAGGATCTTTTCTTCATGGATGCAGAAGCTTCCTTTTCAAACAAAACCTTGGAAAACTGAATGACTTCGGTAGAGACAGCCGTGATCGACATCAAGAGTGAAGTTGAAGAGCTGTGATTGATGCTGGCGGATTTTTAAAATCAAATAAATGATCAAGTATTACAAAATCAAGACAATCGGAAGGGCAAAGAAGACACACAATGTAATGAAACCATTCAAGAAAAGGGACCATTCGAAGCAATGGAGAAGAATAAGGAGCTGTTGGAAGCAAGAATTCAAGAAAGACCCCAAGAACCATTAAAGAACCAAACCCGAAGCAATATAAACATTCAACACCCTTCAAAAATACGCATCCTACCTACACGAAGGTTCAATGAACATTCAAGATTTCAACCCCAAGAAATGCAGCTACATGGTTACATGATACAAGACTCAGATTCGTCTGATGAAAGTGAGAATTTTCAACTTAGGAATCAAGAAAGATTGGGATTTCGATATGAAAGACAGCAATACTTCCAAGAACATCAAGATTATTTAATGAAGATTGATCTTCCAAATTTTGATGGCCGAATGGATGTTGAAGCTTTCCTAGATTGGATTACTAAGGTAGAGAACTTCTTCGAATACGCCAATACTCCTGAAGATAAAAAGGTTAATCTGGTAGCCTTTAAATTCCAAAGAGGGGCATCGACTTGGTGGAATCAATTAGAGATGAATCGAAGGTATTATGGCAAACCACCAATTAAATCTTGGCCTAAATTATTGCGGCTAATGAAGAAAAGGTTCTTACTTCTCAATTATCAACAACTCCTATATAATCAATACCAATTATGCAAACAAGGAGATTGACCTATTCTTGAGTACACAGAAGAATTCCATCGGTTAGGAGCTAGAAACAACCTTCCTGAAACAAACAACAACTTATTTCAAGATTCATTCTTGGCCATCGAGATGAGATTAAAGATGTAGTCAAATTACATTCAGTTGCTTACTTGGCTGATATTATTACTTTAGCTACAACCATTGAAGAAAGTGTCGAAACAAAACAGCTCAAGACTTATCTGAGGAGACAAAGTTGGAATCGACAGCAACCTTCTCATCGAAAGGGCCCTACTGAACAATCAAGAACTCTCGGGTCTTCTTCCAATCAACAGAACAAGAAAGAAGAACCCCCTGTTAAACAGTCAATGGGCAAAGAGACTGAGCACACTCCTTCCAGAGGAAATACAAATCCTTACAACCGTCCATCACTGGAAAAATATTTTCGTTGTGGCCAACAAGGACATCTTTCTAATGAATGTCCTCAACGAAGAACATTAACTATCCAAGAAGAAGATACTTCTGTAGAAGAGAACCTTGAAATCGAATGTGATGATAATTTGGCTTACTTGGAACTTGACGAGGGTGATCAACTCTCATGTGTTATCCAAAGAGTCCTACTTACACCTAAAACTGAAAGCCATCTTCAACGACATTCTTTGTTTCGCACGAGATGCACTATAAATGGTCGAGTATGTCAAATGATAATCGATAGTGGAAATAGTGAAAACATTGTGTCCAAGAAAATTGTATCTACTCTCAATTTAAAAGCTGAGCCACATCCAAATCCCTACAAGGTTAATTGGATTACAAAGAAAGGAGAGACTTCAGTCCAAGAAATTTGCATGATACCACTTACCATAGGTAACACATATCAAGCTTTCTTTATGACGTCTTAGACATGGATGTCTGTCATGTTCTTTTGGGATGAACATGGCAGTATGACAACAAAACTCTCCACAATGGTAGGGACAATACATATGAGCTCACTTGGATGGGCAAGAAAGTAATCCTCCTTTCGTTGGGAAGTCTACTACAATAAACAAGGTACATTCTTCTACTAAAAAGCAACTTTTTTTTTTATTTCTTCTGGTAAAGATCTCCTCCAAACAAAAAATCACACTCTTCTAGCTTTTATTGTAAAAGAAGACCCTTTAGAGTCCCAAAACCAAGACCTTATGGATCCACAAATCTCGACATTACTTACAGAATTTCCCTAACTTATAGAAGAACCACAAACCCTACCTCCTTTACGAGATATCCAACACCACATAGACTTAATACCAGGAAGTACCCTACCAAATCTACCCCATTACTGAATGAGTCCTAGAGAATATGAAGCTCTCCACAACCAAATCCATACCCTCCTAAATAAAGGTCACATCCAACCTAGCCTAAGTCCTTATGTTGTACCAGCATTACTAGCACCTAAAAAAGATGGCTCTTGACGACTTTGCATAGATAGTAGGGCCATTAACAAGATCACAATAAAATATAGATTTTTCATCTCCCGCCTATCCGATTTACTAGACCAATTAGGTGGAGCATCCATTTTTTCCAAAATAGACCTTCGAAGCGGATATCACCAAATTAGGATACATCATGGGGATGAATGGAAAACCACCTTTAAAACTAATGAAGGCCTTTTTGAGTGGCTAGTAATGCCTTTTGGCCTATCAAATGCTCCTAGCACATTTATGCGCCTAATGAACCAAATCTTACTACCTTATTTAAACAAATTTGTTGTAGTCTATTTTGATGATATCTTAATTTATAGTACTAATCACACTTCACATCTTGAACACTTGCATACAATTTTTCAAGTTTTAAAAGACAATGCTTTATTTATAAATTTAAAAAAGTGCTCTTTTCTTCAATCTCAAATTTATTTTCTTCTTTTAATTAACTCTCAGGGGGTTTGTGTAGACCCAAGGAAAATAGAAGCAATCCTAGATTGGCCCCAACCTAAGAAAATCTTAAAGTAGTCCAAAGTTTTTTAGGGTTAGCTTCATTCTATAGGAAGTTTATAAAAAATTTTAGTACTATTGCTAGCCCTTTAATAGAATGCCTAAAAACAAAACTTTCTTCCTCCTGGGGAGATACACAAACCAATAGTTTTGAAGAACTCAAAAAGGCATTAAGTTCCACCCCAGTTCTCGGCTTCCCTGATTTTCAAAACCTTTCGAAGTATCAGTTGACGCCTCAGGAGTGGGAATTGGAGCTGTTCTTAGCCAAGATAAACATCCTATCGAATTTTTTAGTGAAAAACTTAGTCTTTCTAGACAAAAATGGTCAACCTATGAGCAAGAACTTTATTCTTTAGTCCGAGCACTTAAGCAATGGGAACACTACCTACTGGGAAAAGAATTTGTCTTACTAACTGACCATTTTTCCTTAAAATTTTTGCATTCTCAAAAAACCATTAGTCGTATGCATGCTAGATGGACCCAATTCCTCCAACGGTTCGACTTTGTCATTAAACACACACTAGGTAAAATCAACAAAGTTGCAGACGCTCTTAGCCGAAAAGGTACTCTTCTTACTTTACTTCAAAGTGAAATTGTGGCTTTCAATCAAATAATTGAACTTTACTCTACTGATGTGGATTTCAAAGACATTTGGTATGCTTGCTCTAATCACCTTCCAGCAAAAGATTTTCACATTTTTTTATGGGTTTCTTTTTAAAAATGACACCTTGTGTATACCACACACATCTTTACGGGAATCTCTCTTAAAGAAAACTCATTCTAGTGGCTTGGCCGGCTATTTTGGTAGAGACAAAACTTTAGCACTCCTTTCTTCCAAATTTTTCTGGCCTCAATTTAAAAAAGATGTTACCAACTTTGTCAAAAGATGCTACATTTGTTAAACTTCAAAAGGATCTAGCTCCAATCAAGGACTTTATTCTCCTCTCCCTATCCCTAAAAATATTTGGGAGGACTTATCCATGGATTTTGTCCTTGGTCTACCTAGAACTCAAAGAGGAGTTGACTCGGTGTTAGTAGTTGTCGACCGGTTCAGTAAGATGGCACACTTTCTAGCTTGTAAAGAGACTAATGATGCTGTGAATGTGGCCAACCTATTCTTTAAGGAAATTGTCCGACTACATGGAATTCCTAAAAGTATAGTTTCTGATAGGGATGTTAAATTCATGAGTTTTTTTTGGCAATCTTTGTGGAAAAAATTAAGTACTAATCTTCTTTTTAGTTCTACTAGTCATCCACAAACTGATGGACAAACTGAGGTGACAAATCGCACTCTTGGTAACCTCTTACGTTGTCTTAGTGGAGAAAGCCCCGCCAATGGGACCTTGCACTAGCTCAAGCCGAGTTTGCCTTCAACAACATGTTGAATCGATCTACAGGGAAGTGCCCCTTTGAAGTAGTTTATACTCACACCCCTCGCTTGACCTTTGATCTTGTTAACTTACCTGTTTCTATTGATCTCAGTGCTGAAGCATCTATTATGGTTGAGAGGATCAAAACTATTCATGAAGAAATTCAAGAACATCTCAAACAAGCTAATGCTTCTTACAAACACAATGTTGATGCTCACAAACGCCTAACCAATTTCCAGATCGATGACCTCGTTATGGTTCACTTAAAGAAGTCTCGACTGCCTTCAGGTTCACATTCTAAGCTCACTAATGAGAAGATTGGACAATTTCCTATCTTGGCGAAATTTGGCACAAATGCAGTTCAGCTTGATTTACCACCTACAATGAAGATCAGCTCTAGTTCAATGTCTCAGATATCTACCATTATCACCCGCCTGATCAGTTTAACATCGCTTAGCCCAACTTAGAGACGAGTTTATTCTTCTTGGGGGGATAAATTTGATGTATATAGTTGGCCTCGGGATAGTTTATTTGTTTATCTTTTCTTTTTAGTTGGTTTAGTTATAGTTGTAACCGGTTGTCTAGGTTTTGGTGACCGGTTGACTGGTTAGTTAAGTGTATAAATACCCTTTGTTATCTCCTTATTTGATTCATTAATAATATTTTCTAAAAGCATTTTTGGAGCATTCTTGGAGCCACATCAAGTCACAAAGGCACTAGTAAGATTAGAGGGTTTATATATAGCATAAACCTCTAAATCCAAGGGACAAAATTGTAAATAATATAAAATATGAATACAACACATAAGATAGGAAAATAGGCAAAATAAATTGTTAGAAATTTGATATTGACTATTTTTTTAAAGTTGTTGTGGCAGTTGTCCCATGAGATGTTTGTCAGCTTGTCCCTTGGATTGTCCTTCAAGATGTCTCTGCAATTTCTAATTCTAACTGAATTCTTTTTTTCTTATTTGGAAAATTCTAGGTATTGTTTCCTCAAAGATTTTTTCCTTCTTGGGCTCAACATTTATGTTATGGATTTGGTTCTCCTTTTCTGTTGTACATATTTAAGAGAATGTTGTTGCCGTTTTGAAAGTTTTGTCATGTCAATTGTCTTGTGTTTACCGTAAAACACAAGTGTGTTAATCCTTGATATTGTGAAGCTTGTTGCTGCTGTTGTTCTTGAGTGTTTCTCTAGATCTTAGCGAATCGTCTACTACATCTTGAGAAAGGATTCTCATACTTAGGGGAAGTCTAAGTATTCCAAGTGAAGTTGTCTCTATTTATAGTTGGAAAGATAGAAGTTCTTGTTGAGAGAGTCTCACATTTAGAGGGAGCCTAAGTGATCATTCACTAACTTAGACTACGCACGTGTCACTTTAATTGTCGTTAATCTATAGATAAGTATAACAATATAATTGTTTGACTTTATATTAGTGAAATTATCTTTTCTAGGCACACAACCCCCTAGACATAGGTGGTTTTGCACCAAATTGGGTTACAAAACCTTGTATTCTATCTCTTAGTATTTTATATGTGTTTTACTTATTGTCCTAGGAACTGTTGTAACATTGCGTGTAACTTGTTACATCGTGTGTTAGATAACCCGTCCTTTATAAATGATAATTAGATAGAAAAAAAGAATTTTTGTTGGATACAATGAGAATTCCAAGGCTTACAAATTATACAATTCTGTAAGTAAGAAAATCATTATTAGCGATCTTAAATTCATGAAGCAAAATTTTGGGGGTGCGATGTATCAAATGAACCAAAATCTATTACTTATTGATATCAATGACAAAACACAAGGTCAAAACGTGGAGCTTCAAGAGATTCAACATGTGCCTTCATCTTCAATTTTCATCTCCACATTCCACAAGTGATGAAGAAACTCCTTCCAAGAAGACAAGAATTATTCAAGAGATCTATCATTCAAGAAGGATCACAAAAGATGTTCATGCTAATTTTAATTTATTTGCATATGTAGATATTATAGAATTTGGGGAGAAAATTCAAGATAAAAATGGAAAGCTTCATTGGATCAAGAGATCAGTGCAATAAGAAGAAATGAAACATGGGAGATAGTACAACTACTGGAAAGTAGAAAAGCTCTTAGAGTAAAATGGGTATATAAAACAAAACTAAAGTCAAATGGTGAAATTGAGAAGTATAAAGCAAGACTCTTCTATTGATTTGCATGAGTGGGAATGACCCCTAGCAACTGATTCAATAAGTTTACCATTTTGGGGATTTGACCAAATAAGAAGTTGAGAACGTAATTTCACCTGATGAAATTCACTTCTTCCCATATATGGTTCTCTTACTATAATTGTAGGTCCACAAGGACCCCTTGCTAGCTCGTACGAATGATAAGATATCAACTTTGTTGAAAGAATAGTTGAAGTGTTCAAATTAATATTTAATATATTTGATATATTAAATAAAGAAAAAAACATAGGGATGTTTTCAAATATAGAAAAATGAGCCAAACTATTTACAAATATAGAAAAATTTTACTGTCTATCAACGATAATTTTTTTGTTTATAGTAATTTCCCTAAAATATATTTATTGTATTTGGTACATTAAATATCAAATAAAATTATTAATGTATTAAGATATCTTAAATAAACTTATATATGTTTAATTTGAATGAGATTCAAATAATTTAATATATTATATTAATATAAAATAATTAATATATTTATTTTAATATAAAATATTAACATTAAAACATATTATTAAGGTAGGTCATTATAAATAAAGCATTTATGATGTGATGTTTGATGTGAATCATTTTAGGGCGTCATTCAGTTCCCATAGGAACCACAGTCAAAATAAATTTGTATTAATTGACCTCTACTTATACTACTACGATGGGGTAGCAATATTGACAAGTCTTGGTCGATCCACAAGGAAGCACGAGATATGTTTCTTTAAGTAAATTCTCTAGTTATTGCGGTGAACGGTGGGTTGTGTGGATAGAGATTGTATAAAAGTAAAGATAGAAAAATAAAAGTAGGAAAGTAAAAGCAACAGGTAAACATAACCAAGGATAGAAAAATTCTAGTTTCGAGAACAAGAGGGTTTCCTATGCAATTTCGATCATTAATTTCTCTTTATTAAACATGCATTCAATTCATGCGTGCACAGCGACTTACTCAGTCTAACCAAACTTGTCGGCGCTACAAGCAACGAAATCATTAGGGTAAACCAAGAAAGCTCCCTAGTTATGAATTAATTACTTAATTAAACTAGATACTAGATTAATTGGGTTCGATAGCGTCCATAAAAATCTTACATCTACCCTAATCAATTCTTAATTAAACCAAATGATTTTAGTTATGTTGGTTCGATAGCGTCCATATAAGATTAAACCATTTGCATTAGAATTAAGGTTATGGATAGCTTATATTCCTTAACATGCATGCAATCAACCTTTGCTACACGGGATTCATGCTAGACGAACAAGAAAGAATGTGTGCAACCTTTAAATCATAGCTAAGACATACATTTATGCATAGGGGAGTCAATCCATACACAAATGCACATCTAGAAGTTATACAAGATTCAAAGAAAACATATAAATGCATTCAGTTCATTCAACAAAAATCTCAAGAAATTTACATAGGTCTTGCTCCAAAAAACTAGAAAAATCCTTACGTCAATGACCCATAGACAAGATGAAGAGGGGAAACATCCATTCCTTGATTACAACCCAAAAGAAATGTAAAATCTAACCTAAAGAAGCTAAAAATATAAAGGAAGAAAAAGAATGTGGAGAAACTCCTCGGCCTCCATTATTTCTAACTTGAAAAAACCCTAAAAAAAGGGGATAGATATAACATCATGCTGACATTGCGGTGGTAAGCCCTTGACAGCCCTTGGAATATGAAGCGCACAGCCGCAACGTCAGTGGCCTGTGTCCCTCGCGCCCTCCCTACTGGTGCCTAACGTGCGCACGGTTGTGCGTGACCCCTTGCCCTGCCTCCGTGTGAATCTTCAGCGCTGGGGCACTCTGTGGCTCTCTGAAAATAGTGTGGCGTCACCCAAGCACCGCCTCAGCCTCCTTGGGGTATTTTTGTATTTTCACATCCTTTATAGCCTCGGTGCTCGATACCATTTTCAATAGCTCCAAATCAATCCTGAGCGGTCTGCAAGGCTCCATAATGCATGTTTTGGTCGAGAATCTAGAAAAATAGACATTTAAACACATTATACATAACAAGAAAGTGAGATTAGAGACATATAAATAACTTTGTTTGAGAGCTATCAATGTTAGTATGCTCATCATAACTGCAAAGAAGAGTTCTCTGCAGAATTTTCAAAATCCTCTAATTTCGTTCTATTTCAAGGAGGCTTTCCCAAGCCTTAATTCTTGTCAGAGTCATATTAAGACAGACCTTGTGGAGATTAGAATCTTGCTAGAGTTGGAGAACAATTGAGATAAAGATTTGCCCAAAAAAAATTCCCATATATTTAGATGTATGTGCTTAACCCTTTGTATTTTTGTTTAATTCTAAATAAATTCAAAGTAGATCTTGTTAGAGATCTATTGTTGGCTATAGTTTTTAAGGTTGTTGTGGCAGTTGTCTTCTGAGATGTTATTTAAGTTGTTCTTTGAATTGTCCTCAAATTTGTCTCTCAAATTGCTAATCTTGCATAATATTTTTTCTTATATGGAAAATCTTAGGTGTTTTATTCCTCAAGGATTATTTCCTTTCAGGGTTGTGAATGCAGATTCAGTCCTATTACTTCTGTATTTAGCATATATAATGCGAGACTTGTTGTTTTAGGGTTACACTTTGAAAAAGAAGAGTATGTCATTTTGAAGAGTCTTATAGCAATTGTCTCATGATAGTGCCATAATCACAAGTGTGTCAGTCCTTGTGATTGTGAAGTGTACGCTATTGCCGATCCAAAGAGGTTTTCTAAATTATCTTGAATCAATCTACCACATATTGAGAAGAGATTCTCATACTTAAGGGAGTCTAAGTTATTCAAGTGAAGAGGACTTGATATGAACCGTCCAGACATTAAATTATTAATTAAATAATTTTGATGTAATTTTCTTATTTTTCAATTTTATCTTTTCTAAAACATATTAAATAAGAGTATTTTCGCCACACACAATAGGCTTTGGGAGGCTATATAAAGTCTGGCCATTAGGTTGTAGATAACAATTTTTTGCTTTTGAATTTTGGGAATGATAATTTTCCTCTATGTTGATGACAAAGATTCTGTTGGGTTTTATGTCCTAAAACTCGTAGTTTGTAAACATTAACGTGTATTCTATTTATCAATAAAGTTGTTATCGATGTTATTCAGTAAACTTGTTATTGAATAAAGTGAATTGTTGTTAATATAACTCTAAATCCAATAAACTAAGAACCCATGACTTTAGTATGAAAACTTGAACTTTATGTAAAGACATAAAAATGGATCAAGTTCGAGTAAATAGCTAAAACGGTCTAATAGTATAAGGATAAGGCTGGGTACCTTATCTTGGAGACAATATTGAATGCGGCCCACTTTGTATTTTATACGAATGATGTGATCCTAAATCATTCATGTGGAGACATGCGAGTGGGGGCGTTCTATACAATGAATTTGTGTAAGACCGGACCACGAAATAGTCACTATTACTTTATAATGTCGTTTACTGTTAAATACTGACTATTTCAACTAGATGACCTAGGTAACTTGATCTTAATCCTGAGCTAACTATGAACTCCTGTTTATTTGGGATTATCCTTAGATCTGCATGGGTGAGAGTGGCCTGGGTTCGCCGACTCAATAAGCCTCCCATTTCAGGGGTAAGACCAAGTAGATAGCTGGGGACATAGTTTTGCGAGAAGGAATTCACTCCTACCCAACTTAGGGTTAATAGAAAGGTTGCTCCCTTAAGTACTGATTTCGGGTCTTGAACAAGGGGCCCCACCCTCTCATTGGCCCGAGAGGGACTCGGTTTAGTGATAGGATCACAAACCAATTGTTCATTAGAGGATCAGTGGGACTTAAGGAACGAGATGTAATCACAGGGGTAAAACGGTAATTTTGACCTAGCTGTGGTTATGGACAACCTGTGAGGATCGACTTACTTATTATGGTTATATCAAGTGGACATAAATATATCTACAGTGAGGAGAGTGCAGCTACGGGCTTTAGTGGAGTGTCCCGTTAGTTAACGAATGTTGGTTAACTAGGTTAAAGAGTTTGACCGGTTAATCTCGGATCGTTGGAGCTCATGATCTGTAGGTCCACTAGGTTCCTCTATTAGGTCATAAATGGACTAAAATCTTAGATAGTGTGGTGAGTAAGTTTGAATAGTTCAATCTTGACTTAAGGAATAAAAGTCGAATATATACGATATATCGACGTTTAATTACGAATTAAACGGACAAATAGAGTTATTTATAATATTTAAATATGATTTAAATATTAATTATATGAATAGGGATTCATATCGGTTGTTTGAAAAAATCGAGATTAGTAGGAAAATAATATTTTATTATTTTATATTAAAATAATATTATATTTAATTAATTAATTAAATATTAGTTTATTATTATTATTTAATTAATTAATATTTGAATTTAAAAAATCAAATTAAAATTGATTTTAAATTCAAAATTGGAAATTATTTGAAAATTGAGTTTTAAATTAATTTTTCAACTTTTAGGATTTTCCCACCAACTAAGCTATAGCTTAGTTGTTTGCTTTACAATTAGCCAACAAATTAACCATTTTGTGTTGTCAAATTTTGATGCAATTGGATTGCATGTTGTTCTTTAATAAATAGAGATGATATTGGCTTAAAAATGGTTAAGAGTTTTATAAAATTAATGGTTAATTTTGCAAAATATCATCCATAACTCTTTTCTTCCCCAACCTTCATTCCTTTTCAAATTCACCACAAATTTGGATTTCACCATCCAATCTAAGCCTAGAGAATAGTGGAGAAGATTCTTGTGGTTATCTACAACCAAGTGGTGTTGATTTCCATTAAGAACTGAAGGAGAATTTGAAGCTTCAAGGGTAAGTGTTCTTGAAACTTGGTTTTTCTTTTTTAATTGCATGTTTAATCCTCAAAATTATGCATCTTAGAGTGAAATTTGGTCAAATTAAATTCCGGTGCATGCTCATTTATCTTTCAGATTCATCACCAACCTTTTACAATTCTTGATCTAGGATTGCATGTTTGAGCATTCAAGTAAGATTGATCAACTTGTTTGTGGAGTGTCAAACCTTGAGTAGAGGACTAGTTCTCTTTATCTCTTAGTCTTCGATCAAAAGGTAATCTAAATCTAATATTTTCCTTTGGATTGACGTCAAATTGATTTGGAGTTTTATAATTTGATATTAGGGGTTAAACAATTGGGTTCCTAATTTTCAAATTGCTAAAGTTTTCATATCAGGACTTTCGAGTAAGATAAACAATCTTTGAGAATGAGCTAGTCTCATGCTTAGGGGGAGCCTAAGAGAACGTTCATTGATATTCTCGTACTTAAGAGGAGTCTAAGTTTCTTTGTGAGGAAGTCTAACACTTAGGGGATGCCTAAGTGTCTACACTAAGTTAGGCGTTACGTGTGCCACTATAATCATCATTTATTTACAGATAAGTGCAACGTTGTAATTGCTTAACTTTTTATATTAGTGAACTTATCTTTCTTGGGCACACTGCCCCTCCATACGCGCGTGTGTGATTTTGCACGAAACTGAGTTACCAAACCTCGTGTTCTATTCTTTAATCTTTAATCTGTGATTTCCTTAATGTTGCTGGAATTGTTCTAATATTATGTATAACAAGTTACATTGTGTGTCAAATAACCTTTATCATAGATCCAATGCTTCCGCTCTTAGATGAAGAGTTCTTTCCCTTCGATTCCTATTTGAACATCGGGTTAGCACATAGGTGACCCATTGGATTATTCCGTCGGGGTAGCTCAACGAGCTTTATCATTAGGTCAACCCAAATATGTAAATGTATAGTTCTTCGTATGTTATATTATATATATTTTTAAATATATTTAGATACATCATAGTATCTATTTAACCTATATAATTTTTAAATGTGTTAAAAACTAAAAAACTTTGTTCAAGAAAAAAATAGTACTTTATAATATCAATAATTTTAACAAGAAAAAGTAATAAAAGTACAAAGAAAATTAAATAAAAAAATTTAAACAATTTTAATCATATTCATTAAGTTAATTCATTGGGCAACTCAAGCCCCCAAGCTCGATCCAAAATTTGATCCAAATAGCCAAGCCCAAGGGTTGGGCCATGGACTTAGCTATTGAAGGTTGGGATGACCCAATCCAAGGCCCATTGGGCTTGGGCCTAGGCGGAGCTTGGATATTCACTTTTTAAGATTGGACCGATCCAAAGATGAGGGTGATCAGTTTTTCAAAACATCAAAGGAGTAGAATATTGTTGTAGCTTTGTCAATAACCAGGAACTGAAATCTCGTCAAGAAAAGGAGACAATTATGATTTGTATGAGGAGTAAATATATCAAGATCAAGATAGAGAAGCATGCATCAAATGTAGTAAGGATCACACAAGAGCCAAGTTGCAAAATTATATATTCACAAAGGCATTAAATAAAAATTAACTTATTTTTAAAATTAAACGGTGAAGAAACTTGGAGTGATAGAACATGTAGTAATTTATAATTTCTAAATACATGATTTTTCAGCTGGATGAAGATATTTAGAGTGTGTTTGGCAGTGATTTTGGTGAGGCTAAAACTATTTTTACCATTGTCAAAATCAGTTCTTTGTAAAATGATGATGTTTGGCAAGGAACTAAAATTGTTAGAACAGGAACTGCTCGAGTAGAGAGGACGAGCACGGAATCGATTAAGTTATTCGCTTAGAATAGAACGCCTAGAGTGGTCAACTGATGTGGTCGACCAATGATATCATCAAGAACCTGAAAAATAGAAGTTCGTTAACAGCTGAGTTGCGGATCACACTCTTTTTAAGACGTTTCACGACTCTGGCCGGAGTGTAAGCATTTCTGAGTAAATTGCCAAAACAACCTTAGGATAAAATAACCCATATATGTTTCTATCTCGATTGGATCTGCCCTAGAAGCCGATTGGAATACTGACACACTTTTGATTATGCTCAGAAAACAAAGTAATAAGAGAGACCGTTTGAAAAAACAGAATGGAAATCAGAAGAGAAGGAGAAGATCATGTTTCTGTCTAATTAAAGAGACGAAAGCAAATATTTTATTCTAGGAAAAAAACCGTTCATAAATATTATTTATTTAATTAATAAAAATAAATAAATATTTTATTCCTGACCTCACCACACCTCGCCTGATCGGCGGCACACATGTGAGAATATCATCACATCCACATTTGTCTATCTCCTCACCTCCTTTAAAACATGGATACCCCTTGGGACCAAACCCATAGCTCAAGGTAGGGGTTTGTAAAGGAGACTCCATTTTCAAAACTTAGTAATGTGGGATTCTCAACTTGGAATAAAATATTGGTTTTTGAAAGTTGAAGTTCGAGTGGAATTAAATGTTAAGCAGTGGTTTTCTTCTTCTATTGTGGTCATACTTAATCTTTGGAAGACTAAAGGTCGAGTAGTTGAAGGCTTAATACGATCAAAGACAAAAGTTCTTTGCTTGATTTATTTTGAATCGTCAACTTCTTCGGCGTTAATATAACATGAACTTGTGGAACTTTCATCCTCTTTCTTCATGAGAAGAAATTTTCAGTGAGACGGTCTTTGCAATCCAAACTTGCAGCTCTCCATCAATTTATATAGTCGATGACAAGTTCATCTTTTCGTTGCTTATTTGTTGGTAAGCTCGAACATATTGTCGTCTTGTGCTATAGAAGCGATTTAAGAACTCTCTTTCGAGTTGTTCCCAACTACTAATTGACTTAGACTCCAGGTCAGTGTACTAGTCAAAAGCATTTCCTTTCAACGTTCGAACGAATTGTTTGACCAATAAATCCCCTTGCGTACCAGCAATTTCACATGTTTTGATGAAATGAGCGACATATCGCTTTGGATTGCCCTTCCCATCAAATTGTTGAAACGTATGTGGTTGGTATTCGGTTGACATTATTCAATTATCAATTCTATTTATATATGGTTTGGAATACAAGAGAGAACTTTGAGAAGGACCACCATACTGAGCTCTGATAGAGTTTGTGATCATATCCTACAATTATTGGATAGACAACTAAGAAATTGAAGTTGAACGTTGTTGGCTTTCTTATAAGACTATCTTTCCTTTGTCATTATTCTTGACAGAAGGTGTCCGACTTAACTCAGCAGCATCAAGGCTTTCGATGTGATTCTTTAAAGAGGCGATTTCGTAATCTCTTTCTTTGATTGTCTTTATCAGCATGCTCACCTTCTTTTCTAGTTCAGGTATCCTTTCTTCACCTGTACTTACGTCTGCCATCATGATTGACATTATTTTGGGTTCTGATGCTTCTTTGTTTGATTGCTCAAAAGATGAAGTAGATCTATTTTGTAAGAGATTTCTCCTTGATGACAATCCTACCTTTTGTTGATTTCATCATTCACTCCCATATATTCTTTGTCATGTCAGAGACTTGCTCCTCTCCATACTATTGGATTTCCTTAGAGCGATCACGAGTAATTGGTCTCATGTAAAGGTCACTTGAAGTTTTGGAAGTGTTGTCTTTAGATGTCATTTTGTCTTATATGAGAGAGAGATGAAAGGTAGAAAGGTCCGACTGGGCGTGCCAACTTGTTCAACGCGGTTTCTGAAAAAATTTGATACGTGAAATTTAAACTTTGTATTTGTATTAATTTAAGTATAATATAGTGAGTAAAATTTCTAATACATAATCCTCTGATGCTTTCTCTCAAATAGTAAACTTCAATCCTTAAGCTTGTTGATATTCTTGGATGATCAGCCTATGAGCTTGTTAATTTTCTTAGATGGTCGGCCTTTGAACTTGATGATCTTTTTAGATGATCGGCCTTTGGGCTTGATGATCTTCTTGGATGATTGACCTTTGAGCTTGTTGATCTTCTTGGATGATCGATCTTTAAGCTTGATGATCTTCTTAAATGATCAGCCTTCGAACTTGTTGATCTTTGATCATCGTTTTGGATCAGCCTTTAGCTTGTTGATCAGCTTAGATCAGTCACCTTGTTGATCAACTTGGATCAACTTCTGATTTGTTTATGACTTTAAGAGCTTTAGAGAGTGTTCTGATCTTCTGGAAGTCTTTTGAGCTTTGGTCTTTAGATTTTCAAGAGAATAGAAGTTGATCTTGTGAGCTTCAGAGCTTTAACATTTAGTTCTTCCCATAGCTTCAGGAGAGTAATATTCTTAAGAGCTTTAATCTCTAGAACTTGTGAGTTTGGAAGCTTTAGTCTTCAGATCTTAAAATCTTTGGTCTTCAAATCTTGAGAATTTGCGAGCTTAAATCTTCAGAACTTATGAGCTTGGGAGCTTAGATCTTCAAATCTTAAGAGCTTTATTCTTCAATTCTTTAGAACTTGAGAGCTTCTAGAGCTTCAACACTTCGTTGCCAAATTTTTCAACCTCTCCAAAATGAAGAACTAAGACCCCTATTTATAAAGTTTCTATGGGTCTTCATGGGCTTGAGTCCAGCTGCTTTTTGGCTCAAAAAATTGGGTTTAGGCTTGGGCCCAAATATCTTTTTTGGCCTAAAAAATTCCATAATGGGCTTGAATTGGGTTGGACTTTGGGCTCGAGTGACTTTAATTACTCAACCCAATCCAATATATAATTTTCCATTATGGACTTGGATTTACATTGTGATGACGTGGCAAAATTTGGCTGACCAAAATTTCTCATTCAACAGTATTTTTCTTACCTCACATATCAATCATGCATACAATAATTTAATAATAAAACAAATGAAAAAACAAATTAATAAAATTAGATATTTATTATAGTTATTTTTTAAAATAAAAGTGCAATTATAAAATACCCTTCTCAGTAATTTGGTAATTTTAAAATCACTTTTAGAACCAAACTTAATAATTCAAAATCACTTTTATATTTTTGAAATCACTTTAAAATGTTTAAAACCAAACATAAGTTTGATTGTTTAAAAATCAATTTTACAAAATCAACTGTTCCAAAATTTCTTTCTCTAAAATCACTACTCCAACTATCATTCCTAAACAAACTTTTATTTAATTTGTCTTTTAGAAAAAGTGTCCCTTAGGTACTACATAAAATTATCATTTCCTTCGTTTGTAATTAAGCCAAGGAAAAACCCAATAATCAAAGCAATTAAAATAGAGTTCAAAATTAAATAATAATTTTCTTCTATGATGTGTTCTTTGAGTTTTGGTTTGTGGTCTTTGTCTCATCATTTTCTTCAATATTGGTGGCCAATGTAATGGCATCGGCAAGATAAAGGAAGGGGATATGTAGGTCTACCACTTAAGCTATTATAACAAATTAAATCTCAAAATCTATTGTAATTATTTCAAAGTACTCCTAATTTTGGTGGAATCGAGTGTGCCCACCTTGTTTGCATTGTTGATTTGGGTAGAATTTTCTTGAATTTATGAAAAAATTTCACCGACAGAAAAAGTGTCAAACTATTTATAGAAAATAGCAAAAAAAAAAAAATACGAATAAATATTGATAGACTTGTTGGACCGGTATGACAACCCTAGAGGGGTGAATAGGGTTTAATTAAACTTTTTAAGAAATATGCTCAATTTAAACTAATTAAATACTTTTTAAAATAAATTAATAAAAACCCTAAATGATGCCAAATAACAAGATTGATAAAAAGTATGTAACAATAAATTCAATCAATATCAACCAACAAAAACATGCAGTTAAAATTAAATGCAAAAATAATTAGGAAAGAGTTAGAGAAGAAGACACCGTAATTTTTATAGTGGTTCGGTCAAATTCGACCTACATCCACTTTTCCAAGCGCCTCTTGGAATTTCGATTAAAAATCTCCTTTTGACTTTTTCCACGGATCAAAGTCGAACCGTTACCTTGCTCCTTTTTCGGGTTCAAGAGCAAACTCGATCCTTTCCACGGGTTAGGATCAAACCGTTACAACGTTGTTGAAAACTTTAAATCACTCAATAAAACTCTCTAAAAGAGTAGGTATACAAATTTGAGCTCACACACTTTGATTCTCACAATACCATAGAAAATTCTCTCAAGAATAAGATGAAAAGAACAAAAATTGGAAGCTTGGAGAGAGAGCAACAATGGTGGTCTTTTTACTAATTTTGAGAATTGAAAAGTGTGAAAAAGTTAAAACAATTTTGGGAAGATGAAGTTTAAAAAGAGAGGAAAGTGGGCTAAAAAATTGAATTTGATTTTGATCCATTGAATTGTGTAAAAAGCAAATTGAGTGGTGAGATTAAAAGTAAAAAGTAATTTTCTTTTTAATTTTAAAATCAACTAGCCGTTAGACACAAACATATATAATATTAAATTCATTTACTTTAAAAACAACTAGCCGTTAGACACATACATATATATAATATTAAATTCATTTCTTTTTAAAATCATTTTTTTTATTATTTTCAAAATCAAAATCAATATCTTTTAGTTTTATTAAAATCCACCAATTATAAAATAAAGCCCCTTGTGTCACTTCCTCTATGGCTCCAAGTGACACTCCTTAATTAATCTAATTTGATGATTAATTTTGGCCACGTCACCACCTCTGTATTTTTTCGTTAACTTTATTTCGACGATAACTTCTTCGTTTGAACTCCGATTTTGGTGATTCAAGAGGCATCAGAATCGTTGTTTCGAGCTCTACGCTATGGGCTATTCAAAATAATAAAATTGTTAGTAAACAAAATCAGATTTGTTATCATCAAAACATTAATTAGATCATTAATTAAAATTAATTAATTTGAGATTAAGGGCCAAAAAGCCAACAAGACTTTTATCATCTATCAGGGATAACCTTCTATCCTTTCTATCCGTGATAAACTTTTATCAGCGTCTATCACAATTATCTAAAAAATTTGTTATTTGTGTAAAGAGTTTCCTTAGTTTTTATTTTTAAAAATTTCCCTTCATTTATTTCATTTATATATCTTTTAATATTTGATATGAAATAGTTTCCTTATGCATTTTTCCTTCTCAAATCAAAGTAGAAGCCTGTACTTTATAACTAGTCATGTAATTAAATTTCTCTAGGGATTAATGAACTGTGTAAGACACTTTTTTATTAGCATTCTTTTATCTTTTCAATGGCTTACGTCTTGCTTCGTAGTTATTTGGGTCTCGTTTGATTACAATTTAGTTTTTTATTTTCAATTTTTAAGAAATAAAACTAGACATATTTGGTAATTGTTTAGGGTTTTTTGTTTTTAAAAAATAAAAAACTAAAAACATGTTTTGTAATTGTCTAATATATATAATTATAAAATTATATATTTATCTTTGACTTTATTTTTTTAAAAAAAAATTCATATTGATAAAACAATATCAATATTTTAAGGCCCCATTTGATTACCATTTGATTTTTTTATAATTGAAAACCTATTTTTGATTTTTTTTTAAAAAAAAATAATAGCCATACATGTTTGGTAACTGTTTTTGGTTTCATGTTTTTCTTTAAAAAAAAAACCAAAAACATGTATGGTAACTATTTTTGGTTTTCTATTTTCTAAACTAAAAATTAAAGAAAAAACATGTTTGATAATTGTGTTTTTTTTTCTATTTTTAAAAATCAAAATAACTTTTTATTACTTTTTTAGTTTTATTTATTTTTTATAACTATAAAATTAAGTTTTTTTAAAAAATAATTTTCTATCTAATATAGATAATTATAAAATCACACACATATATATTTTTTTAATTTAAAAAAACATAGTTATAAAACATTATCAATATTTTTAAACGCACACATTAATCACAAATGAAATGAAGAAAAATAATAAATAAATATATCGATAGAATACAAAAAAAAAATTAATAATTTTAATTTTAATTTATTAATATCTTTTGAGGAAAACATATCATTTCATTAATGTTGGGTCATTTTTTAGAAAACACGCTCTCATGAAGAGTTGAAAATTTTCTAAATTAAAATAACAATAACAATAATTTTAATTTATCCATATTTTTCAATCATTTTAACTTTGAATTTTGATTTTTTTTTTATAAAAAAACTATAAGATATGCTTGTTAAAATAATTAAAAAAAAGAGAGAAATAAAGTGGAAATAAAGTGTTAAGACTAGAAAATAATTTTGACATTATTTACCATTTATTTTTAGGGCGGTTTTCAAATATAGAAAAATGAATAAAACTATTTACAAATATAGAAAATTTTTATTGTCTGTCAGCGATAGATTGCGATAGAATTCTATCGCTGGAGCGATAGACAACGATAGAAGTCTATCATTCAAGCGTTAGTATTCTATCGCTGTATATTGCTGATAGACAGTGAAGTTCTTAAATAATTTTATTTTTAAATTTTTAAATAGTTTGATTTTTTTTTGTTTATAGTTATTTCCCTTATTTTTTAAATTTGTAAATAGTTTAATTTTTTCAGTTTATAGTTATTTCCCTTATTTTTATATCAAAATTAGAAATTATTATTATAAAATAGAAAATAAAAAATAAAATAAAAACAATGTAAAACCTAGGGATCAAATTAAACTCGATGCATGATTGCCAGCCATAAGACCAGAATACATTTTCAATGAGCAATTAAACATGCGTTTTTATAAAAACTCAAAGGGAATGTTTGGGGTGAGGAGATGAGATAGAATGAATGGAGATATGAACTCAACTCATTATTTGGGAGGCCAACTTCGTATGTCATCGACATTTTATACTATGTTTACCAACAGTGCACTCAACCCTCATCACTGATGGTTGATAACACCCTAAAACCGCTACATTTCATAGCTTAAATCTCCCTTAATTAGTTGATTTTACTCATTAATTCTCTATCTTTGTAGGTTCTTGTCATTCCGAGGGTAAAATGGTCATTTGGAGCTAAAACGAGCCCAAAACGAGCTAAGGAGCATCAAAAGTCAACAAGGGGTTAAAATTACCAAAATACCCTTGTGAAGAACATTGCACAGCTAGCTTTTACGCCCCAATTACGCTGAAGACTCGAGAGTTAGCTTTTTGTGCAGAACAGGGAGCGCCGCGATGCCCATTGTAGCATAGTGCTACACTGCGGAAACTTAGACTAGAGTCGCGACACTAGGTAAGAGCGCTGCGACGCTGTCGACAGATTTTAAAAGAACTCTTCATCTTCTTACCCGAGAGAGAGACCCATTTTCTTAGAAATTTTAGAGAGCTTTTCAATTCACTTTTGTATAGTCTCTCTACTTTCATGTATCCTTTCATCAATTCATTGAATATTCATTAAAGGATGCAAGACTAAGGTACTTTTATAGTCGTTCTTTATAGTAATTTAACATTAATAAAATAACATTTATCATGTAAGAAATCAAACATTTGTATGTAAAAAATACTTTTGAGAAAAAATTGTCATACACATGAGTGTTTCTATTGTAATTTTTTTTTTTTATCAAAAGTGTTAAAATAAAAATGACTTAACTAGAAACGTCACATGCACAAAATTATAAAATGATTGCTTAAATTAAAAAAAAAAAAAATAAATTGAAATGCATTATCCAAAAGTAAATTCTAAACTCCATTTACCAAAACTCCCAACAATACATGTGTAACAATAAAATAAAATGCAATCTATAGTTTATCAAAAAAATATATGTAGAGTTATTGAATGAAAAGGTTTCCAAATAAAAATAATCATCATAAAAACAAATTATTTATGTAAAAAAAAAAAATTGAATCAAATACCCCTAACATGTGAACTCAGCACCAAAACATTCAAAACACAGACATATGAACTCCACCGACATATAAACTCCATAGACATAATATCTCAACTCATACCTTAACGTCCCAAACAGTTCCAAATAACTTTTAAAAACGTTTTTTTTCCTTAACAATTTCAAAAACATTTTTAAAATTGAAAAACAAAAGACTCAATTAGTTACTAAGCAGACCTGTTTTTAAAAAACCAAAAATCAAATGGTTATCAAACCACCCATTAAATATACCAATCAATCACAAATCAAATGGATAAAAATAACAAAAATAAATATATTGAAAAAAATACAAAACAATACTTTCATTTTTGTAAAAAATACAAAGTAACAATGTATCCATATGACAATTTTGTCTATTTACGGTGCTCAAAACATCATAAAAACTGTCTTCCAAGATATGACAAAATAATAACTTATGGATGTTTCAACCACAGAACTGAATGGATACTACTGTGTGAGTAATTATATATAAATGAGATTAAGAATTGAGAGAACAACTGTCTATGTCTTTATAAATTATTTGTGTCAATTAAAAAGCATTGCAGTAATTGGAATTTAAACCTCGATCGGTATACACGGTCAAAGGGCACACACCAAAGCCACCGGCGCAGAGAGAATAGTAATGATTTCAATTATCGATTATTATATATAGAGCATACGCGCGTTTAAAAAAAATTGGTTTATGAAAACGTTTCTTTTTTCTATTTTGAAAATTTCTTAACATTCTTAAAAACGTTTTCAAAAATGAAAAACATAAAAGTTGAATGGTGTAAACCAAACATACCTATTATTAAAAAAACTAAAAACTAGAAATAAAAAACCAATTTGTTATCAAAAGACCCCTTAATTTTTATTTTAGTTTTAAAAATTAAGCCTAAAACATTCCGTTATCTACTTTCAACTATTGCTTTAAAAAACTAAGCCAAAAATTTTGAAAACTAAAAAAAAAAATAAAAATTTGTTCTTATTTAAAAAACTCGGCGAAGAATTCAACTCTTTCACCTAAAAGAAGATGAAAACCATGGTAAGAAATTGAGAGGAAATAGACTTCATTTGAAAATCAATGTTTACCAAACAAGTCCATACTTTTTTTAGTTTTCAAAACTTCGCTTGGTTTTTTAAAACATTAGTAGAAACTAGATAACCAAAAAATTTAGAAGTGAAAATGAGTGTCTATAAGCTAAATTTTAAAAATAAAAAAATCAAATTATTATTAAACGAGATGTTTATAATAGATTAAAGATACCGATATAAACATAGTTGAACTATAAGGGATATAAATTCATTGTTTGATGAGAGAAAATTCAAATCTTTAAATGTCAAAAAAGAAAAATGAGTGATCAAAAGATATGGCTTCAACCCAACACTGTCCACATGACCAACTACTATATTTTGATTAAAAAAACAAAGAAAATAAAAAGTGTTGTAGCCAGTAGATTCTTTTGAGCAAGTGAGAGAAAAATGATACATAAAACCTACCAACAAAATAATGCTTTCTTTCTTGTACTTCACTATATGATGTTATCCTCTTAAAATTCTTTTTTAATTGACCAACAAATTGTTTTAGATCATTGCAAATGTGTTTGCTTTTTCCCCCACTTTAATGCCTTTTTCCTATATATTATGGTCCACTTTTTTTTATTTTTTTATTTTTTATTTATTTATTTTTTTTTAAGATCATACTCCATTTAATAATTGTGGACATGGTTGGTAATCCATTGGTTTTCTGTTAAAAATAAGTTGATTTGGCAATGTATTCAATTTTTTTTTCTTTCTTTCTTTAATGAAATATGTCTAAATCATATTTTAATTTTAAAATCGTATTTTTTTTTCATCACTAGCTTAATCTCTCAGTTTACACAGTATATACGTGTGCAAAATGTTATAACGTTTTCAAATTTTGAAATTCAAAATAAAACCTTCAGACTTTCAAACTTTAAATTGTGTAGGATTAAAAGATATAGATTATTTTTTATTTAAAATTTTTATTCTAAACAGTAGTTCCAAATCTTCAACCTTCCATTTTTAGTGTTTTAGGATTTAAAGTGGTCGTTTACATTTATAATACTTTGGTATCAGAGTCAATTTGGCATAATTGTTCGTTGAATTCTTAATTCTTTCCCATTAGCATGTTGTTTATAATTAAGTTTGTAGATTTTTTAATAACCTTTATAAACTAATGTGCAACCAGAATTATTTGAATTGATTTCCAAATATTTGGATTGATATTTACAACCTTTATAAACTAATATATAATACTGAGTGATTTTCAAATCTTTAGAGGTTGATACTCCGTCTTAAATTAGTTTACTATATTATAATTTGACATGTGCACTTCTACGTATTAGTAATACTTTATCTTTTACTCTTATCACCACTTGTAGTACAAGATTGCCAATATTTGTTAGCTCAACAAACATATTATCTAAACACACATCAATAATGAACTTTGAGGTCAATCCTCGAGTATACCAAGTTCAATAAACAGAATTGGGCAAGACAGATATGCTTTTGTCTATCAAAAGCAACAAATGATTTACACAAAGAAGCAGTTTAATACATTTTTCAATAAAATGACTATTCAACTCTTGAAGCTGCATGCATATATGAATTTGAATATACCACATATAAAATGATTTACACATAAAAAGAAAATGAAATAAACATATAAAGGCATTAGGGATGTACATGGGTTGGGTTGTGGGAATTTTTTTTATCAAACTGAAAATTTGGGTTGATCGGGTTGGCTACCCAAATTACTCAAATATGGTCTTCAATCCAACCCAACCTAACCTAAAGAGGGTTAGAAGGGATCACTACAACAATTTTGGCTTCAGAGGTCAGTTTTGCACTGCCATCGTATACATATGATGACGAATTACAAACCGCCCTTGTATCCAGTGTCATCTTAGGATACAATGGCGACACCTTTGATAGTGGTTCTAAATCGCCATCAACTATTTTGCCATCTTATATATATGATGGCGGTTGTTTAGGATGGTAGTTGTGAACTGTCATCCTATCATATACATTTGATGGCAGTTTTGTATGATGGTAGTTAGGAAGTGACATCATACCCATGCTATCATACATAATACGATGAGGGTTAGGTACGATGTTAGTTCTAACTGCCATAATATGGATCATGGATGACAGTTGGAAACTGACATGGATTCTATCAAAGTTGTTTTGTTTAGATGACGTTTAATAATTGTTATTGTTGTATACTACGATGTCAGTTTAACACTAACATCATATATGATATAACCTACAAAAAATTATCAACAAAATATGGAATCCAAATCCTGCATAAACGATTTTCATAATACTAATAATTTTCATCCTCCATTTTGATTAATATATTCACACAAGTATTCATCAAAACGAAGACAAACTTCCAGAGAACACAATCTGCCATATCATTTCAATATTGATGATCAATTCACAATTAAATTTCAATATAAGGCTACACAACAACTTTCAAACCTACACAAAATCCCTAAATTTTACCAAAATTTCAAAAAAAACATCTCCAACAGCTTAACAAGCAAACAATATTACACAATATGTTTCAAAACTACCACAATATCTATGATCTACCAAACTTTCGGAGAACACTCTCCAACAACTTTACAACCAAACAAAGTTACACAAAATGCCTAAGGGATACCAAAAGTTTAGACCGAAAGCCAACAAATATATATTCTGGTAACATGCAATCCGATCAAGTGTATTTATTTTTATTTTTTTTTTTAAGATTTAGATGGCGGTTGTAAACTGCCATCTTAATGTAACTTACGATGATGGTTTTTGCCAGTAATCTTTTAATAAAAACTCCATTTATGCCTAAAACATTTCATGAAAATAGGCGTCTTTTTCCAAAACTGACATCGTAGAGTCGATCCATCATCGTTTATAAAATGCCAACTAACATCTAAAGCCAAAATTGTTGTAGTGGTTATTGAGCTGTCTTAACCACTAAAGCACTTGATGATTTGGTGATCTTTGACATTTTTATAAGTAATATAATATATATAAGTTAAAAAAATAATTGCAGCGCCCGACTCTTTTAGGGTTTATATTTAGGAAAATTTTTACAAATAAAAAAAATGTCAAACTATTTACATAAAATAGCAAAAAAAAATAATGATAGACATTGATAGACTTCTATCAGCATCTATCACAACTATTTAAAAATTTTGCTATTTTGTGTAAATAGTTTACCTTATTCTTCTGTTTTTAAAACTTCCCCTTATATTTAAGTACATAACAATTTTTAAATAATCTTTTATTTTTTTAGGAAAAATAATTTCTTAATGTTGCAAAATGGTAATTGGCCCAAAATAAACATTTAGCAACTTAAAAAAAAATTGCCAATATAGTACAAAAATAGGTCCATATTTTGGAAAAGACTAAAAGGCCCAATTCTTTTCCAATGTTGTTTTTTTTTTTCTTCAATTTAAAGTCTATTAGTGGCTATCATTGATAGCTTCTATCGATAGATATCACTGATAGCTTTTATCAGTGCCTATCAACGATATTAGTGGTTATCAGTGGCTATCACTGATAGCATCTATTAGTGGCTATCACTGATAGACTTTCATCCATTCGAATCGACTTTGAAAGATTAACACTTAAAACTATAAGTGATAGAAGACTATCAGTGGCGATCACTGATAGACTTTCTTCAATGGCAATCAACTTTTAAAGATTGACACTTTAAGCTATCAGTGGCTATAAATGATAAACTTCTAGTAGTTATCAACTTTGAAAGATTAATCTATCAGTAATAACCACCGATAGAAGCTATTAATGATAGCCACTGATAGACTTTGAAAGATTAAGCTATCACTAATACACTTCTATCATTGGTTATCAACTTTGAAAGATTAACACTCAAAGGAATTCAGTGACTATCACTGATAGATTTCTAGTAGTGCTATCAACTTTGAAAGATTAACACTTAGCTATTAGTTGCAAACATTAATGGACTTCTGTTAGTGGCTATCAACTTTGATTAGATATCAATGATTGTCAGCTTAAGTTGATGAGCTTTAAATAATGCTCTCCACTAATATTTCATCTCATATTGGTTCATTGATTATGAGATGATTGATTATGAATCTTTGATTATCAATACTTATTAGTGGCTATCACTAATTGACTTCTATTATTGGTTATCAACATTGAAAGGAAACTACTAACTTTCAAAGCCTAATACTTAAAAGCTATAAATGATATTAGTAGTCAATGAGAAGTCTATAAGTGACTATCATTGATATCTACTTAAGTCATATCATTGATATTTCTAATATCATGGATACCACTGATATCTATATATCTAAGCTATATCACTAATATCAGTGATATCATGATACATGAATGATATATTTTATGGAAGGTTTATCACTAATAGATGTTTATTAATGATTGGCACTGATAGCTTTCTATCACTGATAGGTTGAAGTGTTAATTTTTCAAAATTAATGGTCACTGATTCAAGTTTATTAGTGATAGCCACTGATAGACTTCTATCACTTATAGTTTTAAATGTTAATCTTCCAAACTTGTCAACTTTTAAGTCTTATGCATTTTCACAAATTTAAAAAGTTTAATAATCCACTTTACCCATCTTTCAAATAAATTGAATAAGTGAGGTAATCAAAATAATAAATCAACGAACATTATATAATAAAAAAAGATGGAGAAGAGAAGTTTATCAATAATAGAAGTTTATAGCTAATACATCTTATAGAGAAGCACATCCAATAAAATTCATGCACTGATAGAAAAGCTACCAGGATAGAAGTTTATTGCTAATAGACTTCTATCAGGAACATAAGCATTTTACTTATAACTTATCAATGATACTTATAACATAGTTTATCAATGTGTGAAAGTCAACCTAAGAGAACTCTGTAGACTCGGGACAACCTTATAGCATCCTCCATCCATCTTCTCCATACTTTTGGCTCGAGCATCAGTCATTAAGCTATCTAATCTATCAAGAGAGTAATATGTTTTAATTGAGGCGCTTGGAAACAACGCAAGGGATTTATTGCCTTTTTTTTTTTTTACTTCTTTTCAAAGAGGAAAATTTAGATACACGACTTTCGTTTTGGCTTGTCCACACGAGTTATGGAAACGACATCCAACTACAGCCAGCCATATCCTTTAGGAACCTTAAAAGAATCTCTTAAAAACCCTACTTCTGGAATATCTAGAGCAAAGAGAAATAAGACCTTACAAAGAAAAGAAGAAGTTGGATGATCTTCAATTTGAAATCGATTGTTTAAAAAAGGAAATAAATCAATATCGACTTGACATAGAAGAAGTAAAAAGATAAATTCAAGAATTAAAAGGAGATGATAATGAAAACCAAAATTCCGATGAAGAATCAAGGTTAGAAGAAAACTTACTAATTAATCAAATTACCAAAATTCATTTTAGAAAATGGTATTCTTTGATCACATTAAAAATCTAAGATTTTGAAATAACTTTAAAGGCTCTTATTGATTCAAGAGCAGACCAAAACTGCATACAATCGAAATTAATACCAACAAAATATTTTGAAAAAACGACCGAAACTCTTAAGAGGGCTAATGGTAATAAATTTAATATAAAATACAAACTTCCTAATGTACATGTCTATAATACCGAGCTTTCTTAGTTGTTGTTGCCACTATTGCTATGCTTTCGTAATTTTAGAATAAATATTACCATCAGTTTTGAGTCCCTAAATAAAATTTTAACAATTTCTTGAGAGTTAAGAGAGTTAAATTCTTCATTTCTTGAGAACTATGCTCGATCTCTTGACTGTTCTACTATATTATCACTCAACGCGCATATCAAGCTCCCATTTACCCATCAACGATAAGCATCACTTAGTTGCATTTTAGTTTATCAGATTTATTTTCTTCCACCTTATCTTCATTTACATATGTTTTGCATCATTGATAGCTCTAAAAAAGAGCTAATTTTATGGCTCTAATCTCACTTGCTTGTTAAGTATAATGTGTTTAAATGTCTATTTTTGTATATTTTTGAGCAAACCATGCATTTCAGAGTGTTACTGGACATTGGGGTCGATTTGGAGCTATCCAAAGTCATATCGAGGACCTGAGGCTTTAACGAACGCGAAAAGACATGTCAGACGCGCACATGCATTGCAGCAGCGCCATGCTCGGCATAGCGCTCAGCGCAAATTCTAGAATGCTAGAACTTTGAGCAGTGCTACGGCGATTGACAGAAAAATTCAGACGCGCACGCGCTTTAGTTTTGGGAATTAGGGCTTAGTGTCGCAGCGCTTTGGCGCTCTCGCGATATTTTATATATTTCTCTTCAATTTTAGGGCTTTTACATGGTGGATTAGATGTAGGCCGAGGATTTTTTCAAATTTTCTTCTTCTCCTTCATGTTTTCTGCTATCTTAGGTTAGATTTTTACATTATTTTTGGGTTGTAATCAAGGATTGGAGCTTCCCTTCTTCGATTTGTATATGGATTGTAGAGGTAAGTAGTTTTCTAGTTTATGGGGCATGAACTTGTGTAATTTTTGTAAGTTTATTAAATTGAAGTCTATATTCATGTTTATTTGTCTTACATCTGAATTAATTTAGATATATATGTATGTTTGGGTTGACACTCCTCCCATGTATCTGTATCTTCGCTAATGAATTATAGCTTGCACGTTCTTAACTAGTTCGTCTAGCTCTAATTACCTAAGTAGCAAGGATTGAATATATAGGTTAAGGAACATAATCTACCAATATCGCTTAAATTGCACGCTTAATCTAGGTCCAAAAATAACTTTGATTAATTGGTTATGCTAATTAATTAATAAATCACACAAATGATCCCTAAATCGTAAGGCAAATGTTTTTAGTTCTAAATTGACACTTATGAACCTAGTGGGACTAAGGCATTTAGTTTAATTAAGACTCAGGTTTTAATTAATACTTAGGGCAATTGGTTGGTTCAATCTGACTAGTTGACTGCAAATAGCGTCATCAAGTTTGATTGAGCCAAGCAAGTCCTGCAAATAAATCATGTTTATATTCAATTTAAATATTCGATGACCAAAAAGTGCATAAGACTTCTCTTGCCCCTAAACTATATTATCAATTCATTAATTACATTCACCCATTTTATCTTTTATTTTCATATAAATCCCCCTTCACTGCTATAACTAGTAAATTAACTATTTGAAACAAATTTTGCGCTTCCCTGAGAATCGACCTGTACTTACCACTGTTGCGTTGTCATCATAGTAGTAGTGTAGGATTCAATAATTATAAATTTTTGTTGCTGTTTCATGCCCGTGCTCTTTGGGATCCCATGATCTTGAGCCTCGAACCTATTCTTTAGCTATCAATTGAAAAATTGCAGTATTTAAAAATTGCAAGTGTCAACTAATACAGTTTTTGTAGTAGTGCAAGAACAGTCTCTAAAACTCCTAAACTCAACAAAAAATTGATTAGGATACTTTGTTCTCTCAAATTTATCTCTCAAAACTCGGCTAAAAATATCATTTTCTAACAAAACCTAATCGCAACATCAAGACGTTAGGGACAATGTTTTAGTGCTACCCTTGAAAAGTCTAGAATTTCATTAAATTTTAATGTAAGGTCAAGATAGTAGGGACGATGTCTCGACGCTAGGGTTGAAAATTACCCCACATGACTGTGGCATGCTTTTGGTTGACGAAGTGTAAGTCGTAGCATCTAGATGCTATAAATAACGCTTAAATGCTATTGACCCTTTCAACAATATAGGCTTGGCTGCATATTTTTGAGCATTAAGACATTCTGGATGATATCGAGTCATTGTTCTTTTGAAAATTCATACTACAACACACATAATTATGATTTTTATGCTTCAAAACACTTTTTTAAGCTATTAGATTTCTCGTTCGAATCAATTTTTTTCCTGAACACGTGAAAAAAATTAAATTAATCCAGAAACCCAATATCTTCAACTTATGGATGGCTCATTGCGTGCGCTATCAACTACATGGTAGGAATAGGTATCTCTCCCAACAGTAAATATAGTCGTGGAGATATGTACCATTTAGCGTTGAAAGTTTTGGCCTCAAGTGAAATATCATCAACATAAATAGACTTTTCTTGTAGTTTACATTTGCAAAATCTAAAAGTTGTTGCCAGATTTGCTAATGTACAAATTTGTTTGCTATGAAGAGATATTCAGTCATATTGCTACAATGGTAACAATTCGTACAATTATTTCATGAGTTGCTCGCAAATATTTAAATATATGGCAGTTCGATACGAAAAATGATTTTATGTATAGAGTTGGATCAAGTTTTTTTTTTTTTTTTTTTTTTTTTTTTTTTTTTTTTTTTAATTAAACAACCTCACATGGTTTTTTTTTCAAGGAATTTCCAAATTATGTGTGACTGCTCAAGAAGGCTTTTGGTAGGGATTCAGTGTTGACAATATTTGATTAAATGTTTTCTAGCCATTGCCGTCTGTGATATGTATCATCCTAATTCTTAGGTTGTTCTTCAAGATGTCTCTGCATTTGTTGTCTCAAACTAATGGATGTGTTTGAAAATGTTGTTTCTGTGAAATATTTTTTCCTTGTCTAAAAAAACCTGTCTACTTATTCTTGTAGATTTATTGACTTTCTTGTGTGTGTCAAAATGGGGGTTAAAGTTATTTTCGTGATCTTTCCACTATGCACATTTAAAAAGATGTTGGTGATGTTTCTAGGATTGGTGGTTCATGCAAAATATTGATGTCATTGTCTCATGAGTGCATCAACATTCACAAGTGTGTCAATCTTATTTTGAAGAAGATTATAGTATTGTTGATCTGGAGACCTACTCGAGATCGTGCTAGTTTATTTTTCTACTCCATAAGAAGCAACTCTAAAACTTAAGGGGAGCCTAAGTTCATCAATGGAGAGGTCTTTTGAAGTGAAAAAAATAAAATACTTGGTGAGAGGCAGTCTCACACCTAGGGGGAGCCTAAGGCACTTCAAGAGGGAGTCTCACACTTAGGGGGAGCCTTAGTATCCATTCACTAATAAACACAACTCTTAGGGGAAGCCTAAGATCCTTGAGAAAGAGTCCCACACTTAAAAGAAGCCTAAGTGATTTATCAAGGAATTAAGCTATTCGAGTGTCACTGTATTTGTCATGTCATTACAGATAAGCACAACGTTGTAATTGCTTGACATTATATTAGTGAATTTATCTTTTCTGGGGACACTGTCCCCAAACGTTGGTGTTATTTACAACGAACTGGATTACCAAATTCTGTGTTCTTTTGTTGCTTTGTCTTTCTACATTTATCGCTAAAGTTCTCTATGTTGCTGTGACATTGCATCAAACAAGAACTATTGTGTGTTAGATAACCTTATTTTTAGCTTTGTACAATCTTAAGCAAACTCATCATGCTTGGTACTTTAATATTGCATAATATTTTGAATTTTGTGGGTTCATGTCTTCAAATGTGGATTCAAGTCTCTTTGTTAAAACAAGAATCTCAGGAGGTAACATGATTTTATTCTATGTTGATGACATGATCATAACAGACAATAATGAAATTAAAATTAATAATATTTGAGATGCTTTGCCTATTGATTTTAAAATGAAGAAGTAGGGTGAAGCCAGATGTTTTCTTGGCTTGGTATTTTTATATTGCTTAATATCTTGAATTTTGTGGGTTTAGGTTTTCAAATGAAAATTCAAGTCTTTCTGTAAACACGACAACCTCATTATGACGATGCTTGGCCGAGCCCGAAGGGTTTCGATGCCTTCGACTAGTCAAATAGTGTTCCGTGCTTACACTAATTCAATAGTAATAGCGGAGTACGGGTTGAACCTTAGGGAGTCAGTCAATTTCTCAATAAAAATGCTTATAGTGATCGTAATCGAAGGGGGTTGGTTTGGTGAATGCTTAAAATGTAAATGCAAGGAAAATTAAATTGCACAGAATTAAATAGCACGCAAATAAAAGTGAACAAGAGAGAGAGTTGTGAAAATCATAATAAAAAGGACTAGCTCATGCTTAATTTGAAGTTTCTCCAGTTAGCTTAATTAATCATTGAACTCTAGATCACACCTCTTACTTAAGCCTAACCAAATTGGTTAGAAACACTAACCAACCGTCTTTAAGTACCAAATTAACCCAATTAAACTAGATGAATGCATCCTAATCTAAGTGGTCTAATCGCATTATGCTTTAGGGATTAAGTTAGGTTAAATTCTTAATAGGAAACACCTAATTAGAAATTTAATGAGGTTTTACATCTAAGTTGATTAAAACAAAACTTAATCAATGGTCGACTCACATTCAAGCAAGTTAATCTAACCCTTTGCTTCCTAATGATTTATTATCTTGATGAAGGATAAATCCAAAGCATCCAATTGCACAGTTAAACATTGATTGTCAATCAATAATAAAAGAAAATGCAATTCATAATAAAAAAAAATTCATAATAAAGCCATAAACAAGAGTTTAAGATCAGTTTACAATGAAAACCCAAGTCTCAAAGTTAATATAAAGAGAGGAAAACTATCAAACCCAAGCTAGAATACTAACCTTAGCCCATAAGCATCATTCGAAAAATGAATCATGATTATTGAAGTCCGAATTGAAGAAATGGAGAGAAAATATAGTAGAATGCCTAAAATGCCAGAGAAGAAAAGTGGAATTTCGACCAGGTTCGAGATGGATTGCCCTAAATGAAAGAAAAGATGGTACTTATAAACTTAGTCCGGCGTCGCGGCGCCTCATGAGCGATGCAGCGCTCTATATTCGAGTACCCTCGCATGCGGGCACCTGAAGCCTCTAACAAAGTACATAGTGCTGCGGGGCTCCTTCAATGCCATACTACTGGATTTGGCGCTGCCGCGTCAGGGTTCAGGGACAATTTTGTCTTTTTGTGCCTCTTCTTTTCTAAATGTTGCATTTGAGCTCTATTCTGGCTCGTTTTAGCACCATTCTGGCCTTAATGCCTCGTTCTATCTCTTAGATGCTCGAGATCTATAAAACAACATTTAAACATATTAAATAGCTCATCGATCTCGAGTTAAGCTGAAGAAGGTAGCACATTTCAAGTGCTATCAATGCGTCTATTCTATATTGATAAAATGGTCATAGTAGAGATTTATGGAATTAAAATTAGTAATATTTGAGATGTTTTGTCTATTAATTTTGAAATGAAGAACTTGGGTGAAGCCAGATGTTTTCTGGCTTTGAGGTTGAAAGGTTAGATAGATATTTTGCCTACAGAAAGAGTATGCAACAAGCTTATTGGTTGATCTTTTTGACATGGATGATCATGGAAGACCAATGACTACTAATATGGAGCCATCCTTGAAGTTGGTTAATACAAAAGAAGGAAATGATTGGGAGATGCAATGCTTTTTCGGTAGTTTTTTGGTAGTTTAATTTATTTTACTATTATAAGGTTTGACATGTCTTACATGTGAAGAGGACCCTGTGTTTTTTTCCTGTTGTATAAACACGCTACATCTTCATTTAACTTTTGCCAGAGCAGATTGGATTGTCAAAGTAAATGATAGACATTAATGTTCTTTCAAGTTATTTAGTGGAATATGTAGTAGCTACTATGGCTAATTAAATATGTGTCTGGTTGAACAAGCATGTGGGAGAAAATTTTTCTAGTTTAGACTCATGCTTCCTTTTTTTTATGTCAATGAAATTACAATCAAGATTGCAGGAATCTAGTGTTTCATGTTCGGACAAAGTGCATTGGAACAAATTTTAACTTTTTTAAAAAAAAAGTCTTCATGAAATAGATTTAATTGCAAAAGATACATTTCCAGGAGCAATTAGTTGCTGATATATTTTACCAAGACTCTTAGTAAAATCAAATTGGAAGAACTCAGGAGTGCATTTGGTGCTATTGACCATATATTTGTACCAAGGAGGTGTGTTGAAAACTAGTGCACAAACTTAATTTGCAAGTAACTTGAATTAGTTTTTTTTCCTTTAATTAATGTTAGTGACATTTCTTTAGGATAGTGCCTTAGAATTAGGAGAGAGACAGCTTAACTACGTAGTGAGGATGATTAAGGAGAATTTTAAGATTTTAGTCGTATAATTAGTTTTTTTATGTACCTATAAATACATGTAATGTTTTCACTTTACTGCATAGAATACAATTGAAACACTTGATCTTTCATGAAATTTTTCTCATATGAAATTTCCAACCTTCTCGTTCTCTTCGTTTTGTTTTCATTACCAAACTACTGTAAGTCGTTTAGATCTGGATCAGTCAGTTGTTGTGTTGTGGATACCACTGTCTTGAAAGCAATTTCGACACGACCGTGGTGCGAATCGTTGATGCCAGTTGCTCCCCAAGGTTAACATAGCTTCCCCTTTCAGATGTGCACTCTTCGAACGGAGGATTGGAATCAGATGAGAGTAACTAGATTTACTTAGAACGGAAGAAGAAGATAGGAAGACAAAATGCAAGATCGTTTTTTCCAGATCTGAAGCTCGGGTTTTCTAAAAGTGAAAAAGAAATCATTTTTAAAATAAAACGTTTTGGAAAGAAAAATATCAGATCTGAAAAAAATAATTGCATATTAAATTTAAAAATGTTTTAATTTAAAAACAATTAAACTTTTTAGATTTTATAAAAACAAAAAAGAAATAAAATTATTTCTTTTTCGCGCAAGCGTGGTTACCTGAACTCGCCTGCCTTACTAGACAATAGCGCATGTGGTGACAGTGTTGTACTATCACCACCAACACACTATACAAGTTTGTAGAAGTGGTTCTCTATATAAACCGTCTATCCACTCCTAAATTTTCCAATCTAGGACAAGGAAAGTTGTTTTTTCCCATCTACCTTAGTGGACCTTAGGCTTAGAGTGTATGTGGGTCATTCTTAATCACTACGACCCAAACACATCCATGGTTAAATTTAGAGCATTTAATATTTAAATTTTCTATTCAAGAAATATATTTAGAGCAAATGCAAATTAGTGGTTGAACTGTGTGGTTAAAATATTGCAACAACCAAATTAAAGTTTTAATGACAGAAGAACCCGAAGATATGGATTTGGGTGACAGGACTTGGCGCCTCGATCGTGAAATTATATTGGGTTTTGCCACCCACTGCCATTAGTGGGCTATAAAAAAAATTATAAAAAGAAAACCAAAGTGGGTTATGTTTCCTTCTTTATAATTAATAATGTGGCAAAATAGTCAAAGGGAAAGTGCATTTCCACATCATATTACTTTTACATAACTTTCAATAATGATGGCATATCCAAATCCATTTCTTCTCTCTTTTCCCCTCATTGGGTCATTTCTAGTTTATATACTTATGATAACATCACAAAATTATTAGCACATTGATTAAGACACCATTCTTGTTTTTAGCCCATTGGTTTATTTAGGATTGACAATTAAGTTTATAAATAATTATTTCTACCATGGTTTAATTCTCTTCGTTTAGACAATATATCAGATATACTGACTAAGATATCGACTCGAGCTTTATCATTTGCCCTAATCCATTTGCCATAAGTATTTCGAACAGTTCGATTTGCCATTGTATCGGGAACTGGAGGACATTCCTCTGTTAAAACGAAGCGGAGATTATCTATTACTAATATTGTATTCAGGTTTGATTTCCAAGTTCTGTAGTTATTTCCATTAAGTTTCTCATAAGTGAGTAATTGAATTATTAAGCTAGGCATTGCTGAAATAATAAACAAATCTTATTAGTGAATTGCTATTAAGTCTTTCTTAAACAATTAGGTTTAGCAAGTAATAACGTACCCAAAATTCATTATTCTTTTACAACGATACTTCAGTGAGTCAGAATGACTGCTACCAAGGATAGTCAATACTCATTCGCTAAACCAAGACATTCTTGATTAAATACTAATACCAGAATAACTCTTATTCTTATAGTATTTAATTATCGTTCATTTGCTCAATAACTTACTAACACTTAGTAAATCTTGTAAGTGTGACCCTCCATTTTCAGATTTTAGAGATCGGAATTAATCAACAAGCTCTCGAAGGAAAGGCAATGCTGAAAACGGACTTAAGAAACCCTATCCATTTTTGGAGTTCGCGGTGTTCTGACCCTCATGTTATAAACCCTTCGAATTGATAGTCGTCTATAAACGATAAACAGGTGCAACATAGGAATCTCACGATGCAACCTAATGAAAGAGACCATAGGATGTGTTGACACACTCCCTTCACCCACTTACTATGAACTACTTCTCCTATTCACCTTGTTATTGACTCATGCAAACACTTTCCTAATGGAGCAGTTGCCTATAAACAACAAGAAGCCGAGCATGAATCTCACGGTATGAACTCTTAGAGACGTGAGAGCTAAAAATAATACATCATATGTATATATCTCTCCCACTAAAGTGTTCTAGACGGTTTGGGTATATAGTTATTTAGGTATTTTCCAACTAATAATACATAACCTAAAACTATGCTATTTGTCCAAGTATAACTTTTATACTAGATTTCAACCTCCGATGTCTAAGTGATAAACTCTTTATAACATTACATCGCTCGCGCATGCTCATGAAATCGGGTTAGCCTAACTTAGACGCTGGTACGTTCCCCAAGTAGCAGGTGTTCAGTAAACTGTCAACTTAAGTACATCCAACCTTTGACAGGATCTTACTGGGTGAGCTTTTATAACTATAGTGTAAGTTATCAACCTATTTTAACTATTAAACAAGTTGATATTTGAAAACTGTTAACCCTAAGTGAGCATGCAATTTATCTTTGTTATAGATTTTAAAAGTCTAATTCATTTTATAATACTTATAAAAAAAATTTAGACAATAATCCATAACATCCATCAACATGCATTTCATAAATTAATATAACAACTTATACTTATTTCATGAAACCGTAATCATGCATACTATAAATTATAACAATTATAACATACATTTAATGTATGAAATATGCTTAACCTATATGGTGGAATTTTAAATCTATATGGCATACTTTATGCACAAATAAATTTAATTTAATTAAAACATACAATCACAATGCATAAATTAAATACACTAAAGTGGACCGGTTTTGGCATATAAGGCAAACAAATAACTACATTATTACAAAAAAAAAGTTTGTAAAAAGCCTCGAACCACTCCTGAAACACTTCGAACTGGCCCGAACCACCCAACCTCCAAAGGTTGAAAATCACTTAAACCAGCTGGAAAAGACTACCAAATCGGTTTGATTGGACCGTTTCTTCTTCGCATGCGCCTTTTTGGAAAATTTTATGAAGACCGTCGCGATGCTGCTTCACATAATATCATCCCCTGTTCTTCGACCATTTGTCAATTTGCTTTATTTCTTCAAATTACAACCTAATTTCAACTCTAATGACTCTATCAAATTTACAAACTCTTCAACACACATTGAAGTCCATATACAAGCAGGCAATAACAACAATTTCAACAAATTGAAGCTTAATTTGATGTCAAAGCCGTAATATATCGAACTTTAGCAACTAACACATTCATCTCATAAATTAATATCCACCAATGCAAATTGAGTGCTTTAAACATGCTCTGATACCAAATGGAAGAGTTAACAACATGCATATGGAAGCAATTAGAATCTAAAGTATTCTAACTACATCAATTTTTAAGATTAAGCATGTTTGTCCAAAGAGGGAAAAACAAAGTTTGAGGCAACAACCTTTGTAGCTCAAAATTGAAGCAACTCTTTGCTGACTTGATCACGAACACTTATGGACTACCACCAGAGCCTTCTCTGCTATCCTCTGATCTTAGAACGGATTGTGCGATCTAAATGTGTGATGAATTTGAAGGGAATTTAAGGTTTGAAAGAGAGTTTTTAGTTTTGGTGTTCTTGAGAGAGTTTCAACATAAATTCTTCAGCAAAGATCTCTAATTCTCAACATTTCTCTTCACTAAATAGAAGATCAACATGCAAGAGAAGATTAAACTCCAATTGATACCAAAATTAAGTGAAAATTAGTGAATTTGTGGCTTAATTTGGTGAACACACCAAATGTGGGAAAAAAACCCACTTTCTCTAATTTTTTAATTTTCAATTTTAATTTTGATTTTTAAAATTGAAATTTTAAAAAAAAATTGAATTTTTCAATTTCTAAAATTAATTTTATATTAAAATTAATTCAAATAATTAAGGAAAATTTTTAAAAATAGAAAAATAAGGGAAATTGTTTACACAAAATAGAAAAAATTTTAGATAGTTGTGATAGCCGCTGATAGAAGTCTATCAGGGTCTATCAATAATGATAGAAATTATAGAAGTCTATCACTGATAGATGTTGATAGAAATCTATCAATATTTTTTTGTTATTTTCTGTAAATAGTTTGACATTTTTTCTATGTGAAAAATTTTCAATAATTAATTTTAAAGTATTAGTTAAACAATTTAATTAATTATATTAATTTAATATCTAATATTAAATTAATATTTAGCCCTAATCCCGGCTTCTTGCAATCTGACTGCTTAAAATATGAATCGTTATTCATATATACAATATTTAAATCACATTTAAATAGTTTCAACTCTCCATTATTATTCAACTCATAATTAAATGATTATACGTTAAGTACATCGTATATAACTAACGCTCATTTCCTTAAACCGAATTTGAACGGTTCAAATTCTTTCATCATTATGTCCTAAGGTTTGGTCCGAAGCTAGCAAGGGGACCTAATGGACCTACATATCATGAGCTTCAACGATCCGAGATTAACCAACCAAACTCATTAACCTAGTTAGCCAACATTCGTTAACTACTGGGACACTCCACTATAGTCTAGTAGTTGCACTCTCTTCACTATAGATATATTTCTGTCCACTTGATATAACCATGATTAGTAAGTCGATCCTTTATAGGTTGTTCATAATTACAGCTAGGTCAAAATTATCGTTTTACCCCTGTAACTACATTTGGTTCCTTAAGTCCCACTGATTCTCTAATGAACAATTGACTTGTGGTCCAACCACCAAACTGATTCCCTCTCGGGCCAATGAGAGGGCGGGGCCCCTTGTTCAATTCCCGGAGTCAGTACTTTAAGGGAACAAGCTATCTACTATCCCTAGAATTGGGTAGGAGTGAATTTCATCTTGCATGACTATGTCCCCAGCTATTTACCTATTCTTATCTTTGAAATGGGGGGCTTATTGCGTCGGCAAACTCAAGTCACTCTTACCCATGCAGATTTAAGGACAATCGCGAATAAACATGAGTTCATAGTTAGCTCAGGATTAAGATCGAGTTACCTAGGTCATTAGATTGAAATAGTAAGTGTTAACAGTAAACGTTGTTATAAAGTATCAGTGACTATTCATGGTCCGATCTTATACAATACTCAAAGTATCAGTGTATAGGATGTCCCCACTTGTATGTCTCCACATCATACCATTTGTATCAAATACAAAGTGGGCCGCATCCATAGTGTCCCTAGGATAAGGTACCCAGTTTTACCCCTATACTATAGACCATTTTGGTTATTTACTCGAACTTGATCCACATTTATATCTTCACATAGAGTTCAAGTATTCATGTTAATAGCCATGAGTTCTTAATTTATCGGATTTAGAGTTACTTAACTGCACAATTCACTTTATTCAATAATAAGTTCATTGTTTACAAACTACGAGTTATACGACATATAACCCAACCTTTTCTGTTTATAATAATATTCCAAATAAGTTTTATTTTAAAAAAAAAGAAAATTAAATACAAAATGGTGATTTAATGGAACTTCAGGTTTTTTTAAGTGTTAAACAAAAATCACATATATGTCGGATACAAATGAAATGGCGCGCAGTAGATAATTAAACAAAGTAAATAGTAGAACCAATTAAAAGGTTTTGCAATACACTGCTTTACAAGGATGTGTATAGTTTGTGCTATAATTTCAATTTTGCGAAGTTGTCCACTTTTCGTCTCAAATCAAACAATAATGCATGTCTGATAGGTCATTACAAATCATTTTTAAGTTAGGCCAAGTTTACCAAATTGTAATGAAAATTGGTGTACATCCTTATAGATTTCCATTAATTGATCAATTGTAATGAGTCTGAATCTCAAATGTAGTTGAATTTCTTTTGATCGCATTTACATAAAATTAAGGATTTTGTCACATTTGCTGTTACCGTTAGTATTACTTCTACATCTAACGGTCAAATAGTAACTGCAACGGTTACGATAAATGTGTCAAAATTTCTAATTTTCCTTTGAAACAATAACGGTATCGTAACAGTAACGACAATGATATGGCGTAATTTCCAGACGCAATTGAATTGAGCATTCTCTGCTCGTCAATCAATTTGCCTTTTTTTAATTATAGATTTTGAAGTGTGCCCCATATGTAAGTACGGATGCGGTATACAAGTAAATAACACCAAAAGTGATCAAATGAGGTTCACTTTTCACATTATAGGTAAATGTGACCTTAATATTATTTATAAAATCAGAGTTCAAAAACTCCAGAGTTGAATTGAAAATTGTTCACATTTTGGGGAAAAAAAAACTATTATAAAAATTCAATTACTGGATTTATAATTTAACATCTGAAACTATACCTATGATTTAAAATCAAAACTAATTCTAGGTCATCATATTCCCTATATCATTTTCTTCAAAAAAAAAAAAAAAAAATAATTAAGAAGGCTTGTATTTTAGGAGTTATCATAATTCAAAGTTGAATAATGATTTGGAAAATTATACTCATTTATTGTTTTAGAAAAAATCAATTTTGGAGTAAATAAAGTCTGTCAATCCTTTCTTAGTAGAACAATTGATGAAATATTTTCATAAGTTTTTTGTTTTGTCTATTCCATTTGAGTGCGAGGCATTAAATAATTAATGATAAATCGGTATATAAAGCAATCCCACTTCTCTAGGAAGCTTCTATGGTGGTTCGGCCTCACATTCCTTCACAACCTTTGCTTTTTATATTTATCAACATTGTCATGTGATTTGGATATCTCTATACCATTTCCTCATACCCACTTTACTTTTGATATATGCTAACTTATAAAAATAAATATCTTTCAGCTTTGCCATTTGCTTTTAAAAAAAACACACTTATTCCTTGAATAATTCTAATACTAATTATCACATATCATCAATGTTTCAAAATCATCTTTGGAGTAAGAATCCATTTGAGTTTTAGAAATAAATTGGGATTTGAAATAGGTCTTGGCAGGAACTAAAAACGGTGTGGAGGGCCATTCATATTCAAATTTCGTTTCGGATCATTACCATTTAATGTTCTAATTATCATCCAATATTTTGTAACGGAATTCTACTTCAACAATAATTTGAAATAGTCGTGAAATGTCAAGGTAATGTTGAACCTTTTCATCATAATTCAAGTTTTTTTAATCACAATTCAGATAATTAAAATGACCACTACAACAATTTTGGCTTTAGATGTCAGTTTTGCACTGCCATCGTATACATATGATGGCGGATTACAAACCGCCCTTGTATCCGATGTCATCTTAGGATATGATGGCGGTTGACTTTTGATGGCGGTTTTGAACTGCCATCAATTATTCTACCATCGTATATATTCGATGGCTGTTGGTTAGGATAGCAGTTTTAAACTGTCATCGATCATGAACATTTGATGGCAGTTATAAACTGGCGGTTGGTTAGGATGGCGTCTAAACATTCGTTGGAATCAAGGTATAGGGGAAAAGTACCACATGACTTTTGCTGGAATACCTTTCTTAACTTCATTCGAGTTCTTACAAAGCTTCCATCTAGATGTTTTACAAATTGGGCATGAACTTGCATTAGACAAATCTTTCCTAAACAAGACACAGTCATTGACACATGCATGAATCTTCTGATAATCCATTCCAAGAGTACATAGTGCCTTTTTTGCTTCATACACAGAAGTTGGAATCTCATTTGGGTTTGATAGGAGGTCATGTACTAATGTTAATAGCTCAGGGAAACTTTTATCACTCCAACCATATTTGGTTTTTAAGTTATATAATTTTAATAGTGCATATATTTTAGTAAAAGTTTGACAACCCGAGTACAACGGCTTTTGTGCATCACATAATAATTGGTCAAAATTTTCACATTTATTTGTAAAATAGTCTTGTGCAGCTTCAAACAACTCAGTTGTGTGTTCCTTACATCATCGTACTCATCTTTGTCAAAACTATTGACACTTTCTTCCTTATCCCTATTAGGCATTTGTTCTCCATGCAAAATTCATGTCTTATAACTCTTATCAATTCCATAAATCAATAAGTGGTCTCTAACTACGTCAACATCTTGTTTGAGTGTATTTCCACAATGTAAGCACGGACACCACATGACCTTTAACCCTTTGGAATAACGTAAGCCATTTTCAATGAAGTTTTCAACACCTATGTTGTATTCATCTGACAACCTATCTTTGTTCATCCAATACTTGTCCATATTGACAAAATTCATAAGAATATATTATCTACAAAACAATATTAAAAAAAAAAGTATATATCACATATATGAACAACACGTACTCACCTTAAAATTAACATTCTAAACAATGGAATAACTACTATTGGCAATCAAAATAAATAGTACTTAACCATAACAATTAATTGCACCAAAGTTCCATAACATGTAAATCATATGGAAAACCTCATACAAACCAATATAATATAAATGACAATTGTATCACATGATTGATTAATCAAACCCGTAACAGAGACAAAAATTAATGTCATTTAAAAACAAATTATTAACTAAATGTGACCATCAATAACTTAACACTATTGGTCAATCATATGATCATACAAATAACCACAATCTTCCTAATTCATCAAGTGAATACATAATTTAAACAATATGCCTTAATTACCAAGTCAATACAACACAAAAGATAAAAAAAAAAAAAAAAAATGTTTGTGCAATGTATTATTACTTTGAAAATCAAACCCAACACAAATTTGAAAATCAAAGTTCATTCTCAACTAATACAAGTTATAAATTAAACAAATCTCTACCGTCATCAAAGAATGGGAAAAATTTTATATAAAAATTAATAAATAAGGAAAGAAAAGAGAAAAACCCTTGGCAAAACGACAAAAAACCAACGAAAATTTGAGGCTTAGTTCGTCAGATTCTTAAGATTGAAATGGCGTTTGTCTCACGGAGCTTTGCCGTTTGCGTCATCAAGACCAAGAATTTCATAACGTTAAGCCGCTATTGTCCAAAGCAAGCCGCCGTCTACAGTCTTTCAAGCTGTCGTCTACAGATGTAGCCGTTCGTCCACGCTGCTGCTGTCGTTCAGGCCACCATGCCATAGTGGTCCAAGCCTCCGTCAATCGAAGTTTTAGCCACTCGAGATGTTGCAATCGATCAAGAAGTTGCAGTCGCTTGGCTGCCGTCGCTGAAGTCGCTCGAGAGCTAGGTGGGAGATGCGCGCGTAAACGGCTAGGGTTCTTTTAGTTTTGTATCAAAAAACCTTTTTTTTTTAAATTCAATAACTCCAAAACGACGCCGTTTTGGGTAACTATTTCCCAAAATGACGTCGTTTTAATAGAAAGAATTTCATCACATCTTTTCCTTCTTTTAGATGGCGGTTTTGAATCGCCATCTTCAAACAGCCATTAATGGTTTATTTCGAATAAACCGCCATCCTACTAAAAAAAAGAAACCGCCATCTAAAGTAAAAAAATTGCGCGCCAAATATTCTCGGTTTTTTTATCGGTTTCGATGGCGGTTTGGAACCGTCATTTGAACTATGCGTACGAGGACGGTTTTAGCCCGTCATCTATTATAAAAATTCCATTTATGTCCAAATAATTCCGTAAAAATAGGGCCCTTTTTCCAAAACTGACATTGTTAGGTCGATCCATTATCGTTTATAAAATACCAACTGACATCTAAAAAATTGCAAATATAGCAAAGTCTATCAGTGATAAACTGTATTAGTGATGGACTTCTATCAATGATATGGTCTATCGCTAATAAACTCCTACCAACAATATGGTCTATCAGTGATAGACTCACATAGCTAGATCTAAATTTTCCTATACTTGCAATATTTTTTGCATTGTGCTATATTTGTTAATATTTTGGGCTTGATTGTTATATGTGCAACTGCCTTTGTATTATATATTGGATATGACTTGGGCTTTTGCCCTATTGAAAAAATGAATTTTAGAAAAATGTCTTGTCCCACATGAAAATATTTTGATTTGGGTGAGCATGTACATACTAAGCTTCCTAATGAGCTTGCAAAACATGGTTAGGTTTGTAGATTCTTTCCCCACATGTTTGCACTATCGTAGTTGTCTATTAGACGAGCAGACTTGGGTAATTGCACTCATTCGTAAAAAGAACTAATTTCTTTACTACCTTTTCCCACTCTTTTTTCTGGACCAAAAATGTTAACCAACTTTTCAGAATATTATCATTTTAAAATATTTCTTGATCCTTAATTTTTGGATCTACATTAATTTCTAGATTTGAATATTTGGCCTTTTAGATCTGGTTCATCATCTTTTCCATCTATTTTTTCTACGGTCTATTTTTTTATTTAGAGCAAGTTTTTTCGATGTGATCTTGTTCCTTTCTTGGACAAGTGCAAATCTGAGATAGAGGGTTATGTTAATCTTTGGGAGCAACCGATACTTGGCGATTTAGCACCAAGGTTGCATTGAATTTTTCTTTCAACAAAGGATTTTCACAAAAGAAGAAACCTGATGGATCAATTGAAGGGTTCAAGGCTAGATTAGTAGTTATGGGCTATACACAAAAACAAGGTATTGACTACTTTGATACAATTCTCTTGTAACTAAAATAGCTACTATTAGAGCTTTGGTTGCTTTAATTAGCTGCTATTCATGGTATTCTAATACACCAAATGGATGTAAGAACAACATTTCTTAATGGTGGTTTAGAAGATGATATATAACACAACCTTAACAATTCGTAGATACTAGTCAAGAAAATAAAGTATACAAAGCTAAAAAATCACACCATGTTCTTAAGCAAGCTCCCAAACTATAATACGAGAAATTTAATAATACTTTAGTAAATGAAAATTTCAAGGTAAATTCCTCTAATATGTGTATTTACTCAAAATTGTTTGGTGTTGATTATGTGATTATGTGCTTATATATTGATGATATGCTCATTTTCAAAACAAATATAAAATGTCACTTATTAAGTTGTTCTTACCATCACATTTTGAAAGGACTTAGGTGAAACTAATGTGATACTTGGTGTTAAATAATAAGAAAAACCAACAATGGATTCTTTTTATGTCAATCAAACTAGAAAAACTATTAAAGAGATTTGATTGCCTTAATGATGCTCATGTAAGAATACCTTATGATACTAGAATGAGTAGTAAGAAAAATAAGGGAGATAGTGTTTCTCAATTAAATATGCAAAGATTATATAGGAAGTGTTATGTTTCTGATGAATTATATTAGACCTAATAGTACATATGATGTGAGTAGATTGAGTAAATATACACAAAATTTTGATAAAGATCATCAAATTTCTCTTCGTCATTTATTATGGTGTCTTAAGGATACAATGGATTATTGTTTTCATTTTAATAATTTTTCTATCATATTACAAGGATATTGTGATGGAAACTAGGTAAACACGACGACTAGATAAGTTTCACTAGTGGATATGTATTATGTAACGCCCCAGACCCGGATTTGGATCAAAATTCAGAATCTCAATTTGGCACCTAATAGCCTCGACATTCTCCTACGACCCGGCTACGTCATCCTTGTTGCCTAATCGCTTATATATAGTGTTGCGGCGCTCTTTAGATGTCCAAAATTATGTGCTCTCAAGTTTTTTGCATCGAGGCTGCAACGCGGAGCTGCCCTGTTTTTTGGGTTTTTCATATTTTTCTTCACTTTTTCTTCCGATTTTGGCTCAATTTGGTTCTTTTAGGCTCCCACCAATTATTTTCTTATAAAATCCCTGAAAACCAGAAGCAAACATATTAAATAATAAAAACATCTCTAAATTAGAAGTAAAGAAAACACTTTTAGAGTGCTTTTCAGTCACATAGAATGTTTAGGGTTACGAGACATGTCTCTTCTTTGCTAGGAAAAGTGGGAGAACATGTTGGTATAGAGTATGCCCTAGGGTACATGTCTCACCGACTTTAGTACAAGTGGGAAATTGTTGAGATTTGTGTCCTAAAGCCTCGTAGTTAATTAGTTATTATTAAATATGCAATATTAATTTATCTATTAATAGTAAAAATTCAAGGTTATTATATGTAGTCATGAGTATGTAGTTGACATACAAGTGGATCATGTTCAAGAAATAACCTAAAGGGTCTATAGTATATGAATAAGGTTAGGTCTCTTATCCATGTGACACTATGAATACGATCCACTTTGTAATAGTTACAAATAGTTTGATCCAAATCGTTCATGTGGAGACATGTGAGTGGGGGCACCTATACAAAGAGTTTGTATAAAACTGGACCACAAAATAATTAATCTCTCTTTGTAAATTCGTTAATTGATGAGATTAATATTTCATAGGATGATCATGTGTGACTCGATCTTAATCCTGAGTGAGTTATGAACTTCTATCTATGAGAGCTTATCCGTTGATATGCACAGGTGACAGTGGCCCGAGTCGCCAATTCAATATGCGTACCATTTTGGGGACTTGATCAAATAGGGAGCTGGAAACATAACTTCACAAGATGGAAACTCACTCCTTCCCGCATAGGGTAAGTAGATGAGTAGTTCCCTTAAATGTTGACTTCGAGACTTGAACAAGGGGCTCCGCCCTCTCACTGGTCTGAAAAGGACTTAGTCTATGGCTGGACCATAAACAAATTGTTCATTAAAGGATCAGTCGTACTTAATGAAAATAGGTAATTACAGGGGTAAAACAGAGATTTGGCCCAACTATAATTATAAACAACCCGTGAAAGATCAACTTGCTTATATTGATTATATCTATGGACACAACTTGTTCTATAGTGTATAAGAGTTCAACAATGGGTCTATAGTGGTTTTCCTTATAGTTAATGAGTGAAGTTTGATTAATTAAAAAGCTTAGTTAATTAATCTTGAATCATTTGAGCTTATAATCTATAGGTCCATAAGGTCCCCATGCTATCTCATCACAGACGAATAAGAATCATATATGTTGAAAGAAAATTTGAAATGTTCAAATTTATGAGTGAAAATATTAATTATATTGGATACGATAAAACATGTTTTATTATAAAGTTGATTTCAATGAGATTTAAATTAAAACTATATAATATAGATAATTGATTTATTTGAAGGGACAATTGTAAAAATGTCAAATTGATTTGTTAAAATTAGGCCCATATACAATGTTTTATGATTTTGCAAAAAAGGCAAAAATTAAAGCCCAACCCAATTGAAATGTCCGGATGACCAAAATGCCCCTCACAGTTAAAAATGTGTGACTATATTTGATTGCCCACTAATTACTATTTGATTGCTATCTGATTACCATATAATTGCCAATGATATCAATCCTTTGCTTTTTAGGTCTTCTTGCTTAATGGTGGTTATTCACCTCTAAAATACAAGTAGTAAAAAATTAAACATCAATCACATGACAATTAAATATAAATAACAAAGTACTTAATATCTAATGAAAATCATATGAGAATCAGATAGCAGTGAGATATCAATCATGTGGCAATCAAATAGAAATCACAAAGTATTTAATATCTATGAAAATCACATGGTAATCAATGACAATCAGATATCAATCAGATGACAATCACATGTTAATTCAATAGAAATCACAAAGTACTTAATATCTAATGAAGATCACATGACAATAAGATATCAATGATATGGCAATCACATGACAATCAAATAGATACTAGACAAAAATCAGATATCAATTATATAGCCATATTTGATTATCTATGCTTAAACAATTCACCCGCACTTCTAATTTTCAATTTAATTTCCACATCTTGTATAACATATCTAACTAGCATTTTGCAAGCCACAACAAATTTTTGTGGGTTATCCTTAATGATCAATGGTCTTAAGCTTGACACCATAACATGGTGAATGAAATTAATTGCTAACCATCCTCTCAAAAGAACGTTCAAGTAAAATATTGGGGGGAAGAAAAATACAAGAAGAAGAATGTAAATGGAAAGAAACACATTCATACAGCAAGCCAGATATTCCTATGGGAGCCCAAAGGAGTCATTTTCACATCATACCTAACAATTATGACTTTCCAAAGTACTAATAATAACACATGAATTTTCCTCTTATTCACATTGCAACTCCCCTCCTTTCAATTCCTCAATATATATAGCCTCAAATAAAAAGTCCGTAAAATGAAACTACAATAAAGGTATTAATCAAAGAACACAAATTATCTCGAATACAAACCAACAATGTACACCTAATTTATCGAAAACTGACAAATGTTCAATTAATACACATGATTATACACAAATAGTTAACATCCCAATTCCAAAAACCTAACATTCATTCCTTAAAAAACTCTAGTAATAGAAAAATCGGAGAAGATCTTGACGAAATCGAAAACCTGTAAAATTGTGAGCGCAATCGTAAATGAGAGAAGGTGAGGACGAAATTCAAGCAAAAAAATTGAATACAAACCATGACTTCAAGAAGAGAAATCCTCAAGGAAAGAGATTTTGAAACCGTGTGTTCAACTAATGAAATCAAACAAGATTTTGAAAAAACAATCTGCGGAATCGTGTGCATCAAAAGAAATTATGTATTTCAAATCTTGGAGAAATCGTGACTATTGGAGAAGATCGAAGAATCTTAGGTTGTTGCAGAAACGTGGAGAATATTGAGGAAGAAAATGTGCGTAAAGGAAGGAGAATATCAAATTTACTAATTTTCTATTTCTTAAGAGATGAGGGTAGTTTTGGAATATTATTTTCATATAAAAAAATCAAATAATGTGATTCTTTTAACCATCTATATTACTTTCAATATATTTTGCCATATTTGTAATATTTTAAAAGTTGATGACATGGATGCTAATATATAATCAAAATTTGATACCCAATGCAATTCTCCTTATTTAAATGAGATTTAAATAATTAATTTGAATGGTGTTTAAATTAAATAGATAATGGGAGAATTAATATATTTGAATACGATTCAAATATTTTCTTTTAATATGAGATATTAAAATAGGATATTATAATTAAAGGTTATCCTAATAGGATTAGGAGCAACCTAGTTGAGTCCTATATAAAGAGTCCTAGGGAGCTCTCATATGTACAACACAATCCCTACAACCATTATGTGTAGATTTTATCTAGAAAAAATTCTTCCAATTTTAAAGAATGGCTCTCTAAAAATTCTCCTTTCCTATTCCACTCACATCTTTCAAGAGAGGTTTCCACAAATCAAATCGTTGAAGAGTTATAGCAAAGAAGGTCTTGTGGAAAAGAAAGACTTTGAGAAAAAAATTACTGATCTGTTGAGAAGATTTTGCTGCAGTTATGTATCAGTTAAAGCATGATGCTTAGCCAACAACTTGGTTACTGCTTTAAGTCAAAAAGTGATTTATTCCATTCATTTATTAAACATCATAATTTTGAGGTTTAGAATTAAAATTTGTAAAACACTTTTTTTTTACTTTATGTCATATGTAATTTCTCAAGCTATAACAATCCAAACTAAGCATGTGGTAGGTTTTGCAAATATTTTCATTTTTGTGACCGGTCATTAATGGTCGGTCGAAAGATAAATAAATGTATGTTTTTGTCAACGAGCGCCTGTAGCTCAGTGGATAGAGCGTCTGTTTCCTAAGCAGAAAGTCGTAGGTTCGACCCCTACCTGGCGTGGGCTTTTTAATTATATGATTTATTCTTCGAAACTATTGACTTGTGAAACTTTTTCATTTTTATCCTAATGTAATGGTGATTGGTGAATTTCCTATTTTGTTGCCATTCTCTCTTTTATGCATCTTTTTTTCTTTTAAGGTTAATTTTGATCTTCTCTAATTTTGAACTTAGTATTTTTTTTTTAAAAAAAATGCTCATATATGTTTAGGTTATCATCCTCTTTTTAAGATGCTCATTTAAATTAAAATGCTCATATTTACCTATTCTTTTTTCTACTCAAAAATTAAAATAAAAAAATAAAAAAAAAAAAACTCATGCTCTAATACTGAAGAAAGCATAAACTTCGATGTTCAAAATTGTAAGAAAATTATTTATGCTATGAGCATTCTGGATTGTAAGTATACTTAGAATTAATGCAGAATGTAAATTAATTACATTTTATGTCATAAGAGAAATGAACCAGTAAAGATAATAAACTAATTATATCCTATTCCTTGGATATATATATTCAACTGATCGAAGTTGAAAACTTAATTTTTTTTTAGTACAACAAATGAAGGTATGAAGATTTGAACCTTCGATATCAAGATATGGTAATACATATAATTACCACTAAACTTTGCTCACTTTGAAATTTGAAAAGTTGATCTTGCCTTATTTGAGTTATATCCGTCTATCTAGACTAACTCTTTTTCTCTCGCTCTTACAATTTTTGAAAGGGATTTGAATAGTTGATCAATTTTCTTTCATACAACAAATATAGGTATGAGGATATGAACCTTTACGTAGGAATGTAATACATACCAATTACCCAACTATGCTCAATTTGACATATGAAAATTTGTTTTTTATTTGTAAATATAAACACACCCTTTTGTTCTTTTTTTTTTATTATTTTATTTTATTGTGTTACTACCTCCACTTGAATAGTTGCTTCCTATTAGCATTGATTGAATCTATTGGACTCATCAAACACATACACTTGAAGAATAACGTCTCATCTCGAAGAGGCATCCCGTCTACATTGTTGGATATTTATAGTGAAAGAAATGAGATTTTGGTGAATATTTGAAACATAAAAAATTGAATTTAATTGTATAGATTAAATTCATTGTTGGAAACCTCAAACTGGATTGAAATCATCAAATTAAGATGATGTTTCATGTACAAATTTAACAAATTTAACATGTAAGAAAGTTAAATTTGTAGTTTCTTCAATTTGAATGAATTATATGTGATTTTTGTCAAGTAACAACTAAAATGAGTTAAATTTGATAAATGTTTCCATTTTTGTATTTATTTGATTTTATTTTGTATTTTGGAGAGTTACTAAGTTGTTATCCTATAATAGCAACTTGTTTCTTCATTTGTAGCATCCCACTTCAAATTGAAGAATTCTCTCATTTCTTTCTATCTTTCTTTCTTTTCATATTGTGTTAAGTTGAGAGCAAGTATCCAAGAGTTCTATCAGATCCGAGTAGTTCGAGGTTGCAGTTCTACCGGAGTGAGTTGTATCGTGCTGCGACGATCGTTGTAGTCTGCTTGCATCTGGTGTAGAGCGAATAATTGTCTTCAGGACAGTGCTTATCAAAAGTGTGCCTCGACTACATTTTGAGTCTACAAAGGTTTTGATGTTTTTTTTTTCAAGTCTTTAGTTATTATCATATCTAAGCCTTGTTACACCATTTTGTTGAGTGTACTGTTTCTAGTTGAGTTGTAATAAGTTTGCTATAGTTCATATATACCATTTTTCCCCAACACAATTATGCACATGTTGAAATCTATAAACACCTACACAGGAAGAGTTGCCTCCCATCGAAAAAGGGTAAAATATAAATTTACTTAAAATATAGGGGCTAAAGAAAGGACAAAAGATTCTCTTTTATGGCAACGTTTAATATATAATATAAACTAGTCAAGAAACACAAATAATTCAGGTGAAATCTTATAGTTTTAATTAAAAAAATTTGAGAGTAGTAGTTTTATAGTATGGGCACTTGGAAAAAGAGCAAAACAAAATACATTAATTTGGCTATGTTTATTGTTGGAAAAAATGGAAAATAGCAGCCCAACCCACATGTAAAAGATGTAAGGTGCAAATGCCTTCACTACTGATATATACTTGATACACCCGATACACTACTAATATACACTTGATACACTTGACTGATATACTTGATAATGATGCGCTTCATTGATATACTTGATATACTTGTCAATCATGCATCGTTTATGAAGGATAAACGAGCACGCAGCGGAAATTACTTTGATCAATTTTCTCTCTAAGATGCTTAATTTAGAGGATAAAGCATGCAACTAAAAAGGGAAGAACATAGTTTCAAGAACACTTACCCTTGAAGTTCAAAATTCTCCCTCAATTCTCGATTAAAAGCCACACCACTTGTTTGTAGACCACCACAATAGTTTTCTCTACTATTCTCTGGCATTAGATTGGAGGGTGGATCCAAATTTTTGGTGAATTTGAGAAGGAATGAAGTTTTGGAAGAAGATGAGCTATGGATGTAATTTTGCAAAATTAACCATTAATTTCACAAAATTCTTAAACCAAATTAAGCCAAAATCATCTTTATTTATTAAAGATCAACATGCAATCTAATTACATCACAAATTGACAACACAAACTCTCAATTTGTTGGCTAATTGTGAAGATAACAACTAAGCTACTTGCATAGTTAGTGGAAAAATCCAAACTTTCAAAAATCAATTTTAAATTCAATTTTAAATGAATTTGCAAAATTAAATTTAAAATTAATTTTCAATTTTAATTTTAATTTTAAAAATTAATTTAAAATTAATTAATTAAATAAAAATAATTTAATATTTAATTAATTAAATATAATATTATTTTATTATTAAATAATAAAATAATATTATTTTTCCCACTTATCCCGGTTTTTCTAAAAAATCGATATGAATCCCTATTCATATAAATTAATATTTAAATCATACTTGAATATTATAAATAACTCTATTTGTCCTATTTAATTCGTAATTAAACGTTGATATATCGTATATGTCTGATTTTTATTCCTTAAGCTAAGATTGAACGATTCAAACTTATTCACCACACTATCTAAGGTTTTTATCAATTTATGAGCTAGTAGAGGGACCTAATGGACCTACAGATCATGAGCTCCAACGATCTGAGATTAACCGGCCAAACTCTTTAACCTAATTAACCAATATTCTTTAACTAACGGGACATTCCACTAAAGCCCGTAGCTGCACTCTCCGCACTATAGATATATTTCTGCCACTTGATATAACCATAATTAGTAAGTCGATCCTTCACAGGTTGTCTGTAATCACAGCTAAGTAAAAATTACCGTTTTACCCCTATAATTACATCTTGTTCCTTAAGTCCCACTGATCCTCTAATAAATAATTGATTTGTGATCCTATCACTAAATCGAGTCCCTCTCGGACCAATGAGAGGGTGGGATCCTTGTTCAAGACCCAAAATTAGTACTTAAGGGAACAACCTATCTACTAACCCTAAGTCGGGTAGGAGTGAATTCCTTCTTGCAAAACTATGTCTCCAGCTATCTACTCGGTCTTACCCCTGAAATGGGAAGCTTATTGAGTCGGCGCACCCGGGTCACTCTCACCCATACAGATCTAAGGATAATTCTGAATAAACAAGAGTTCATAGTTAGCTCAGGATTAAGATCGAGTATAAAGTAATAGGGAGTATTTCGTGGTCCGCTCTTATGCAAACTCATTGAATAGAACACCCTCACTCACGTGTCTCCACATGAATGATTTAAGATCACATCATTTGTATCAAATATAAAGTGGGCCTGATTCAATAGTGTCTCCAAGATAAGGTACCCAACCTTATCCCTATACTATGACCGTTTTGGCTATTTACTCCATTTTTATGTCATTACATAACGTTCAAGTTTTCATACTAAAGCCATGAGTTTTTAGTTTATTGGATTTAGAGTTATACTAACAACAATTCACTTTATTCAATAACAAGTTTACTGAGTAACATCGACAACAACTTTATTGATAAATAGAATACACGTTAATGTTTACAAACTACGAGTTTTAGGACGTAAAACTCAATAGTTTATACTACTTATAAACTCGATATACTTGACTGATATACTTGATATACTTGAAAATGATGTACTTGACTGATAAATTGCTGATAACGTTGTCAATCATTCACTCGTTGATACTGCTGATAAACTTGATACACTTGACTGATATACTATTGATAAATTTGATAATGATGCACTCTTTTATAATGCTGATAAACTTGATTGATATACTGTTGATAAACTTGATAATGATGTACTTGACTGAGTTGATATACTTTATAATGATACACTTATATTAAAAAAAAATTGAACTCCACGATTTTCGTGGACCACCGCTCCAGCTCCCCACCGCTTAACTTTGTCGACCGCCTCATGTTCGGTTGCCGCTTTTCTCTCTCTCTATCTTTTGTTCACTCTCTCTATCAATTGATTATTTAGGGAAAATATGGAATTAAGAAATTAGAAATCCAGATTTGAAGTTTTTGCCATATTTACAAAATATCAAATATAGGTGACACACCTACAAAACAGCATATTCAAATTGTCACCTATTGCAAATTTCCTTTATCGTATGTAATAGAAAATATTATACAATTTTGCTTTAATTATCATAAACTTTAAAAGGTTAGATAATATAACAATATTTATTTTAACGTTTTCCTATTATTTTCTTTTTCACAAAAAAAGTTATATAGTAAACGAAAAATTGTACTAGTAATTAAATAGCAAACAAATATGTTAATTTTTGGTATTGTAATATAGATAATGTAACAATTTTCAATTGAATATTTTGCCGTGTAATCACTTTTGACCATCTAAAGTCACTCCAGCTCACACATGAAAGGATGCATACGTCGTGTAACCAATATCATTTGATTAAAATCCCACAACGGACATCTCACATCTCGAACAGTAGTGCCAACTATTTAAAGAGAAGAATAAATAGAATTTTATAAAATTATTAAGGAAAAAAAAAAGACAGATTCTCCTTCGTAGGCCTATTTAAGGACTGTTTGGAAATTTTGTTTAAAGAAAATGAACATATACACATATTAAATATTATAGTTTTAATTCAACTCTCCAAGAATCAATATTGTGGATCTTTATTAGAATGAATAATGTATTTGATACAAGAGGGGAAGGTTCCTATTTATAGAGCTTTATTACAAGTGGGGGTAAAAAGGGAATTAACCTAGAATATTACTTAATTACCTAATTAACCCCTATTCTTCTTATATCACTCATCCTTCTCAAAAGTTGAGAATACCTCGACACAGTGGGAGGGTTGTATCACAACCTTACCATTACTTGAGTTTAATAGAAACTCGGGTTGTCGTACCCGACGATGGTGTTGAGGATCCATTGTCATTTAAACAAACAATGAATGATGTTGACAAGGATGAATGGGTCAAAGCCATGGACCTTAAAATGGAGTTTGTGTACTTCAATTCAGTATGGGAACTTGTAGATCCACCTGAAGGGGTTAAACCCATAGGGCGTAAATGGATCTATAAGAGAAAGAGGGACATAGCTGGTAAGGTGCAGATCTTTAAGGCTCAACTTGTAGCAAAGGGTTATACCCAAAGAGAAGGGGTTGATTATGAAGAAACTTTTTTCCCCTGTTTCTATGATTAAGTCTATAAGAATTCTCTTATCCATAGCCACATATTATGACTATGAAATTTGGCAAATGGATGTCAAGACGACCTTTCTGAATGACAATCTTGAAGAGAACATCTTTATGTCTCAGCCCGAAGGGTTCATAGCCCAAGGTCAGGAGCAAAAAGTTTGCAAACTGAATCCATCAATTTATGGGTTGAAATAGACATCTAGATCTTGGAATATTAGATTTGATACTGCTATCAAATCTTTTGGTTTTGATCAAAACGTTGACGAACTTTTGTGTTTATAAGAAAATCATCAACGGTAAAGTAGCTTTCTTGGTATTATACGTAGCGATATTTTACTCATTGGGAATAATATAGGATACCTTAATTACTGACGTTAAAAAATGGCCAGCATCTCAATTCCAAATGAAAGATTTGGGAGAGACACAATATGTTCTTGGGATCCAAATTATTAGAGATCGCAAAAACAAAATGTTGGCTCTGTCTCAAGCAACTTATATCGACAAAATGTTGACTCGATATTCGATGCAAAACTCTAAGAAAGATTTATTACCTTTCAGGCACGAGGTTCACTTGTCCAAGGAACAATATTCTTAGACACCTCAAGAAATTGAGGATATGAGACGTATTCCCTATGCCTCAGCTGTGGGTAGCTTAGTGTATGTTATGCTCTGCATTAGGCCAAACATTTGTTATGTCGTGGGAATAGTCAGTAGATACCAGTCTAATCTAGGGTTTAACCACTGGACTGCGGTTAAAAATATCCTTAAGTATCTTAGGAGAACGAGGGACTACCAACTGGTGTATGGAGCCAAGGATTTGATCCTTACAGGATACACCAACTCTAATTTTCAGACTGACAAGGATTCTAGGAAATCCACTTCAGGATCAGTGTTCACCCTCAACGGGGGAGCTGTAGTATGACACAACATCAAGTAAGGATACATAACAAACTCTACTATGGAGGCTGAGTATGTAGCTGCTTGTGAAGCAGCAAAGAAAGCAGTTTGGTTCAGGAAGTTCCTAATTGATTTGGAAGTCGTTCCAAATATGGACTAACCTATTAGCTTGTACTGTGACAACAGTGGGGCAGTAGTCAACTCTAAAGAACCTCGCAGCCACAAACGAGGGAAACACATCGAGAGGAAGTATCACCTGATAAGGAAAATTGGGCAACAAAGAGATGTGCTCGTCACAAATATCACTTCGGAGCACAACATTGTTATTCGTTTACGAAGACTCTTTCGGCTAAAGTGTTTGAGGGTCATCTAGATAGTCTAGGTCTGTGAGATTTATATATAATCTAATCTAGGGCAAGTGGGAGATGTGTAATGGGTATATGGATGCCCTAGTTTATTGTATTTTGCATTATTTACCATCCCCATTATTTTGTATTATTATGTACATCCCACTAACTAGAGTTTTAATTCAAGTGGGAGTTTTTTGGATTTTATGTCCTAAAACTCGTAGGTAGTAAATGTATTATTTTGACCATCATTAATAAATTGTTATTAATTATTATTCAATAAGTGTTATTGATTATATTGCTATTATCTTGTATTAATAGTGGAGAGTACCTACAGTTAACAAACATTGGAGTGTACCTACAGTTAACGAACATTGGTTAATGTGATTAATGAGTTTAGCCAATTAATCTCATATTGTTGGAGCTTCTGATCTGTAGGTCTATTAGGTCCCCTTCCTAGCTCGTAAAGAGTATTGAGGTAATTACGTTTTGAATGAAATTTGAAATGTTCAAATTAACTAAGGAAAATAGTATAATGTATAATGATACATTATAATATAAAGTTTATTTTATAAATAAAACTTTATAAATTTAATTTTGGATATGATTCAAAATTAAATTAAATCATGAGAGAATTAAATATTTGAAATAGTTCAAATATTAATTTAATATGAATTAGATTATATTAAAACTATAGTTTAATATTAATGCACATTAGATGCACATTAAAACTATAGGTTATGTGAGAGAAATTTATCTAAATATGATTTAAATGAATATATTAATTGAATTAGATTTAATTAATTATTAACTTAATTAATTAGTTATTTTAATTAATTAATTTAATTAATATATTTATATTTAATTTAATTTAATTAAGTAAATTAGTTATGGGGAAAGTGGGTTACCTGATACATGGGGTTGATCCCACATTCTCCTGTTCTCCCTCCATATCCTTCTCTAGCAGCCTAACAAAAGCGAGATCCCATAATGGTTCTGGGTTATGTGATTGATCTTGTAGAAAAAGTTTTGTACTTTTTTCCTTCCAAATTTTCTCTCTCAAATTCCCTTTTTTCCTTGGGAAATTGCACCAGATATCAAATTCTCATTATAGTCTAGCATCCGTATCATCCTTTTTTCAAATATTACATATATGGCAAAATATCAAAATAAAATGTTCAGATTGCTAAAATCACATTAAACTAGAGATTTTATTTTTTTCTTATTCCAAAATTACCATCATTTAAAGAGTTTTTCCAAATGTACTGCCACCCGCATTTTTCCTTCCTTCATCTTAAGTGTTCAACCTTGTTCAACAACCCACCCTAAAATCATGCTCGTTTACAATTGGTTTCGATTTTCCTCGGTCAATCCACATTTCGATTTCGAATTTCTCAGCTCTAGATTTTGATTTGCTCAGCTGAAGATTTTTTTAGTTCGATTTGTGAATGATTTTTGTTCAATTTTCCATTGATCGCTGTCGGTAAACTTCATCTGCAAGTCTCTCTCTATTAAACTCTTCTTCCAGTTTCAGCCATTACCTCCCCCATCGTCACCTTTGCTTTGTCTGCCGTCAGCGATGGAATCGATACAATTGTCGCTGCCACTGTTGTGAAGGCGTTTTATGCGACATCTGGTTCACAATTTCTAATTTCGAACAAGGTGAGTTTTGATCGATCGATGGAACACGTTCTTCATGTTCTTATTCTTTAACTTGATTTGGATTTTAAGAAATTAAAATTAGGCTGCAGAGACTAATTCTTAACCCCTCTTCTTTCTATTTCATTTATGCAATCATTTCAAAAGAAAATTGTGTAAATGATTTGATATTTCATTTGTAATGCTTTTTTATGCTTGTATGTATAATTGCAGTGTATCAAATAGCAAAGATGTGTTGGGGTTTTCTGTATGGATTCTTTGTTGCTTTCAAGTCTTTGATGAATTTAAGGATGTGTTGTGGGGGATTTGCTGTTTGAAAAGAGGATTAATCTTTCTGGGATTGATAATTTGGAATAGAGTTGATCTCATGCATGCTTTGGAGTAATTTCTGGTGTCATTAAGATTTCTTCTAACCTAAGGTTGCTAAGTTTGGGGGTTAAATTGGGTTTTTCTCGATAAATTTATTGGTTGTGAAATCTTCGATACAATAAACCTTAACTTGAATTTGGGTTCTATGTTGCTTTTGAATTCGATTCCAAATAAGATGTGATTTTAGTTGATTTGACAAAGAATCCTGTTTATAGGTTTGAGGTGATTTTGTTGGGATTTGAAGAGAATTAGGGGTGTAACTTACTTTTGTGATTGCTATCTGACTGTCATCTGATTTTTGTCAAATGTATATTAATAAATTTAAGAAATAAATGTATCAAACATTAATCACTAAACACATAAAATAAACCGTGGGTGAATCAACAGTAAATTTAACCGTAATCAACATGAAATTAATAATTTATTTTTGAAGTAAAGAATCAGATAACAATAGGCATAATTGGCAATCAATATCAGATAATAATCAATCAACAATCAGATAGTAATCAGACAACATTCATTTAGTAATTGATATCATTGACAAGTAAATAACTATTAATATCAAATAGCAATCAGATAACAATCATATAACACATAAGTATCATTAGTAATCAAGATAATGTAGCAATCAGATAACAACTAGTATCAAATAACAATAAGATAGCAATCATTAATAAATTGTATTTAGTAATATTAAGAATCACTATAAAATAGTAATTAGATAACAATCGATATCATTAGCTAATTATCATACAGTAATCAGACAACAATTGATATCATTAGCAATCATATAACAATCATAGCAATCACATAACAATCAAATTTTAGGCAGAAGTCACTAAATGAATGAGGTTTTTTACTTTTCTATTTCAATGCCTAATTTAAAACTACTAACTATGTGATAAAAAAACTGGATGACAATCAAAAGGCAACTAGAAACTACTAATTAATTGACAAAAAAAAAAGTAATCAAATGACAATATCATAAACTTCTAATTATGTGTCAAAGATTAGAAGGTAATTAGATGACAACCAGAATGCATTCGTGAGACAATCAGCTGACAATATCACGAACAACTATGTATCAAAGAATAGAAGGTAATGAGATGACAATCAGAAGGCAATCATATGGTTATTAGATGACAATATCATAAACAACTAACCATGTGTCAAAGAATAGAAAGTTATTAGATGACAATCAGAACGCAATCAAATGGTAATATCAGAAACTAGTAACTATATGTCAAAGAATAGAAAGTAATCAAATGGCAATAAAAAGGTAATCAAATAATATAAAAAAAAACTACTAACTTTTTGACAAAAAAAGGTAATCAGATGAAAATCATAAGGTAATTAGATAGCTATCAGAAGGTTAACTAATTGATAAAAGAAAATAAAAGATAATCAGATGACAATCAGATAGCAATCGGATCGCAATCAAATTTAATGCGTAAGTTCGTGAATCAGTGAGGGCATTTTTTACTTTTTAGTTTCAATGTCTCATTTAAATTGGGCTGGGCTAACCAATTTTGATGTTTTTGCAAAATTTATATTGTGTGGTTATGAGCCTAATTTTTATAACTTATTTTGACATACTTGCAACTTCCCCTTTTTCCTTTTGGTTTCCACCAACCATTAACCTCTTTGTTCAGAATTTAGGGAGGTCTCCTTTTGGTGTTGTTCAAGTTCATCGAAAAGGTTTTTTTTTTTTTTTTTCATTTTGTAATTTATCCTTAACCTAGATAATACAGTAGGTTTTATTATGTATTTTTGTACTGCATAATTTTCCAATTTCTAAATTATAATTTGAAATTGGTCCTATGTATTCTTCCGCTGTGCTAGAGTTTTTATCCCTGCAATAACTACCAATTGTATATTAAATGTTAATTAAGTCTCATATAAGCATTACATCCCCTCAACAGTTGAGGTGTCTTAGAAAATTTTTCCCTTATACATATCAATTTGAATGTAGATTGATACACTACCAACGTATCTGAAGCTATTGCATCGAACATTAAATAACAACTTTGTAAATGTAAGATGCATGAGACAAATTTAACATCATGTCCTCACCATCTCTATGTGGACAATTAATATACAAAATCATTTTCAAATCAACTCTTTGAAATTTGTTAAATAGTCAAAATTTCATGTTGATTTTTACTTCATTCATAATGAGTAAATATCAATATGAAAAGAAAAAAAATACCCCACTTATCATTTCCTTATCAGTACAAGAATATTGTCAGCCTTCAAAGTCATGGGTTATGATGCTGTATCGAACCCTTATTCTCAAAGATCCTAATTGTGAAATTCATTTCTTAAATGTATATCACAATGTTGCAAACCTTTTGCAATTCAATCTTTGAAAATTTCCTTGAATTTGTGTAGATGCATTGAACTTCCTTTTACAAAAAAATTAATTCATTTTTACATATCGTATATGCAACAATGAATCAAATAATGCATAAAGACTCCATTATAATAACTAGTGAGAAAATTGACTCAGTCTATTTTCACTACCAATTTCAACGATGATTTTCACCTTACTTCAAGAGTCAAACTTTGAAGATCTGTATCCCCAAGTTCCACATATTCAAGTCTCCTTTTTGTAGATCCATTCATATCATCTGGATTTTACCCCATCAAGGAAATCTACAAAAAAAGACTAAGATTAAGTACAAATACTTTATCTCAAGTTTATGACTTTGACATAATTTCTTTTGACAATACCTTTCAATTCTTGTCATCCAGTGTAACAACTTTGACTTCCAATAAGCCATAGTAGAGGTTGAGTCATCTCATAACTCTCCCACTACTTTAGAGGTTTATGAGTTTTCATCTTGTCATCTAATATAACAACATAGACTTCAAGTAAGCCTTTGAAGGTTAAGTTATCTCATAACTCTCACACTACGATGAAGACTCATCTAGTTGACAAATAGAATTTGGCTTCTAAATGGAAATAAATGGTTAACAACTCTTGTTAACTATTAAGTGGTTTTACTTGGAAATAGTTTATCAATATTACTTAACCTTTCTACAGGTTTGCAGCCTTTCATTTAACATTCCTAATAAAAACCAGTATTTGTCACACAAATATATTTTATTTTGGATTGTACAAAAGGAAGTTTTATAGCTCCTCAAGGACTACCTACGTTTAGGTGTATTTTTTAACATTATTTCACCAAGCGTATTTGTTAAAGGTTTGTTTCGATACAAGTATCTCAACTTACCCAAATATTGAAATGTTGTAAACTAGTTTTATAACATTTTCATAACCCAAAATTGTTTCTCAAACATTTTTGGAGGAAATAATGTTAAAAAAATGCAATCTATAATGCATGTCCTAAGTGGAGTCTGTTTAACGAAGTACTTAACATGTACTAAGTTTAACAAAATCACATTTCTCCTCCTGTCTCAGCACAATTTCATCCAAATTGTACCTTGTGCTTGAAGTTGAGATCTTATCTCATCTCTATCAATTAGGCATAGTACATTTAATTCTTGTACTAATCATTATGATCTAATCATAATGTCATAATAGACTTGCCTAAATGACTTAAACTTTAGTTTAATTTCTTTTGAACATTTCAAAGAAAAATAAAGACTCTAAGTTGCATTAGCTTAAGATACTTTCATTCATAAATACTCAACAATTATATTAATGAAATATTTATGATGTCAGACTACTCTTTTATCTACTAGACCACTTGGGTCAAATCTATGTAAGCCAAATGAATTCTTTGACCAAATAGCATTATCTAATAAGGTTCAATGACACTCTTGCATGAAAAGCAAGACTTTTGATAGGTAATAGCAAGACTTTTGACAGGTAATAGTAATTTTAACTCTAAGTCTTAAAGAATTACTTGTAACTGTCATTTAACTGCCAAAGACAAGTATCATTTTAGGAGAAAAGAATTTATCTTTCTTTCTGGATTTATTAATCCTTACTCACTCTCAGTTTAGTATTAAGATGTGCCAACTTTTTATCATACAGAAAAATGTATCTATTTAAAGTTGAATATATTTCCAAACAACTTTTGAAAATATGCTTTATCACTAAAACCATTCATACTCTATGAATTATTTAGTAATAAAGTTTGAAGCAATTGAATTTTTCTTATGGTGTTAAAAACACCATCTTCAACATAAATAAACAACATTTTAATGTCCCCCACTACTTTAACTAAGATTAGCTTTTTGTTGCCAACTAGTAGAATTATTCTACTGATTTAAGCATTTGCCAAGAAGCACAATTTAATTGTAATGAAGAAAATTTTTGATAGTGAATTCTTGTTCAACTATCATGGTGTGAATCTTTATTCCCACCATGAACTCAACAAATTATTTACTTTATTCTCATTTTTCTTCCCCTTGAGATATTTCTAAAATTCCTCTTCATGTGACATCCCAAGCTAATTTGGAAATATTTTTCCTTATTGGCTTTAGTCATAGAAACTTTCTTGGACTCAAAATCATATTTTAACTTTTGAGGTCATTTAGCTTCTCACGATTCCAAGATACAATATGTTTTTGTCATGACTTTATCTTATAATTCAGATACATCATATGTTATCTAGATAATATAAGTTAGCTATCACTCCAAACTTAGTTCATGAACACTTCATGAATGGGGAACTCCTTTGAGAACACTCCCCAAAATAAAGACAAATATAAAATTTACACTGCCATTATGTGTTAATCACAATTATTCCAAGTAACATATTTATCAAACCTGTTGACTTATATTAGTAATTAAAAATAAAACTATTGAGAGAAAAAAACATAACCTTGAACTATATAAAACATGTTATTTGACTATATACAATCTATTAACCATTCAAATTCAACATATAAATTAAAAAATGAACCCAATAGATTTAATATGAATCTTATTCATATTAATTCATAATTTCTATTGTTATGATACTCCAGTGGTTTAGAATAAAAGCCACTGTAGGGCAGTCAATTACTCCTCCACTGGATTGAGACATTCTCAACCAAATATTACACCAAAATAACTCTTATTCCTATAATATTTAGTTACCATAAGTTTGGTCAAGAAATTAGTAACTTGCTTAACAATTTCTTATAAGTGTGACCCTTCATTTTAGACCCTAGAGTTTTGTCCCAATAAGTCAACCGAAGAGAAAAATCAATTGGGGCAAAAACTAAAGTGATCATATCCATTACTGGAGTATGAGATAAATTTCATGCAAACACCATCCGAAGAAGGATACAAATCAAAGATGCCACAAGGCCGAGCATGAAACTTATCTTGCAAACCAATGAAGGAGATCGTGGGATGTGTTGACACATGTCCCTCTCCCACTTCCTATAAACACTTTATCCATTCACCTTGATATTGACCTATGCAAACACCTTCCGTAGGGGGACACAAATTGAGGTGTCACGAAGCCGAGCATAGATCTCACGGTATGAACTTTGATGGAGAATGTGAAAGGAAAATGACATATAATATATATCTTTTTCCTCCCACTAAGTGTTTTGTAAATGAGGGTTCATTACTTGGGTAAATTAGGCTAAAAAATTTATCTAAGTGTTGTTAAATTTGCCCAATATAACTCTTATATTGGATAGTTCGACAATGTATGTTTATTATGTATTAAACATTTTCATAAATTCTAATCATCTATTGCATGCTTATAAAATATTTGACTAATACACCTTTGAAGTCGGTTCCCAAGTAGGGGTGTTTCGTTTACATCAGCTTAAATACCCCAATCCTAGACAGAACCTTCATTAAACAAAGGTCTCTTACTGGAAATTTTTTTATAAATTTAATCTTTTATTTTCTCATTGTAATCCTATTAAAACAAGATAAAAGATTTATTTTAAATCTAATTGTTGAATGAGAAATTTCGGCAAATCACAAGCCGCCACGTCATCACAACAAAAGCCCAAGTCTTTCATGAAAATTATAAATTGGACCAGGTTGAGTAATTAAAATTGTTCTAGTATAAAGTCCAATACAATTTAAGCCCACTGTGAAATTTTGTTCCAAAAAAGATATTGGGCCCAAACCCAAGCCCAAGCCCAAAAGCAATTGGGCCCAAGCCCATGTAAGGTCATAGGAAACATCTATAAATAGAGGCCTTACCCCTTCATTTTAAGGAGATAGGAAAATTTGGCAATGAAGTGCTGAAGCTCTGGAAGCTCTCAAATTCTACAAAATTGAAGACCAAAACTCTTAAGATTTGAAGACCGGACTCCCAAGCTCACAAGTTCTAAAGATTGAAACTCTCAAATTCTCAAGATCTGAAGCAAACAATGGTGACAAAATTTACAGTTTCGTCCCTCCATGCATGAAGAGGAAGTTATATGTTGTCATAAGTACAAAAAATTCTTTGACGGTGAAGCCAAAACTCATCATATTGACCAATCCTATAAATGAAGAGGATCAAAGTCATGATGAAAATAAAAACTTCTGAAATATAAATGTAACAACTCCTTATCACAAGAGCCTAACCTGCATGATGCTCCTGGCCCGTATGAGCTAAAAAGTGAACGACCTAAAAAAAAGAATTAATTGACCTATGCTATGACTTGATCCATTTCTTCAAGGGTACGTAGACAACTTCAAGAAATTTAAGTGCAGTCAATTAAATATTATCTCAAAAGTTGGAGTGTCACAACCACCTAAATGTTGCACTACAAAATTGATATTGTTCATCCTCATGGAATAATGAAACTCCAAATTGCAGATGTTCATCCTAAGTAAGCAGGTGATACAATAAATTGAAGACACATGCTACTTTGCATGAGACTATGCAAGTTGGATGCATAAAAAAAGTTCTTCGTTGAAGAAAAAATTCAATCTTTTCTTCACTTTCTTAAATAAAGAAGTTTCAAGTATTGGCGTCATTTGTTTCAATTTCAAGGCATCGATCGCTTAAAGTTCGACAATTCATCTTCAAGTATGGAAGTTCCTCAAAATCAAGTTTAGAGGTTTTGCTCATGCTTCCTCAAAATTAAGTTCACCTTCAAGTTCAATGCTTCGCTAACCTGAAGTGGCATTTCATCTTCAATGTCTAGTTTGGCTGGCTTCGCGTGCTCAAGAATGGAGGCTTTGACAATGATGTAACTTCGAAGATGATGCAACTTTAAAATCAAGCTTCTTTATTTTCAAGTTCGGAGGCTCTGCTTCATTTCTCAAAGTCTCTGGTGCAGCTAGCTTCACTGCATCCCTCAAAGTCTAGTTGGCTCCGCCTCATCTTCTAAAGTCTCTGATGTGCCTCACTGGCTTTATCTTCAAAGCTTGATGACGCATCCACCTCATCTTCAAAGCTCGATGGTGCATCTGCTTCATCTTTAAAGCTCGATGACACATACGCCTCATCTTTAAAGCTCGATGGCACATCCGCCTCATCTTCAAAGCTCGATGGCGCATCTGCCTCATCTCTAAATCTTGATGGTGCATCCGCCTCATCTTTAAAGCTCGATGCCGCATCCGCCTCATCTCTAAATCTTGATGGCACATCCGCCTCATCTTCAAAGCTTGATAGCGCATCTGCCTCATCTCTAAAGCTTGATGGTGCTTCTGCCTCTTCTTCAAAGCTCGGCCACTTCATCTTCAAAGTAAGTCTCTGATGCAGCTGGCTTACTCAGTTTTATCTTCAAATTCAAGATCGAATGCTGCTTCACTTCATCTTCAAATTCAAGATTGAAGGCCGCTTCACTTCATTGTCAAATTCAAGTCTAATGTAGCTCGCTCCTTATGTTATTTAAGTTCAAGTTTGGGGTGTTCCAACTCGTAGAAACAATTAAGGAAGTTATTATTTAAAAAAGATCTTTAAAAAATGTGGTGATAAAGGAGAAAAAAATTATGCAAAGTAAAGAAAAAAAGAAAAGAAAGAAAAAAAAAATGAAAGAATGAACCATCGACGACGAAAAAAAGAAGCAGAGGACGACGACACTTAAACCATCGACGACGAGATCAGTCCAACCACGACCTTTGTGAGGTTTCACTTGAAAAATGTGGATTCTGGTGACCAAAGAGCCCAACGAGGACCCTCATTCTGAAGTCTGGGCAATAATACGACAATGTTTTTTACACGTATAGGGTTGACATACCCACGAATTGAATATATTAGCAGCGGTTGTGCTCACAGTGCTGCAAATTCGTGATGACTTTTCGATTCAAGGCGTTCTAAACCCATGTCGTTCTAGCAAACAGAGAATTGAACTAAACTCATTGGCCAAGAGAATTTGTATTCCTCTACAAAATGAGCCCAATCACGTGGTTGTTGGCTATGTAATGTTGTAGACCTTGACTATTGAGCCTTTATATATATAGAAACAAAAATTGAGTCCCACAAGATTATACAGTAAGTTTGGTAGGATTTCATAAAATTTAAATGTGAAAATCCGATTTTTAGTTACATATCCATTCCAATTAGGAAAGTCTTACCAAATCTATTTGAATAATTTAGGCCCAATCCATCTCATTCCAAGTCAAAGCTTGACTAAAACCAAATTTTAAAATTTAAAATTTAAAATCCTGACTGAACAAAATTTTAATTTCTCCCAAATTTCGTTGAAATTGAATAGATTGAATCCCAATTGCGGAAGCGATTGATCACTTTGTCTTTGATTTGAGATTTTAAATTAAATTTCTTTTTTTACAGAGAACTATTAGGTTAAGCATACAGTAAGGTTATCAAGAAAAAATACCTTTGAAGAACACCACTAAAAAGGGCTTCCTTGCTATATCTCAAGGGTAGGTTTAGAATGGTAGGATTCTAAAACTTTTGGTAGGGAGTTTTCACAGAGAGAAAAATGCAGAGAGTAAATGGAGAGAGTGATCCTTCAACCGAGGGTTTTTGAAAAAAAATCTTCAAAACCCATTTTTAAGAACTAAAAAAAACGTGAGGGGAATTCACTCCACTATCTTCACTCCCCTGCAATTATACGGGAGAGTTATTTTAATAATAATAATAACATTATTATTATTATTATATATTAAATTATATTTAATATGCATAATATAATTAAATCTTAATTAATTAATAATATTCCGTTAATTAAATTTAAATAATAATAATAATAATAATAATTAATTAATTACACATTTATGCATTTAAATCATATGTAAATGCATATATCTCTCATAAACTATAGTTTTAATATGAATTACATTCACACTAATTTTACTATAAAGTTTTAATATGAATCAAATTCACATTAGTATTTGAATCTTATTCAAATATTGCTTTTTCTCTTAATATATAGTTTAATCATAAATCATATTTTTGATGACTATAATATATCACATCATATATTATACTTTATATTAATCTTTATTAATATCTAATTCCCTTAAATAATTTGAACAATTCAAATTATTCCAAAATAATTGAACCTTATTTTATCCTTAGTGAGCTAGCAAGGAGACCTAATGGACCTACAGATTAGAAGCTCTAATGATTAGAATTAATCAAACTCTTTAATTAATTAAATCAACATACATTAAATGCGGGTCATTCCACTAAAAACTCACAACTGACTCTTCGCATTGTAGATATATTTATGTGTCCAACAGATATAACCAGTCATCAATAAGTCAACCCTTTACAAATTCCTCATAATTATAGCTGGGTCAAAATTACCGTTTTACCCCTGTAATCACTTCTTTTACCTTAAGCCCCAATGAACCTCTAATGAACAACATGTTTATGGTCCTACCATAAACAAATCCCTCTCGGGCCAACGAGAGGGTGGGCCCATTGTTCAAGGCCCAGAGTCAGCACTTAAGGGAGCAATTTATCTACTTTCTCTAAAACGAGAAGAAGTAAACTCCATCTTGTGTCTATGTTCCCAACTCTATATTCGAACAAGTTCCCAAAATGGTAGGCATATTGAGTTGGTGACTTAGACCACTTTCACCTATACAAATCAAAGAACTGCCTTCATAGACATGAGTTCCTATCTCACTCAGGATTGAGATCGAGTTATTTATGGTCATCTTATGAAATATTAGTCTCTACAGTTAACGATGTTATAATGTGAGAATAATCATTTCGCGGTCCAGTCTTGTACAAACTCTTCATAGAGGATACCCCTACTCGCATGTATTCACATGAATGATTTGGATCGAACGATTTGGATCAAATCATTTGTAACACTTTACAACTCGTGTAACAGTTATAGAGTAGGTCGTATCTGCAACGTTACCAGAATAAGGCATCCAACCTTATTCATATACTGCAGATCTTTTAGGTTATAACTTGAACAAGATACACTTGTATGTCTACTTCATACCGTTCAATACATTTAATAACCTAGGATATTTGTTTATTGGATTGAGTAAAATCGATCTAAAGACAAAATAAAATACATCTTATTTATTAAATGAATAAATAAATAATCATGTACACTTTATAAAGTTACAAGACCCCATGAGATTTAAGGCATAATCCCAACAGAAATTAGATCTTGTGAAGTATTCAAACTCAAATTTATGTCAAACTGAACTTCGAGATGGAATTCCTATTTTAACCGTCCAATTTTTGGTGAAGTTAAGATATGAAAAAATATTTAGTTCTACATTTTGGGCAAATCCAAACCAAAATTTTGGATGAAATTCATGAAATTAAATCCTTTTATCAAGTCAAAATTTGACTAAAATCCAAATTTGAATTTTATTCCAAATCTAAGTTTAAACAAATTCTATCCAAGCTGCCTTACTAAACTTTGACCCTCTAAATTTTATGGTTCGAATTCAAATTCCTTTCAAACTCAAATTCAAATTTTGCTCCAAATTGAGTTAAAATTTTTGATAAAGGTTTAATTTCAAACTTTCACTACAAGTGCAAGCCCTCCCAAGTCATATTAGAATTTTAATTTTACGTTGAATTGAAATTTAGCACAAATCAATTTTTCCCTCATAATTTTTGAGAAATTTTTGGATTAAATTTGGGCATATTCCAAATTTTATCCCAAATTCAAATTATCCAAGCTTACTTTTATCCTTTAAATTGAGACTCAAATTTATCTCAAATTCAAATTTGGGCATATTCCAGATTTTATTTCAAATCCAAATCATCCAAGTTCAGGCTTTTGTTCTCAAATTAAACTAAATTGTGGATAAGACTACAAACTTATCTCAAATTAAAATTTGGCCATATTCCGAATTCTATCCCAAATTCTAGTCAATCTATACTAAATTCATAGTTTGATTGACACATCAAACAAAGTTCAAATCAAGAATAAATCACTTGAATTTTGATTTCAACTTCATCATTTTCAAGATTCACCCATCGTATAGACGTGCATAAATCTCGAAAAGGGGGCATTTGTTGAATGAGAAATTTCGGCCAATCACAAGCTGCCATGTCATCACAACAAAAGACCAAGTCTTTCATGAAAATTATAAATTGGACCGGGCTGAGTAATTAAAATTGTTCGGGTCCAAAGCCTAATACAATTTAAGCCCGTTGTGAAATTTTGTTCCAAAGAAGGTATTGGGCCCAAGCCCAAGCCCAAAAGCAATTAGGCACAAGCCCATGTAAGGCCATGGGAAACCTCTATAAATAGAGGCCTTACCCCTTCATTTTAAGGGGGTTGAAAAATTTGGCAACGAAGTGCTGAAGCTCTAGAAGCTCTCAAGTTCTACAGAATTGAAGACCAAAACTCTTAAATCTGAAGACCGAAACTCCCAAGCTCACAAGTTCTGAAGATTGAAGCTCTCAAATTCTCAAGATCTAAAGATCGAAGCTCTCAACCTCACAAGTTCTGAAGATTGAAGCTCTCAAGAATATTGTTCTCTTGAAGCTATGGGAAGAATTGAGTGTTGAAGCTCTTAAGCTCCCAAGATCAACTTCTACCCTCCTAAGATCTAAAGACTAAAGCTCAGAAGACTTCCAGAAGATCAGTTGACTCTCTAAGCTCTTAAAACCATAAACAAGTAAGAAGCCCATCCAAGCTGATCAATAAGCTGGCTGATCCAAGCTGATCAATAAGCCAAAGGCCAATCCAAAACGATCATCCAAGATCAACAAGTCCGAAAGTTGATCCTCTAAGAAGATCATCAAGCCTGAAAGTTGATCATCCAAGAAGATCAATAAGTCTAAAGGTTGATCATCCAAGAAGATCATCAAGCCCAAAGGCTGATCATCCAAGAAGATTATCAAGTCGAAAGGTCGATCATCTAAGAAGATCAACAAGCCCATAAGCTGATTATCTAAGGAGATCATCAAGCTTAAGGATTAAAGTTTACTTTTCGAGAGAAAACATCAAATGATTATGTATTAGAGATTGTATTCACTATACTATACTAAAATTAATACAAATACAAAATTCGAATTGCACGAATTAAATTTCTTCGAAAATCTCGTCGAACACTAATCTCATTAGAAATAAAAAGAAGATTAATTAATCAAATTTTAAACCATTTAAAACAAATTAATTAACCTTATCCTAATCACATTAGTCTAGCATGCAATCTTATGATATGCATCTCACGTGATTATTAACTAAGCATAACAATTATAAATTAATTAATTAAACCATACTGCATGCATATCAAGAATTCATTAACACACATAATATAACTCTTATATTAATGTTAATGAAAGAACTATAAAGTAAGCATGCTTTTAATCATACAACATTTATATTATAATCATGCAAACTATATAGTATAATCATGCATGTACATACTTTAGGAATTAATCTAAACTTTATATTTAATATGATGCATGATCATGCCTTTTCATTAATTAATATAACTCTTATATTAATACTAATGATAACAGTAAACATGCTATCAAAATAATATAACATTTATATTAAAATGATGCATGAGCATGCTTAATTAATCATGCTACCATATAATATAATACTTATATTAAATATGATGCATGAAACGTGTTTATCCTAAGGCAGGGTTTTAATCTATATGGCATACATTATGAAACATATATTAAAAAAAATTAATCATATATCATATGCAAAATTAAATAAATAGCAAAAATAGGCCGCAGAATTTAGCATCCTAGAATATATTTAAATTAATATAATCAAATTATATTAATTTAATTAATAAAATTATAAAATTATAAATAGATGAATTAAAATGGAAATACAAAAAAAATTGCAAAAAACTGCTTCCACTATGGCTCTTACCATCGGAGCGTCGCAACACTGCGACACAAAAAACCGCGTTTCTACTTCGATTTGTTTCGGTTTTGCTCCGTTTTCGATCAATCTCCTCAGCAACTCTTGCTCTTTAATCGACACGGACTTACATACTCGATTACAGAAATAAAGTGCCCAAAACAACGGGCCCTTACATCGATCTTATCAATGCAAGACTTAATCTAAATGGCAAAATTCGAAATTATCTATTTTGCAAACTCATACATCAAATGCACAGAAAACTACCCACATTTTCTCTGTTTTCAATCCAAAACAAAAATTAAAAGTACAACTTGGCTCTGATACCAATTGAAGGAATTGAATTCCTCAACAGAAGCGCATGAACGCGTGTGCTTTTAATTTACGTTTGGAATATACAAAAAATTATAGAGAAGTCTAAACATATTTAACTAAGCATGTTTTTAAAGAAGAAATCAGGGAGAAGTGTTTACCTTTGAAGACGTTCTTCAATCTTCTCTAATTATCGTTGTAGTCCCGATCTCAGTAACTTTGTTGGTCCTCACGAACAACCTCGAACAAGGGCACCACCGCTGAGACTTCCCCACTATTCTCAGGCAAGGACTAGGGCTGTGTAAAAATCCTTTTTGGAAAGCTAAGGGAAGAAGAATTATTTTATAGAGAAACTATTTTCTTTGAATTGTGTGGATCGAGAGTTGATAGAAAAAAAATCAGAGATGAGAACTACTGAACTCTTGAGTTAATCACAGATAGAGGAAGCAAGGGAAGATATCACGTATATCTACCACATTTGAAAGAGTTAGAAGTTAATTAAATTAACTTCCCTTAACCATTCTTTAACTCCCTTTTAACCATGGGGAGTTAAAGTTTAACCAAAGTTAAATTAAATCAAATTTAAATTAATTTGATAAATATTAATTATTCTAATTAATTAATATTAATTATTAAATATCATATATTTAATTAATATTACATTTGAATCATAGTCAAATGCTTTTCTCTCTCATAAACTATAGTTTCAATATGAATCTCATTCATATTATGTTTTAACCTATAGTTTTAATATGAATTTCATTGTTCAAGACCTAGAGTCAATACTTAAGGGAGCAATTCCTCTACTTACCCTAATGACGAACTCCATCTTGTGTAGCTATGTTTCCAACTCCCTACTCGAATAAATCTCCAAAATGGTAGGCTTATTGAGTCGGCGAATCTGGCCACTCTCACCCATATAGATTAAAGGATTGCCCTCATAGGCAGGAGTTCATAACTCACTCAGAATTAAGGTCGGGTTACCTATGGTCATCCTTTTGAAAATTTGATTTATTCAAGTAACGACATTATAAAGAGAGATTAATCATTTCTCGGTCCGGTCTTATACAAACTCTTTGTATAGGTGATTCATGCTATGAAATGCATGAAATTAAGCCTTTATTTTAGTATTTTTAATATGGAAAATGAACTCTTGCATGACTTTTATCCCAAATTTGGTCTTATTATGTTTAAATGAGCTTAATGACGACTAATTATATGTAAAAGATGATTTTTGCGAATTTAGTGCAAATCTGGTATGTTTTTTTACAGGTTTCTGGCTATTTTTCAATTGATGCACCCACAGCAGCAAGTGATGTACTAGCGCTGGCGAGCCCTAATTTTCCATATTCAATTTTGCCCAGATCAGTTGTGATTTTCTTGGCTAAAAACTCTCGATTTTGCCTGGTGAATCTTCAGGACGCAAATCTCGGCCCTCCTTAACAGATTTGGGGCCTATAAAAAGCAAGGAAGCCCTATGTCTTAGATATACAACGCACCGCCGCCGCAATCATCACTTTTCTTCTCTGTTTTACTGTCAAATTTCCAGCACCTTGGGATTCTCTTCGAAGTTCAAGCCAGTAGTCTTAAGAACGAAAGTTCCTATGAGGCATAGCAGCTCTAGAATTACTCTTCCACAGAAGTGTGTGTTGAGGCAAGATTCTTTCTTGAAGAAGAAGGAATCGTCCTAGGGAAAGGCTTGTGACTTTAGGATTTTCCCAAGTTTACTTGAGTTGCATCTATTTTCCAGCTTTACTGTTTTCTTGTTATTTTTCATTTTACATTCGACTAATCAAATATTATATTGTCGCTATGGTTTATGATTTAATAAGAATGATTATTTTATTAAAAGTCATGAGCTAAATATTTTTAGGGGTTTGACAATGTGAAAGCCTTAAGGTTGTTATGGCTTAGGTTATGTAATGCTCACACCACTTTGTGTAATCACATTCTCTTTGTTGATTTTAAAAGATAAAATTGGTAAGTTAAACTGGCCATTTGATTTAACGATCTAGTGGAGCTCTAATGGTGAGAAGGTTATGGTGTAAGCGGATTTCACAAAGGGATATGAGACTAAGAGCCTAGACATAGGATGATCATGTTACCTTAGAAATAAGGGATACCATAGGATAAAGGAATTGGACTTGATTTAATCTAAGATCCAGCTAACCATGGAAACATCAGACATTAGTTGCTTAGAACTCCTAAAGGAACTTGACACAAGACCGAATAGGTGTAGGTTCCTGTCCATGTGTAAATCATTGTTTGGTGTGATGCGGTCACATCACTTAAGGCATAACACCCGAATGGTCGTAGCATTGTTACCTCTATTTGATTCCTATTGTTATTTGTTTTTAAGTTTTCTTTCACCGAAATTCTAAAACTCTCTCTTTGGTTACCCTAGTTACATTGGTCCTAGTCATAAGAATTTTAAACTCACTCTAGTCCTGTGGGATTCGACACTTGGAATACTCTAAGTTATTACTTCATCGATCGTGTATGCTTGCACGTAGACCTTATGTATTCTATATTTTCTATCATTCTTACACGCCCGGTCGATCAATAGGATACCCCCACTCGCATGCCTCCACATGAACGATTAGAATCAAATCATTTGTAACATTTACAACTCTTGTAACATTTACAAAGTGGGCCGTATCCGTAGTGTCACAAGGATAAGGCACCAAACCTTATCAATATACTACAGACCATTTAAGTTATTACTTAAACACGATCCACTTGTATGTCAACCACATACATGTTTAAGTTACAAAAAATAACATTAGATCTTTCTTTAATGGTTTATTGCATATATTAAATAATCAACCATTACTTTAAATAACATATAACTATAAGGCTTTAGGGCATACATCCCAATAATTGTTTCTTTTATTTGTTTGTGTGCTTGTGTTTTCTCTTACTTGAGGACTATCAAGGCTTAGGTTGGAGGTGTTTGATAGCTCTCCAAAAGAGTTATTCATCTCGACCTAAATCATGTTAGTTATTATGAATTCAACGTTTATTTGAGTGGTTAGACAGGAAATCGGGCAAACGAGACCATCAGGATGATCTAGATGAAATTTGGGTCAAAGAGGAGCAATCGGCAACAAACGGGAAGCAAAACCAATAAGGGCACATTAGCAAGGGGATGGCGCTGTGGTGCCTAAACCTGAGAGCTGCATAATGAGTGTGTCTGCGATAGCTCCAACGCTACCTAGGTGCCGCGACACTACGCACCTGCATTAGGGCCTGATTGGGCGCCAACACATCCCCTATATAAAAGCTTGAAATTTTTAGGGCATGGGGGATGGTATTTTGGAGGGGGGGAGATGATGTAGCCACCAACAATTTTCTTCCTTCTTTTCTATTCTTTAGCTTAGGATTTCATCTTTTTGGGTTGTACTTGAAGAATAAAGTTCTCTAATCTCTTCCCCATCTTGTCTATGGATTGTTGAGGTTAGTTAATTTTTCTAGGTGTTGGAGAAAAGACCCAATGTAGCTTTTTTTGAGATTCTATTGACTGAATGTAATACATTAGATTTATTTTCTTTGAATCTTGTTTATATTTTAATGTATGTGTATGCTTGGATTGACTCTCCCTTCATGGATGTATATTGATAAACAGGAGAATGGGCATCGTAAACTTCTCTCTGACAATGAAATAAAATTTATAATTCATCAAACTAACTATTTATACTACGATGGCGTAGCACAAGCAGCAAGTTCGGGGCCGAACCATAGGGAGCCTACGATGTAATATCTTTAAGCAGTAAAAATGGGAGGGAGGTTTTGATTGGATAGGATGTGGAAAATTAAAATGTAGAATTTAAATTTCAAAAATTAAAGTGCAAGAAGGTAACACGAGCCTAGCTTAGAGAATAAGATCCACCCAATTATTTCATTTAATCAACGAATTTCCATAAAAAAGTTCTCAAGAATTAATGATCTTACATCTACCTTAATTAATTCTTAATTAGAATAATTACTCAAATGTTTGGGTTCGATAGTGTCCATAACAATTAAGCAACTGCATTAAGCTCGATAAGTTCAACTAATATGATTAGTAACCCAAGATAGCCTTAAATTACTAATCAATTATGTTCTTGGACTATCCTAGCAATGCACTGTTGCAAAATAGTTGTTCTAAACATCATAAATTTACAAACAAGCATGATTTGGACTTTGCTTTAATGAGAATCATACATATAGATGCATTCAAACTCTAGCCTAGCAAAGAATACATGGAGATTGGCCTAATCAAGCATATATTTTAAGCATAAATCATAAATCAAATCTAAGAACTACAGAAATTCCATGAGTCAACCCGAAATTGCAAATGTGCCCATAAATGTCAACAATTTTGAGCTCAAACGGGGGTTGATACAAATAGTTAGAGATCTTGTTTTTAGAGGACGATCCATTGAAGATCCTCATAAGCACCTTCGATCCTTCATTGAAATATGCGGAATGACAAAGATGAATAGAGTTTTTAATGATGCTATTAGACTAAGATTGTTTCTTTCTCTTTACAGGATCGGGCCAAGGATTGACTAGAATCCATACCGTTGAAGAGTATAACTACATGGGATGCGCTAGCTCAAGCATTCTTAAACAAATACTTCCCACTGGCAAAGTCACAACGATTGTGGACGGAGATTGGCACATTTAGCTAACAAGAAGATGAACACTTATATGAGGTTTGAGAGAGGAACAAGGACCTCTTGAAAAGGTGTTGTGAACATGGATACCTGGATTGGTTGCAAATCCAACTGTTCTATATTGGGCTTACAAGCAACACAAAGTCTATCTTGGATGCCACTGTTGAAGGCTTCATATTCTCAAAGACTACCCAAGAAGCCTACACAAATTTTAGAAGATTTGGCCAACACATCATATAATTGGCCTAATGAGAGATCATCTTCAACCAAGGCCACCGAATTGTATGAGGTAGATGAGGTAAATTCTCTTAAGGCTCAATTGGCTTCTCTTACTGATATTCTTTCTAAATTGTCTACAGGAAGCCAATCACAAGTCAATCTACCATCCATAGCCTCTCTAACTGCCATGGCTATGGAAATTGCCAATTAGAAGAAGTTGGAACAAAGTGACAATAAGACGACCAATAATGTTGATAGAGGACACTATAGAGGCCATCAACAACAACATCCAACTCACTATCATCCTAGTTTGAGGAACCATGAGAAAGTTTCCTATGCTAATAATAAGAATGTTTTATAGGTTCCTCTAGGTTTTTCTTCTGCAGGGCCTTTTTATACTGAAAAGATATCGAACATGGAGGAATTGATGGTAGAATTCATCAAGAAATCTAGAGAAATGACCACGACATTGGAGAATGTAGTAGAAAGTCATGGCAAGACTATCCACAACATTGAGGTACAAATTAGCCAGATAGCCACTTCTCTTCAAACTATGCAAAAGGGAAAGTTCCCCAGTTGTCCCGAAAAGAATCCAATGGAGGAGTGCAAACCCTGGACTTTAAGGAGTGGGAAAACATTGTCCACACTTTTGATTGATGAGGAGGATGACGCACAAGAGGTGAATGAGACCATTAATGAGTCTATCCTAGAAGATGAACCCAAAGAGATCATGGAAAAAGAAAAGGTAGAAGACAAGGTAAAGGAACTAGAATCTTCAAGTAAGTCATCTAACCCTTTGCCTTTTGTTCCTAACACTTTACCATATCTTCAAATATTTCAGAAAAACAAATTTGATTCTTAATTTGCTAATTTTTTTTGAAATACTTAAGAAATTTCACATTAATATTTCATTTGTTGAGGCTTTAGAACAAATGCCCAATTTGTTGGGTTTTATGTCCTAAAACTCATAGTTTGTAAATATCAAATATACTTTTATCTTTCAATAAAGTTGTTATTGAAATTTATAATCAATAAGTAGTTATTGATCCTAGAAATTGTTATTACTAAATCTAAATCCAATCAAAGGATCCTAGACTGTTACTCATGAGACTCAAACTTTATGTAGAGACATAAATGTGGATCAAGTTTAAGTTAACAGTTTAAACGGTCTATAGTATATGAATAAGGTTGGGCGCCTTATTCTGGGGACACTATGGATGCGGCCCACTTTGTAGTTAGTACAAACGAAGTGATCCTAATTCGTTCATGTGGAGACATGCGAGTGGGGGCGTCCTGTGCAAAGAGTTTGCATAAGACCGAACCATGAAATAGTCATTTTTACTTTTTTACACCGTTTACTGTCTAAAATTGACTATCTCGACTTTGATGGCCTAGGTAACTCGATCTTAATACTGAGCTAACTATGAACTTCTGTTTACTCAGGATTATCCTTAGATCTGCATAGGTGAGAGCAGCTCAACAGCGCTGGCTCAATAAGCCTCCCATTTCAGGGGTAAGACCAGGTAGATAGCTAGAGACATAGGGTGCAAGAAGGAATTCACTCCTACCCTCTTTTGGGTTAGTAGAAAGGTTGTTCTCTTAAGTGCTGAATCCAGGTCTTGAACAATAGGTGCCACCCTCTCAAATAGGGTTTGAGAGGACTTTTGATTTGGTAGTTGGACTACAAATCATTGTTCAATAGAGGATCAGTGGGACTTAAGGAACAAGAGGTAATCATAGGGGTAAAACAGTATTTTTGACCCAGCTGTGATTACGAACAACCAGTGAAGGGTCGACTTACTAATCATGGTTATATCAAATGGACATAATATATCTACAGTGAGGAGAGTGCAACTACGGGCTTTAGTGGAGTGACCCGGTAGTTAACGAATGTTGATTAACTAGGTTAAAGAGTTTAACCGGTTAATTTCGGATTGTTGGAGCTCATGATCTGTAGGTCCATAAGGTCCCCTGGCTAGCTTATATAGGGATAATCTTGGAATAAAATGAAGGATTAATTCGAATTGTTCAAATTAGGTTGATCATATGAGATATGATTAAGTAATTGATATATGATATCAAGTGAGAGTTTTGGTCAAAAATATTTAAATGGCATTTAAATATTGAAATTATGAATGTGGATTCATAATCGGAGACATGGTTTTAGTCAAACAGTCAGTTTGCAGAAAAAGTCAAATAGTTGACTTTGACCCGAGCAAGTCAAAGAGTTTTTTTAGTCAAACTTTTTAGAAGTTGACCATGAGATTAAATTAATTTCTTATAAAAAAAGTGGAAAAATCCACTAACTTGATGAATGAAACATTTAATTAATCTCAAAATTCTACACTTTGACACATAATCTTAACAGGCATTAGTGAAATGTGTGTTGTCTATCATTTGGTGAACTTAGACATGCAAAAGTTGCATCTTTTTGCCTATTTAAGAAGGCTTTGTTCATCCTTTTTTGGTTCTTCTCTTGGAAAAATCTTTATTTTTTTAAGTTTTGAGAAACTTTAAAAAAAAAGAATTTTCTCACAATTTCCTCTCATATTTTCCTTCTTTAGAGTCCCACCACTCTATTCCAAGCCCTTGAGAATAGCTAGGAAGATCTATTGGTGGTCCAGGAAGGAGCAATTTCAAGAAAGGAAGAAGAGCTACAAAGGTTTGTAATTTCTTTCCTTTTTCACTGATCATTTTGTATGATCATGCATGTTTAATCCTAGGTTGATATATGCATCTAGATTGTTATTTCGATTCTCTTTCATTTCCGCTGCGCATGTATGATTTAGATTCATCACAATTATGCTAAATTCATGAAAGATGTTTTATCGAAAAAGAAGAAGTTTGGACAATATGAGATGGTTAGCTTGATAGAGGAATGCAGTATTGTGTTGCAAAAGAAGTTGCCACAAAAACTGAAGGATCTAAGGAGTTTTACTATCTATTGCACTGTTGGCTCTCTAAATGTTGCTAGAGCTTTATGTGATTTAGGTATTTCCATTAATTTAATGCCTTTATCTGTCTATAGGAAGCTAGACATTAAAGAAGTACACCCTACCACTAAATGTTGCAATTAGCTGATAGATCCTTTCCATACCCTAGAGGTATTGTTGAGGATATTTTTGTTAAAGTTGACAAATTTATCTTCCCTGCAGATTTTGTAGTGTTGAACATGGAAGAGGATTCAGAAATTCCTATCCTTCTTAGCCACTGGAAGGGCTCTTATAAATGTCTAACAAGGGAAGTTGACTCTAAGGGTAATTGATGAAAAGGTTGTCTTAAATCTTTTCAAATCCTTGAGTCATCATGATGAGGTTAGTACTTGCAATATGGTTGATGTGATTGATAAAACTGCTACAGAGCATGTTGAGGTTGTGCATGCTATTGACTATCTAGAACAAAGCATAGTAGACTTTGATTTTGATGATGTTGATACTGTTTGTGATGATATTGCTTTGTATGCTAAGTGGTTAGATAGTTTGCAAGTACGTAGCAAAATGTATAAACCTATGCCTTTAGTATCATTGCATGTTGTGAATAATGTGAATGCTGAGACACCTGTCTTAGAATTAAAAGCATTACCTCCACATTTGAAATATGCATTCTTAGATGATTCTTCTTCTTTCCTTGTTATTGTATCTTCTAGTTTGAATGATGTTGAGGAAAAGAAACTTTTAAGAATATTGAGGGAGCATAAATCTGCTATTGGTTGGTCTATTGAGGATTTTAAAGGTATTAGTCCATCGGTCTGTATGCACAAAAACTTGATGGAAGATATCTTTACACCTTTAGTGAAACACCAAAGGAGACTTACCCTCGCAATGAAGGAGGTAGTTAAGAAAGAAGTGCTTAAACTTTTGAATGCAGGAATTATATATGCCATATCTAACAGTTCTTGGGTAAGCCCTGTTCAGGTTGTACCTAAGAAAGGTGGAATGACAGTTGTTAAGAATGAAAAAAATGAATTAATTTTCACTAGAATTGTCACAGGATGGCGTGTGCGCATTGATTACAGGAAGTTAAATAAGGCTACTAGAAAAGATCATTTTCCTCTTCCTTTTATTGATCAAATGCTTGACAGGCTTGCAGTGTATTCTCATTATTGCTTTCTAAATGGATATTCATGTTACAATCAAATTTCCATTGCTCCTGAGGACCAAGAAAAGACTACATTTACTTTTCCTTATTGGACATTTGCTTTTACGAGAATGCCTTTTGGTTTGTGTAATGCCCCTGCTACTTTTCAACATTGTATGATGTCTATTTTTCAAAGGCTCATTGAGGACATAATGGACGTTTTTATAGATGCTTTTTCTATTTTTGGGCTCTCCTTTGATTCTTGTCTTGCTGACCTTAAACTTGTTTTGCAGAGGTGCCAAGGTGCCAACCTTGTTTTGAATTGGGAAAAGTGTCATTTTATGGTAAAGGAAGACATTGTTTTAGGGCACAAAGTGTCTCAAATAGGATTGAAGCTGGACAGAGCTAAAATTTCTGCCATCAAATTATTAACACCTCCCACTAATGTGAAAGGAGTTATATGCTTCCTAGGGCATGCAAAGTTTTATAGGAGATTTATTAAGGACTTTTCAAAAATTACTAAACCCCTGAGTAACTTGCTAAAAAAGGAAGCTAAATTTGTGTTTGATGATGCATGTCTAGTAGCTTTTAATACTTTGGAAGAAATATTCATTTTTGCACCTATTATCGTTATACCTGAATGGGATCAATCTTTTGAGATCATGTGTGATGCTAGTGACTATGCATTAGGGGCTGTCTTAGGCCAATATAGGGATAACATGTTTAGGGCTATTTATTATGATAGTAGAACTCTTGATAGTGCTCAACAGAATTACACTACTATTGAAAAAGAGCTATTAGATGTTGTGTTTGCATTTGATAAATTTAGACCCTACTTGCTTGGGTCTAAGGTTGTAGTGCATATTAACCATGTTGCTTTGAAATATTTGTTTGTTTAGAAAGATGCTAAGCCTAGATTGATAAGATGGATTCTATTGTTACAGGAATTTGATTTTGCAATAAAAGTTAGAAAGGATGTGAAAATGTAGTTGTAGATCATCTTTCTAGGTTTGAGAACGAACACGATGATGCTTGCCCTCCAATTGTTGAGATGTTCCCTGATGAACAACTGCATCAGGTAAAAGGTAGTTTTCCTTGGTTTACTGACATTGTTAACTATCTTGCAGGAGGACACTTGCCACCTGACTTGAACACTCAACAAAGGAAAATATTTTTGCACAATGTGAAATCTTATCACTGGGAGGCTGCCGACATATGATAAGGAAGTGTGTGCCCCAAGAGAAGGTAGTAAGTATTCTAAACTATTGTCATTCTTCACTCTATGGAGGTCACTTTTGACCTACTAGAACTGCATCTAAGGTACTTCCGTCAGATTTACTTTTTAAAGACCGTTATACTTTTGTGAGATCATGTGATAGGTGCCAACGTACTGACAATATCTCTAGACAGCATGAGCTTTCCATGAAACCTATCTTGGAAGTGGAGCTCTTTGATGTTTGGGGTATTGACTTTATGGGGCCCTTTCCCGCTTCTTCGATTGGCTACCTATATATTTTAGTTGCAATTGACTATGTATCCAAATGGGTAGAAGTCATAGCTATAGGACTAATGATGCCCGCATAGTTTTAAAATTCTTGCATAAAAATATATACACACTTTTTGGCACACCTAGAGCTATCATTAGTGATGATGATTCTCACTTTTGTAATAAACTGTTTGAGTCCATGATGAATAAATATGGTGTTAAACATAAGATTGCTACAGCTTATCATCATCAAACTAACGGTCTTGTTAAGTTGTCTAACATGGAAATCAAGCAAATCCTAGAGAAGACCGTTAAGATTAACAGGAAGGATTGGGCCCTTAAGCTCGATGATGCACTATGGGCCTACCAAACGACTTTTAAAACTTCCATTGGGCATTTAAAGAGTTACATCGCATATTATTCTTTCTTAAGCCTATTCGCATGCTTGTACGAATAAGAGGTATTTATCATGAAATTAAGCATAAGATGATGCGTTTTTCAACATTTTTTCGCAATTATTCTAAGAAAATAGAAGAAATAACTTGTATTTCTACAAGTTATAACACCCCCAAATTTCAATAATGCTTGTCCTCAAGCATGTCTTTTACTAAAGAAATTTAATGCCAACTCACTTTTCCTAGCGCTGACCAGCCTTTCAGTATACTATTTACTTTCATAACTACACTTACGCTACATCTACTCTTGACCTTTTCACTTTCTTCTAGAAGTAACTCCTAAGTTTAGATGCGACAAGCTTTTTCTCAAAAATCTTCTCTCTCATTTCATACACTTCTCTTTTCTCACTTTTCGACAGTGCATTTAATGAGGAAACTCCTTTTGTTTTGCTTGTGTTGATTCAGGTTACCTACCTTCATTTTGGCTTACCAGCACGGGTGTCATGCGCAGTATCCAACTACGAGCAAGTGTCCTTCACAACTTAGACTCTTATCTTGGTTATGATTTCTCACAAGACATTGGAGTCTTCTTATAATTATTAGATGCATTGATCCTGGTTACTTGCCTTTGTTTTGGCTTGCCAGCACGGTGTCATGCGCAGCATCCAACTACGACAAGTTCCTTTCACAACTAAACTCTTATTTTGGCTAAGGCTTCCTTACCAGACATTGGAGTTTATTATTATTATTATTTTTATTTATTCAAGTTTCAATGACTCAAACCTTTTTCCTACCCCCAAATTTTAAGAGTCGCAAACTTCTTATTGCGTTAAAGGGTGAAAACTGAGTTACTGAAAATTTTTAAAAAAAAGTTTGGGCCAAGGCTTGCATGCATGAGAACTTAGGATGTATTTCTAGTCTAAAAGATATAAGGCATTAAGTAATGTGACGTTAAGGAATTATAAAGATGTAATGTAGAGTTTTTATCATAGGGACAATACATTCAGCACACAAAATTAGAAAGGGCAATGAATTGCAAAAGGAAAAGGAAAAGGAAGAGTAAAGACAAACTCAAAAGAATTATGAACTACAATCAATCAACGCATATTTCATTGATATATACAATCTGTACAAGAATGAAAGGCGTTTAAGAAAGAAAGAAATCTATACAAATAATTGAAATACAGAAAACACCCCTAAATTTACTTCGACTGTTCCAAATTATTAGCTCTGCGTTCAAGAGCAAGGCGCTGGTCATTTGGAAACATGAACGACTAGAAAATATGTGGTAGAATATCAAGAGTGGGTAGATCTGGGCGATGAGCGAACAGTTGTTGGATGTATGATAAGGCGAAGTGAAACTGTTTGTCATGCCGCTCGAAAAGTAAACGCAGGGTCTGCAAGTTCCTGATTCGCCACTTTGCATTCGTGAGACACTGGCGCGATCTCGATTTAATGCTAGCCTGGAAGTGATTCCGCATCATTATGTTCGATAAAAGGAATGAGGGAAGCTCCAATATCATTCTTCGCTCCTCTTGGTGGTGCAGCTCCCTCAATAATGGAAGAAGGATGAAACTTCACATGTATTGTTGCATGCCATCCCATTCAACTTCAATCTCGTTGGTGGGCAACTGCAGAGATCGAGGTGTTGGTGGGGTTGGTGGTGGAAGAGGCATCCAAGTCTCCTCAATCGCAGGTGGCAAAGTTTCAGAGGTACTTGCGACTTTGCCACCTTTGAGTGACTCATGAACTTGTTTCTTTTGGATTGGGGGATGCAACGGGGACTTAGGTTTGGGAGGCGAGGGAGTTGGGCTTTTGGGAGAAGGAGTTGGATTTTTGGGAGAAGGAAGGGGCATTGGATTTTCTGGGGAAGGCGGGGGATGAAAGATTGGTAAAGGTGGGAGTGTAGAGTGTGTAGGGGAATGCGGCGATGGGAGAAGGTTATGACTTTCATCACTATCCTCAAGGCTGGCCAGTGGCTCCTCTTTGCGCACTACCTTGACTTCCACCCTTCGATTCTTAGGCATGGGTGGCAGCGGTGGACGAGCAACTTTGGTTTTAAGAGCTCTCTTGGGTATGGTGACAAGGCATGGTCGGTGTGGGGAGTCCCTAAGCAGTCATCGCAGGATTAGTCAGTGCAGCGTTAACAAACAACGAAACAATCATCCATGGAAAGAATAACTGCCTATGTGGCTTGTTGAAAATGCTGCAGACTTGGGCAGCGATGACGCGACTGACATCGATGGGGATGCGCTGCATGATGCAGTAAGCTACCATCACCCGATCTCATGAAAAAATGCGTCGTGGTTGTTGGGATCAATCTTTTCTTCACAAAGTACACCTACAAGTTGGCCTTATGGGTGAGGCAATTGGAAGGCAAAGTGTGAATGCCAGTAGGTGACAGATCCCATTTTGATCCTGGCTTGGCCATCATCCGGATTGTGTCTTGCCTCAGCTAGCTGGGAGTGTGGGGGATGATGCGATTGCCTTCAGCATCCGGGTTGTCCCTTAGTCTGAACAACGAGTTGATTTCTCTAGCATCAAACATGACTTCACAACCATGGACCACCACCATGTCTTCTTTGTGCACTTTACCTTGGTAAAATGCACGCACGATTGCGGGCGACATGATCGTTAGGCTGGCACATCAATTACGCCAGCCGTGGTGGTCTATTATGTCCAGGATATGGGTGGGGAGTGGGGCTGGTTCAAGAAAGAACCCCACTTCAATAAGCAAATCCCCAAAGGGTTTGTGTCGACCCCGCCCTTGTTCCTTCTCCAGGAAGCCTTCCACCACTTTCTTCTTGCCCTTGTCTTTTTGTGGTGAGCATTCAAGGTGGTTAGGCTCTCCCTCTTCTGCCCTTTTCATTTTCTTGGGTCGTTTTGTAGAGGCTGCTGCATCCTCAAACTGGTGCTCCTTTATGAGGCTGGGAGTTTGTTTCACTAGCTTCTTCTTCTTCTTCTTCTTTGACCCCTCTTTGCGTTCAGGGGAGTTCATCGCAGCAGCCAGAGCTACATCTTTTTCAACTTGAATTTTGCATTCCAGCTTTTCTGCTACGGCGTCGAAAGCGTCCATGGCCTCATCTTCCCGCAGTTCTTGCTCAAAAGTTTGAGCTACGTTGGCCACACTATCATTAGTGGCTGGGGACTCGGCTTCGCGGAATTGCACAAATAATACCGCAACCGCATGGTCCTCAACTTCTCGATGGAGGGCTTGCAACTCCTTTCTTAGTTTGGCCTTAGCCTTGGCGAACTTTGCTACTGCCTGTCAAAGGAAGTTGCAGCCACGAAAAAATCAAGACTGGTTGCGTTCATCTCCGTCTCAGGCACTTCATTGATTTCTTGCCTGATGACCGCAGACTTCTTCAGCGGTCTCCTTTTCAATAGTATGACACAATCGTCTTCCTCTTCTAGGTCCTCAAGATACCTCTTGGCCTTGTCAGTGGCCACTGCTCCTTCATTGAGCCCCTCATTAGACCCTTGATCGACTTGTAATACAGGGTCTTTAGAGCCATCCACCACAGAGTCATACCCTTGTGGCGAATTGAGGCTTCTCTTGTTGTGAGCAGCACAATCATCATTCTTTTCCTCCGCCAGTACTACATTTTCCTTCTTGGTGTCGGAGACTCTCTGGTCAAACAGGTCCCTGACCTTGCCCAAGATTTTGACGATGACTTCATTCGGAGGACGCACATATTCACCCTCATTGCCTTCTTCCAACTCCACTGCGTTGAGCTCCACAATTCCTGCTCGAGAACAGCGGACAGGCTTGTTGACTTCAGCCTCTTCAGTTGGGATTTCTTCATGTACCTCCCAACATTCAATGCCGGCAAGGATGTCTCCAAAGACAACCTGCTCGTCGCGCCGCTTTGCTTCGCTCGACCCAAAATAACGCGCTGCAGGCATCATTGGATTGCAACGGGGTGAATGGTAGTTGGGCACTATCACCATCAGGGCAAACGATCAGGTCAACTTAGCTCAAATTGCCCGCAGACGACTCTGCAGGGAACCACATCCTCGGGTGATGAATGCACAACTTGACTCAGGCAAGCTTAAGGTAAGTGAAAGCGAACGAATGAAGCTTCAGAGATGGCGACTATGTTGTCTTCTCAACGCTGGGTGGGGATGGCTGGGGTGTTGGTGGAGATGGTCTAGGCATTGGTTAAGGAGGTTAGGGTGTAAGCGGGGATGAAAATTCAAAGGCTAAAGGTTGGACGTTTAGTGGGTGTGGAGGTGTTTGCTCTGCAGACTCGTCTGAATCAGAGTCTATGATGACCACAGGAGGTGGTCGATGCGGAGGAGGTGGACGTGGAGCAAAGGAAGGTGAGGAAAAGAAAAAAGATCAGATGACAGGCGAAAATGGCTCTCAGATGGAATGGATGCAAAGGGGCTGTGCAACGCACCCGAAACATTCCAGCGGTGTATGATGGTCATCTTCTCTGAATTTTTTGAGCAATTCGTGGAAGTCTTCATGGACGATTTTTTTGTATTTGGCAATTCATACTCTGCCTGCCTAGCCAATCTGGAAAATGTGCTAAAACGCTGCGAAGAAACCAATCTTGCACTAAACTAGAAAAGTGTCACTTCATGGTAACAGAAGGCATAGTGTTGGGGCACAAGATTTGCAAGGCAGGACCAGAAGTGGATCAAGCCAAAATCAATGTCATCACAAAGCTTCCCCCGCCTACAAATGTGAAAACATTGAGAAGCTTTTTAGGGCATGCCGGATTTTACAGGAGGTTCATCAAGTGTTTCTCTCAGATAGCCAGACCGCTCAGTGCGTTACTGAAAATTGACCGCCCATATGTTTTCAATGCATCCTGCCAACAAGAATTTGAAAATCTTAGGCAGGCGTTGATTTCAGCACCAATTCTTGTCGCACCAGATTGGACGCTACCTTTTAAGGTTATGTGCGATGCGAGCAACTATGCAGTAGGAGCAGTGTTAGGACAAAGGAAGGAGAATATTATGCACCCTATCTTTTACGCTAGCAAAACCATGAACGATGCCCAAGAGCATTATACAACAACTTAAAAAGAGATGTTGGCAGTAGTATTTGCCCTGGAAAATTTTTGGTGCCTATCTAGTAGGATGTCCAGTGGTTATATATACTGATCACTCTACGATCAAGTATCTGATGGCGAAGAAGGATGCAAAACCCAGATTGATACGATGGGTGCTGTTGATGCAAGAGTTTGACCTGACTATAAAGGACAAGAAAGGAACTGAAAATCAGGTGGCTGACCACCTCTCTCGATTAGAAAGTAGAAAAGTTCAGGAAAAAGTGAAGGATATTGAAGAAAGTTTTCCTGATGAGCAGCTGATGAATATAAATAGCCAAGAGTTGTGCTATGCAGACGTTTTAAATTACCTAGTCTCCGGGAAATGGCCTGAAGACTTTACCACTCAGCAAAGAAAGAAGTTGCTCCATGAGTGCAAATTTTATTGTTGGGATGAGCCGTATTTGTATAGCTTAGGCCCTGATCATATCATGCGTCGTTGTGTGTCGGAAGTTGAGGTGCAACAAATTTTGTCCCAATGCCACGAATCTTCCTATGTTGGCCATTTTGGCAGGCAACGCACGTCAGCAAAAGTGCTGCAGAGTGGGTATTTTTGGCCCACTCTTTTTAAGGACTCAAGGGCTTACGCGGTACAGTGTGACCGATGCCAAAGAACAGGGAACATCTCCAATAAGAATGAGATGCCTTTAAACTCAATTCTCGAAGTCGAGTTATTCGACATTTGGGGCATAGATTTCATGGGACCATTTTCGCTGTCTTCTGGCCAGCAATACATCTTAGTCGCTGTCGACTATGTGTCCAAATGGGTGGAAGATGTTGCATGTGCCAAAAATGATGCGATTACTGTGTCTAAAGTTTTTAAGAAAACCGTGTTCTCGCGTTTTGGGACACCAAGGGCACTGATCGGTGATGAAGGTACACATTTCATTAATCGCATTATCACTAATCTTCTGCTCAAATACAATGTCAAGCACAGGTTAGCTACTGCCTATCATCCGCAATCCAACAGACAGGCAGAAGTGTCCAATAGAGAGATTAAGTCCATACTAGAGAAGGTGGTGAACGCATCTAAAAAGGATTGGGCGCAACACTTAGACGAAGCTCTCTACGCTTATTGCACTGCGTTCAAAACACCTCTAGGGATGTCGCCATATGCATTGGTCTATAGGAAAACTTGTCACCTCCCCCTAGAGCTTGAGCACAAAACATAGTGGGCGCTAAAAACGGTTAAACCTTAACTTGGAGCAGCCAGGAGAAGCGCGAAAACTGCAGTTAAATGAGTTGGCTGAGTGGAGACTGACTGCATATGAAAACGCAAAAATTTACAAAGAAAAGACCAAGAAGTGGCACGACAACAGGATCAGTAAGAAGGATCTGTTTGTTGGTCAAAGAGTTATGCTTTTTAATTCTCGGTTGCATTTATTTCACTATCAAGATGGTGTACTCACACGACGCTGTAGATTAGATGAATGACGATGGAACTGGTGTATTCAAGGTCAATGGGCAGAGGGTAAAGCCCTATAATGGAGGCGAGGTTGGCAGAGAAAAAGCTTCCATTGACCTCCACGAGCAGAAGTGAAGGCTCGCGGTAGAAGGTCCCTGCGTTGAACAAAGAAGATATCCTTGCAGCACCTTCTAAACTTTTTAATACTTTCTTTGTTTTTTTTTTTTGTATTACTAGAAGTAGTGTAATTAACCAGTTTGGATTTTTGATGATGTTAATATCTTGTTAAATAGTTAAACACGTGAATTAATTGATTGTGTATTTAGCCTTGGGTTATTTGGGTTGCCATGAAAATCAAGGGATATGCGTCGAATGAAGGAGGCTACAAATAAAATCTGACGATTGAAAACTCGTGTACTTAAGAGCCTACATGCATGCGTGCAGTGAAAACCATAGGGCAGACTGTGTATTGCACGGCTCGAGAAATCTCTTCGATTCACGAGAAATCAGAGGCGTCATCACTGACGGCAGCCACACGTTCTCTCACTATTTATACCCCTTCAGCCGCTTCAATTCCACTTCTTTGAATCCCCAACGTTTCTGCAACTCGAGCATCCGCGACAACTTACCGTTAACTCTTACCATTCCGGTGATGTCCAAACCAACTCGCTACTCAGCCTCTGCACGTTATTCTTCCTCTAGCACTCGACAACCACCACCTCCGATCCAACCTTTGCAACAACCCATAGACGCCAAATCGTCGTCGAGTTTCCTTCTCTTCCCCGTCGATCACCTCCTGTGGTCATCATCGACTCGGATTCTGACGAGTCTGTGGAGAACACAACCCAGCAACCCATAGATGCCAAACCTCTTGCCTGTGAATTTCCCTCACCTCCACCGCCGCCACGACAACAGCCGCCTTTGGTTGTTATCAACTCGGACTCTGACGAGTCTGAAAACAACAACAGCAAGAGTCTTCCCCTCTCACCGTCGAGCTAGAAGAAGATGGTGAAGGAAAGCTCAAGCTTCATCGCCGACGCACAACTATCTGGCAATGACTCCCAGAACAACTTCGTCAGTGGTGGCGAAGACAGTGTAGTTTCCTCGTACCCTACACAATATTCCACCCCTTCTTCATCTTCATCGTCAAGCATACAACAACCATCCCCCTCGATTAAAAGATGTTTCACTCCCCTTTCCTCTCTAGCTGCTCCGCCTACGGAGCCACCCTCCCCCGCAGTTCACCAAAACCCTAGTTTCGCTCTTCCTCCAATCCGTCCATTCATCCCATCCTATCCTTTTCACCCTTGTGCCCCTTCACCTGCCGTTCAACCTTTCTTCTTCCCTTCCTCCTCAACCCCGAGACCATCACCTCTGCGTCAACCACTTTCTGTGGTGATTATCGACTCAGATTCAGACGAATCTGAAGAGAAAACCCCTTAGAAACCCATCGACACCCAACCTCTCGCTTTTGAATTTCCTTCTCCTCCGCCACAAGCTTCGCCCCAACCAACGCCCAATCCATCACCTTCATCCACTCCTAGCCCTTCCCCCTCCCCATCAACGCCAAGCCAATCCTCATCTCTACCCACACCGCCTCCAGCACCCAAACTTCATCTTTTAGCTGTCACTTACTTAAAACCTCTGCGAGTCAAATTGTGCGTTCGATGCACAAGAATGAGGTTCCCCGTAGAGTCATCCACGGGCAATTTAAGTGAAGTTAACCCCATAATCCAAACTGGTGATGGCGTTCAACCATCCGCCGCCTCGATGCACTCCAACGACGCATGCAGCACCGTCTTTGGGTCGAGTGAAGCCAGACGTCGGGATCAACAGGAGACATCCTGGCCAGTATTGAACGCTGGGAAACTGAAGCCAACAACTCGACTGAAAAAGGAGAAGTCAACCAGCCATCTCCCAGTTCCCAAGCTGGAACTGTGGACCTCAACGCAGTTGAACTAGAAAAGGGCGATGAAGGTGAATTGGTGCGCTCCCCGCAAGAGCTCATCGTCGAGATTTTATGCGAGGTCAGGGAACTGTCTGACCTACGGGCATCTGATGCCAGGAAGGATGAAGTAATTCAGGCGAATGAAGATGCAGAAGGAGTCGCTGCTCATAATGGGAGTTGCCTACACTCGCATGAGCAGGAACCAAGTTCACCGTAGAGGGAGACCCCCGCGGCAGCTAACCTTGAAGATCCCACACCATCAATTGTTCAAGGGTCTTCTGAGGGAAGTTCTATAGAAGTAGCGGTTGTTGAAAAAGCCACTGAACGCAAGGACGACCCTGAAGAAGAACAAGATTGGGTCGCCCCGCTACGACGACGACCATTGAAGAAGTTTGCGGTCAGTCAACAAGCACCTGCAGCCAACGCAACAAGCCCTAAGGTTGTTGTGGCTGCAACGTCGTTCGACCGCACGACGAAGAAATTGGCCAAGACAAAGGCCAAGTTAAAACAGGAATTGCAAGCACTCCGAAGAGAGGCTGAGGATCATGTAGCTGTAGTTGTATATGCACAACTTCATCAAGCCGCATCCCCAACCGGTGATGATAGCGTGGCCAATGCAGCTCAGGAGTTCGAAGATGAGCTCGGGAAGATGCAGCCTTAGACGCTTTAGATGCACTAGCAGTAGAGATTGAACGAGAACTTTAAGTTAAAGAGGATGCAACTCTGGCTGCTGCGATGACTGCCCCTATCGAAAGGAGGGGCCAAAGAAAAAGAGAAAGCTTGGGTACAGCAAACCTAGCTCGATGATGGAGCGCCGCCCTGCAAATGCGGTAGCCTCCGTAAAGAAGCCCGAGAAAAGAAAAAGGGCCGAAAAGGGAGAACCCAGCCACCCAGCACACCCACAACAACAGGACAAGGACAAGAAAAAGATGGTGGAGGATTCTCCTGAGAAAGAAAAAGGGTGAGATCGACGCAAGATCTTTTGGGACTTAGTGGTCGAAGTGGGATTCTTTCCTAAACCAGCTCCACTGTCCCCTATATCATCGATATAGTCGACCACCATGGCTGGCAAAATTTCTGTGCCAGCCCCACACTCATGGAGCCAGTAGTTGTGCGAGCCTTCTACCAAGGGCAAGTGCACGAAGATGAAGACATGACGGTAGTCCATGGTTGTGAAGTCCTATTCGACGCCTGAGAAATCAACGCTCTATTTAGTCTACGGGACAACCTGGAGGCCGAAGGTAAACGCATCATAGCGCACACTCCCAGCGAGTTGATGCAAGACGCCATCTGGGTCATGACGAAGCTTAGGTCGACCTGGGAGACATCACCCACAGGCATCCACACTTTGCTGTCCAAATGCCTCACACCTGAGGCTAACCTGTGGGTGTATTTTGTAAAGAAGAGGTTGATCCCCACCACACACGACGCATCAGTCTCAAGACATCGAGTAATGGCTGCTTACTGCATTATGCAGTGCATCCCCCTTGATGGTGGTCACATTATAGCTGCTCAAGTTCACAGCGTTTTCAGCAAACCGCACGGACAATTATTCTTTCCATGGATGATTGGCTCGTTGTGCGTGAACGCTGCGTTACAACATTTAGACCTTTCGTTTGCGGAAGAGGAATATGTCGACATCAATGGGGTAATCGACAACAAAACGTTGGGGCGATTGCTGAAGGATTCCCCCCCACAGACCTGAGCATGTCATGATTCCTAAGGGGGGGGGCCCAAGGCAAAAGCAGCACGACCACCACAGCCGCCTAAATCGAAGAACGCAGAATGGCGGCAACTGTGGTCAACGATGAGGAGTCAATGGCCAGCCTTGAGGCCAACAATGAACATTTTAGCCCTCTCCATTAGCTATCATCCCTGAAGTTCCGCCAATACCACCTTCACCAGTCCACCCTCCACCATCCCCTACAAATCCAAAATCTCCATCACCTCCCCTAACTCCACAGTCGCATGTTTATGAGTCACTCAAAGGTGACAAAGGTGTTAGTTTCTCGCGTCCTTTGCCACCTACGACTGAGGAGACACGACCGCCTCCTCCGCCACCCACAACACCAATGCCTCGACCCCACAACTACCTCAACATGAGATCGAAGTTAAGTGGGATGGTCTGCAGCAGTACATGCACGATGCCATCTTATACCTGTTGTGAGGGAAATGCACCGCCAGGAGGAGTGGAGGATGTTTTGTTGAAAACCTGTTGTTGTCTGATTTATATTCACAATTTATTGGATTCCTAATATCTCAAGTTTTTCTTAATATCAGTCCAAGTATAAACTGATACAAAGATTTCTTGGTGAGAGCCAAGGTCGAACACAGAGATTTTTGTGTCTAAATACTGAATAAATTGGAAATCTCGAGGAAGTAAACAAATAAGATGAGATTCGATTCAAAGTATGAAAATTAAATGAATTTAACTTTTAATTTGCAGCTACAAAAATGAGGATGCCTTATGAGTAATACAATTTCAGTGATATGATGGATAGAGAAAAGAGTGTTGGAGACAGTCATTCATCAACCTGTCAAATCCCGACTTAATTACATCCATCATGCTTTCAAACACAATTAGATCATACCTTTCGGGAGAAAAGCCACACTATTCATGTCTATGATGCGTGCTAATTTAAATGAGCCTAAGATGAATCCTATTTCTAAGATTAATTTTTTAGCTACAACAATGTTGCCTATGGTTACTTGCTCTCTCGAGTAGTCGACCACTGGAACTAAAACAACGTTCTCACGTTAAAATAAGGAAAAGTGATTAACAATACATTATTGTAAATGACCTAGTTATTAAACTTGATTCAACAAGATTGATGAATGCAGCCTCCAACCCTCGTGGAGGTTTAGCTACTCATAATGAGTTGTGGAATATTTATAAACATGAAGAACAAAGGATGATTGATAGATATGAAGTTGTGATATATTAAACTGATAAAGATTTGGTGTTCTTGATACAAATAGCTAAATACTGGCGGTGCAACTAAATAATAAAAAGGTTGAGAGAAAGAGCTGTTGGCAAGAGTGTCCTGCTCGCCGACAGTGAAGATGTATCGCTCATATTGCATATGGCGATGGAAACAGTGGTGAGATCCTCTTCCCTGTCGAGCTTCGGTTCACCGCGTTCCTTGTGGTGGATGTAAAAACCGAGCCTTTCGACTGTCGTCGTGAGGAGGAAAAAGATGATGTGTGGCGACACTCTCCCCGAATTGTTTGCTGCTAACCCTACTTTTAATTTTGGAATTTCGGTCCTTTTTTTCTCTTTTTGGGCGGCTTTTATAGCCCTCATCGTAATACTTTCCATATTGACACAGGGTGGGCCCATAACGCGTTCGACTCCGTCCTTTCTAACCGCGCAGTTCGTCTCTGTTTAACGGCTCATGGTACTGAAAATATTCTGGCACAGCTGTCATGGTTGGATTTTTCGGAATCATAGGCTTTGTCTTTATTAGCCAGGCGTTGATGTAATCTTCGACGGATGGTTGCAATGACATTTTCCTGCAAACAAAACGTTCAAGTGTGTTAATTATCATCAATATTATCTTTTTTTCTTTTTCATACACCCGTGCGCGTAATACGAATATATCAGATATTCATGCGTTGAAATGGTGTTCTTTTCACTAATCTTCCACTTTTTTTCTAAGTAAAAGAAGTAAAATAATTTGTATTTCTACAAGTTATCAGAGGACACACACTCTACGCTTGCTTTCAACCAGGCATGACGAACAATTCCGCTTTACATTGTCCTATATACAGCCGTTGTTCGCTCATCCCCCGACCTGCCAACACCAGAGCTTGTTGAACATCTCTGCCAGCCGTTCGTCTTTCCACATGAATAGAACCCTGCCCCTGAACGTAGAAACAGCAAAGCCGAACGGCCAAAGTAAATTTAGGGGTGTTCATTGTATTTTCTTATTTGTAAAATTAGCCTATTTTTTTTCTTTAACGCTTTGCAACTTTATGCATTAGAATACATCAATTGAATCTACGTTGGATGTTTACATCTTTTTATTACTTCTGTTTGCCCCTACTTTTTCTTTTGCTTGAAATTCATTGCCTTGGTTCTGGCTCCTACGTTGAATATAGGGCCCTGTGATGATAATTATACACTAAACCTTTATAATTTCTTCATGATACGTCACTTGGTGCCTTCGATCTTGTAGGCTAGAATTAACTCCCAAGTTTCCTTGTGTGCAAGCTTTGGTCCAAACTTTTCTTTTAAAATTTTCGTCAGTTCTCTTCTCAGCTTTAAACGCAATGAGGACCTTGCAACTCTCAAAATTTGGGGGTGGAGAAAAGGTTTGAGCCATTGCAACTTCCATAAAAAAAAGAAAATCCTACCAAATGGTAATAATAGTAACTCCAATGTCTTTAACCAAGATAAGAGTTAACTTGTAAAGGGCACCTGCTCGTAGTTGGATGTCGTGTTGTAACCATAACCAAGGTAAGAGTCTTAAGTTGTGAAGGGAATTTGCTCGTAGTTGGATGCTGCGTATGACACCCGTGCTGGCAAACCAAAACGAAGGCAGCTAGCCTGAATCGACGCAAGAAAAAGGAAAGAACTTCTTATTCAAAAATGGGCATTGTTGAAAAAGGTAGGAAAAGAAATGTATGAAATGAAAAAGTGAATTTTTGAAAAAAAGCTTGCCATACTCAAACTTAGGAAATATTTCTGGAAAAGTGAAGAGGTCAAGAGTAGATGTATCATAAGTATAGTTGTAAAGGTAAAGAGTATACTGAGAAGCTAATTAGCGTGAGGTAGGTGAACTTGGCGTTGAATTTCTTTAGCAAAAGACACACTTGAGGACAAGCTTTATTCTAAATTTGGGGGTGTGATAACTTGTAGAAATACAAGTTATTCTCCTTCTTTTCTTAGAATAATGATGAAAGAATGTTGAAAAGCACATCATCTAACGCTTTAATCCTTGATATATTCTTAATATGTGTACAAGTTTGTAAAGAGGCCGAAGAGTGATTATTTTAAAGTTTAATGCCCTTGAATACCTTATTTTGTAGGTAATCAATGTTTCACCCATGCGTCAAAGACAAACGGAAACGCATACATCAAACGCATGGCACTTAAAGACAAATTTCACTACTTCGAGGAGCATGACCTTGGTCAGAAAGGACGAGACAAGGTACATGGTCAAAAAGCACGACGCCGAACGCGTTGTGGTTCTCCTGCGTCAGAATGGAGGGTACAACACTGGGCTATAAAAGCCACCCTAAATCGTTTTGAGAAAGGGACAGAGAGAAAATTTTAGGAAATACAGTTTAGGGTTAGGGTTCTTTGTGCACATAATACGTCTGGAATCACGCCGTCGCCCCTCTTCTTTTCCCTCTCGACGACAGTCGAGTGCTTCATCCTCATCTCCATTCGAGTTCTACTGAATCTCAACCTCGAAAGAGAGTGGGGCTTCATCAGCTCCTCTCCTCAGCGCGAGCAAACTTAGAAAACATCATCCCTGTCGGCGAGCAGGAAATTACAGCCGACAACTTCACCTCTTTACTCTTTCATCATCTATTTCAGCATCTTTGAGTGTATTTAGCTATTTGTACTGTGAACGAACAAGAAAAATCATTTCCGTTCGTTTAATAGATATAATTATTTCTTCCATCATGATTCATCCCTTTCTTTTCATCTTTGAGATTATTTCACAAACAGATATGAGTAGCTAAACCGCTTTAAGGGTTAGGGAGTAACATTCATTAACGTTAAGAGTTCTAGTTTAGTTTATAGTTCATTTACAATGATGCATTTTACTCACCATGACTTAAATCAAATCGACAACTTGAATTAAGTAGAAACAGTTAGATACTTGAGAGAGCAAGCAACTAGGGATCTCATCTTTGTAACTAAGAATCAATCCTACAAATAGGATTCATTTTAGGCTTAATTAAACAAGCACGTATCATAGTTCTATGACCTGTGTGACTCTTCTGCCGAGAGGTATGAACCATCTAGGTTTAAGAGCATGATCTGTGAAACTAAACCAGAACTCAACCGGTTGATGAAGGGTTTTCTCCAACCCTCCTTTCTCCATTTAGAAGAAAATCTCTGTAGTTTGCATAACCCTCATCAGTGATTTTTCAACTATTGTTGCACGCAGTTAATTACTTTAATTCTTGTATGTTTGTCACCAACACCTCACATCATTTGTTTACTTCCACAAGATCTACACTTTATTCAATTGTTTAGTCTAAAATCCCCGTGTTTCGACCTCGGTCCTCACTAAGAAATCTTAATATTAGTTTATACTTGGAATAGTATTGGAAAAAACTTGAGCATATCCTAGTATACATTAGCACAATCTTAGAATACAAACACGGATTATAATTTCATCAATAGATATTATGGATTGTTTCTTTGATTATGTAATTGACATTAGGTGATTATCATTATAAATTGCATTCCAAATTTCCTGCTATAATTACTCCATGATTAACTGGTCATTGATCAATTATGCATGGGTTGATTTTACTGCTTGAGATAAAGAGAACTCACTAGACATGAGAAATTGAGTTGTTATCCAACTATGCGTGTGAATGATATGAAAGTAATAAGAGTTGTGATTGAAGGGTCTTAATGCTATGCTAGTGTAATAATTGCAAAAAGATATGAAATAGAACACTAGTATATAAAAAATGATTGAGCTTGAGTGAGGAAATCTCAAAATTAGGCTTCTAGGTTCATGCAATTTTAAATGACTTGATCCTTTTAGCCAGTTAATTGGTTACATTAACCCACAATTGAATCAATATCTTGGACTTTTCAATCCATTGGAATTCACCGAGGCGACAAATTTAGTTTAAATTAGGACTTGAATGATCTTTGAATTTCCCTAATAAAATTAGTTAGTAAATAACAGTAGTTAGGCATAATTATATTTTCAATCTCCTAAGGATGAACTTAGCCTCTAACCGTTTAAACTTTTATATAATTTGATGTGTGTGCTTGCACATGTCAATAATCAATCTTCTGTGGATGATACTCCATCTACAATCGTTTTGAATACTATAATTTGACACTCGCACTTGTAGGTATCAATTACCAACCAAGTTAAGTTTTTCAGTACTTAGTGTTGAAACAAATAACATACCAAATGTTTATATGCATATTTAATATGATTGAATGACATTGGATTGGCCCTTGCATCTAAGCTACATTAACCAATTAGGATTACATTTTACCCACTATCCTTTAATTTCATGATTTTATTTTTTGCGCTTTACTTTTATTGTCCACACCAATCCCCCACCCTCCATTTACCACTTAAATACAAAATTTCACTATTATTACTACTCAGTTTTAATAGTTCTTAGATCAATAGTTTATAAATTTCATTTGATTGCGAGAATCATCGACTAGTTCTTGCCTTTCACATTGTCAACGTTGCTAGGAAGTTTGTTTTGCTTAGTTAAGTTTCTAGTTAAAGCTTTCATTTGCTTTGATTTTTTTTCTTTTATGTCAATTTGAATGATGATCGTATTTCAAAATACTTTTTGGTCATGCAGTGGCAGAGTCGTGGATCATAATAATGAGATGAGTGATCTAAACCTTTAGCTTGCAGAGTTAACTTTTTTGGTTAGTGATCGCCCTATAAACCTGTCGTCATTCATACACACTTATGGGAATCAAAACAATTTATAACTCCTAACTTTAGCAATCAATACTAAGAATGTAACATAGATGCAAGCTCGAAATCATCCTTAGGGATATATCGGTTATACACGCAATCGATTGAGTTCACTTTATTTTGAATGGGGGGTTTTGTAAAAAGAAAAGAAAGAGATGCAAGAAAGTAATTTTTCAAGAAATTAAACTCTTTTTGGTATTTATGTATGTGAGAGAATCAATTCAAAGATATTTGTGATTAGGAACACATTCAATTAACTTCTTTCATGGAATCAAAATGGTTTCAATCAATTCAAGAACCCACAACCAATTATAATTTCACACCTAAATGACCTAATTCATCAAATTAGTCCAATTAGGGTTTCAGTTCTAATTGCCCTAATTCATTAAACAAGAATCACTTCCTACTTAATCCTAAATCTAATTTATGCATTTATTCCTTAGCGGTATTCAATACAAAATCGAATTTGCATTAAGACCTAGGGTTTTCAATGTTGTGACGAATTAAAGAATGGATAGTCTCTTCATCAATTTGATTCATGGTTAAACTCAATTAGTTCATACAAGCATAATTCAAGAAAAGATCTTAGAACTAGGCAAGAATCCCTAACTTTACAACTAGTTTCATAATTGAATTACTTAGGGCATTATGAAAATTTGCATACAAGAAATTAAAAATCATGAGTTGTCAATTCATTCAAATCAAAATCTATGGGGAATATACTCAAAGTTCAACCATGATTCAAGAATTCATTGAAAAAGAAAGGAAATTCTCAAGAAATTGCATGAATTGTAAACAATCAACAAAAGAAATTACCTTACAAACTTGTATCTTCAAAGAATCTTCAAGTGTTTGTGGAAGATTACAAGTGAAATTGAGAGAAAAATGAAGTATTTGGAGAAAAGCTCTCGGATAATGAGGAATTGATCTTTGAGAATCAAGTGGGAAAATGAAATTTTACTTTTTAGAATTATCGAGAGCGTCAGGACGATGTCGAGAGCATATTTATGAAGGGATTGAATTCCTCAGCGAAAGCACGTGAGCGCGTGTGCTTTCAAAATTCATTTTAGAAATCGTGGAAACAAAGAAACACTCAAACACAGGATAACCATATATACGTAATTAAGCATGCTTTTCAATAAGAAATCAGAGAGAAGAAGTTATCTTTGAAGAAATTCTTTAATCTTATCCAATTCTTCACAATAACTTTGATCTTAGCAACTCTTCTGTCCTCACGAATAAGGATACTACCACAAACGTCTTCCTTGCTATTCTCTAGGCAATGTTGGAAAGTAATGGAATTAAAATCACTCGCCTTGCTCTTAATCTCCTCAATCCAGCAATCAGCTATACTTGACCAGCTGTTATTAATCGTTAACAGATTACTAGCTTGGATACAATCAGATTCAACAATGAGCTTTGAGCAGTGGAGTTTTGATGCTAAAAGAACCTCTTCTCTTATCGCTAGAATTTCTGCCAAAGGGGTAACAAAGTCCAAGTTTAGAGATTTGGCCACAGCTCCAATCAGAAGGCCCTCAGAATTTCTAATGATAGCTCCCAAGCCGATAACCGGACTAGTCACCAACAATCTAAGCTTAATAAAGGGAACTACCTCAATCACTTTTGAGAACTCCCCTTAAACAAGGTGAACCCTGACAACAGTAATAAGAATAACCCCAAATTAACGAATTGATAATAACCCCAAGAAAGCTAAACAAATTTGGCTTGGAAGATTGATCAAAGATCAAGAAGAAAGGAGAACTTGTTCCTAACTTCAAGATTTCGAACTCTCCACAATCTAATTGATCAAACTAGATTGAAAGTTCTAAACATGCATTCTAAACACAAGAATACAAAGAAAGCATAAAAGCTTGAGAAATTTACTCTATGAAAAATTCATTAAAATTCAAAGTCTTGTTTTCAAAATGTTGGAATTACAACCCTATTTAAACTAATTGAAAAGGCACTATGAAAGGACACAACCTTTCACCAAATTGTCTAAATTCATCTACACCCTTTCAACTACCCTCATAAATATAAAAACATGAAATTAAATTGCATACATGGGAAATTAAATATGTGAATGAATCTGGATTTTTAGATTCATTATGACTCTTGGATGAAAAGGTGTATCTAGAAGCTTAAATGGTTGCAACTTTTCATCATGGGTTGTAAACTTAGCTTGGAAGCATTTAATCCCTCTTGAAGTCTTTTAGCTCTAGCTCTTGTCATTGGTCCTTGTGGCATAATAATTGCCTCATGATTGGGTTGACTTGGAAAGTTCTCCCATTGATTTTCAACACGAGGTTCATTTAAGCTAGGCTGAGCTTGTTGAGCTTCATTTTCCTCTTCATTCAAGTTGGTTTAAGCATGTTGAGCCTTATTTTTCTCTTGGTTGGCTAGCTCCTTATCAAAGTTGCATCCACATTCAATTTGAAGACACCAATAAGAGGAATAAGCCAACAAGAATTCTGAACAGGAACCTTTCGGGCCAAGGTAACCTGGTTTTGTTTATTGAAAGAAGTAGTAGATAAAAATTCATCATAATATTTGAAGATCCAGGATTTCCTTATGTTGTGATCAAGAACCGGCTTGCCCAACCAAACATTGTTTCTGTCAATCCATATCACCCAACAAGTAATTGCAAAGATATCCATATTCACAGGAGAGCTATTAAAACTCAACGAGATCCAATGATCTTTGAAGCTATAGTTGAAATTCTCCTTCAAAAGAAGGGATGTAGAAATCTGGTCCCAGATAAGCTGAGCACGAAAGCAACTTATAAAGGCATGGTCAGTAGTTTCAATATCTTTTGAACAAACAGGGCAAGTAGGTACACCATTCATCCCCCTCTTGGAAAGATTGAAATTTGTAGGGATGATATCATGTAAAGCTCTCCAACAAAAGAACTTTATCTTCCTAGGAACCTTAAGGTTCCAAACTGTCTTCCACAAAGAACCTGAATTATTGTAACTGGAAGAAGAAGCACTAATAATGGAGTTCCTGATAGCTTTATACCCACTTCAAACAGTATAACTACCAGATCTCTCAAAATGTCATACCCATTTATCATTTAACCTTTTATTAATGGGAATCCGGCAAATGGCTTCAACATCCTCTTTAAGAAGGACAACTTCAAGCTTATTCAACATCCATTGGCCATCAGAATCAATAAAATCTGCCACAAGAGCATCTTTAAACTCATGATTAATCAAGGTAGGTTTGAAGGTAAGTGCTCTTGGGATCCAAGGATCTAAGAATAATCTGATGGCTTTTCTATTACCCACCCGAAACCTTAGCCCCAGTTTAACCACCTCTCTGCCCCAAATAAGGCTTCTCCAAGGAACAGAACGATTGGATCCCATATCAGCATCAAGAATTGAGCTATTTGGAAAGTAAATGATCTTAAGAATAGAAGTCGCTAAGGAATTTGGGTTCATCAGCATCCTCCACACTTGCTTGGCCACAAGGGCTTGGTTAAATCTTGAAAGATCTCTGAAATTTAACTCCTTGGGAAGACATAAGGAGTTTCAGTCCTTCCAGTGCATACGCCTTTTGTCCTCTGTTGAGCCCCACCAAAATCTAGCAAACATCCTGGTAATATCATCACAAAGCTTCTTGAGAATTTGGAAAAGACTCGTTGCATAAGTAGGCAGCGCTTGGACAACACTCTTTATTACAACCTCCTTACCAGCAACAGAGAAAAAGGACTTCTTCCAGCCTTGTAACAGACCCCAAACTCTATCCTTAATATACTGGAAATGTAAGCCCTAAACTTTTGTTGCCTTTCAATTTGTTATGATCAAGTAAAAAGACCAAGAAGTAACATTAAGGTGCTAAGAAAAGAAGGAAAATGTCGTAAAGGCGAGTTGATTGGGAAATACTTAACAATTAAGTATTATGTTATTTAATTATTAAAGTTATTATTATTATTATTATTATTATTTTTTTTTTTTAAAAACATTAAAAGAAAATGGGAGTTGGTGGGGAGATTAAATAGAAAAGGAAAAAGGAAAGGAAAAAAAAAGGGAAAAAAAGGAAAAATTTAGCGGTGGTGGAGGAAAAATAAACTTTGGATCTCATTCTTTTCATCTTTTCTTCTTCTTCAAGGGAGAGACACCACCGACTAAGCTTAACTGATCGGAGAAGGAGAGAATTGGGAGTTTTTTGGTGAGTTTTGGCCGGAGAAGAAGCAGAAATTGGAAGAAATGTCACTCTGGTTTGAAGCAGGAAGAATCTCGAGCAGTCAGTGGTGTTTGGACGACTTCACGTTGTAGAGTTTGATTTTAGAGCTGAAATTTTGAGGTTAGTAAGTTAACACAAGTATCTACAACTATTGTGAAGATTACCTGAGCTGAAAGTGGTTGGAAGTTGATGAATATTTAGGTGGAAAACAGTAGACGAGAAATTTCGCGAAAAGGGGAAATATCTCTGGTTTTTGAGTCGGTTTGAGCATTATAGGAAGAATTAGAAGATGAAATTGGTAAGGATAGTTTGATAATTCAATTTCTAACAACTTTTATGAAGGATGAGAAATCTGAAAATGAATGGATATGGATGAATTTTTAGGTTGAACAGGGGGAAGCTGCAGGAATCGAGAAGGGTAATACCTACTGATTTGAGGTAATTTTCGAGTAATCTAGTGATTTTTAAGCTTTCTTCTCTTCAGATAAGTTGTAGAGGATCATGAAACAAAGAATTTGATCTAACATTTACTTTGTTTGGTTGAGTATTGAGTAAGTTATGAGTTTTTGAAGTATGGCTGAAATGCTGAAAATTATGAGTAGAATCAAAACAGGATTTTCGAGTAGCTACTGATATAAGGGGAATTATAAAGAAACCATACGTTTTTAGAACTTGTACTCTGAAGATGAATTGTAGGGGACTGTAAAATGAAGAGTTTGCCATAAATTTAGTTTTATTTGGTTAAGAATTGAGGAAGTTATGATCAATCAAAAATTGGTGGGAATATATGTATGTTTAGACAATGCTTGCTAAGGAGTATTATGAACATCATGAGTTTGGTTTGCAAGTGGCTATGACAAAGACTACAAGCATATTGAAAACTAACCTAGGGAAACTTATTCTTTTCAGGACGGATAGAGTTGGGAAAAGCTTACAAGCCATTGTGAGCTAGTCGACTATAAACCGTGAGTGACAAAATGTCTTTAACAAAGTTTTATAAACTCTTGAGTTAAGCAAGATGCTTTTTATATGAATGAGCTACTTTTATGCAAGTATGATGTGTTGTATCCATGAACTTTATGTGTATGATTTGTAAGTTACTCTATGTTCCTCTTTTCGTAAATATGTCGATAAGGTTTGACCGTTGAACACAGTTTAGTTAAAAATAAATAAATATATAACGATACCTAAGGACACTGAGACGGTATCGAGATAAACATGTAATGATACCTAAGGACATTGAGACGGTATCGAGATAAATGTGTAATGATACCTAAGGACATGGAGACGGTATCGAGATGAGAATGTAACGATACCTAAGGACATGGAGACGGTATCGAAATGAGTTTATGTGGCGGTACCTAAGGACCTTGAGACGGTATCGAGATAATTGGGATCCTGATATATGAGGACTTCGGTGACGTATCGGGATAGCCCTAAACAAATGTGTAGGTGTAGTTGATATATATGTATGTGTATGTGTTAGCTCTAAATGTACGCATGATAGTAATGTAATTACGACGTTGAGAGTGTTGAGCTTACTCCACCTCAACTAAGGAGTTAAGAATGTTATGTGCGAATGAGTATTATGTTTTCAGTTGAATAAACGCTGGTAAACTAAGTTTTGAGATGTTTTATATAAAGAATTCCATTTATGCTAGACAAGCACGTTTTTAGTGGAAATGTTTTATGCCTGTCACTCACTAGACATACGTCTAACGTTTTCTTTTAAATGTTTTCTTACTTCCCAGGTAGCGTACGGTATCCAGGAGCTTGACCTACCCTCGCAAAGTCCTTGCTGCGGTTCCTCTCTTAGTTGTAAATATTAGTCTCTTTTTGTGTTGACTAGCATATAATAGAGAGGGAAAGGATTGAAACTAGAAAAGTATGGTTGTATAAACAATAGTGTGTATGGTTGTATAAATGATAGTGTAACCACTATTTGTATGTATTTAAATGATGTTTGCGTATATAAGTGATGTATGTGATTCACGCTCTTTTCCTAGGTCTAAGAGGGTGATCTAGAGAGAGGGTGTGACAGGAAATCATTAGCTTTTTTCTTTGAAAATGATGAAGGCAAACCCAAGTAGAAACCAAGATCAAATAACTTCTTGACACCAAGAATGCTACTAAGAAAATTACCACAATCTTTATTCACGTTTGGAGAAAAAATCATTGTTGATTTGGATAGATTGATGCTCTCTCCCGAGGCCACTTCATAAAGCTTTAGAATTGTTCTCAGTGTGATGCAATTGCTCTCATCAGCTTTGCAAAAAATGATATTGTCATCAGCAAATAAGAGGTGAGACACACATGGGCCAGACTGAGAAAACTTGATCCCTTCCAACTGACCTTTGACATTGGCTTTCTGCAAAAGAAAGGATAGACCTTCAGTAATTAGAAGGAACAAATAGGGAGATAAATGGTCTCCTTGTCTTAGGCCTCTCCTTGGGACAACAGATCCCCTTTTCTCCCCATTAATAAGGATAGAAAATTTAACCGTGGTGATACAATTCATAACCAAATCGATCCACCGAGAATCAAAGCCAAGCCGAGCCATCATCTCTTGCAAAAAAGACCGCTCAATTCTATCATAAGCTTTGTTGATGTCTAGCTTAACAGCCATCAGACCACTCCTTCCAGACCTCCTGTTGTTTATAAGATGAAGACACGCATGCCCGATAATGATGTTATAAAAAGTAGCTCTCCCGGGAATAAAGGCTGATTGAGCCTCTGAGATTGTCTTTTCTAAAACATGTTTAAGTCTATTAGCTAGCACCTTCGTCACAATCTTATATTTAACATTACATAAATTGATAGCTCTGAAATCCCCAACTACTAAAGGATTTTTAACCTTAGGAATAAGGACTATGTTAGTATGATTCCAACCTTCAATGCTAGCTTTGTGATTCAGAATTTCTAAGCAGTAACTTGCTGACCCACAATATCTCAATACTTTTGATAAAATAGAGCAGGGAAACCATCAGGACCTGGTGCCTTAGTTGGGAATATTTGGTATATTTAATTTATTTTGAATCATATTCAAATATCATTCTCTCACATAATCTATAGTTTTAATATGAATCATATTCGTATTAAATTTAACCTATAGTTTTTATATGAAGCCCATTCATATAATTAATATTTGAATCTTATTCAAATATTTATCTCTCATAATATAAAGTATAATTTTCAATCTCATTAAAAATAAACTTTATATAATGTATCTGCATACATTACATTAATTGTATATCACATACAATTAACTTCCTTATTTAATTTGAACAATTCAACAAGGGACCTTATGGACCTATAGATTAGAAGCTCCAATGATATAAGATTAATTAACTAAACTCTTTAATTAAATTAACCAATATTCATTAACTGTACGTCACTCCACTAAAGATCTACAGTTGCACTCTTCGCACTATAGATATAATTTAGAGTCCATGGATATAACCAATCAATAGTAAGTTGACCCTTCAAGAATCACTTGTAATTAAAGCTAGATCAAATTACCATTTTACCCCTAATAATTACATCCAACTATTTAGGTCCCACTGATCCTCTAATGAACAACCTGTTTATGATCCTACTATAAACAAAATCCTATCACTCCAATGAGAGGGAGGGGCTCCATTATTGAAGATCTGGAGCCAGTACATAAGGAAGCAATTCGTTTACATACCCTAAAGACGGGAATGAGTGAATTTTATCTTGTGTAGCTATATTCCCAGCTCCTTACTCGGACAAATCTCCAAAATGGTAGGTTTATTGAGTCGGCGAATGTGACCACTCTCACCCATTCAGTCAAAAGATTGTCCTCATAGGCAGGAGTTCATAACTCACTCAGGATTAAGGTCAGGTTATCTATGGTAATCCTATTGCAAAGTTAATCTCTTCAAGTAACGGCGTTATAAAGAGAGATTAATCACTTCGCGGTCCGGTCTTATACAGACTCTTTGTATAGGATACCCCCACTCGCATGTCTCCACATGAACGACTAGAATCAAAACGTTTGTAACACTTACAACTTTTGTAACATTTACAAAGTGGGTCGTATCTGTAGTGTCACAAGGATAAGGCACCCAACCTTATCCACATACTACAGACCACTTAGGTTATTACTTAAACATAATCCACTTGTATGTCAACCACATACATGTTTAAGTTGCATAAAATAACCTTGGATCTTTATTTAATGGATTATTGCATATATTAAATAATCAACCATTATTTTAAATAACATATAACTACGAGGCTTTATGACATACATCTCAATTGAAGGAATTGAATTCCCAGCGGAAGTGATTTATCGCGTTGTGATTTTAATTACTCAATTATCAATTTTAATGAAATAGAGAAACCAACATGCAAATGAACAAGAAAAACTTAAAGGGTATAAGAAATTGCTTACCCTTGACGAATTTTCTACTTTTCTAATTCCTCTTGTGATCACAAACATTTCACGAACAAGAAAAATGGGACAACACCACCAGTGCGAACTTACTATTCTCAAGGTTATCAAGTCTTGAATTCGTGGATTCCAATGTACTTAATAAGGAAAGTTTTGTGAGAAATAATCACCAAAAAAACCAGTCGGATAAATTTCTTCTTCTCTGTGAAGAAGAAATTTATCTTCTTCCATTCCACATTTTGTGAGAGCGTGAGAGGGAGTTTCATAATTCCCTCTCCACTATGTGAAGATAACTCCCTTAAGGGAGTTACTCATTAATTGGATGTTAATTATTAAATAAAATTAATCATTCAAATTGAATTAATAAATATAAATATATTAGATCAAATTTAATATATATATATATATATATATATATATATATATATATAATAGATTAATTAACAATTAACTAATATCTTTCACATAACCAATAGTTTAATATGAATCATATTCATATTAATTTTAACCTATAGTTTCTATATGAATCTAATTTATATAATTAATATTTGAATCTCATTCAAATATATTTCTCTCACATATTATAAAATTTAATTTTTCATCTCATACAAAAATTAACTTTGTACTATAATATATCAATATACATTATTTAATTGTATCTCATACAATTAATTTCTTTGAGCAAGTGAACCTAATGGACCTATCAGTTTGAAGCTCCAATGATACGAGATTAATTAATTAAACTTTTTAATTAAATTAATCAACATTCATTAATTATCGCTCACTCCACCAAGGACCGACAGTTGCACTTTTTTTACTTTAGATATATTTCTCTGTCTACGGATATAATCAATCAACAGCGAGTCGACCCTTCACAAATTGCTCGTAACAACAGCTAGGTCAAATTACCGTTTTACCCCTGTGTTACCTCTAACTCCTTAAGCACCACTGATCTCTCTAATGAACAATTTAGTCATAATCGAACTTGAAGGATAAATGAGCATGCAGCGAAAATTAATTAGATCAATTTTCACTCTAAGATGCTCAATTTTGAGGAAAAAGCATGCAACTAAAAGGAGAAAAACAAAGTTTCAAGAACACTTACCCTTGAAGTTCAAAATTCTCTTTCAATTCTTGATGAAAATCAACACCACTTGGTTGTAGACCACCACAAGAGTTTTCTCTACTATTCTCTGGCCTTAGATTGGATGGTGGGATCCAAATTTGTGGTGAATTTGAGAAGGAAGGAAGTTTGGGAAGAAGATGAGCTATGGATGAAATTTTGCAAAATTAACCATTAATTTCACAAAATTCTTAACCATTTTTAAGCCAAAATAATCCTTATTTATTAAGGATTAATATGCAACTTAATTGCATCATAAATTGACAATAGAGATATTAAATTTGTTGGCTAATTGTGAAGATAACAACTAAGCCACTTGCTTAGTTAGTGGGAAAATCCAAACTTCCAAAAAATCAATTTTAAATCCAATTTTAAATGAAGTTCTAAAATTAAATTTAAAATCAATTTTTAATTTGAATTTTACTTTCAAAAATTAATTTAAAATTAATTAATTAAATAAAAAATAATTTAATATTTAATTAATTAAATATAACATTTTTTAATATTAAATAATAAAATAATATTATTTTTCCCACTTATCCCAATTTTTTTTAAAAATCGATATGAATCCCTATTCATATAAATATTATTTAAATCCTTTTTAAATATTATACATAACTCTATTTGTCTGTTTAATTCGTAATTAAACATTGATATATTGTATATATCCGACTTTCATTCCTTAAGCTAAGATTGAACGGTTCAAACTTACTCACCACATTATCTAATATTTTTGTCCGTTTATGAGCTAGTAAAGGGACCTAATGGACCTACAGATCATGAGCTCCAACAATCCGAGATTAACTGCCTAAACTCTTTAACCTAGTTAACCAACATTCGTTAACTAATGGGACACTCCACTAAAGCTCATAGCTGCACTCTCCCACTGTGAATATATTTCTGTCCACTTGATATAACCATAATAAGTAAGTCGATCCTTCACAGGTTGTCCATAATCACAGCTAGGTCAAAATTACCGTTTTACCCCTGTGTTTACATCTTGTTCCTTAAGTCCCATTGATCCTCCTATGAACAATTGGTTTGTGATCCTATCACTAAACATAGTCCCTCTCATGGCAATGAGAGAGTGGGCCCCTTGTTTAAGACCTGGAATCAATACTTTAAGGGAACAACCTATCTACTAACTCTAAGTCGAGTAGGAGAGAATTCATTCTCACAAAACTATGTCCCCAACTATCTACTCAGTCTTACCCCTAAAATGGGAGGCTTATTGAGTCAGTGCACCCAGACCACTTTCACCCAGGAGATTTAAGGATAATCCCGAATAAATAGGAGTTCATATTTAGCTTAGGATTAAGATCGAGTTACCTAGGTCATCTAGTTGAAATAGTCAATATTTAATAGTAAACGGCGTTATAAAGTAATAGTGACTATTTCGTGGTCCGATCTTATGCAAACTCATTGCATAGAACGCCCCCACTCACATGTCTCCACATAAATGATTTAGGATCACATCATTTGTATCAAATACAAAGTGGGTCATATTCAATAGTGTCCCCAAGATAAGGTACCAAGCCTTATCTCCATACTATAGACCGTTTTGGCTATTTACTCGAACTTGATTCATTTTTATGTCATTACATAAAGTTCAAGTTTTTCATGCTAAAGCCATGGGTTCTTAGTTTATTGGATTTAGAGTTATATTAACAACAATTCACTTTATTCAATAATAAGTTTACTGAATAACATCGATAACAACTTTATTGATAAATAGAATACACATTAATGTTTACAAACTACAAGTTTTAGGACATAAAACCCAACAGAACTATGATCTAGACTTCTCTCTGGCCAGTGAGAGGGTGAGGCGCCTCATTGTTGAAGACCAGTATCAACTCTTAAGGGAGCAATTCATAAGATGTGAATTCCTTCTTGTACAGTTGAGTTCCCAACTGCATACTCAGACAAATCCCCAAAGTGGTAAGTTTATTGAGTCAGCTAACCTGGCCACTCTCACCCATACAAATCAAAAGATTGCCCTCATAGGCAGGAGTTCACAACTGACTCAAGATTAAGGTCAAGTCGCCTATGATCATCCTAGTAAAATGTAAGTCTCATTAAGTAACGGTGTTATATACGAGAGACTAATCATTTCGTGGTCCAGTCTTATATATGTCTCACATATATAGGATACCCCCACTCACATATCTCCACATGAACATTTAGGATCTAAATGTTTGTGACACTTTACAACACTTGCAACAATCACAAAGTGGGCCGTATCCATAGTGTTACCAGTATAAGGTACCTAGCTTTATCAATCTACTACAGACCGTTTAGGTTATCACTTAAACACGATCGACTTGTATGTCTCTACATACATGTTTAAGTTACTACTAATAACTTAAGATCTTAGTTTATTGGTTTGGGGTTAACGCAACTAAATGTCAAATAAAATAAATATTTTTTTATTAAATAAATAATTTGGTTTGTAAAATACAAGTTTATAAAATACAAGACCACGAGATTTAGAGCATCAACCCCAACAATCTCCCACTTGTCCTAAAGCTAGTGGGGTGTACAATGTAAAATAAAATATAGTACACACAAAACAATAAATAAGGGCATAAAACCCAATAAATCCTACCATTTGCCCTCGACTAAATATGGTATGTCTCATAGACCCAGATTCTCTAGGTGACCCTCAAATACTTTAGTTGTGAGAGCTTTTGTAAACAGATCAGTAACATTGTCTCCGAAGCGATCTTCGTGACGATCACGTCTCCTTGATGCACAATTTCTCGGATTAAATGATACTTACGCTCTATGTGCTTTTCATGTTTGTGGCTTCGAGACTCCCTGGAATTCGCTACAGCACCAGTATTATCATAATAAAGTGTGATGGGCAATGACATATCTGGAACAACTTCCAGATCAGTCAAGAATTTTCTAAGCTATACAACCTACTTGGCAGCTTCACAAGCCACTACATACTCTGCCTCCATGGTAGAGTCAGCAATGCAACCTGGCTTTATGTTTCTCCACACTACAGCTCTTCTGTTAAGAGTAAACACTGATCCTGAAGTGGATTTCCTATAATCTCTACCAATTTAAAAATCAGAGTCAGTGTATCCAACAAGGATCAAATCCTTAGCACCATACATGATAACTTGTAGAAATACAAGTTATTACTTCTCTTTTCTTAGAATAATTGCGAAAGAATATTGAAAAACGCATCATCTTATACTTAATTTCATGATAAATACTTCTTATGCGTGCAAGCATGAATATAGGCTTAAGAAAGAATAATATGCGATTTACTCTTTAAACACCCAATTTTGCAGAAAAATACAAGGTTCAACGCATGCGTCGAAGAATATCAAGAAACACATACCTCATATGCATGGCGCTAAAAGACAAATCCTTGAACCTTGGAAAACTTGATCTTAGCAGCTGGAGACAAAAAGGATTTTCAGCCCTTTGATCTGCAAAACAGTGACAACCTACCTGGTCAGAGATGACGATTGACAAACGCGAAGCCTTATCCTCTGCATCAGAGCCTTACCTAATGACATTATGAAAAGTACATCCTTGAGGCTATAAAAACCAACTGAAGGAATAAATCAAGGAGGCTAGATAGTTAGAGATATGTTTTGACTACGGAAGAGCACAAGAATCAGTCAGTCATCTTCCATCTTTCCCCTCTCAGCGACAGCTGAGTGTACCTTAGTCATCAACATTGGAGAAATAGTGAGCTTCAACCTCAAGAGAGAAGTTGGATCCTCCCTTGCTTCTTCTTCATCAATGCAAGCAAGCAAGAGAAGTCACCATCTCTGTCAGCAAGCAGGACACTGTCGTCGCCAGCTTCACATTTCTTAACTTTCTATTTTTTCTTTTGTATCTTTAAGTGTATTTGGCTGCTCTGTTATCTTTTTACGAACTAAATCATCATTCTTATTAATATATATTTCTCACATTATGAATTACTCCTTGCCTTCCATCATTATGTTCTTTTCACCATCAAGCAGAGTAGCTAAATCACTTGAAGGGTTGGAGAAAAATACTCAGCAATCTTAAGAGTTGGAGCTTAGTTTTCGGTTTGTTTACATTGTTGTGTTTTATTCTTCATTGCTTAAATCCACTTGACAACCTGATTTAAGTAGAAATAGTTAACTACTTGAAAGAGCAAGCAACTATAGATTTCATCAATGTAACTAAGAACTAGTCCTAGACATAGGAGACATCTTAGGCTCAATTAAACAAGCATGCATCATAGACAGATGACTTATGTGACGCATTTACCAAAAGGTAAGAACTACTTGAGTTTAGAAGCATGAACCATGAAACTAAGCAAGAACTCAACCGATTGATGAAAGGTTTCTCCAACCCTCTTATCTCCATTTGAAAAATCAAAACTTCTCTTGTTTGCACAATTTCTCATTGATTCCCAGTTCACTTGTTACATCTTTTATTACTTTATTCCTTAGTACTAGTCCACCAACATTTCATTTCATATCATAAAATACTGCGAGTTAAGCATTTTACTTAACATAATAGCTACAAATCCCCATGTTTGACCTTGGTCCTCACCGAGATATCTTAGTATTGGTTTATACTTGGGCTGATATTAGGAAAAACTTGACATTAGTGCATGATAAGCAAAACATCACTGAGCACACATATAACATTGCTACTTTCAGCATACACGAGCATGTAGTCTCTCGTTCTCTGAAGATACTTGAGGATCGTTTTAATGGCAGTCTAGTCATCTAATCCTGAATTAGATTGATATCTGCTGACTATCCCCACTGCATAACAGATGTCAAGTCTAGTACATAACATCGCATACATCAAGCTACCAACAAGGAATCCATCTAATCTCTTCACTTTCTTGAGGTGTCTTAGGACACTGTTCTTTAGACAGAGCAACTCCGTGCCTATAAGGCAGTTGATTGTTGGGTTTTATGCCCTAAAACTCGTAGATAGTAAATGTTGTATTTTGACCGTCATTAATAAATAGTTATTCATTATTATTCAATAAATGTTATTGATTATTTTATGTTGTTTTTATAACCCTAAAATCCAATAAACTAACATCCTAGGCTGTTTTATGAGTCTTTAACAATATGTAGAGACATATAGAGATCAATGTTCAAGTTACAGCCTAAAGGGTCTATAGTATAAGGATAGGGCTGGGTACCTTATCCTGGTAACACTATAGATACGGTCAACTTTGTATTTGATACAAACGCAATGATCCAACGCGTTCGTGTAGGAGACATGCGAGTGGGGTATCCTATACAATGAGTTTGCATAAGACTGGACCACGAAATAGTAACCACTAGATGTAACTCCGTTGACTGGTTAGGTTTCTATTTCAATAGGTTGACCTAGGCAACTTAGTCTTAATCTTGAATATATTATGAAGTTCACGAGGGATTGTCCTTTGATTTGTATGGGTGAGAGTGACCCGTTTGTCGACTCGATATGCCTACCATTTTGGGGACAAGACTAAGTGGGGAGCTGGAAACATAATTATACAAGATGGATTTCACTTCTTTCCGACTTTAGGGTAAGTAAATAAGTGTTCCCTTAAGTGGTGTCTCCGGGAGTTGAACAAAGTGCCCTACCCTCTCACTGGCCCGAGAGGGGTTTCTGTTTGATTGTTGGACCATAAACAGGTTGTTCATTAGAGGAGTGCTGGTACTTAAGGATTTAGAAGTAACCCAGGGGTATAATGGTAATTTGACCCAGCTGGTGTTACAAACACTTGTGAAGGACTAACTTGTTGTTATTAGTCTATATCCGTGGACACAGAAATATATCTACAGTGAGAATAGTGCAGCTGTGGGTCTTTAGTGGAGTGTACCCACAGTTAACGAATATTGATTAATGTGGTTAATGAGTTTAGCCCGTTAATCTCATATCGTTGGAGGTTCTGATCTGTAGGTCCATTAGGTCCCTTCCTAGCTCGTAAAGAACATTGAGGAAATTTGTTCTTGGATGAAATTTGAAAAGTTCAAATTTACTAAGGGAAAAGTATAATGTATAATGATACATTATAATATAAAGTTTATTTTACAAATTAAACTTTATAGTATAAATATAATTTTGGATATGATTCAAAGTTAATTTGTAAGAGAATTAAATATTTGAAAATTTTCAAATATTATTTTAATATGAATTAGATTTATATTAAAACTATAGGTTAAAATTAATGCGCATTAGATGTACATTAAAACTATAGGTTATGAGAGAAATGTATTTGAATTTGATTCGAATGCAGGTTAAAATTAAATATTTGATATTTAATTTAGTAATTAATTAATTGGAGAATTAATTAGTTATTAATTTAATCTAATTTAATTAAATTTGATTTAATTAAACTAATTGAATTAAAACTATAGGTTATGTGAGAGATGTTCATTTAAATATGATTTAAATGAATTGGTTAATTAAATTAGATTTAATTAATTATTAATTATTAAATTATTATTAATTATTAATTTAGTTAATTAATTTAATTAATATTAAATTAGTTGTATCTCCCACTTAGGGGAGTTACTTAATACGTGGGATAACACCCACATTTCCCATTTTCTCTCGCTTCCTTATATAGCGTCTAACAGAAAAAAAATGGATTCGTTCATTCTCTCTAAAAAATTCTATCAGAACTTCTCTGTGTTTTTTTTTCTTTTGCCAAAAAAGGTTCCCACAAACATTTTCCTCAAGATTCAGAGAAAAGGAAGGTCTCCAAGTGATGGTAACACAACACGTAAGTTTTTTCTTCTCTGATAATTTGTTTTTTTTTTTATATATTCAATATGCTTAACCTATATTATTTTAGATTTATTTTACCAATGTAGAAGTATTTCAAAATTTCAGAATTAATTTTGAGATAGGGTTCTAATATGTTTCCGCTGCGCTTGGGTTTTAATCTCAGCAATTGGTATCAGAGCTATCTTAAAATTTAATTTAGGTTTTGAAATTTGCATTGGTTTAGTGGGTTTACTGCATTGTGACTATGGTTTTTGCATTGAATGTTTTTTGTAAAATTTGGCCATAGATTTATATTTTTTTATTAGATCAATTGTAAAGGCCCCTGCGTTTTTGGGTATTTTACTATAAATCGAGTCTTTATAAGTCCGTGTCTATATTGGGTTCGTTCTATTGAGAAAAACGACACCAAACTTGCCCAAATCGGATTCCCGAAGGCTAAGATTTCGTTTTTCTCTACTGTACGAAGAAGACGACGAAAAAAAAAGTGCTGCTGCTGCTAGGGTTGACGTTAGCATGATGTCATCGCTGACATCATTCTGACATCAGCACCAGATGGGCTGGTTTAATTGTTTTTGGGCTGGTTTTATCCATTTTTGGTCCGGTTCGCGCCCATTTCAGCTATTTTGGTCTGGTTTTGCTGTTTTTTTGGCTTGGTTCGTGGTTTTGGGGCCCGATTTGAAGTTGTTCGAGGGTTTTTGGTCTGATTTTGGAGCGGCAAAGACTATTTTTTAGGATAAATTTAGCTAAATTATTGTAATTTAATGGTTTATTTTATCCTAGGAGCCAATTTTATGGGTTCAATTGCTATTTAAATGCTTTATGGATGTCATTTAGATAAATCCCACCTTAGGTTAAGCATATTCATGCATTTTAATATGTTATAAATGTTATAATGTATGGTTTTAATGCATGATTAATAATTTCATGAGTGATTTAATATATGTTGATATGTTAAATATATGAAATTGGAAAAGCATGATGCATGACATTAAGTTAGTTAAATATAAGTGTTATATTTATTTAATGTGATGCATATGCTTAATTTATTTTCTTGATTGTTATAATTGTTATAATTTTAATTTATGAAAATAAAATTGCATTGAGCATGAAACATCCATAAATTAATATAATTGTTATATTATATTTAATGATTTGCATATAGTATGGTTTTTTAATTAAAAATTTGATTGTTAATTAATTAAACCATAGTATGCATGATTATAGGGCTAATTAATTAATTTTGTAAATAAGTTATAAAATTAATTAATAGAAACCGTCAACCTATAATAAATAGTTGCATGCAAATATAGGATCTTAGGAAATTTGTTTTAAATTGTTTAAAATTAATTTAAACTTAAGATCACATTAATTCTAATTAGGTTAGAATTAAGTCTTATTTTCTTTTAAAATAGTTTTAAATTGGAATAAATATGAAAAATAGGATTTTGGTTATAAAGGAACTCTACTGGTTCAGTTCTGTCTAGATTGGGGGTTTTTAAGTTGACAGTTTTACGGAACACCTCCTAACTGGGAACTGAATCAGAACTTGAGTTGAATTAACCTAAGTCCTATTAGCATGCAATGTCACTAGGTTAATTAAATTGTTTAATTCACCTAGAACTATAGTTTAATGACCTTTTATAAGAGTTATAATAGGCATAGACTTTGATAGATTCATTAGCCGGAATTTAACTAAGTATAATAAAACCCTAAAATAAGTAGAACATTTTAGTGGGAGAAAAATGGTATATATGATATATCAATTTTTTTCTCTCACGTCCCTAAGAGTTCACACCATGAGATCCATGCTCGGCTTTGTGTAGCCTTGGGCGCGGCGTCCCTTCGGAAAGCGTTTGCATGGGTCAATACCAAGGTGAATAGGAAAAATGTTCATAGTAAGTGGGAGAAGGACACATGTCAACGTTTCCCACGATCTCCTTCCTTAGGTTGCAACGTGAGATTCTTATGATCTGCCTGCGTGTCGTCTTGGAGCGACCACCCCTTCGAAGGGCCTGATCATAGGATTTGGAACACCGCAAACTCCAGTAATGGATAGAGTTTCTTATGTTAATCTTCAACAGTTTTCTTTCTTAACGGTAGCCTGTTGAAGCGTACATTTGGGATCCGAAAATGAAAGGGTTACACTTACGAGATGCATTAAGCTAGTTAATGAATTCTCGACCAAACTAATGGTAGCTAAGAGTTATAGGAATAAAAGTTATTCTGGAATTAGTAATTAGCTGAGATTGTCTCAATTCAAGGGAGGAGTAACTGATTACCCTTGGGTGACTGTTGCTCTAAACCCCTGAAGTATCATTGCAAAGACTTAATCATTTTTTTTTGGGTTCTTTGATTGAATGTTTTGCTAAATTTTGATTGGATGTTGTGTAATGGGTTAAAACAAAGATAATTAATACGGTCAATTGTTTGTTAATTTTTCAGCATGACTTCCTCTATGATTGCATTACTAAAAAGCGACCAATTAACTGGTGAAAATTATGCAACGTGGAAATCTAACTTGAATACGATTCTGGTTATAGAAGATCTACGGTTTGTCTTAATTGAGGAATGTCCTCAACTCCCTGCTCGTGGTGTATCCCAAGCTGTGAGGGATGCACATGACCGCTGGACGAAGGCCAATGAAAAGGCCCGAGTCTATATCTTGGCGAGTTTGTCTGACGTACTCACCAAGAAACATGAGGCCATGCTCACTGCTCGTGAGATCATGAAGTCATTGCAGGATATGTTTGGGCAACCGTCCACACAGATCCAGCACGAGGCCCTCAAGTACGTTTATAACGCGCGTATGAAGGAAGGCCAATCAGTGAGAGAACATGTTCTTGACCTCATGGTTCACTTCAACGTTGCTGAAATGAACGGCGTGATCATAGACGAGCAAAGTCAGGTGTCCTTTATTTTGGAATCTCTTCCGACGAGTTTCCTTCAATTCCGCAGCAATGCGGTAATGAATAAAATACAGTACACCATAACTACCCTCATAAATGAGTTACAGACTTTTCAGTCTCTTATGAAAAATAAGAGACCGAAAGAAGGAGAGGAAAAAGTTGCCCATTCCAAGAAGTTTCACAAGGATTCAACCTCTGGAACTAAGTTCGTTCCTTCATCTACTGGTCCCAAAAAGATCTAGAAGAAAGGAGGGAAGGGGAAGGCTCTCGTTGCTGCCAAAGGCAAGGGCAAGGCCAAGAAGGCTGACAAGGGCAAGTGCTTCCACTGCCATGTGGATGGTCACTGGAAACGCAATTGCCCCAAGTACCTCATCGAGAAGAAGAAGGAAAAGGAAGGTAAATATGATTTACTTGTCTTAGAAACTTGTTTAGTGGAAAATGACTATAATGCCTGGATACTTGATTCATGAGCCACTAACCACGTTTGTTCTTCATTTCAGGAAACTAGTTCATTCCGGCAGCTCGAGAAGGGTGAGATGACACTCAAGATTGGAACGGGAGACGTCATTTCAGCTCGTGCAGTGGGAGTTGCAAAGTTCTTTTTTAGAAATAGATATTTATTTTTGGAAAATTTGTACATAGTTCCAAAAATTAAGAGAAATCTTGTATCTATTTCTTGTTAAATTGAACAATCTTATTGTATTACCTTTTTAACAAATGAAGAGTTCATTTCAAAAAATAGTGTATATATTTGTTCTCCTAAATTAGAAAACAAGTTATATGTGTTAAGACCAACTGAAACAAAAGCACTTTTAAATCATGAGATGTTTAAAACTGCTAATACTCAATCTAAAAGGCAAAGAATTTCTCCAAGTAACAATACCTATCTTTGGCATTTGAGATTAGGTCACATGAATCTCGATAGGATCGGGAGATTGGTAAAGAATGGACTTCTAAATGAGTTAGAAGATGATTCATTACCTCCTTGTGAATCTTGTCTCAAAGGAAAAATGACTAAAAGACCTTTTAGTGTAAAAGGTTATAGAGCCAAAGAACCTTTAGAGTTGATACATTCGGATCTTTGTGGTCCAATGAATGTAAAATCTCGAAGAGGGTATGGATATTTCATCTCTTTTATAGATGATTGTTCGAGATATGGTTACTTATACCTAATGACACATAAGTCTGAAGCCCTTGAAAAGTTTAAGGAGTATAAGGCTGAGGTTGAAAACCTGTTAGACAAAACAATTAAAACACTTCGATCTGATCGGGGTGGAGAGTATATGGATTTAAGATTCCAAGACTATATGATAGAACATTGAATTCAATCCCAACTCTCAGCACCTGGTACACCTCAACAAAATGGTGTATCAGAAAGGAGAAATAGAATCTTGTTAGACATGGTTCATTCTATGATGAGCTATGCTCAATTGCCTAGCTCGTTTTGGGGGTATACAGTAGAGACTGCGGTTCAATCTTAAACAATGTTCCCTCGAAGAGTGTTTCTGAAACACCTTTCGAGTTATGGAGGGGGCCGTAAACCTAGTTTGCGCTACTTCAGAATTTGGGGTTGTCCTGCACATGTGCTAGTGACAAATCTTAAGAAATTGGAACCCTGTTCAAGATTTTGCCAATTTGTTGGTTACCCTAAGGAAACGAGAGATGGTCTCTTCTTTGATCCACAAGATAACAAAGTGTTTGTATCGTCAAACGCTACATTCTTGGAAGAAGACCACATGAGAGATCATAAACCACGGAGCAAATTAGCATTAAATGAAGCTACTGAAGAGTCAACAAGAGTTGTTGATGAATCTGGTTCTTCAACAAGAGTTGATGAAGGACCTAACACTTCAAGTCTGTCTCATCCTTCTCAAGAGTTGAGAATGCCTCGACGCAGTGGGAGGGTTGTATCACGGCCTTCCCGTTACTTGGGTTTAACAGAAACTCAGGTTGTCGTACCTGACGACGGTGTTGAGGATCCATTGTCTTTTAAATAGGAAATGAATGATGTTGATAAGGATGAATGGGTCAAAACCATGGACCTTGAAATGGAGTCTATGTATTTCAATTCAGTATGGGAACTTGTAGATCCATCTGAAGGGGTTAAACCCATAGGGTGTAAATGGATCTATAAGAGAAAGAGGGACGTAGCTGGTAAGGTACAGACTTTTAAAGCTCGACTTGTAGCAAAGGGTTATACCCAAAGGGAAGGGATTGACTATGAGGAAACTTCTTCCTCTGTTGTTATGCTTAAGTCCATAAGAATTCTCTTATGAATAGCCACATATTATGACTATGAAATCTGGCAAATGGATGTCAAGGCGGCCTTTCTAAATGGCAATCTTGAAGAGAATATCTTTATGTCTCAGCCCGAAGGGTTCATAGCCCAAGGTCAGGAGCAAAAAGTTTGCAAACTGAATCGATCCATTTATGGGTTGAAACAGGCCTCTAGATCTTGGAACATTAGATTTGATACTGCGATCAAATCTTTTGGTTTTGATAAAAAACGTTTATGAACCTTGTGTTTACAAGAAAATCATCAACGGTAAAGTAGCTTTTTGGTACTATACGTAGACGATATCTTATTCATTGGGAATGACGTAGGATACCTTACTGATGTTAAAAAATGACTAGCAGCCCAAGTCCAAATGAAAGATTTGGGAGAGGCGCAATATGTTCTTGGGATCCAAATTATTAGGGACCGTAAGAACAGAACGCTAGCTCTGTCTCAAGTAACTTATATCGACAAAATGTTGACTCGATATTCGATGTTGAACTCTAAGAAGGGTTTATTACCTTTCAGGCATGGGGTTTACTTGTCTAAGGAACAATGTCCTAAGACACCTCAAGAAGTTGAGGATATGAGACGTATTCCCTATGCCTCAGCTGTGGGTAGCTTAATATATGCTACGCTCTGCACTAGGCCAGACATTTGTTATGCAATGGGAATAGTTAGTAGGTACCAGTCTAATCCAGGGTTTGACCACTGGACAGCAGTTAAGAATATCCTCAAGTATCTTAAGAGAACGAGGGACTACAAGCTAGTGTATGGAGCTAAGGATTTGATCCTTATAGGTTATACTGACTCTGATTTCCAAACTGACAAGAATTCTAGGAAATTCACATCGGGATCAGTGTTTACCCTAAATGGGGGAGCTGTAGTATGACGAAGTGTCAAGCAAGGATGCATAGCAGACTCCACTATGGAGGTAGAGTATGTAGCTGCTTGTGAAGCAGCAAAGGAAGCAGTTTGGCTCAGGAAGTTCTTAAGTGATTTGGAAGTTGTTCCAAATATGAACTTGCCTATTACCCTATAATGTGACAACAGCGGGGCAGTAGCCAACTCTAAAAGAACCTCGAAGCCATAAACGATGAAAGCACATTGAGAGGAAGTATCACCTGATAAGAGAGATTGTGCAACGAGGAGATGTGATCGTCATAAAGATCGCTTCGGAGCACAATATTGCTGATCCATTTATGAAGACTCTCTGAGCTACTGTTCGAGTGTCATCTAGAGAATCTAGGTCTGCGAGATTTGTACATTGGGTAATCTAGAGAAGTGCGAGATGTGTAATGGGTATACAAATGCCCTAGTTTATTATATTCATATTATTTACCATCCCCATTGTTTTGTATTATCTTGTACAACCCACTAACAAGAGTTTTAGTTCAAGTGGGAGTTTGTTGGGTTTTATGTCCTAAAACTCGTAGATAGTAAATGTTGTATTTTGATCGTCATTAATAAATGGTTATTCATTATTATTCAATAAATGTTATTGATTATTTTATCTTGTTTTAATAACCCTAAAATCCAATAAACTAACATCCTAGGTTGTTTTATGAGTCTTGAACAATATGTAGAGATATATAGAGATCAATGTTCAAGTTATAGCCTAAAGGGTCTATAGTATAAGGATAGGGTTGGGTACCTTATCTTGGCAACACTATGGATACGACCCACTTTGTATTTGATACAAACGCAATGATCCAACGCATTCATGTAGGAGACATGTGAGTGGGGGTATCCTATGCAATGAGTTTGCATAAGACTGGACCACGAAATAGTAACCACTAGATGTAACTCCGTTGACTGGTTAGGTTTTTATTTCAATAGGTTGACCTAGGCAACTTAGTCTTAATCTTGAGTATATTATGAACTCCTGTTCACAAGGGATTGTCCTTTGATTTGTATGGGTGAGAGTGGCCCGTTTGTCGACTCGATATGCCTACCATTTTGGGGACAAGACTAAGTGGGGAGCTGGGAACATAATTATACAAGATGGATTTCACTTCTTTCCGACTTTAGGGTAAGTAGATAAGTGTTCCCTTAAGTGGTGTATCCGGGAGTTGAACAAAGGGCCCTACCCTCTCACTAGCCCGAGAGGGGTTTGTGTTTGATGGTTGGACCATAAACAGGTTGTTCATTAGAGGAGTGCTGGTACTTAAAGATTTAGAAGTAACCCAGCGGTATAACGGTAATTTGACCCAGTTGGTGTTACAAACACTTGTGAAGGACTAACTTGTTGTTATTAGTCTATATCCGTGGAAACAGAAATATATCTACAGTGAGAATAGTGCAGCTGTGGGTCTTTAGTGGAGTGTACCCACAGTTAACGAATATTGATTAATGTGGTTAATGAGTTTAGCCCGTTAATCTCATATCGTTGGAGCTTCTGATCTGTAGGTCCATTAGGTCCCCTTCCTAGCTCGTAAAGAACATTGAGGAAATTTATTCTTGGATGAAATTTGAAAAGTTCAAATTTACTAAGGGAAAAGTATAATGTATAATGATACATTATAATATAAAGTTTATTTTACAAATTAAACTTTATAGTATAAATATAATTTTGGATATGATTCAAAGTTAATTTGTAAGAGAATTAAATATTTGAAATTGTTCAAATATTATTTTAATATGAATTAGATTTATATTAAAACTATAGGTTAAAATTAATGCGCATTAGATGTACATTAAAACTATAGGTTATGAGAGAAATGTATTTGAATTTGATTCAAATGCAGGTTAAAATTAAATATTTGATATTTAATTTAGTAATTAATTAATTGGAGAATTAATTAGTTATTAATTTAATCTAATTTAATTAAATTTGATTTAATTAAACTAGTTGAATTAAAACTATAGGTTATGTGAGAGATGTTCATTTAAATATGATTTAAATGAATTGGTTAATTAAATTAGATTTAATTTATTATTAATTATTAATTTAGTTAATTAATTTAATTAATATTAAATTAGTTGTATCTCCCACTTAGGGGAGTTACTTAATACGTGGGATAACACCCACATTTCCAATTTTCTCTCACTTCCTTATATAGCGTCTAACAGAAAAAAAAATGGATTCGTTCATTCTCTCTAAAAAATTCTATCAGAACTTCTCTGTGTTTTTTTTTTCTTTTGCCAAAAAAGGTTCCCACAAACATTTTCCTCAAGATTCAGAGAAAAGGAAGGTCTCCAAGTGATGGTGACACAACACGTAAGTTTTTTCTTCTCTGATAATTTGTTTTTTTTTATATTCAATATGCTTAACCTATATTATTTTAGATTTATTTTACCAATGTAGAAGTATTTCAAAATTTCAGAATTAATTTTGAGATAGGGTTTCGATATGTTTCCGCTGTGCTTGGGTTTTAATCCCAGCATTGACAACTTGTAGAAATACAAGTTATTGTATTTTCTTAGAATAATGGCGAAAGAATGTTGAAAAACGCATCATCTAATGCTTTAATCTTTGATATATCCTTAGTATGCGTACAAGCTTGTAAATAGGCTGAAGAAAGATTATTTTGAAGTCTATCGCCTTTGAACACCTTACCTTGCAGGAAATCAAGATTCAACGCATGCGAATGTACGAAAATCCAGACAATCCAGAAAATCTCCCTAAGGAAAACCAACATGATATTGATTCCTAAATTAACTAAGAAGTGTCACGCAAGTCTATATATTTAACTAATCGCATTAAGCTCTTGGATTGATCAGGACATTAAGTTAAATGGCCAAATCTAACCTAACACATTTTCATTTCTTAGTTTTTGTTATCTTTTGCTACTGGGTGATCCTAGAATCCTAGCAATCGAGCCATAACTATAACTAAAACCTATTACTACTCAAATTAAGCATATTTTAGATTCAATTACAGACACCTACAACATGCATATCGTGGGCAAATAAACATATGAATATTAACGATTAAGTTGTCAATTTAATCTACTAATATGCACATTCTAGATATTCAAACGAGGAAAGGAAAACAATAAGAAGCAGAGAGACCCAAGAAGAATACATCAAAATCTCATAGAATCCATAGAAAACACCCAACAAACCTCAAAATTGACGTTTGGGCCTTCAATTGTTCATCGAATTCGAATTTCGATGCCAAAATATATAAATAAACCTCAAAATACAAAGAAATATCATGGGTCTTGGCCAAGAATGGCCAAAACTGAGCTTGGAGTCCTGAAAATCGGCCTAACTCTTCTTCCCTTTAGCCTAAAAGTCGAAAACAAAAATTTATAGAAAAAGCACTAGCGTCACGACGCTCTACCCTCGAAGTCGTAGCGTCGCTTCCAACGCTACATGCCCATCCCTCCCGCACGTCAAAGTTCATAGCGTTGCGACGCTTCCTCATTAGGGGCCTTCTGAAATAGGCACCGCTTGGGTGATAGCGCCCTAAAAGCTCTATGATCCTGAGCTTAAATCTACCCTTAATAACCAAATTTACTCATTGATTCCTTTATTATGTAGGTTTTTATCTTTCCAAGGGTAAAAAGGTCATTTGGAGCTAAAACAAGCCTAAAACTAGTTTGGGAGCATCAAAGGTGAAAAATGGGTCAAAATTGTCGAAATGCCCCTAAGAACAGCGTCGCTACGCCCCAATTACGATGTCCACCCGAGAGCAATATTTCTTGCACATAGCAACAGCGTCGCGACCCCCAGCCCAGCGCAAAGCTACAGTGCGGCTCAGAAGACCAGTGTTACTACACTAGGTAGCAGCGCCACGACACTCTCAACATTTTTATAAATGTAACTTTGTTTTCCAACTAAACTTTGAAAGATCCAATTCGAAATTACCCGAGCCCTTTTCCCATATTCTTCCAATTTCTCTCAAATACACTTGTAATATTCCTCAATTTCGTATTGATCCATTGAAGATTTAAGTGTTGTAAAGGTAATTTCTTGTTTGAATGAATGTTTTTCCTGCAATTTCTTGAGAGTTCTTCAATTTCTTCAATTAAATCTTGAGTCTTGGCTTAATTCTATCCATAATCTTTATGGATTTTGACTTTTATGAACTGACAAATCATGAATTTCATTTTTTTTGTATGCAAATCGTCATAATGCGCTAAGCAATCAAATTATGAGATAAGTTGCAAAATTAATGATTCTAGTATAGTTCATAGACTATTTCTTGATTATGCTTGCCTGAACTAATTGAATTGAGCCATGAATCGATCTAAATGAGAGGCTATCCGTTCTTTATTTCGTTGCAATAACTTAAACCCTAGAACTTAATGCAATTTCGATTCTTGTAATGAATGTCCTAAGGAATAGACTCATGAATTGAATTTAGGATTGAATGAGAGTAAATCTTGTTTAATTAATTAGGGACATTAAGATTGAAACCCTAAATTGGCTTAATTTCATGAATTAGGGCATTTAGGTGTGAAATCTTAATAGATTGCGGGTTCTTGATTTGATTGTGTTATCTTGATTCGATGAAGGAAATTGTATGCATATTTGTTCTCAATCATAATCTTTTGAATTGTTTCTCTCGTATATCCCTAAATCCGTAAAACTAGTCTAATTCTAGTACACTTTACATTCCTGCATCATTTTCCTTTCTTTTCACAAACCCCTATCAAGAATAAAGTAAGTTTATTCAATTGTATGATTAGTTCGATAGATCCCTGTGGAACGATCCCTAAACTTGCATCTATACTACACTTTAGTATTGTTTGCTTGAATTAGGAGTTATAAATTCTTTTGATTCTCATAAATATGTATTAAGGATGACATGTTTCTAGGGTGATCACTGGGGCGCCAGCCTAGGGCATTTTGGTCATTCATCTCTTTTGAAGTCTTAGAAACGCTCCTAATTGCTCCAAATTAACCTCAAACTGTGTCAAGCACTCTGATGCATGGTTTGTTCGAGAACCTATAAATATATATGGACATATAAACACATTAAACTTCATAATCAAGCTAATGATCATTTGGGTGCTACCAGGCAACTTTTTCGTGAATTCTCTGTATGAAGTGGATAGTGATCATTTGTGTATTGTTCCAAAATTGCTCATCATTCTTCAAATAATCTTTCACTTCTCCAACTTCTACTCTAACAAATAAATCGGCTAAGAAAATAAGTATAATTAGCACCCATTAAGTGTTAGATGCTCAAAATTTATTCTTTTGATGTCTAATTCAGTATAATTCAATAAAAAGAAATCTTCCGAGGAAGTCATCAAAAGTCAAAGGAAATATGTTAATTAACACCAAAGGCTGAACAATCTATCATTAATAGGAGCAAATCATATTTCAAAAGACTAGATCTCTTTTGAAGATTTATCATTGTCCCCTAAGAGAATATCTTTCTTGTTTATTATCTTGTAATATTGATTATCCTGAGATATCTATTATTGCATGTCTCTAGTTGTGATCACTAGAGAGAACTCGTTGTAGCCTATTATTGATTATAGTGGATATATTAATTTTGACTTTGATCTATGATTTTTTTTTTCTCGATTTGAAGATGGTTTTCTAGGTTCAAATTGCTTGAGCGTACCATATGCTTGATTGTTAAATTGTTTCTAGTCGATTAATTTCTTATTAGAGATTGACACAAGTCTTTAGAATATAGTTTTTATCCCACTCTCGTCTGTGTAGAAAAAATCAACATTTTTATTTCGACGCTTAACAGCTCGAGTTGCTATTCTAATATATCATCAATAATGTCTCTTTTGGGACTAACTTTTTATGTTGATAAAGCTCCATATTACAAAGTTTAATGTCTTTTCCAATAGGTAGTGGAGCTTTATTTGTACCATTAGAGATGGAATGTTGACTGTCGTATTTCACAACTTTATTAATCTTGATTTTTGTTTGATTATTGATGGGATAAAATTTCCTTTTAGTCCTTAAAATTTATCATACCCACATATATTTTATTTGAGTCAATCAACTTTACATCAAAATTATATTGCTTTCATTGTTAACTTTCCTATTTGTTGTCTATTCATCTTAATATCTAATACCTCTTAGACATATATAATGTATACGTTACATCTCGAGCATGCTTGAAATGCTTTTCGAAAATGTTTAGAAAGTGTTTTTTAGTGAAAAAAAAGAGTATCTTTTAAGTGGTTAGAAAATCAATTCAAATAAGCCCAAAATTAAAATAGTATTATTAGTGAGTTTACTAAGCCTCCTACTTTTAAATATACATTTTGAAATTGTTTTAATTCTTTTGCCCACCTTTAAAAGTTTTTGACTCATTTGTAAAATCATATTTATAGATTTTTTTTGTTAAATTGTAAGTTTCATGTTTTTCCGACTTTAAATTTTTTTAAAAAAGTCTTTAGAATTGTGATATGTCTTTAATAGATGGTTGAATTTTTAATTTTGATTTTTTTGTTTTAAAATTCAATTTGAGACACATATTTGTAATATCAAATTAATTTGTCTCAAATTTAATAATGTGTGATTTTGCCATTAATTTGAAAAATGACATGAAGATTTATGACTAGTCAAAATTTCTTATTCAATGTCACTTTTTTATGTAAAAATTTTAAAATACTATTAATTTCTGAAAAACAAAAGGAGAGAATGTGATATATGAACCAGGATTTTCTTACTTTACTCCCAAGACGAATCATGTGTCAATAGTGGTACATTCAATCAAGGAAGCTGGCCAAAAAAAGGAAAAGGAAGAAAAGCACTACATATTATGTTAGATGACCCTACAAGAAGAAAATAGAACTTTATGTTAGGAAGTTTTATTATTTTAGGTGTCTATGTTTTGGTCAAATTGATGATTTACGTGTTTATTTTGGGTCAAATTGATGATTTGAATTATATTTGTTACTACCAGCGGATCCAGAACTTCAGGTGAGAGACACAAATGTTTATATAGTTAGATGATTAGTTCATGAGCTTCTAAAGTTGTGTTTATATATTGTTCTTAAACTTTACAAAAATATCTAATGAATACCTAAATTTTTTCATTTTTGTGTTTAATAGATTCTTAAAATATCAATTTTGCATCTAATAAGTCTTTTATATATTTGAAAAAGTTAAAAATTAAATGTTATATTAGACATTAAATCTAACTTTGTACTTAATATTTACAATTAAACATTTTTCAAGATTAATGTATCAATTAACTACAAAGTTTAAAAATTAAGGTTCAAATAGACACAAAACTATATTTCTTTTGTTTATAAAACGATTACTTTAAAAACATTTTTAATATTTCTAAGAACTATTAGATATAAAAGTGAAGCAATTTATATAGATTTATTAGACATTTTTAAGGGACTATAGTTAAAATTGAAAGTTTAGGGATTTATTTGTCAAATGTTCAAAATTTAGGAACTAAACTTGTAGTTTAACACATTCATATAAATGTAATTTTAAACGCACTGATATATAATATCTATATTAAGTAATATTAATTACAAAATTATTATAAACATTTAGAGAATTATTCACCTTGATACATATGCAAAAATTGATTCAAGTAATATTTTTAAAATAACTTTATAAAAATCCAAATATATATATATGAGAAAAATTAAAATGGAATCAAGTTTTCTTGGCTTGTTTCAAGTGTGCAAAATACAAAATAAAATAAAATAATATATTTAAAGATTTATAAAAAAATAATTATAAAAAGAAAAAAGGAAAAAAAATAATTCTAAATTTGGTGTGGCTCGAACTTGGAGCTCGACAAAGAAGTATGCCCTCAAACCGTTGAAGCAAATCCAGATTGAAAAGTTTTAGAGGAAATACTTAATATATATTAGAAAAAAGGGAAATTACTATAAACAGAAAAAATATCAAACTATTTACAAATATAGAAAAATTTCACTGTCTATCAGTGATAGACTACGATAGAATTCTATTGCTTTCTATCGCTCAAGCAAATAAATTCTATTGCCTGAGTGATAGAAAACGATAGAATTCTATCGCGATCTATTAGTGATAGACTGTAAAAATTTTCTATATTTGTAAATAGTTTGGCTCATTTTTCTATATTTGAAAAGAGCCCCAAAAAAATGACATATTCTTTTATATTTTATAAAAATAATGTATATATAAATGTATAACGTCCCCAGTTGAAGGGGGCACGTGCCCCTAGAGAAAGTTTAAAGAAGAGTAACAAATTGATCAATTGCTCTTTTCGATGTAGAGCCAATGTAATTGTATTCCAATATATAGAGTATTTACAACTATGGTAAGAATTGTACAAATATGCAACAAGCAATATATGGAAAGATCCCAAATATTAAGGAATAAGATACACAATCAATTATCCCATTACATGGGTCAATGATTGAGAGAATAATGGGTGCAATATGACAATTGATTAAATGCATTCCTTTTGTTGTGCAGTGGTAGCTGGAATGCTTTAATTGAATGTTGTAACATGCCCCCTCAAACTGGCAGGAAAATAATCACACCCAGTTTGGTTCTTAACTCAATGAACTTAGCTTCAGGAAGGGCTTTTGTTAAGCAGTCAGCCAACTGATCACTTGATCGAACATAACGAACATCTAATTGTTTAGCTAATACTTTATCTCGCACAAAGTGTATGTCAAGTTTAACATGTTTACTTCGTGAGTGATAGACTGGATTTGCAGCAAGAGAGAGAGCACTCATGTTGTCACACCAAACCATGGATGTATCGAGAGGAGGAATTTTGATTTCTTTGAGTAGAGATTCAAACCAACTAATTTCTGTAGCAATTAACGCAAGGGTTCAATATTCTGATTTTGTACTTGACCTGGCAACAACATGTTGCTTTCTAGAGGTCCATGAAACAAGGGTGTCGCCTAAGAACACACAATATGCAGCCACAAATTTTCTATCATCAGGACAACAAGCCCAATCAGCATCACAATAACCTATCAGACTCAATTTATTTGATGGTTGAATTAATAAGACATGATGGATTGTACCTTTCAAGTATCGTAGCACCCTCTTTGCTGCTTGCCAATGAGTGGTGGTTGGATGTTGTAGAAATTGACTTAATCGATTAACTATGAAGGAGATTCCAGGCCTTGTATTGGTGAGATATTGCAATGCTCCAATGAGGCTTCTATACTCTGTTGGGTTTTCTAAAAAGTTTCCTTCATGAGCTGAGAGTGCTTTTCCTGATGCTACAGGAGTTGAACATGGTTTTATGTGTTGCAATTGTAATCTATTCAACAAATCAGAGATGTACTTTCCTTGACTGAGATATATGCCATTTTTATTTCGATGTGCTTCAATTCCAAGGAAAAAGTTCAGATCGCCCATGTCCTTTAGTGCAAACAGTTTATTGAGTTCACTAATGAATTGATTGATTGTTGCAATGTCATTTCCAGTCACCAATATATCATCAACATAAATTAATAAAAACATCAAGGTGGTACCTGATTTGAAGAAAAACATTGATGTATCAGCCCTGGAATTTATGAATCCCCAATCAAGAAGTACACTTTTTAGCTTGTCATACCAAGCCCTTGGTGGTTGTTTGAGGCCATGCAAAGCTTTATCTAGTTTGCATACATAATCAGGATGTTCTTTGTCAATGAAACCATCCGGTTGTGAAATGTAAACTACTTCTTCTAGCTTGCCATTAAGAAAGGCATTGTTTATGTCTAGTTGGCTAATGCACCAGTCGTGTGAGACAGCTATTGTGAGGATGATTCTTATGGTTGATGATTTGACAACAGGACTGAAAGTCTCAACGAAGTCAACTCCTGGCGTTTGATGAAATCCTTTAGCAACCAAACTTGCTTTGTGCCTTTGAATACTCCCATCAGCATTGCATTTTAAGCGAAAAACCCATTTGTTTCCCACCAAATTATAGGAATTTTGATATGGAACAAGGGTCCAGGTGGAATTTCTTTGTAATGTCTTCATTTCTTCAGTCATGGCTTGTATCCATTCAGGTACCGAGAATGCTTCTTTAACAGTTTTTGGTTCAGTAAACTTGGTACCTTCTCTGGAAGACGATGTAACATTGGTTTGAGATAAGAAAGTCCTGATTTTTGGTTTAAATATGCCACTTTTGGCACGGGTCTGCATTGGATGAGAAGAAATCATAAGGTGATTTGTGCCTTGAGTTGAGATGGAATTTTGTTCAGAGATTCCTAGTTCAAAATGATCACCAACGATATCTTCTGAAACAGCTCCATTGAAAACTGGCTCTTGTACATTATGTTGTCCATCAAGGTTACTATTATCAATTTGATGAGAAGACAATGTAGGTTGGTTGTTAATGCTTGTACTTGTACTAGGTGGATTTTGCAGGTGTGGGAAAACATTACTGGAGTTTGGTGAATTTGAGAATATAAATGCATTGGAGAAGGAGATTGAACTTGGAACTCACTAGGGTCGATCCAAGTGATGATGGTTTCATGTGAGACTTGATTAGTAGGAGAGGTTGTTAAGAATCCATCCTTAAACGGGAAATTTCCTTCATTAAACACGACACTTCTCGAGATATAGACTCTTCCACTTGAACTCAAACACTTGTAGCCTTTGTGAACATCACTATAGCCCAAAAATACACACTTGGTTGAGTGATATTGGAATTTATGACTTTGATAAGGTCTCAGACATGGAAAGCAAGCACATCCATACACCTTAAGAGAGTTGTAATTGGGTTGTTGATGATAGGCTTTTTCCCAAGGAGATAAGTTATTGAGAGTAAGTGTAGGCAATCTATTTATCAAGTATACAGCAGAGTGCAAAGCATTCCACCAATATCTAAGTGGCATTGAAGGTTGAGCTAGCATGGTTAGACCCATTTCTACTATGTGTCTATGCTTCCTTTCTACTATACCATTTTGTTCACTTGTGTGAGGACATGGGTGTCCAAACTATATCCCCTTTTCTTTTAGATAAGTAGTGAACACTCAAAACTCTCCACCCCAATCGGCTTGGATAATTTTTATTTTCTTTTCAAATTTATTTTCCATAAGGGTTTGGTATTGGATAAAGGCATACAATGTTTCTGATTTGGTTTTCAAAGAAAATATAGAGGTTAAACGTGTGTAGTTGTCAACAAAGCTTGCATAATACCTATATCCAAAGGTTCATGGAATGGGTGAAGGTCCCCATAGATCACAGTGTATGAGTTCAAGAGGAGCCTTAGTCTTAGAAGTTGATTAGCCAAAAGGTAGAGAGCGAGACTTGCCATATTGACAAGCATCACAAAATTCTAAACTTTCATTTATTGAAGGTGAAAATATGACATTACAAGATTTTAAAACGATACTTAAAGACTCTTTTGGATAGATGACCTAATCTCCGATGCCACAATGTGCTTAGAGATTCACACTTTTGGACTACATTGACTCTGGGAATTGAAACATGACATTGACTGGGTGATCGGGGAAGCATTTTGGTGACATCTGACTCTGAGAAACTTGAAATTTGACACTGATTTGCAACTTGGACAACTTGTTTGACTCTTTTATTGAAGATAGGTTGGGTATTTTGGCTAAGATTTGGAAGATCCAACTGGTACAAGCCTTGCTTAAGTCTCCCTTCCAACATTGTTCTCCTTGATACCTTGTCCTTGATATAGCAACAATCAGAATCAAATTCAACAATAGCTCTATTGTCAGCAGTCAATTGTGAAATACTCAACAAATTTCGTTTTATTTTGGGCACATGTAGTATATTGTTTAAGAACACAGGCATATTTCTATTCTTTTGTGACTTGATAACACAAGATCCATCATGAGCAATATATAGTTTTGATCCATTACCTACTATGAGAGCCTCATTTCCACCATATTCAACCTTTTGTCCAAGATTGGCAGCATTATTGGTTGTGTGGTTTGTTGCTCCATTATCCATCAACCAACTTGGATCGTTGATGGCTTTTGGTGTGGCAATGTATGCATTTGGAGATTGGTTTCCTCTATTTTGTGGAACATTTCCCATATAGTTTTCATTGTACCTATAATAACAATGAGCAACAGAGTGGCCAAGTTTACCACATACCTGGCATGTAGGTCTTGAACCATTTCCTCTTTGACCTTGATTTCGACCTCCTCGAGATCTTCCTCCACCCCTTTGATTTCTACCTTGCCCTTGGTTTTGATTTTGTGGCTTCCAATTTTGATTTGTATATTTGTTGTATGCATACTTTGCTGAAGGATTTGAGAAATCTGCACTATTGTTGACTGTATTGAGATGCATCAGTGTATTCTCAAAGGCATTTAGAGTAGCATAGAGTTCATGCCATGATATATCCCCTTTGGCATTGATTGTACATGTTACCGGAAGGTACTCAGCATCAAGTCCAGTAAGTACACTTGAGATTAGAGAGCTTTCACTAACCGGTTCACCTGCAAGAGTTAAACAGTCTGCAAGTTGTTTCATAGTAGATAGATAATCATTCATTCCTTGTTGGTTTTTCCTTGTAGTTTGTAAACTACTTTTCAGCTGGTTTATACGAGCCTTGTTTGCAACACCATAAAGGTCTTCAAGGGTCTTCTACACATCTCTAGATGTTTTTAGATTTAGGACATCACATGCAATTGAGGGATTCATTGATCTATAAAGCCACGCAAGGATGGATTGATCAGTTGTCATCCAGCTTTCATATGCTAGATTTGGAACTTGTGTATCTTTTTCAATACCTGGAATTAGGAGAGGTGGTTGAGCAATTGTTCCTAGAAAAAACTTGTCCACCTTTTGTCCACGAAGCACAGCAAGGATCATAGCCTTCCAGAGTAGATAATTCTTCTCATCCAACTTGACTGTGAGTACTGTATTCAACAGGTTTCCAAAGTGAGCAGTTGGGATTGTTGAAACTTCTATAGCAGTAAGATGAGTGGTTGTGGCATGAATGTTAGAGGTTGAGCCTTCACTTGCCATGGTGATAGTAATATTGGATGAATGGGTATCCGCTCTGATACCAAGAGAAAGTTTCAATAAGAGTAACAAATTGATCAATTGCTCTTTTCGATGTAGAGCCAATGTAATTGTATTCCGATATATAGAGTATTTACAACTATGGTAAGAATTGTACAAATATGCAACAAGCAATATGTGGAAATATCCCAAATATTAAGGAATAAGAAAGATACACAATCAATTATCCCATTACATGGGTCAATGATTGAGAGAATAATGGGTGCAATATGGCAATTGATTAAATGCATTCCTTTTGTTGTGCAGTGGTAGCTAGATGCTTCAATTGAATGTTGTAACACCCCTCGACCCTTTCATAAATCCGCCCCAATTGTTACTTCTAGGGTAAATTACATTTTTAGTTCATCATGTTTGAGCTCTGTGTCTATTTCGTCCCTAAGGTTGTAAAATGAACACTTTTAGTGCTTGATGTTTAAAAAATAGTTATAAATAATCCTCGAAGTTAATATTGACCGTTAGTCAACTAACGGAAGATGATATAGCATTGATGAGGTGTCCATTCTAAATGACTAGATATATTTTTATTAATTTTATATTATTTTAGTGACATGACATTTTTTTTTACTTTAATTTTTTATTTTCTTCTTCTTTCACTCTCTTCCCATCAATTTTTTTTCTCCCTTTCTCTTCTCGAGTGGAGATTTGTGTTGCCCCCAACCACCATTCCTTATCTTTCTCCTCCTTCTCCTTAAAATCTCGTTATTTCCATCACATTTTCAAAAATCATTCATCTCATTCAGTTTTCTTCATTTTGTTTCTTTTTAAAGAGTTTTCTTCATTTTGTTTCTTTGTTCTTTGAAAAGCCCCCTTTGACCCTAAAACCTAGAACTAAAAAATTGTGGAGAAGAAATAAAAAGAGGAATAAAGAGAAGAAAGAAAACAGTTTATAAGAACTAACATAATCATAGGTTTCTAATGAACAATAATAAGGAGAAATTGGGCAAATGATACAAGAGAAATCCATTTTGCTTCTTGTTTAATTTAAATCTTGTGGGTTTTTTGTTTTTATATATTTTTATTTAAAAGAAGCATTCAATTTCCATTGAGAATCAAAAGCGTTATTGTTTGAAATATTCGACTACTTCTTCGATCTTGGATTTTTTCTGGTATATGGAAAATAAGAAGGATGGAGGGAGAACGGAAGAGAGAGATTTGCAGTAGTTCTAATCAGCCCATCCAAAATTCAAAACGACAATGTTAATTTCTGGATCAAGATGTGGTGGGTGCAGTCAGTGTTCTTTCCAAAAGAGAAGATGGAAGGAAACAGGAGAGTAAAAAGGAGAAAGGAAGGGAGAGAAATGAGAGAAGAAAAAAGGGAAAAAAATAATTTTCTACAAAATAAAATAAAATTTCACCAAATTAAACAACTCACCAATCCCATATCATTTTTCCGTTAGTTGACTAACAGTCAACTTTAACTCCAAGGATTATTTAGAACTATTATTCAAACTTCAAAGACTAAAGTCTTGATTTTGAAACATCAGGAATCAAATAGATATTAGACTCAAACCTAAGAGAAGAAAAGTGTGCTTTGCCCTTACTTCTATTATTTAGTTGAGCTATTTAGGTTAAGCATGAGAGAAATTGCCAAAAGTAGGATAAATTTTAGGGGTTGAAGACTTTTGGGATAACTTCTCTTCTCTCAATCTCAATCTGATTCTTTTTGTGGTAAGTTATTATGACTTCTTTTTATTGTTATAGATTTTTTTAGTCTCTTCCTCCCATTTATAGTTTAGTAGAGTTAGGTTAGGTTCTTTTTTTTTTTTTTTTTTATCTCTCTTTGTGCAATGCAAATTTTCTTTGCAAAAAGTTTTTCAATTCTAGTGGGATCTACAAAACATGACATTTTTATGTTGCGAGATAGTTAGAGATAGGTGTTTTTTTTAATCTTGCAACATCTTGCAACAACTTTCCAACTCCCAACTTGAAACGTCTAACTCCAAATCATTTTTATACGTGTTTTAGGTGATTTAGGGTGGGCATGATCCTATTTTAGCTAGTATTTTAGGTACATTTTCTTTTATTTCCCAACAACTTTCCAACTTCCAAACTTGAAATGTCAAACCCCAAATAATTTTTATATGTGTTTTAGGTTATTTAGGGGAGGTTTAGATATATTTTAGGCAGTTTTTTATATAATGTTTTTTTATCTCGCAACAACTTTCCAACTTTTAAACTTGAAATGTCCAACCCAAATAATTTTTATATATGTTTTAGGTGATTTAGGATATGTTTAGATATGTTTTAGATAGTTTTTTAGGTACTATTTTTTTTTATTTCGTACCATCTCACAACATCAACTACTTTCCAACTTCCAAACTTGTAATGTGCCCCAACCCCAAATCATTTTTATATGTGCTTTGGGTGATTTAGGGTGGGTTTAGAAATGTTATAGACAGTTTTTTAGGTACTATTTTTTTATCTCGCAACAACTTTCAAACTTGAAATGACCAACCCCAAATTATTTTTATGTGTTTTAGGTGATTTAGAGTATGTTTAGACACATTTTAGATAGTTTTTAGGTATTATTTTTTATCTCGCAACATCTTGCAACAATTTTTCAACTTCCAAACTCAAGAACCCTACCGCTCCAAATCATTTTTATATGAGTTTTAGGTGATTTAGGGTGAGTTTACATATGTTTTAAATGGTTTTTTAGATACTATTTTTTAATCCCGTAATATCTCGCAACAACTTTCCAACTTCCTAACTTGAAATGTCCAACCCCAAATCATTTTTATATATTTTTAGGTTATTTAGGGTAGGTTTGGACATGTTTTAGATGGTTTTTTAGGTATTGTTTTTTATCTCGCAACATCTCGCACCAACTTTCCAACTTACAAACTTGAAATGCCAACCCCAAATAATTTTTATATGTGTTTTAGGTGATTTAGGGTGGGTATGGACATGTTTTAGCTAGTTTTTTAAATACTATTTTTTATCTTGCAACATCTCGCAAGTTTTTTGATATAATTATTGTAGGTTCTGGTTTAGGTGTAAGATGTTGTGAGATATTTTGGAGATTGTTAAAAAATTTGTTTTAATTTTTTTCTTTTTAATTTTTGCAGGAATTATGGACTTTTCGATAATTTAAGGATGACACTTGTTTGGATTTTTGTTCGTTATGATGGAGTATGAGATGAGAGATGAATCAAATACGACGAATGCCATGATTTATGAGACTTGTGTTTCATGTATATATTGTTTGAAGGATTCAATGATAATGTGTATACCCATATTCTAAGTAATCTTTTATCTTGTCCTTACATTGCAAGTGTATTGTAAAACTATCTCGCAACAAACAAATTCTAAAAATTCATTATGGTACATCTATATGACAAACATTAGTTATATACATCTCCATTGACGTTATATTACAAATATTATGTGTGTATCATACATCAACAATAATGAAAATAACTAAAGTGTTCAACAACATTTTTTCCATTAATCATGTACAATTGACTTCTCAATGTATGTAATTTAGTTACATCTGCCACATTTATGCAACTTGTGAGATCCCCCAACTAACATGATTTTTTTTTTTGGAACAACCACCTCTTGTTACTACTTTGGAAGGTAGAACATTTAATGCCACGTAATCATCAGGTATCTTCTACTCTGAAGCATTGTCAACTGGACATATGACATCTGCATATGCTGCCAACAAACATTTATTAGTATAATAATTAGCACATAAACTATAAAGATTTATACTTTGATCCATTGCTACAGTAATTGCAAAGCCACCCTAAATCACCTAAAACATATATAAAAATGATTTGGAGTTAGGCATTTCAGGTTTGGATGTTGAAAAGTTATTGCAAAATATTGCAAGATGCTCAGAGATAAAACACAGTACCTAAAAAACTATCTAAAATATGTGTATACCCACCCTAAATCACCAAAAACACATAAAAATGATATGAAGTTAGGATTCTTAAGTTTGAAAGTTTGAAAGTTATTGCAAAATATTGCGAGATAAAAAATAGTACTTAAAAAACTATTTAAAACATGTTCATACCCACCCTAAATTACCTAAAACACATATAAAAATGATTTAGGGTTGGACATTTCAAGTTTGGAAGTTAGAAAGTTGTTGTGAGATGTTACAAGATAAAAAATAATACTTAAAAAACTATCTAAAACATGTCTAAACTTACTCTAAATCACCTAAAACACGTATAAAAATAATTTTTTGTTGGAATTTCAAGTTTGGAAGTTGGAAAGTTGTTTGGAGATATTGCAAGATGTTGCGAGATAAAAAAAAGTACCTAAAAAACTATTTAAAATATGTCTAAACCTACTCTAAATCACGTAGAACACATATAAAAATGATTTGTAGTTAGACATTTTAAGTTTGAAAGTTGGAAAGATGTCGTGAGATATTGTGAGATATTGCGAGATAAAAAACAGTACCTAAAAAACTATCTAAAATATGCTTAAACCTACCTTAAATCACCTAAAATATATATATAAATCATTTAGGGTTGGACATTTCAAGTTTAGAAGTTGGAAAGTTGTTGCAAAATAAAAAATAGTAAAAAAAAACTATCTAAATGTAATGCCCGGGCCCAGGATTTAGATCAGAATTCAAAATCTAGATTCGACACCTGATGGCCCTAATATTTCCTAGCGACTTGGTAATTGATAGCTCCAGAAAAGAGGTATCTATCTTCGCCTAAATCGAGTTAGTTCTCCGAAATTTAATGTTTTATTAAGTATTTTTGACAGGAAATGAGCAAAGGAGACCATCGGGACGTTTTAGATGTAATTCAGGTCGAATCGGAGCATTTTCCAACAAAGTGAAGAAAATGACCAAGATACCCTTAGAGCGTCGCTGCGCTCCCAGGCAGAAGCTCTCGAATTTGAGAAATGCAAGCAGCATAGCGACACTGCGACTGAAAAAAGGCAGCGTCGCTATGCTATCCATGAGCGTATCGACACTCTTGCCTTTTTTCTATATATAGTCTTATTCAGTTTTAGGATAAAAAGTGTAGAGATTTGGGGAGAAAACCAGGCCCCAACTTGGTTCTCCTTAGTTTTTCACATTTTTAGGTTAGATTTTGTTATTTTGGTCTGTAAATATAGATTGGAACTTCTTCTCCCATCTCTCTTTGTCTATGAAGTTGTTGAGGTAAGTAGTTTTCTTTGTCTTGGGATGTAACCCTTTGTAATGACTTGAGGATTGCATTCAATTTAATCTCATATTGTGTTATGCATCTTTGAACGAGATTTTACTCGATGTATGTTTTAGGGATGGATTGACAACCCTACCCCTGAATGTATGTCTTAGCGAAGAAGTTAGGCCTGTGTGTTTCTCTTATGTTCATCTAGCCTAATTACTAAGTAGCAATTAGTTGAATTTTGCATGCTAGGGTTTATAGCTATCTTGGATCTTATTGTGCATGTCAACTAGGTTCAAAGTAATTTCGTTAATTACTTTAAGCTATCTTATTAATTAATTAATGCAAGAGAATCTTAGGGTTTAATTCACATGTATTCGTCTTAATCGACCGCTATCGAACTCGGTTAAGATGCAAAGCATGTAGGTTAATTAAGGCTCATACCTGGATTAATAATTAGGATGCACGACTAGTTTAATCGGATTAATTGACTGCCTTAGCGTCAACCAATTTGGATAAGTTAGTTGTGTTGTTGTGAAACCATGATCGAATATGTTATTAGTTGAAGCAATCCCGTGATAGAAATTACATAGGAAATTTACTCCCAAGACAAGAATTTCTAATTCATAATTGCATTTGCCCGACTTATCCTTTATTTTACTTACATACAATTCTCTATTCCATTCCAAATCCCCCCTCCCCCTGTTACCACTTTAGCTAGAAGATCCTAATTAGCTTGAAACTACATTAGAGCTTCCATGTGGTTCGACTCCGAACTTGCCGCTTATACTACGTCATCGTAGTATAGGTAGTAGTTTGGTGAATTATAAATTTATTTGATGGTCGAAGAGAGGTTTACGACACCCATTTTTCAACCACATCAGTAATGTCATTCTTGCTTGTCTTGAATGCTTCTAAGAGTAAAAGTTGTCCTTACAAACCAACACAGGTCCTTTCAACATATTTTGTCCTCACTTATATGCTTCCTAGGAAAATTCCTGATTCATGCCATGAAATGCATAAATTTGAGCTTTTATTTGTGCACTTTTACTATGAAAATTGGATTACTGCATAAGTTTTATCTTAACTTTTGTCTTAATCCATTAAAATAAGCTCACTAGGGTATAAGTATGCTTAAAGATGTTATTTGCTAATTTGGTGCTGATCTGGTGAATTTTAGTAGGTTTCTCACTGTTTTTGCAGATTTTTTTATCTGATGCGCCCGCTGTAGTAGGGTGATGCGCTTGCATTAGTGAACCCTAAATTTTTAGAATTTGATCAGTCAAAAGCAGTTGCGATTTTCACGATTTAGTCAGTTGGGCACCTCCGTTTTCACTTGGAAAACATTCAGAGCACGAAATTCGCCTATAAAAAAATGGGAGTCCTCAATTTCAAAACACCAACTCTCCACCGCCGAGACCATCACAAAATTCTCACCATTTTCTATGACTTACCAGCCTGTGGATGTTTTCTCAATTCTCCTAGTCAGTAGTCTCAAGAACAAAAGTCCCTCTGAGGCATAGCGGCTCTAGGTTATCTCATCTCGTGAAAACGTGTGGTGAGAATGATTCTTCATTGATAAAGGGGAATCAACCTAGGAAAGACTAGGAGAGTGAGGATCTGTCCATGCCTCTTGAGTTATATTTTTTAGCAGTACTTTTTTATTTAATTCTTGTTAATCTTCCATTTTCTTTTTATCAATCAAACCCTATATTGTAGCTATGACTCTTGATTTAATAAAGTTAATTATTCTATCAAAAGTCATGAGCTAAATCTGTTTAGGGGGTTAGCAATGTGAAAACCGTAGGGTGATTTTGGCTTAGGTTATGTTACACTTCATACCACTTGCCTTGCACATTCCCTTTGTTGAGTTTTAAAGATAAAATTGGTAAGTTTTACTAATCACTTAATTTAACGATCCAGTGGAGCTTTAATACTGAGAAGGTTAAGGTGTAAGCAGATGTCACAAATTAGGGGTGCAAACGGGTTGGGTTGGGTCAGTTTTATGTGAAATCCGACTCGACCCGTTACCACATAACACTGACCTGACTCGACCAGGTCAAAATTGGGCTAGAATCAATTGGAATCAGGTCGTAGGTTAGTTTTCCATTCCTCTTCCTTCCCTTCGCTATGCGATTTTGTAACTTCCTTCTCCTCTCTATAAACATTGCTTTCTGGCAAGATCTCACCTCAAAGTTACAGAGTCCATTATATAAATAAAACAAGAGAGAAAAAGAAAGCCAGAAATTTATATAAAAAAATAGAAGAGAAGAAGAAAAAAGTGAACTACAAATTTAGTTGAATAGAAGGGGAAAGAGAATAAAACTCACAAAATTAGAAAAATATCGACAAAAACTCTAGATTTCTTCGAAATCCATGTTCTATTCCCCAACGAATCTTCAATTTAGAGAAAAGAATTCACATGAAAAGAGCAAAAAAAAAAAAGTGAAAGAAAGTTGAAAAGAGAGAGAAAGTAAAAGAAACAAGAAAAGGAGCGGCGCCTACAAGATAATTGCTTAAAACCCTAAATCACCTTTAAATATTGGACCTTAAAACAAGAAGGCATTGGGACCACATATTTTTTTATTCATAAAATATTAATAAACATTTATTACTTAAACATTAAACCCATCGCAAGCATAAACTACTCGGCAGCAGTTTCTTTCGAATCGAACTGAACCGAATCGGTTAGATTCCATTCAGTTTGAATACTAACAGAGTTCAACCCAAATCGAACCGGTTCGATTTATTTTATCCCTATCGCAAAGGGGTATGAGACTAAGAGTCTAGAAATAGGATGGTCATGTCACCTTAGAAATAAAGGACACCATAGGATAAAGGACCAGAACTTGAGTTAATCGAAGATCCAACTAACCATGGAAACATTAGGTATTAGTTGCTTAGAACTCCTAAAGGACCTTGACCTAAGACCAAATAAATGTAGTTTCCTGTTCATGTGTGATTCATTGTTTCGGTATGATGCAGTCAGATTACCTAAGGCATAGCACCCGAATGGTTGTAGCATTGCTCGCCCATGTTTGATTACCATTGTTTATTGTTTTTAAGTTTACTTTCATCTACCACAATACAAACTTTTCACTTGTTACCTTGGTTTTATTGGTCCATAGTCATAATTAATTTAAGCATAAATATAGTCTTATGAGATTCGACACTTAGAATACTCCAAGTTTATAACTTCATCGATCGTGTATACTTGCACGTAGACCTCATTTATCTTATATTTTCACAGCTCATACACATAAGATCGATTAAGTTTTTGGCGCCGTTGTTGGAGACTAGTAGAAGTTTTATTTTATTATTGACTTTGATTGATCAGTGTGACCACATTGACTCTATTTCAGGAAAAATCTAACTCCTCCATTTTGTTTTGGTTTGTAAGGAGTGAGTAGTGCATGAAAAGAAGCCCTTGCCTTTTTTAGCCTGATCCTAGGAATAACGTGAAACAAAATGGAGATCAACAGCCGCAGCAACAACTACAACCATTTCTAGACCCACGAAATCTCATCTTCATAGCAGATATAGGGATACAGCAATCAGAGATTATGCTGCTCCTGCATTCCAAACTTTAGACATTGGCATTCTCAATCCACCAATTGATGCACCCACATTTGAAATGAAACCGCTTATGTTTCAAATGTTGAACTCATTTGGTCAATTTGTCGGGCTATCCAATGAAGACCCCCATAAACATATTAAATTTTTCATGAGAATCTATCGCACTTTTAAAGTTAATGGTGTTTCTGAAGAAGCATTGAGACTTAAGTTGTTTCCTTACTCTTTGCAGGGAGATACTGAAGCATGACTTGATTCGTTACCACCTAATTCTTGTTGGGTTTTATGTCCTAAAACTCGTAGTTTGTAAACATTAACGTGTGTTCTATTTATCAATAAAGTTGTTATCGATGTTATTCAGTAAACTTGTTATTGAATAAAGTGAATTGTTGTTAATATAACTCTAAATCCAATAAACTAAGAACCCATGGCTTTAGTATGAAAACTTGAACTTTATGTAATGACATAAAAATGGATCAAGATCAAGTAAATAGCCAAAACGGTCTATAGTATAAGGATAAGGTTGGGTACCTTATCTTGGAGACACTATTGAATGTGGCCTACTTTGTATTTGATACAAATGATGTGATCCTAAATTATTCATGTGGAGACATGTGAGTGGGGGCATTCTATGCAATGAGTTTGCATAAGACCGGACCACGAAATAGTCACTATTACTTTATAATGTCATTTACTGTCAAATACTGACTATTTCAACTAGATGACCTAGGTAACTCGATCTTAATCTTGAGCTAACTATGAACTCCTATTTATTCGAGATTATCCTTAGATCTGCATGGGTGAAAGTGGCCCAGGTGCGCCGACTCAATAAGCCTCCCATTTCAGGGGTAAGACCGAGTAGATAGCTGGGGACATAGTTTTGCGAGAAGGAATTCACTCCTACCCGATTTAGGGTTAGTAGATAGGTTGTCCCCTTAAGTACTGATTTCGGGTCTTGAACAAGGGGCCCCACCCTCTCATTCGCCCGAGAGGGACTCAGTTTAGTGATAGGATCACAAACCAATTGTTCATTAGAGGATCAGTGGGACTTAAGGAACAAGATGTAATCACAGGGGTAAAACGGTAATTTTGACCTAGCTGTGATTACGAACAACCTGTGAAGGATCGACTTACTTATTATGGTTATATCAAGTGGATAGAAATATATCTACAGTGAGGAGAGTGCAGCTACGAGCTTTAGTGGAGTGTCCCGTTAGTTAACGAATGTTGGTTAACTTGGTTAAAGAGTTTGACCGGTTAATCTCGGATCGTTGGAGCTCATGATCTGTAGGTCCATTAGGTCCCTCTACTAGCTCATAAATGGACTAAAATCTTAGATGTTGTGGTGAGTAAGTTTGAATAGTTCAATCTTGACTTAAGGAATGAAAGTCGAATATATACGATATATCGACGTTTAATTATGAATTAAACGGACAAATAGAGTTATTTATAATATTTAAATATGATTTAAATATTAATTATATGAATAGGGATTCATATCGATTTTTTTGGAAAAATCGAGAAAAGTGGGAAAATAATATTATTTTATTATTTAATATTAAAATAATATTATATTTAATTAATTAAATATTAAATTGTTTTTTATTTAATTAATTATTTTTTATTTTTAAAAAATCAAACTAAAATTCATTTTAAATTCATTTTTGGAAATTAATTAAAAATAGAGTTTAAAATTGATTTTTGAAAATTGGATTTTCCCACTAACTAAGCAAGTTGCTTAGTTGTTTGCTTCACATTAAGCCAACAATTTGAGAATTTGAGTTGTCAAATTTTGATGCAATTGGATTGCATGTTGTTCTTCAATAAATAGAGATTATTTTGGCTTAATTGGGGTTAAGAATTTTGTGAAATTAATGGTTAATTTTGCAAAATATCCTCCATAACTCTTTTCTTCCCCAACCTTCATTCCTTCTCAAATTCACCACAAATATTGGATCCCACCATCCAATCTAAGCCTAGAGAATAGTAGAGAAGACTCTTGTGGTGGTCTACAACCAAGTGGTGTTGATTTCCATTAAAAATTGAAGGAGAATTTGGAGCTTCAAGGGTAAGTGTTCTTGAAACTTGGTTTTTCTTTTTTAATTGCATGTTTAATCCTCAAAATTAAGCATCTTAGAGTGAAATTTGGTCAAATTAAATTCCGCTGCATGCTCATTTATCTTTCAATTTTATCACTATGGGATAACCTCGTGGACAAATTTTTAGGAAAATATTTTTTATCTGACAAAAATACCAAGTACAGAGGCGATATCATAGCCTTTAGGCAAGCACCATCTAAATTTGTGGATGGAGCTTGGATTAGGTTCTAGAGGTTGGTAAGGAAATGCCTGCATCACGGATTCCCAGCCTTCATTGTGATAGAGCAATTTTATAGTGTATTAAACCAGCCGCAAGAGGGTCATGGCTTAAAAAGTCTGCAAATGAAGCCCACAAAAGTATGGATACTATTGGAAACAATAATTAGAAATGGAGAGATACATAGTACACTTCAAGCACAAAAATGATAGCTGAAATACGAGAAGTTGACACGCTCGCATCCATGAATCAACAGCTGACAACCATAGGAAAGATGTTGCATAACTTGGTCATAGGACCATAAAAAGTGGCAGCTTTCCAAACAAAATCTCAAACTCAAACTCAAGCTTGTGAATTACGTACTATTAATCATTTGTTTAGTGGATGTATGTATAACTCTAAGTCATTGTGTTATGTAGGTTACCAGAAGGCATAAGAGCATTAGGATCCCTACTCTAATAAATGCAATACAGGATGGAGATCACATCTGAATTTCGCTTGGGCAAAATCTTGTAGCAGTACTAGTGCAACGCAATAGAACATAAAGATAGCCCCACAAGGATTCCCTACAACACCATGTCAACAACCATGAGCACAACCCCCAGTGTTTCTCCAAGAGAAGAGCCTTACAATGGTTGAGCTATTGAAGGAACATATGGTTATAAATGATGCATCTATGCGTAATTTGAAAGTACAAGTGGGGCAATTGGCCAAGGAGATCCAGAGCAGACCTCTAGGAGCCTTGCCTGGCAGCACAAAAGCTCCCAAGAATAATGGAAAAGAACAATGTTAGGTAGTTACGCTTAGAAGCAGACTAGAGTGTGAAGGACCAAAAATTCCTGGTGATAAAGATCGTAGTCAAGAGAAAGGGTCAACAAGTGTCAACAATACAGAAGAAATAACCTCAACAGCTGCGAAAAAGAAAAATGTTGTTGAAAAAGTAAAACAGAAGGGACGAAGCTAAACCAATAGTGAAGGAAAAAGAGAAGTCTGCAATGCCAGTGTATCAGCCATCGATACCATTCCCCCAAAGACTTTAAAGCTACCTTTTCTATGATCAGTTAGGATACTAAAAGCGCCCTAAAAGCACTATATTTCCTAGCTTAAATCTAGCGTTAATAAGTCATTTTACTCATTAATTCTCTATCTTTGTAGATTTTTGTCATCCCGAGGGTAAAAGAGTCATTTCGAGCTATGAAAAGTCTAAAACGATCTAAGAAGCACCAAAAGTAAAAAATGGGTCAAAATTACCAAAATACCTCTGTGAAGACCATTGCACAGCTCACTTTACGCCCCAATTACGTTGTCCACTTGAGAGCTTCAAATTTCTATATAAGCCAATAGCGTCGCAACACCTAGCAAAGCGCAATGCTACACTGCGGCCAATCAGACCAGCGTCGCGACGTTAGGTAAGAGCGTCGCGACACTCTCGACAAATTTTAAATATCTTCTTTTCATTTTCACTCGAGGAGAGAGCCAACTTTGCTCGATATTTCAGAGAGTTCTTCACTCTCCCTTCATCTTTTCTCTCTAATTTCTTGTATTCCTTTCATAATGAAGGGTTGAATCCCAATTGCAATAGCGATTGATCACTTTGTCTTTGATTTGGGATTGGAAATTCAAAATAAATTTTACAGAGAACAATTAGGCTAAGCATACAGTAAGGGTATCAAGAAAAAATACCTTTGAATAACGTAAATAAACATTCTAGACAAACCAATGGAAGGAAAGAACAATACCAAAAAGGGCTTCCTTGCTATATCTCAAGGGTAAGTTTAGACTGGTGGGATTCTGAAACTTTTGGCAAGGAGTTTTCAAAGAGAGAAAAATACAAAGAGTAAAAATGGAGTGAGTGATCCTTCAACTCAGGTTGTGTAATTTTTGAAAACCCTTTTTTAAAACCTAGAAAAAATGTGAGGGGAATAACTTTCCCTCACTCCACTATTTCCACTCCCTTGCAATTATAAAAGGGAGTTATTTTAATAAGAATAATATTATTGTTATTATTAATAATATTATTATTATATATTAAATAATATTTAATATATATAATATAATTAAATAATAATTAATTAATATTTAATTAATTAAATTTAAATAATAATAATAACAAATTAATTACACATTTATGCATTTTTTTTATAAGACTCATTTATGCATTTAAATCATATGTAAATATTTGTCTCTCTCATAAACTACAGTTTTAATATGAATCACATTCACCTAATTTTACTATAAAATTTTAATATGAATCAAATTCACATTTATATTTCAATCTTATTCAAATATTGCTTTTTCTCTTAATATATACTTTAATCATAAATCATATTTATGAGGACTATAATATATCATCATATATTATACTTTACGTTAATCTTTATTAATATCTAATTCCCTTAAATAATTTGAACAATTCAAATTATTTAAAAATAATTGAACCTTATTTTATCCTTAGTGAGCTAGCAAGGGGACCTAATGGACCTACAGATTAGAAGTTCTAATGATTCGAGATTAAATTAATCAAATTCTTTAATTAATTAAATCAACATTCATTAACTGCGGGTCATTCCACTAAAGACCCACAGTTGCACTCTTCGCACTATAGATATATCTATGTATCCAACGGATATAACCAACCATCAATAAGTCGACCCTTTACAAACGGCCCATAATTACAAGTGGGTCAAAATTACCGTTTTACCCCTATAACCACTTCTTTCTCCTTAAGCCCCACTGATCCTTTAATGAACAACATGTTTATGGTCCTACCATAAACAAATCCATCTCGGGCCATGATGCGGACACTGCAAGTGCACGGGCCAAGTAATAATATAGAACAATTAAGTCCAAGCATCGTTCCACTGAGGATCCAATCACAGTTTAATTACTTAGATATTCTAGGGTTGAATTGATTTTATTTGAGGATTCGAAATGATTGTTTTATTTTGTGTAAACCTAAAAGCATTAAACGGAAAACAATTAAAGTTTGTAAAAATCAAGAGTAAAATAGCGTTCTAGGGTATTTAATCTGTATTTATTTCATTATGCAATATTATATTGTTTCATGAAATTGGTTTCAATTAATTCATAAGCTTAAGTCTAGAAACGTGATTCCAGAGTATTTTCTATAAAAAAACAAACCTTTCTCATGCAACCTAATTGATTACTAACATCTTGAAACCAAATTAAATTACATGGCATTAAGAATACTCTTTAGCAACTTTCATTATTAACCTAACTATTTTCATGGGAGGTTAACAACGATTCATTATTATAAGTCTAATTAAACATGAAATCCATCAAATTACACTTCTAATCTAATAAGTATTGAAGGCCAATCAACAAAAAATAAGTATAATAACAATGAAAAGCATAGAATTGCATTAATCCATGAAAAGTTCTATAAGATTAACATAACTTCATAAATAGTTCATCAATACCCTAAATCTAAGGAGTTTAGTCACTCATAGACTTAGACAACATAATTGCATTTCAATTCAGTAAAAGGAAGAGAAAAGTAAGAGAGAAATAGGAGAACTCTACTATCGAAGAATCCTCCATTGTAGAAACCGGCACGACTCCTTTGATCAACACCTCAGGAATTCGAACGGCCGCTAAACTCTCTCGAACTCAATCTCCATCTTTTTGGTGGTAGACTCACCCTTTTTGTCTCTGTGATTTCGTGATTAGGGTTGCTGAAGATCTTCCTTATTTATAGAAAACGATTTCTTAAATTATCTCCAATTTAAAATAGGAAAGCCAATGACGCTACGCTGTAGAACAACATCGTGACCCTGGTCTAATTTCATCATAGTGTAGCATTGTGCTGCATATTAGCGTAGCTACGCTGTCCCAGCGTCGCTACCCTCTCGAATAGCGTAGCTACACTGTCGAGTATGCCAAAAATAAGTGCTCCCGGGTCTTGAGTGTAAAGGGGTAGCGTAGGGATGCTCTTGCTCTACGCTGCCCTGTTTTTCTAGGGTTTTTGAGCTATCTTTGATCGATTTTGACTCAGTTTGATTTTGTTGCTTTCGAAGCTCAATTTTCATCATTCTACCCTGAAATCTACTATCAAACACATTAAATCACATAAAAACACTCCTAAATTAGGAGCAAATAAAGCACTTTTCAAGTACTTTTCACCGCCCCAAACTTAGAAATTTGCTAGTCCCGAGCAAACAATTAAATAGAACCATGGACAAAATTTAAAACAAGTGTGCTAGTAACTTCTGTCTCAAAGAACAACATAGTAAGAGCTTAAGCAGAAACATTCAAACATATCTATATTGTTATAAACATTCAAGGCCAAATCTCATCATCTCCCATGTGTGTGTGTAAGTCTCCTTTAATTCAAAATTCTAAAACTCAAAGCAGGATTTAAGAGAGTTTCTCTAGTCTTCCCCCTTCCCTAACTCATGCACCAATTTTTAAGACTCCATACATTTCAAGAAAGTAATATGTCCACTAAAGTGCCTTAGTTATCATCAATTTCAACGACTATTTTAAACTTGCATTCTTTTACTTACGGGTACTAGTTTTCACACATTCACTGTAGGAACTCGTACCTAGTCAATTCCCAACCATCATAACTGATCACAGCAAAGGCAACTCTTTTTACCCCCATCCATGCATATACATTACAAGTTTAATCAATTCTTTTAAGTGAAAATTTTTCAAGTAAGCTCATCCAGACAAGTGCACTTTTTCTTTTCTTTTTAAGGCATAGTCAAATTTTCTTTCTCTTTAGTCTAACATTACAAACCATCATGTATTTCGACTCTCTAACTAGTGGGGCCTTTCAAGGTGACAATTAAATTTTTCCAACTTAATCCCTTTCTAAGTTAAAGTTTCTAAATCAAAGTGACTACATGCTCAAGATATGAGAGTTTCGAAGAGGGACTTAAATAACTCAAGATAGTGTTATCCTATTAACACACTAAGTTCCTTCATGCTTATTCAAGTCTCATCATAGTCAATCAACACATAAGCACACAACTAAAAAACATTCCCATGTCTTTTCAAATCTCAAATTGAAAAAAAAAATTCAATTTTTTTTTAAAAATTTAATGTATTCACAATAACATGCATAAACTGATTAAAACCACATCAATATGCATAGCAGGATAAGAAAACACACAAAAGTACGAAGTACACCTCCCACCCCAAACTTAGAATTATGTATTACCCTGAATGCATGAAAAATTAGAACAAAAGAAACAAGCTTGGGAGAGTGAGGGAGTCCATCAAACAGGCTAGTGGAATGAGTACTTTTTGTGTTGGAGACATCCTGAAAAAAATTGCGAGCATATGAGTGACTCCAAATTAAAAGAAAAACAAAAGAAGTTAATCTAAAGAAAAACAAAAAATTAAAGAAAGCCATAAAACTTGGGTTGCCTCCCAAGAAGCGCTTTGTTTAAGGTATATAGCTCGACCAAACCCCTGAGATCATTCTTTGAAATTTAGGTTCTCGATTCGGTGTTCCTCATTGCCTATGTAGTGCTTCAATCTTTGACTATTGACTTTGAAAGTTTCACTGTTTTTGCCTTGCAACTCTACCTCTCCATGTGGGGACATATTTACAATGACAAAGGGTGCCGACCATCGTGTCCTTAGCTTACCTAGAAACAAACGTAAACGTGAATTGAAAAGCAAAACTCTTTGTCCAGGTAAAAAGGTTCGTGGAGGGATCTTCTTGTCATGCCATCTCGAGGTGCGCTCTTTGTAAAGTTTAGCATTCTCGTAAGCTTGCGCACATAGAATTCATCCATCTCATTGAGTTCCAAGAGTCTTATCTCACTGACTTTTTCGAAATCCATGTTTAGCTTTTTTATGGTTCAATAAGCTCTAAACTCAAGCTCTACCTGTAAGTGACAAGTTTTTTCAAACACCAACCGGTATGGTGACATACCAATGGGAGTTTTGAAAGTCGTTTGGTAAGCCCACAATGCATCAACGAGCTTAAGGGCCCAATACTTCCTGTTGATCTTAACGGTCTTCTCTAGGATTTGCTTAATTTCCCTGTTAGACAACAAAACAAGACTGTTAGTTTGAGGATGATAAGCTGTAGCAATTTTATGATTTACACTATATTTCTTCATCATAGACTCAAACAATTTATTGCAAAAGTGAAGACCCTCATCACTAATAATAGCTCTAGGTGTGCCAAAGCGTGGGAATATGTTTTTATGCAAAAATTTTAAAACAGTGCAAGCATCATCTTCATAGTAACTATACCTTCTACCCATTTAGATACATAATCAACTGCAACTAAAATATATAGGTGGAGATGAAGCAGGGAAAGGCCCCATAAAGGTAATACCCTAAACATCAAAGAGCTCCACCTCCAAGATAGATTTCATGGGAAGCTCATGTTGTCTAGAGATATTGTCAGTACGTTGGCATCTATCACATGACTTAACAAAGGTATAGTAGTCTTTAAAAATTGAGGGCCAATAAAAACCTGACTGAAGTACCTTAGATGTAGTTCGAGTAGGTCTAAAGTGACCTCCATAGGGTGAAGAATGACAAGAGTTTAAAATATTCACCACCTCCTCTTGAGGAACACACTTTCTGATCATATTGTCAGCACAAACCTTAAATAGAAGTGGTTCCTCCCAATGATAGGATTTGACATTATGCAAAAATCTCTTCTTTTGTTGATTGTTCAAGTAAGGTGGCAAGTGTCCTCTTGTAAGATAGTTAACAATGTCATCAAACGAAGACAAACTAACTTTTACGTGATACAGTTGTTCATCAGGGAACATCTCAACAATGGGAGGGCAAGCATCGTCATGCTCATTCTCAAGCCTAGAAAGATGATCTGCGACCACATTTTCACAACCTTTTATATCTTTCATTGCAAAATCAAATTCTTGTAGTAATAAAATTCATCTTATTAATCTAGGCTTAGCATCTTTCTTAGCAAACAAATATTTCAAAGTAGCATGGTCAGTATGCACTATGACCTTAGAGCTAAGCAAGAAAGATCTAAATTTATCAAAGGCAAATACAACTACTATTAACTCTTTTTCAATAGTAGTGTAATTCTGTTGAGTTCTATCAAGAGTTCTACTAGCATAGTAAATAGCCCTAAACATGTTATCTCTACGTTGCCCCAAGACAACACCTAATGCATAATCACTAGCATCACACATAATCTTAAAAGACTGATTCCACTCAAGTACAATAATAATAGGTGCATAAATCAATTTCTCTTTCAAAGTATTAAAAGCTAGTAGGCATGCATCATCAAATACAAATTTAGCTTCCTTTTCTAGCAAGTTATTCAAGGGTTTAGGAATTTTAGAAAAATCTTTAATAAATCTTCTATAAGACCCTGCATGCCCTCCCTTTTGAGAAATTTGCCATCCTTTACCATAAAATAGCATTTTTCCCAATTCAAAACAAGGTTGGCATCTTGACATCTCTGCAAAACAAGCTTAAGATTAGCAAGACAAGAATCAAAAGAAGATCTAAAAATAGAAATTATCCATAAATACTTTCATTATGTTCTCAATAAGCCCCTGAAAAATCAACATCATGCAACGTTGAAAGGTAGCAGAGGCATTACATAAACCAAAAGGCATTCTCCTAAAAGCAAATGTCCCATAAGGACAAGTAAATGCAGTCTTTTTTTGATCCTCAGGAGCAATGGCAATTTGATTATAACATGAATATCCATCTAGAAAACAATAATGTGAATATCCTGCAAGTCTGTCAAACATTTGATCAATAAAAGGAAGGGGAAAATGATCTTTTCTAGTAGCTTTATTTAACTTCCTATAACAATGCATACACGCCATCCAGTAACAGTTCTAGTGGAAATTAATTCATCTTTTTCATTTTTCACAACTGTCATTCCACCTTTCTTAGGTACAACCTAAATAGGGCTTATCCAATAACTATTGGATATGATATATATAATCCCTGCATTCAAAAGTTTCAACACTTCTTTCTTAACTACCTCCTTCATTGCGGGGTTAAGTCTCCTTTGGTGTTCTACTAATGGGGTAAAGGCATCTTCCATCAAGATTCTGTGCATATAGACTGATGGATTAATACCTTTAAGATCCTCAATAGACCAACTAATAGCAGATTTATGCTCCCTCAATATTCTCAATAAGTTCTCCTCCTCCACATCATTCAAATCAGAAGATACAATAATAGGACAAGAAGAAGAGTCATCAATGAATGCATATTTCAAGTGAGGAGGTAATGCTTTCAATTCTAAGATAGGTTTTTCAACATTCACAACATTCACAACATGCCATGATACTAGAGGCATGGGTTTATACATTTTACTACACACATGCAAACTATCTAATCACTTAGCATACAAAGCAATATCATCTCCAATAGCATCAATATCATCAAAATGAACATCTATTATGCTTTGTTCTAGATATTAGCAAGCACAACCTCAACATGCTCTGTCACAGTTTTATCAATCACATCTATTACATTGCAAGTACTAACCTCATCATGATAACTCAAGGACTTGTAAAGATTGAAGACAACTTTTTCCTCATTTACCCTTAGAGTCAACTTCCCTTGTTGGACATCGATAAAAGTCCTTCCAGTGGCTAAGAATGGGCATCCAAGGATGATAGGAATTTCTGAATCTTCTTCCATGTCCAACACTACAAAATCTGCATGAAAGATAAATTTATCAACTTTCATCAAAACATCCTCAACAATATCTCTAGGATATGCCAAAGATCTATCAGCTAGTCGCAGTGATATTATGGTAGGTTGTACATCTCTAATATCTAGCTTCCTGTAAACAGATAAAGACATTAAATTAATGAAAGCCCCTAAATCACATAAAGCTCTAGCAACATTCAAAGTGCCATTAGTACAAGAAATCGTAAAACTCTCTAGATCCTTCAATTTTTGTGGCAACTTCCTTTGCAGCACAACACTGCATTCCTCTATCAAGCTAACATCTCATATTGCCTAAATTTCTTCTTTTTAGACAAGTCATCTTTCATAAATTTAGCATAATTGGGCATTTGCGCTAAAGCCTCCACAAAAGGAATATTCATATGCAACTTTTTAAGGATTTAAAAAATTTAGAAAATTGAGAATCTAATTTCTTTTTCTGAAACCTTTGAGGATATGGAAAAGTATTAGGGACAAAAGATAAAGGTGCAGATGACTTACTTGAAGATTCAGGTTCCTTTACCTTTTCTTCTACTTTGTCTTTTTCGATGATCTCCTTAGGTTCATCTTCTAGGATGGGTCATCTATGGTCTCATTCACTTTTTGTACCTCACCCTCTTCATCAATCAAAGGTGTTACAACATTTTCCCACTCGTTAAAGTCAAGGCCTTACATTCTTCTCTTGGATTCTTCTCAGGGCAACTAGGAAACTTTTCCTTTCGCATAGTTTGAAGAGAAGTAGCTATTTGACTAATTTGTACCTCGATATTATGAATAGTCTTGCCAAGACTTTCTACAACATTCTCCAATGTTGTCATCCTTCCTCTAGACTCTTTAATGAATTTCACCAACTCTTCCATGTTGGATTTCTTTTCAGTATAGGAGGGTCCTGTAGAAGAGAAACCTGGAGGAACTTATACAACATTCTTATTGTTAGCATAAGAAAAATTTTCATGATTCCTCAAACCATGATGATAGTGAGTTGAAAGTTGTTATTGGTGATGGCCTCTATAATGTCCTTTATCAACGTAATTAGTCGTCTCATTCTCACTTTGTTCCAACTCCTTCTGATTAGCGGATTCCATAGCCATGGCAGATAGAAAAGCTATGGATGGTGGATTAACTTGTGCTTGGCTTTCTGTGGACAATTTAGAAAGAGCATTAGTAAGAGAACCCAATTATGCTTTGAGAGAATTTACCTCATCCATCTCATACAATCCGATGACTTTGGTTGAAGATGCTATTTTATTGGGCCAATTATATGAAGTATTAGCCAAATTTTCTAGAATTGTGTAAGCTTCTTAGGCGGTTTTTGAGAAAATAGAACCTCTGACGGTTGCATCGAAGATAGACTTAGTTGTGCTTGTGAGCCCTGTTGGGTTTTATGCCCTAAAACTCGTAGGTAGTAAATGTATTATTTTGACCGTTATTAATAAATTGTTATTAATTATTTTTCAATAAGTGTTATTGATTATATTAATATTATCTTGTATTAATAACCCTAAAATTCAATAAACTAACATCCTAGGCTGTCTTATGAGTCTTGAACATACGAGGATCAACGTTCAAGATACAGCCTAAATAGTCTATAGTATAGGGATAAAGTTGGGTACCTTATCCTAGTGACACTATGGATACGACCCACTTTGTATTGGATACAAACGCAATGATCCAACATGTTCATGTAGGAGACATGTGAGTGGGGGTATCCTATGCAATGAGTTTGCATAAGACTGGACCATGTAATAGCAACCACTAGATGTAACTCTGTTAACTAGTTAGATTTCTATTTAAATAGGATGGCCTAGGCAACTTAGTCTTAATCTTGAGTATATTATGAACTCCTGTTCACGAGGGATTGTCTTTTGATTTGTATGGGTGAGAGTGGTCGATTTTTCAACTCAATATGCCTACCATTTTGGAGACAAGACCGAGTGGGAAGCTGGAAACATAATTATGCAAGATGGATTTCGCTCCTTTGGACTTTAGGGTAAGTAGATGAGTGTTCCCTTAAGTGGTGTCTCCGGGACTTGAACAAAGGGCCCTACCCTCTCACTGGCCCGAGAGGGGTTTTTCTTTAATGGTTGGACGGTAAATAGGTTGTTCATCAGAGGAGCACTGATACTTAAGAATCTAGAAGTAACCCAGGGGTAAAATGGTAATTTGACCCAATTGGTGTTACGAACACTTGTGAAGGACTAACTTGCTGTTATTGGTCTATATCCATGGACACATAAATATATCTACAGTGAGAAGAGTGCAGTTGTGGGTCTTTAGTGGAGTGTACTCACAGTTAACGAACATTGGTTAATATGGTTAATGAGTTTAGCCAATTTATCTCATATCGTTAGAGCTTCTAATATGTAGGTCCATTAGGTTCCCTTCCTAACTCGTAAAGAGTATTGAGGTAATTAAGTTTTGAATGAAATTTGAAATGTTCAAATTAACTAAGGAAAATAGTATAATGTATAATAATACGTTATAATATAAAGTTTATTTTATAAATCAAACTTTATAAATTTTATTTTAGATATGATTCAAAATTAAATCATGAGAGAATTAAATATTTGAAAATAGTTCAAATATTAATTTAATATGAATTAGATTTATATTAAAACTATAGGTTAAAATTAATGCACGTTAGATGCACATTAAAACTATAGGCGTTATGTGAAAGAAATTTATTTAAATATGATTTAAATGAATATATTAATTAAAGGGTAAATTACACTTTTGGTCCCTGAGGTTTGAAGTTGATGTCTATTTGGTCCCTCAGGTTTTAAAAGTGACACTTTAGTCCTCGAGGTTTAGAAAATCATTGTAAATAGTCCTTATGTTAAATTGATCGTTAGTCAACTAACGAAAAAGTGACGTGGCATTGATGAGTTTGACAAAATTAAGTGACTTTAAAATATTTATTGATTTTTATATTGTATTTATATTGAGTAAGATTTTTTTGGCTTCTCTCTCCCTCTCTATCTCCCCCCGTTCTTCTATTTTAGCTATGTTCCTCACAAATTAGAGCAAATAAGAAAAATATCCTGAATTCCAAATGCAAAATTCCATTAACGAATTTTAGAATTTTTTTTTAAAATAATGTTAATTTAATAATATATGACAAAAATAGAGTAGAATGGAAAATAATCCCAAAATTGGGGTTGTAAAATCGTGTACCCGGTCCACGATTTACTAAAATCGTGGATCGGGTACAGAGTATGGTATGAAACTCGTGGACCCGTTCCACGAGTTACCTACCACCTCTGCAGGTCAAAGATTCCTGCTGCCACGCCTGCTGTCACGCCTGCACCGACTGTTACATGTGAAATCGTGGACCGGGTACACAAGTTCCATACTCGTGGACCGGGTCCACGATTTTCACTCCTTTCTTCTTCTACCTCACTTCTTTCTTCTTCTGCCGCCCAAATTCCTCCCGCCGCTGCCGTCGTCTGCTGCCCACCACCGTGCCGCCGCCGTCGAATAGCTTGGTAATTATTTTTCTTTTTTTAAACATAAAACTTGTTATGAAGTTTGTTTTGGTTAATATTCGCTAGATCTAGAGTGTGAAGCTTGTTTGTTGATTAATATTGAATATTTATTTGTTTTGTATAAGATTTAGTATTTTTTGACCATTATATTTGATTTTGTAACTTTGTTTTCGGATTGCATGAGTTTGGATTTGAAAAGTTAAGTTGTTTTTTTTAAGTTTAATAATTTAGACTTATATTAGGTTGTATCTTTATTTATTTTTTGGAAAAAAAAACTTTAAATATGTATTGGGTTGTATGTTTATATCTTGAACTGATGTTGAATTTAGGCTGTAGGGTTATTGACTTTTGTTTAAAAAAAAAAAAACAATGCTGGGCTTAATCATAAATTTGATACTGGATTTTTTTATTAACTTAGTAAATTAGACTAATATATGTAAACTGTAACAGTTGTGAACATCTGATTAGATATGTCGTTGCATCCTGAAGATTTAGTTGTTCCCGAACCTGGTAATGATGGGGATAGCGATATTGATGTAGAAATTGATGAATTATTTGGGGATCAAGAAAGTGTTGAACATGACAATGAATTGGTACCGTTCGAGATGTTCACTCAAATAGATTGGGATGTTACAAATTCAATATGTGAACAAGGATCGACACTTGAAGAAAGGAATAGACATGTAGATAGTGCTAGCCTAGTACAAAAAGGAATGTTATTTGACACGAAAGAAGATCTCCAACTTGCTGTAAAAAAAGTATTACGTAACAAATCATTATCAGATTTCCGTAGTAGAATCGAATCAGGATATTTGGTATGTGAGGTGCAAACAGTAGAAGGAGGGTTGCGACTGGAGATTACGTGCTTGTCGGCGTAAAACACATGGGATGTTTGAAATTACTAGACTTGAAGGGGAGCACTCATGTTTATACTCAGAATTGACACAAGATCATTCACAACTTGATTCAAATTTTATGAGTGTTGAAATTCAAAATTTTGTGAGGGTTGATCCTAGTGTACCCGTTGCATTGCTCCAAGAAGCAATTAAAAGACAATATGGGTATAATGTCAATTATAGACGTGTGTGGCAAGCAAAGAGAAAAGCATTGATTGCTGTGTTTGGTGACTGGGAGAAATCATACTCGGAACTTCCATATTGGTTGAGTGTTGTTGTACATTACAATCCTGGAACACGAGTTGATTGGCATTTTCTTCCATCCGATGTGTCTGGTACAACTATATTTTGTCGAGTTTTCTGGTCATTTAGTCCTGCAGTAGAAGGGTTCAAATATTGTAGGCCATTAATTCAGATTGATGGAACTCATCTATACGGAAAGTATAAAGGGAAATTATTGACTGCCTTATCGATTGATGCAAATGGGCATATATTTCCCCTTGCTTTTGCTATTGTTGAAGGAGAAAACTCTTCCAGTTGGTCATGGTTTCTATGGGCATTGCACGAATATATTACTAAACGAGATGGTACTTGCTTAATTTCTGATAGACATAAAGGCATTCTTGCTGCAATTAACAATGAGGAAATTGGCTGGAGTGAACCTAGAGCATATCATCGATATTATCTTCATCATGTTGCTAGTAATTTTAATACGAAATACAAATTGAAGCAATTGAAAGACTTGGTGTTTAAGGCAGGAAATCAACACCTAGGTGCATGAAACAGTTGAAGCAATTGAACCCCGAGTGTCTTGAATATTTTTCTGATATTGACTTGGAAAAATGGACACAATCACACGATAATGGATATCGTTATGGGTGGATGACAAGCAATGCCGCTGAATGTATGAACGGAGTGTTCAAAGGAGCTAGAATGTTACCGGTCACTTCTTTGGTTAGGCTAACATTCTATCGTACAATAATGTATTTTGAACGTCGCAGGCAAGAGATAAGCGAAGCACTCGATCGTGGAGACGTATATACAGAATATGCTATGAAAAAGCTCAAGCGATGGGAAAAACGAGCATCTGCACATACAATGGTTGCGATTGATAGGGAAACCCAAACCTTTGAAGTACAAACTGGCATAAGTATGGTTTCTCCCTACAAAGAGCAACATGTACAGGTGGTGAGCTTGACGGAAGGCACATGTCTTGTAACAAGTGGTAGTCATTCAAAATTCCATGCTCGCATGTAATTTCTATTTGCAATTACATGCGTCTGACGTACCTACCGTTTATTGATGATT